>JAMPIV010000333.1:602500-1205000 GCA_024509875.1 Oreohelix idahoensis | reverse complement strand
TTCTGGAAAACACACTCGGAGCATTCTTCAATCCAAAAGGCAACATGTTGAACTCATAGTGCCCTTCCAAAGTGCTAAAGGCCAGATAAGGTTGAATCTCAGGTTTCACTGGAATCTGATAGTATCCCTTACTTAGATCTACCTTGGAAAAATATTTTGCCTTATTCAATCTGGCAAACAGTTGGTTAGTATCAGGTAATGGATCCACCTGACCTTCTGTGACCGCATTCAGTTTCCTGTAATCTATGCACAGTCTATGTTCCCCAGAGGGTTTCTTCACAATACCACACTGGAGCTATAAGGAGATTCACTGTGAGAAATAATCCCTTCTTGTAACAAATATTCTATCTCCCCTTTTAAAGCTTGCTCTTTAGCGAATGAGATAGTATAGGCTCTCATACAGATGGGTGTTGGGTCTAGCAGTTTCATATCATACTCCAACAAGTTATTGTGCCCCGGTTTGTCCGTTAACACGTCTGTTTGGTTTTCCAGAACCTTCTGAATCTTTTCCCTCTGCTCTTTTGTCAGGTGATTACTGATTTTTACCTGTGCCGGAGTTTCACATGGTTTCAGGGGGTATTCGTAAGAGGTGAGAGTTTCGTTTTTCATTTCAGTGGCTATGGCCAAGGTCATTAAATGTGGGCCTTCCGAAACCCTTCTATCATGGTATTTCTTAAGGAGGTTCACATGATAGCCTTTTTCCTTTCCCTTTTTGTCTATCTTGTAATTAGTTCTAGATACCTTTTCTAGAACTGTGTATGGACCTTGCCATCCAATCTGAAGTTTGTTGTTGCTGCCGGGTAATAGAAGAAGCACCTTCTCCCCCACAGCAAGCTCCCTATCCTTCGCTTTCCTATTATAATATGCAGCATGTTTCTTCCTGGCTTGTCTTAGGTTATCATTTGCTAGTTTCCAGCCAGTTTTAGTCGAGTGGTCAGCTCGTTCACATACTGATATGATGAGGTTACAGTCTCTTATTCCTTCTCATCTGTCCATGTCCTCAATACGGCTTCTAATGGACCTTTTATGGGCCGGCCAAATAACAACGTTGCCGGTGCCATTCCTGTTAAATTATGGGGGACTTCCCGATAAGTAAATAAGGCCGCGGGTAAGTATTGATTCCATGAGTCAGGTTTTTCATGTGCCAGCTTTCGCAGGATGGAAATAAGTGTCCCGTTTAACCTTTCCACCTGCCCGTTCCCTTGGGCGTGATACGGACTACAGTGAAAGTGCCTGTCTTGAAAGATCCTGAAAACTTCCTCCGTTAGTTTTCCCCTGAACGCTGATCCATTATCAGTTAGTATCTGGTGGGAAAATCCTAACCGTGTGAATATTGTAAGTAACGCCTCTGCCAAATGTTTGGAATCGATTGATGACATGGCTACTGCCTCTCTCTACATAGAACAAGTGTCCACCAGAGTAAGAATATAACTGTTTCTCCTCTTGGTTCGTGCGAGAGGTCCAACAATATCCACTGCAACTCTCTCAAAAGGGGTTCCCATGATTGGCATCTCCCCTAGATTTGCAGGTGCAGTCCAATGTTTTGGAGCTACCCTTTGGCATTCTGGGCAGGATTTGACATATCTTTTTATATCTTCTGTTATCCCTGGCCAGAAGTAGTGATAAGCTATACGCTGTCCTGTGGCGCTGATCCCCATGTGACCACTGAAGGGGATAGCATGTCCTAACTCCAACACCTTTTCCCTATATGAAGTTGGAAGAACTAATTGTCCATGACCATTGGATCCTATACCAGTGTTGCTGTCTATTTGGCATAATTGTTTAAGACATCAACCTGTGTAATTCTTTTGATAGTCTGAGAAAGGGAACTGGTGATTTACGTTAGTGACAGATTTGATTTATGGTTATCTTCCCCTTTTCTTATGTTTACCTGTGTTGGGAAGGTCTTATATAGCTGTCATATCTTAAGTTTCTATTCACTTGACCATATACGAAGCGGCTTTGCCTCTCGCTTAAGGAAACGCCCTGGTCTGGTGTTAGTTTCGCTCAGGTCTGTGCCGATTGCACATGCGCAGGTTTTGGCGCAAAGACCGGGAGACTTCCGCCTTGGTAGTGTACCCTGGGCGTTGTGATCGGACAGAGGTCCGAAGTTTTTCCTTGCCATCTTTTTTCGGGGATTTGGAAGATCATTGTATGACTGAGATGTCATATTTCCTTCCCCTAGTTAATTCTGTATGCCAGGAATGGCAGTGTTGTGTTTAGTGTTTAATAGGATTCTGAAACAAGGTAATAGAATCATTTTGATCTTCTCATATGCCTAAGTTAGAGAAGTACATTTGATTACCTTAAGGCGACATGTTGAACAGAGCTCACAGCTGATATGTTACATAGAGCCCCATTATTGGTGCTTGGTACGGGAACCAAGACCAAGTTATCTTCTGAACATTAGAAGCCCAGAGAAACTTATCTACACGTGTAACCCGCTATACAAGCGGTAGGATTGGCAGGAATATGTATAATAATAGCCCCTTCAGTCATAACTGACTATGGGAATGCGCCCCTGAGGTGACAGCCCTCAGCTGCTTATTTTCCTGGTGCTCCTTTCGACGTTTTCTCCTCACCTCTGCTTCTTGTGTGAGCCTCTCTTCGCCCAATCTGAGGTGGCGCCGTAAATAGCATCGCCACTTAGTGCGATCGGCAGCTTCATCCTCCCATGTTGCTGGATCCATGTCCAGTGCCCTCATATCTCTCTTGCACACATCTTTGAACCTCAGCTGTGGTCGCCCAACTGTTCTCTTGCCATCTGCTAATTGTCCGTAGAAGATATCTTTTGGGATGCGACCATCTTCCATGCGGCGAACATGGCCAAGCCAGCGAAGTCTGCGCTGTCTAAGAAGCGTATACATACTTTGAAGGCCAGCACGTGACAACACCTCGACATTTGTCACTTTATCTTTCCACGAGATGCCGAGGATGCGGCGTAGACACCGCAAATGGAAGGTATTGAGCCTTCTTTCTTGCTTAGCATAGGTCGTCCAGGTCTCGCTGCCATATAGGAGTGTGCTGGTGACGCAGGCATTATATACCGCAGCTTTGGTCTTCATTGTGAGTTTAGAGTTTCCCCAAACACGCGATGTGAGGCGGGCAAAGGTAGCTGCAGCTTTGCCAATGCGGCTGTCGATTTCTGTATCCAGTGAGAGTTTGTCATTGATGGTAGACCCTAGGTATGTGAAGTGGTGCACCACTGCCAATTCATAGTTATCGATAGTGATAACTGGTGCAGCACCCACATCCTGACTCAGCACATTCGTTTTCTTTAGACTTATTGTGAGGCCAAAGTCCTTGCATGCTTTAGTGAAGCGATTCATCAAGCTCTGAAGCTCCTGTTGGCTTTGAGTGACGACTGCAGCATCATCAGCGAACAACAAGTCTCTTATAGTGACCCTTCTGATTTTTGTTTTTGCCTTCAGCCTTGAAAGATTAAACAGACGGCCATCTGACCTAGTGTGAAGGCATATTCCTTCAGTTGCATCTCTGAATGCATGTTTCAAGAGTAAGGCAAAGAAGATTCCGAAGAGGGTCGGAGCCAGAACACAGCCTTGTTTAACGCCACTTCGTATATCAAAGGGCTGTGACGTGCTTCCAGCATATTGGACTGTTCCCTTCATGCCGTCATGGAATGACTTTATCATTTCCAGCATTTTAGAAGGGCAGCCTATTTTCAGGAGGATTTTAAAGAGTCCATCCCTACTAACCAGGTCGAATGCTTTTGTGAGGTCTATAAAGGCGATATATAATGGTCTTTTCTGCTCTCTTGATTTTTCCTGAAGCTGGCGGAGAGAGAAGATCATGTCTGTTGTTGATCTGCCAGCTCGGAATCCACACTGTGACTCTGGATATATGCGCTCAGCTAACTTGTGTAGTCGCATTAAGATGACTTTGGCAAAAACCTTACCAACAATACTAAGAAGAGAGATGCCTCTGTAGTTATTGCAATCACTTCTGTCTCCTTTATTTTTATACAGTGTTACAATCTTGGCATCTCGCATGTCTTGAGGAATAGTTGTCTCTTCCCAGCACTGGCACAGCATCCTATGCAGGGGATGTAATAGCGTGCTCTTACAGCATTTGATTAAATCAGGAGGAATCCCATCACTGCCTGGTGCTTTGCCAGAGGCCAAGCTATCAATGGCCTTGCTGAGTTCCTCTAATGTTGGTTCGGCATCCAGCTCCTCCATAGTTGGCAGACTGTTGACACCATCAAGGGCTGCAGGCGTAACGGTATTGTCTCTAGCGTAAAGCTCAGAGTAGTGCTCGACCCACCTCTCCATCTGCTTACCCTTATCGGTTAGCTTCTCTCCGCTGATGGTTTTTAGCGGTGCCGTCTTACTTTTATGGGGGCCAAGTGCTTTCTTTATACCGTCATACATTTGTCTAATGTTGCCTGTTTGCGCTGCGATCTGGATGCTCTCACTGAGCTGGAGCCAGTAGTCATTTGCACAGCGTCGAGCAGTTTGTTGAACTTTGCTTCTCGTAGCCCTCAGGATCTGTAGGGTTCTGGCCCTCGGTGAACGTTTGTATTCATTCATAGCACTGCGCTTATGTATATGTACACGGAAAGATAAAATATAAGGTTACCATATATTTGAGGCCCACTACTCGCGGCCTGATTCTGTCGCCATAGAGGCCCGTTGTTACGGCCTTTATTCTTCATGAGAAGTGCCTGGCATGTGATGCCAGGAGAAGTCATAGTCTTTTGGTTAGGCAATTGAAACCGCCTTTCCCGTGCGGTATATTTGCAAAGGGGTACCTGACGGGTTCTGTCAGGGTACCAGAACTTCAGTATCTGAAAGCAGAACGTAGATTGACAGGCCATTATTGTTGTCATCATATAGCTGAGCTGATGCGATGTGTTAATCACCATTACCATCATGTAATGTCCATGATTCTTGTGTCATTGACTGTGTCGTCCATACTATTGTACGTCATATAATAAATATTGTGAAACGTCAGCAGCATTACCTACCTTCACTGACTTCTGCATGTGGGTGAGTGGGTTCAGTGTGCAGCTGTCCAAGAGCCTATATGCATTCGCCTACACCCACACTTACCACATCATCCCACATCACAATACAAGTACTACACGCCTGGAAACGTGTGCTGTTTGTGTGAGTGTCTTCATTACACCCCGGCAGCGCCTCACGCTGGTGACCTAGATATACACCGCAACATTGTACTGTCCAGGTGATAAAACGACACGCCCACTTGACCAACTTTAAAATCACATCAAACAGAACTTTACATCTGGTAGGCCAGATTCGTCGGTTTTCAGCTACACAGGACAATGGTAAATAGGTCAACAACTGCTGACCCACATAAACACTGACGTTGTCATCCTTATGATATTGTTACATGGACCACAGCTGCTACAAACACTGGCGTTAGCATCTTGATGATATTGCTATATGGACCACAGCTGCTACAGAAGGAGAGTGACACTATTCTACTAATAAGCGTTCTACTTCAGTTCTACAGACGATGTCCATTTACTTGAGCGAGCAAGTCACATCGTATTTGTAAACAATTCAGCTGTTTGTTTACATACTACGGTCTACAGACATTGCAACGTTGGATCTTCCGGTCGCAACTGGTTGAAGAGAATGTCACTGTAGCTGTACGTTTGAAGACCACTACATATTGTCGTCGTTCGGTAACCATCGACGGTGGATCTTCCAATCATTGCTGTTATTATATTGTACTTCGGTGTTGACAAATGGCTAGGATTGTACTTTAAGATAAGTGGCAGTTTGTTTTAGGAAACTGGGCCGTTATATTGTGTGTAACTGAGACTTCTTTGCAACACATTCTATTATATGCTTTCTGTTTTGTTACATGTTTAGATTAGTGTGTTTATTTTTGCGGGTTCGGTTGGGTCGATGACTCCAATAGAATATCCCACCTAACCGAGGGTCTATTGTGAGCGTTCTTTAGGGAACTTATCGTGAATTTCCCAGTTGTGGAAATTTGGTGCGACTTTTGGTTGCTGCGCGATATTTTTTGTTAGTTGTGACGATATATGTTAGTGTCGTTTTCGTTATTTTTCTCCATTCTTCATGTCTGTTCTGATTTGTTTGTATTTGTCTGCCTTCTCTTTTCTATTGTTTATTTCTATACACTTTTTTTTTTGTTTATACACTGTGTTGTCATTGTATTATTGTGATATTTCGCAGTTATCATTACAATTTTTTGTAACATTTTCTTTAGTTTTGCTTTTCAATTTAGTTGACCTCTGCGAATGTTTTCGATTGTCCAGATGTTTGTCTTTGTTTAATTGGTGTTAGATATTGTCGTCATATACAGTCTACATATATACTTGATCATGTACTATTATTAATAGGATACACATTAGATACTGAGGTGATTGATTTTGACATTATAAACAGGGTAACTATACAAAGTCTTTGCCAAAGACTTGTCTCCCACTAAGATTGGGATATAGTGTATTATTATTTCAGAGGTATTGATAGCACATTATTGGACATAATGTCTACATTGGATTACTTTATCCAGCAAGAGATAACCATTGGCAAAACTGGTGATAAATTGGAAGAGTTTCCACTTACTCAATACGACAAGGCGCAAAAAGCAGAAGAGAAAAAACAAAAAGCTGAGGCGAAAAGACAGGAAAAAGAAGCTGAAGAGAGGAAAATTCAGCAAGAAAGAGAATTTGAAGAGAAAAAGTTACAGCGAGAAAGAGAAGCTGAAGAGAGGAAAATTCAGCAGGAAAGAGAATTTGAGGAGAGAAAACAGAAAATGGAACATGAAAAAAAACTCTTAGCTTTGGAGATAGAGAAAATAAAAGTGATGAATATGAGTAGTTCTCAAGCGACTTCTAGTAAGACAGATCATAATACTTATAAAGTAAAACTACCTCCTTTCAATGCTGCAAAGGACGATATAACGTTCTATCTTGATAGATTTGAACTTTCATGCGTATCGCATAACATAGATAAGGAAAAGTATGTCGGTCAACTGTTGGATACACTTACAGGTGAACCATTAAATACTATTATGGCAATAGATGAACCTGACAAGACTAACTATGAAGTGGTCAGAGCAACTTTGTTAAACAGGTATCAACTTAAAGAAGATGATTATCGTCTTCGTTTTCAGACTATGTTACCAGAAAATGGGGTAGAGTTCTCAAACTTTATTACAAAGATACGTCTTACTTTCACTAGATGGATTGAATTGTCTCAGACTGAAAAAACATATGAAGCACTAGTGGACTTATTACTTATTGACAAAGTAATGTCATCAGTTATTGAGTCCTTTCTTGCCTTCATACATGAACGTAAACCTAAGAACATAAAAGACATGGAACAATACTGTTGCCAGTATGTCACTGCACACCCACAACAAACGATTAGTAATTCTAAGATTAAACAGGGTTTGCCCGTGGCTTCTGCGACACCATATGGGCCTAATTTTGAGGGTAAATTTAAAGGCAATAAACGCAACTTTGATAAGAAAAGTAATCGTAATTAAGGACAGGATCAGGGTGATCCATCCCACAGTGGTTCGTCTTCAAAGAACTGGAGGCGATCTGACAGCCCTCGTAACTTTGGTTCCGCCAATTTTGGGAACTTTCGTAGGGGTAGCCACAATAGAAACTATCCTAGCTATCATAATTTTGCAGGGAAACAGCAAAGTCAATCTGGTAGATATTCTAATCAAAGAGTAAATCACAAAAACAATTGTGAAAACTGCGGTGCAGACCAAAGTAAAAAGTCAAATAACAATAATTCAAGAGGACATAATAGTCGGGGTAGATGGCAACACAACAATAATAGATCATGTCATCATGCGAACTGTACTCAACAAGTGTCACAGGTAGTTAGTAATGAATTTAATGATAATAAAGCTAACCCTAGTGCTGGCACATGTTCTGCCTTCGATTATGGGAGAGCATCTCAATGCCTTCAGTGCACTACTTTGTTTGAATCTACTACCATATCTACCTTGAGTTGTGGTCATCCTCTACCCGCTCTTCATGCCGCAGCGGCGCATGACGGGAGAGGATCTCTTCTCCTACATAGAGGTCTTGTGGATAAAACTCGTCTCAGTTCTCTTTGATTCTGGGTGTACTACTATTGGGGTTAAACAATCTTTCGTAGATCCTTCCTGTGCCACTGGAAAAGTGATCAAATGTGTAACATTTAGGTGGCACAGTAGAAAAATACTCGACTGCTATCACACACATAGCTACTCCTTTCTTTACGGGAGATGTCCACGCGTGTCTGCTACCGAATCCTATTGCGAATCTTATCGTCGGGCGTATACACGGGGTTAAGGAATGTACCCCGCAGCAAATTGTTGCCTGGGAAGAACAAAATATGGAAACTGCTAATGCAGTTGTCACAAAAGCACAGGCTCAGAATATGCCTCCGTCTTCATCGACCGAAGGTGATGAAGTACTTGAGCAAGATAATCATTCGGTAATTTCGCGTGACTCTTTTATAAAAAGTCAACAAGAAGACACTTCTTTAAAAAAATTCTTCCTTCTGGTTAAAGACGGTGATCCAAATCAGAACACAAATCGCAAATCCTGGATCACTATGAAGAATGGTGTACTAGTGCGTATGGTACAACACTCAGACACGTCTATGCATTCCCAAATTCTTGTACCCAAAAATATGAGAGCTCGTATACTGCAACATGCTCACGACTCCCAATGCGCTGGTCATATGGGATTCTCACGTACTAAGTCGAGAGTTCTTGCAGCTTTCTTTTTGCCATTCGTAAATAGAGACATACGCCTTTATTGCCGCTCGTGCAAAGTATGTCAAGAAGTCAAGTCGAAAGGTCCTCGCTATGCAGCACCTATCCAGGCTGCGGACATTCCTATTCGTCCGTTTCAAAAATTGGCGATAGATATCATTGGTCCTTTTAAAATCAAATCAGCCAGAGGACACCAATTTATTCTTACATGTTTAGACATGTGTACTCGTTGGCCAGAGGCCATACCTCTTAAGAGCATTTCTACTGCCGATATTGCAGACGCTCTTTGACTGATATTTTCACGTCTGGGATTTCCTAGAGAAATCTTGTCAGACCATGGCACCCAACTAATATCTGACACTATGTCACAAGTGATGTCTACTCTTAATATTGAAAGGTCTTTGAGTAGCATCTATCATCCAATGTCTAATGGGTTAGTCGAACGTCTCAATAGAACCCTCAAAAATTTACTTGGGAAGATAACTGAGGATCATCCTCAGGATTGGGACAGAGTCTTACCCGCGGCTCTCTTTGCATACAGAGAGGTTCCTAATGAACACACCGGGTTTTCTCCATTTGAGCTCGTCTTTAGCGCGCGTCCGCGCGGCCCTATGTCTTTGCTTCACGATCTTATAGCTGCCGATGATATCAGTGATGACACGCAATCTTCTTATGAATATGTCATTACACTCAGGCAGAAAATCATTGAAGCATGCAAATTAGCAACTTCTGCATCGGAAGAAAAGGCAAGGCAAATTGCGAATAAAAAAAGATGCCTACGACAACTTTGTCCTGGTGACAAAGCATATGTATTACTCCCTACTAGGGAAAATAGACTTCTCATTGGATGAAAAGGTCCTTTTATGATTGTCTCTAAAATTTCTGATGTCGACAATGTTGTCGATATAGACGGGAAACATAAAACCTTTCATATAATCATGCTTACAGAATTTGTTGAACGTCCAGAGTGCTTGCAACCTATCTTTCAAGCGACGGACGACACTCCAGTCCATCATGGTTATTACTCATCTCTCTCAGTGATACAGGATGAACAATCTACTTTCTCGGACGTTAATCTTCCTCTTCCGATGATTCCACTTCATTCTATGGAATCATGGAAAAACGTTACTATTTCTCCTAGATTGTCTACTGAGGAACAGCTACACGTCTATTCCAAGTTTCAAACATTTCAGGATGTTCTCACGGTCATTCCTGGACACACATCAGTCATTAAGCATGACATAATACTTACTGACCATACTCCAATCAGGGTCAAACCATACCCTATTCCTATTCATTTCCAAACACAGGTCGAGAAAGAATTGGATGAAATGATACAGTTAGGGATAATTGAACCATCCAATTCGGCATACTCGTCGTCTATGGTTATTGTTCGAAAGAAAGACAATAACATACGCCTTTGCGTCGATTACCTTAAACTAAATCAAGTAACGAAATTCGATGCTGAACCTATGCCTCTATTGGATGAGCTACTTACCAGACTTTCTAACTCTCGTTTCTTTACCAAACTCGACTTGTCTAAAGGTTATTGGCAAGTTCCTTTAACTGAACGAGCCAAACCTCTCACTGCTTTCTCTACCCCTAGGGGCTTGTTCCAGTGGAACTTCATGCCTTTCGACCTTATGAATGCCCCGGCTACATTCGTACGCTAGATGCGTCGAATTCTTTCTCATCGTTCAGATGTTATTGCATACTTGGACGATATCTGTCTATTTAGTGATTCTTGGGAAGATCACTATTTGGGTTTATGCGAACTGCTGTCTACTCTGCGCGAGAATAACTTGACAGCTAAACCCTCTAAAGCCTATGTTGGATTTAGTGAAATTTCTTTTCTTGGTCACCGTGTTGGACATGGTCTCTTGAAGACAGAGGACCACAACACTTCTAAGATACTCAACATCACTATTCCTAAGACAAAGAAACAGATCCGTAGTCTCTTAGGCCTAATACAGTTCTACGGAAGATTCATTCAGAATCTTTCTTCTATTACGGCACCACTCTCAACCCTATTGAAGAAAGGGTCTCCTAATGTGGTGCGCTGGTCACAAGAATGCCAATCTTCATTGGATCAGATTAAGTCATTATTTTCATCTCCTCCTATCTTAAGACTACCTACAGCTGATAAGACATTTGTTCTTCGTAGTGACGCCTCATCAACAGGGATCGGGGCGGCACTGATGCAAGAGTATTCAGACACTCTGCATCCTGTAATGTACGTCTCTAGGAAATTCAATGCGGCAGAAAGGAATTATTCCGTTCTAGACCGAGAATTATTGACTATGGTCTGGGCGATTCTTAAACTTCAAAGATTCCTTCTCGGCGCGCATTTCATAGTAGAAACCGACCAAAAAGCTCTCACAGCTATGCAGAGTAAGGATTTGAAGAGCTGAAGATCCATTCGATATGCTATAGCTCTTCAACCTTTTCATTTCACGGTACGAGCTATCCGTGGTTCGGATAATGTGATGGCAGACATATTGTCGCGATGCCCACGTGAATCTACTTAACTCTCATGTCTAGATCTCCTGATACATATCGAGATTTATGACTGTACCTTACAATAACATACTTCTATACCATTTCTTGTCTGTTTACTTAAATTCATTGTTATGAATTGAACGATTTCTTTCTCTGTTACCGTTCTTGGTATAACAGAGAAGGTTTAGTTATCACGATATAAATTTCGGAAATTATTACGGCCACACTTAATAAGGTAGAAATGTAATAGTGACTATGTTACATTATAACATTCTAAGAATTGTGTTATTTATATTGTTCTCAGCAAACCAGTACTTTGTCCGGGAATGCCGTCACAGATTTATCTTGATGCATTGTGACTTCCATTTGGATGCTGCTTACAAGCGACCTCCGGACAAGGCTTCTGAGATTATTGCCTGTTAGTTTGAATGTATACTTATATAGTCATATTGATGTAAAATTACTGTATAAATATTTTATTGATCAACCATTTGATAATAATGAGTTTAGGGCATTAGTCTTTGAAAGATTTATATGCTAATTTGATATATAATGACATTCACCATTGCTTCTCATATTGATATGATTTTTCTTGAGAGGTATGTAATTTTTCTTAGCGTTGCCAGTACCTTTGGGTTTTTTGGGTGGCACCTCCACGGATATGCTTTATTTGGAGAAAATACATTTTCTCTTGTCTTGTGAGATATCTTTTGTTCTCACCAGACGCTTTATTGTGCGTCGATTGGGTCTGACATTATGTCGTTATATTTATGTTGATCCTTTCATCGGCGCATCATTCATGGGTTGTGAGCTTGTTGCATCTTGCTCAATGATGTATTTCAAAAAAAAATGTTTCATTTTTTTCCAGGGGGGTGCGGTAATCTGTTGCTGTCTATTTGGCATAATTGTTTAAGACATCAACCTGTGTAATTCTTTTGATAGTCTAAGAAAGGGAACTGGTGATTTACGTTAGTGACAGATTTGATTTATGGTTATTTTCCCGTTGTCTCATGTTGACCTGTGTTGGGAAGGTCTTATATAGCTGTCATGTCTTAAGTCACTATTCACTTGACCATATACGGAGCGGCTTTGCCTCTCGCTTGAGGAAACGCCCTGGTCTGGTGTTAGTTTCGCTCAGGTCTGTGCCGATTGCACATGCGCAGGTTTTGGCGCAAAGACCGGGAGACTTCCGCCTTGGTAGTGTACCCTGGGCGTTGTGATCGGGCAGAGGTCCGAAGTTTTTTCTTGCCATCTTTTTTCGGGGATTTGGAAGTTCATTGTATGACTGAGATGTCATCTTTCCTTCCCCTAGTTAATTCTGTATGCCAGGAATGGCAATGTTGTGTTTAGTGTTTAATAGGATTCTGAAGCAAGGTAATAGAATCATTTTGATCTTCTCATATGCCTAAGTTAGAGAAGTACATTTGATTACCTTAAGGCGACATGTTTAACACAGCTCACAGCTGATATGTTACATAGAGCCCCATTATTGGTGCTTGGTACGGGAACCAAGACCAAGTTATCTTCTGAACATTAGAAGCCCAGAGAAACTTATCTACACGAGTAACCCGCTATACAAGCGGTAGGATTGGCAGGAATATGTACACGGAAAGATAAAATATAAGGTTACCATATATTTGAGGCCCACTACTCACGGCCTGATTCTGTCGCCATAGAGGCCCGTTCTTACGGCCTTTATTCTTCATGAGAAGAAGTGCCTGGCATGTGATGCCAGGAGAAGTCATAGCCTTTTGGTTAGGCAATTGAAACCGCCTTTCCCGTGCGGTATATTTGCAAAGGGGTACCTGACGGGTTCTGTCAGGGTACCAGAACTTCAGTATCTGAAAGCAGAACGTAGATTGACAGGCCATTATTGTTGGCATCATATAGCTGAACTGATGCGATGTGTTAATCACCATTACCATCATGTAATGTCCATGATTCTTGTGTCATTGACTGTGTCGTCCATACTATCGTACGTCATATAATAAATATTGTGAAACGTCAGCAGCATTACCTACCTTCACTGACTTCTGCATGTGGGTGAGTGGGTTCAGTGTGCAGCTGTCCAAGAGCCTATACGCACTGCCTACACCCACACTTACCCCATCATCCCACATCACAATACAAGTACTACACGCCTGGAAACATGTATGCTGTTTGTGTGAGTGTCTTCATTACACCCTGGCAGCGCCTTACGCTGGTGACCTAGATATAAACCGCAACATTGTACTGTCCATGTGATAAAACGATACGCCCACTTGACCAACTTTAAAATCACATCAAACAGAACTTTACAACCAGCTTTCTTATAAATTAACTTGTTCTTCATATAAAAGTCTCCTTTGTTTGGAGGGGTATGGCTTTTTGGAAGTTTCCTGAAACACGGCTTTAGTGACCTATCCTCAGCCTGTGCCTTCCTTATCTCCTCTGGATGAGTATATATTGGGTTATCTTCCTCCTTCCTTGACTGTGACCTGGTCTGTACTGCTGTCATAATCACTGGTCTTTTGGGATTTCCCAAAAACACATATCTACACCCCAATATTAGAGGGTAGATTGGTTCATTTATCACTGCTGCTGTAATCACTCCTTCCACATAGCGAGATTTTACCGTTATTCTTGCAATGGGAAGTGTCATGGTTGCTACTTCCTTAGTTGCCCCTTGTATCTCCACTGTTTCTGTGGTATATTGATCTGGGTGCACTAGGTGAGAACTCACGACTGAGTCAAAATCCAATCCAGTATCATAAAGGTACTTAATAGTGGCCCCATTGCATACAACTTCTTCACATACAGGGGGCTGATGAGGTTCCTGCTGTCCATTAGGTAGTTCCTTCTTTCCCTTGTTTCCTGTTTTAAGGCATGCAGCGAAATATGGAGAGGTTTTCTTCCTACAGTCTTTTGTATTATGGTTATTTAACCTACAAAATTTACACCATTTTTCTTCTGGTCTGTAGGGTTTCCTTTAATTTACTTGAGGGTTTCTGTCCCTAGGGTCATATCTTGGCCTATCAAAATTAGGTTTACATTTATGAGCTTGATCTTTACTATCAAACCTATTCTGGTTTTGTGGGGTTGTATTACTCTCTGCTTGTTTCTTTCTTGCTATAGCTACTTCTGAATGGGCGGCCTGATATCTCCCAGCAACATTGAGAATCTCCCCCAATCTCTCTGCACCTTGTTCCGTGAGACATTTTCTCAGGTCTGGAGCCATGGACTCTCTTAATTGCTCCATCATAATCATTTCCTTCAGATCTTGGGTGTTCGCCAGAGCAGTCCATTTCTCCAAATACGTCTCTAGTCTGGCAGAGAATTGGTGGTAGGTCTCCCCAGAAAGTAGCTTAGCATTCCTAAATCTCTTCCTATAAAATTCACTATTCTTTTCGTATCTAACTAATAAAGCTTGTTTGAGAATATCATAATCTTCATGGTCTTCTCTGCTTAACTTGGAGAAGACTTCATAAGAGGTTCCCCTAAGTCCTTTGGATAATTTTAAACTCCACTTCTCCTTCTCCAACCCATAGTTACTAGCTAGTCTTTCATATCTACTGAGATAGGACTCGATCTCATCGTCTTTCTCTACAAAAGGATCTAAATGAAAATTCATGGCTGAATTTGAGGCCCCCTGACTGGCACTAGTATCAGAGGTAGATGGGCTGTTTCCATTTTCTGGAACATGTCCTTGAAGTTCCAGTTCCTTGAGTCTTAACTCATGTTCTCGTTGCAAACGCTTTTCCTCTTTTTCAGCCTCCATCTGCAATCTTTTTTCCTCTGCCTCTCTCTGCAATCTTTTTTCCTCTTTTTCAGCCTCTAATTTCCTAACCTCTTTATCTGCCTCTAATTTTAATCTTTTCTCTTCTTTATCTGCTTCTAATTGTAACCTTTTCTCTTCAGCTAACCTCCTATCTTCCCTATCAATAAATTTGTCATATTCAGTAGTAACATACTGAATCAGAAGGTCCCCACTCATGCCAAGATCTTTTGCCGTCTGCACAGTAGCAGATCTAAATTTGGCCAAGTCTGCCATTCTCTCATACAAATTATCAACACTTCTGTAATAATGTATCAAATACTAACTTAATTAAATAATGGCAATGACAACTCATCCAATTCACCACAATTTGTTTAGTTTTATAAAATTTATTTCCTGAGTGGGCCTCAGGGTATGGTGGAACAAAATCCTGGACAGGACACCAATATGTGATAAGAGGTTTTGATGTTAATAAAATTTAAAGGTTAACAAGGTGAGGTCAAGCTATGTAAGTACCCTGAATCAGAAAGATGATGATGTATTTCTCAGGGGTCCCTATCCGCTACCTCTTCTGATCTCACCCAGTGTACATTTATCTCTGTAGTGTTATGTATATGGCAAATGTCTAGGGTATGTATGTATTTAATGTGAGGAATGAATAAATTCAAACAGAACTGTAATTCAACAAAATGTAAGTAAGTAAGACTGGTGGGAACGTTTTGGTATATATATATATGGGAATAAATATACAATTTATTGTCCCGAACCTCAATCTTTGGGAACAGGACTTGTCAAAATCATAAAATGTTTATTTACAGTTTTTAAATAAATAAGATGGAACTCTGTCCATGAAGTGTAACAAAATAAAATTGCCACTATAATGAGTACCCCACTGTCTGATTTTCAATGCTTGATATTAACAGTAGTCAGTTATTTGAGGGTTTGTTTTTTTCATCATTCCCCAGAAAATTATTTTTGTTGTGGTGGTTTAAATTGAGAGGAACTGTCATGTGCCCGTGTTAAGGGACTTATCTGGTAAGCCTGTCTGATGCTATGGGCTCCAGACTATGTACATTGTCACTCAAATGGTGCTGCTTTCTGGATGAAGATATGGCCTGTAGCTCAAAGTATATTGTGAGCCTTCACTGCCTACAATTTCTGTCTTCTCCAGGTTGTCTGTAACACTTTTTTTCTGGTAATACAACCCTCAAGTAAAGAATAATAACACATGCACAAAGTTGACTAGCAGTAAATAGGTTTTCTGACTGCTTTCTTCGTCCAGACGGCAAAAGCTTGGTCACAAGGCTTTCCCGCTGATCTCAACTTGGCAGTGAATGTTAGTTTTTCAAATGGCGGTTCAAACTACACTGGCCTGATTTTTTCAAGTAGTTGTAAATTTTATTACCCTACCCCTATCCAATCAGAAGTCGAGTCAAAATTTTAACTATTTTTGGACTATTAACTGGAGCGATTATAAGTGTGGTCGTTCGTCTGATTACATTTGGTTATTTTGTATCTCCGTTATTTATGGACCGATTTCCAATATCAAAAGTGATAATTAACCGGCCAATTTACCTCTATCGTTGTATCTAGATTTCCTTTGGTTATTCCTTAACAGTTTCATCTGGGTAATTTTTTTTGTAATTAATTGTAGTTCTAACCTGATCTAAAATATCAGTAAATTAAATTTTTCTAAGTCAAGTATTAAGTGGGAATCTTTAGGTTAATATATCAATCAATATCAGCGCTATAATTCAAGATATCCCTTTCATTCTAATTCCCTTTAGTTATTGAGAAATAAATTATTTAATTTTGGTCAAAAACACAGAATCGGCATTTTTGCCACTACAACCAAGATTTTTTTTCTCTACCAAAAACGAGGTAACAATTCGATTGGTTGTTAATTTTTACTACGTCCTTCGATAAATATTAGGGTGGGTGTGTGTATAGGGGTAGTAACTTTTAACCTGTGGTAGTAGAAAAATTCAAATTTTCTAGTTAAATTTTTAGCGGTAGATTTGACTTTGCCCCAGACAAATTTCAAATATTGTAGTTATTTATAGATTTTAACTCATTTAGCTAGTACGTTTTAAACGGGGAATTTGAGCGTGTGGTGATACGGATTCACTTTACTACAATGGTGGAAAAAGTGTTAAAAAATTGCAAATTTTAGCAATTTTTGAAAGATTTTTTTGTCAATACAACTTAAATAGCAGTAAAGCTAGAGTGTCCGATTGACATAGTGGCTAGTAGCAGTGATAGTGGTGGATAGCTGTAGTAATGGTGGTAGCTAGCAGTAGTTATGGCAGTAAAGCTAGAGTGTCCCATTGACATAGTGGCTAGAGCCCGTGTCTCTCGCGGCTAAGGTGCCAGGTTAGATTCACACATCACGGTCTAGTTTACCCAGCTGTAAATGGGTACCTGACTTTACTCTTGAGTTAAGGAAGGGAATGGTAGCGAGGAAGGGAACTAGATACTCCACCTCTCGATGCTGGACCTGGGATAGTGAAGTATCTAACACTTCACTTCCCTACGGTAGTATCAGCTATGGGACTACCCTTGTTTAAAGCTAGAGCTACCAAAGTTGGCTATTTCATACATTAATACATGATCATGATTTTAACCTAAAATACATTTTATTGGTTTAATATCTTCTTCTTTGATCCTTAGCCGCCGACCGTCAAAGCAGTCAGTGGCCATCACGCCTAGTGGCGTCTTGTAGGGCAACAACAAATTGATTCCACTTTGCTCGGTCGGTGGCCATCCTTCGTACAGTGCCCCAACTCTGGTTCATTCTTTGCATCTCAGCCTCCACAGTCCTCCGCCAGGTTGTTTTTGGTTGGCCTCTCTTTCGTTTTCCTTCAGGGGTCCAAAGCATAGCTGTTCTTGTGATGGCATCGGGGTCTCTTCTGAGGACATGGCCAACCCACCTCCAGCGTCTGCCAGCTATGATGGTGTGCATGTCCTCTTGCTTGCTCCGAGTAAGCAGATCTTGGTTGGTGATGGTATTCGGCCAAAAGATACGGTGAATTTTTCTTAGGCATGCTGTCTAGAAAGAGGACAATTTCGACATTTCCTTCTCTGTAACTCTCCAGCATTCCGCACCATAGATAAGCACAGAAAGCACACAGCTCTGATATAATCTTAATTTTGTGCTTGTGCTGTATTGAGAGGACTTCCAGATTTATTCTGATGTTGATGTCTTTGCCGGTGTAATATACAGTTTGATTTATATTGGATTTAAAAGTGTAGATAAAATTATATTTGAAATTTTATTGAAGGTACCTCACAGTTTTTCTACTTGTTATCACATATCATTTATCCTATATTGCTGTCATGAAAATTGTATGCACAATATCTGGATCACGCAGCACTACTGAATTGCTAATGGTCTTTGACATATCTTGACATTCATGGAGACATGCTTGTTAAAAAAAAAAAAAAAAAGCTACTTCGAGAGAAACAGGAACGAAAGAGAAAATAACACTTACTGAAAAAAAAAAAATTTACTCACCTCAGTATCCTTCTGTGATCAAATGACAGAAATCAGAAGCAAAATCCCCCAGGTTAAAGGAAATATACAATGAACAGTACAGTCAGCTGAACAGGGAAGTAAAACGTCAAACCCAAGCTGACGAAAGTAATTTCCTAGAAGGCCTAGCAAGACAGGATAAAGAAGCAGCACTGAGGAATGAACAAAGTACATTATACAAAATAACAAAAACCATCAATGGCAAAAGGGGTGCAAACAACATTACACCAGGAGGAGAAAATCAGGAAAATCTCATCATCACAGAACAGGGGCGAGAAGCAAGATGGGCTGAGCACTTCAGCGAAACACTCAATAGGACGCCGCCAGAGATGCAGCTGAACATTCCTGAGGCTGAAAATGATCTGGATATTAATACAGATGGTCTGAGAAAAGAAGAAATTTATCACAGCAATCAAAGAGTTGAACAATGGAAAAGCTCCTGGTCAAGACAACTTAAGCGCAGAGCTATTTAAAATTGAACATGAATTATCAGCTAAACTCTTAGAACCACTCTTTCCCCAAATCTAGCAAACTGAGACAACACAACTTGAATGAAACAAAGGAACAATTATCTAATTACCAACAAAGGATGACTTTACAGACTGCAACAACTGGAGACGAATTACGCCCCTCTGTTCCCAGCAAAATATTGGGCAGGATAATTATCCACAGAATCTCAAAAGCAGTATATCATAAACTGAAGAAGAAACAAGCAGGATTCAGAAAAAACAGGCGGCTTTTTATATCATACACAGAGATAGCTTAAGGAGAATGCTACAGGCCTACGAGATACCTAGTGTACTAAAGTACTCTGTGTGACACCCCGCTCAAATTTCCCCGATTCAACAATCTAGTAACGTAAATTTCCAACCTATAACACTACTACTATATTTGAAAAATTGCCAAGGACAAGGTCAAACGTACCGCTAAAATATGGACAAAATAATTCGAATTTTCCACTATTACAGTTAAAAATCTATAAATAAATTCCATGTTTGGCCTTGGTCTCAAGGCCATCTTCAAATCAACCGCTAACGTTTAAAATAAAGCATTTGAATTTTCTAACGCCAAGCGTAAAAAATACCCTGCCCCCACCCCCTTTCCCCAAACACACACGCACACGCTCGACCCTTCCCAATATTTATGACGAAAGCCGTAAATCTTGGCAGCGAACTAACTCGTTACCGCGTTCTAATAGGGGAGAGAGAAGGTGGATTACAATGGAAATCACGCCTAACTTGTGCGTTTGACAAGAATCTTAGATAATTTATTTTGTTACAAATAACAGGGACGCCTTGAACGGTAGAACTAATATTGGTTAATATATATTATAAAATTTTCTCTTATAATAAATTATCTGGCCTTAGAAAATTATTGTATTAATATTTTAGTTCTGTGAACAGAGAACTATAAATTAGAAAAATATTACCAAGATAAAAACGGGGATAAATGGGCAAATGAAACCTATATAGGAAGATAGACGACAGTGGTCCCTTTAATAATCACCTTTAATAGTCATGCTTATGATATGTGATATTCTTGTTTGAGGGTCATATACCAGCATACCTATTGGTGGCAGGAAACCGGTGGTCCCTTTAATAATCACCTTTAATATTAAAAATCGACCCATTAATAACCAACATATGGTAGAAATAAAAATTGAGACAGACGAACAAACACATAAATAAACTGCTCAATTTGGTTGCGTGAGAAAAGTTGGAAATTTCTTGACACGCGTTTTGATTGGCTAAGGCATAGGGTAGCTTGGGACAATAAAATTAACATTTCGCTGGCAACAACCGCCATTTGATATTCAAACTATCTTAAGCTGACATCAGCGGGAGAGCCTGTGTGACCAAAAGCTTTCACCGTCTGGACACTTAAGGCAGTGGTAGAACCCATTAACTGCCAAAGTCAAGCTTATGATATGTGATATTCTTGTTTGAGGGTCATATACCAGCATACCTATTGGTGGCAGGAAACCGGGTGAGAGAAGAAAGTTTGGGAGGAACGCTCAGCCTTGTTGCCGCAGCTACCCCATTTCTTCAGCTCTAAAGCCAGTTGCATGTATAAGAGAACCCAAGGGCCAACAGTTGTCACCATTTTTTTAAAGATAAGTCCGTTAAAACCGGCACTGACAGTGTAACTTCATTTATTCCACCACAAACATAAGCATACTAATAAATAATAACCTCACCTTGATATGATGAAGAAGACAATCTGTCCAATATAATAACAGTGATATGTACAAGCAGATAGACAGACCTGTGGGTGGAATTCTTACAGTGATCTTTATTCACAGAAACAAGTTACTTGGACAGAGTCCCAGTTATTTATTTTAAAAAGTGTATATAGATATATATATATATATATAAATTTATTGAGTTAGACAATCCCTGTCCCAGAAAACTTGAGGTACAGGGAAATTAAATTGTAATATAATTACCTAAACTTTAACAAACGTCTTACTCACTTTAATATTATTGAGTTACAGTTCTGTTTACATGTTATTTCATCTGTATATTAAATACATTACCCTAGACACACTCAGCCACACAACATCACAGAACCTATTTTACACAGATTGAGATTTGAAAGGTGGCGGATAGGGACTCTGAGAATCATCATCATCAACAATTAGACTCAGGGAACTTACACAGCTTGACCTCATTCTGTTTACCCCTAATTAATAACACCAGTAACCTCAGTTACCACATATTGGGATCCTGTCCGGGATTTAAGTTAACACCAGACCCTGGGGCTCTAAAAATAAATAAATAAGAAAAGTAATAATTGGTGGAACTTGATGAACTGTCAGTGCCTTTATTAATTAGTTAGATAGTTTGTTAATTTAAAATATATTATTGATAAATTTGTATTGAAAGAAAGGATGGCAGACTTAGCTAAATTCAGATCTTCCACTGTACAGACGGCGAAAGAACTTGGCCTGGAGGGAAACCTTATGATTCAGTATGTGACTTCAGAATGTGATAAGTTTATTGAAAGGGAAGATAGGAGATTGGCAGAAGATAAGAGATTATAATTAGAGGCTGATAGAGAGGCTAAAAAGTTAGAGGCTGATAGGGAGGCTGAAGTTAAAAGGTTACAGTTAGAGGAAATGAGATTGCAAAGGGAGGCAGAAGAAAAAAATTGCAAAGGGAGGCAGAAGAAAAAAATTGCAAAGGGAGGCAGAAGAAAAAATTGCAAAGGGAGGCCGAAGAAAAGAGATTGCTTATGGAGGCTGAAAAAGAGGAAAAAAGATTGCAAAGGGAGCATGAATTAAGACTAAAGGAACTGGAACTGCAAGGACATGTTCCAGAAAATGGAAGCAGCCCATCTACCTCTGATACTACTGCAAGTCAGGGGGCCTCTTATTCAGCCATGAACTTTCACCTAGATCCTTTTGTAGAGAAAGGGGATGACATTGAGTCATTCCTCAATAGATACGAAAGACTAGCTACTAATTATGGGTTAGAAAGGGAGAAGTGGAGTTTAAAATTATCACAAGGACTTAGGGGTACATCTTATGAAGTCTTCTCCAAATTGAGCAGGGAAGAGCGAGAAGATTATGATATTCTAAAACAAGCTCTCTTAGTCAGATATGAGAAGAACAGTGAATTCTATAGGAAGAAATTTAGAAATGCTAAGCTATTGTCTGGGGAGACATACCACCAATTATCTGCCCGACTAGAAACTTATTTGGAGAAATTGACTTCTCTGGGGAAAACCCAAAATTTGAAGGAAATGATTATGATGGAGCAGTTAAGAGAGTCCATGGCTCCAGACTTGAGAAAATTTCTCAGGGAACAAGGTGCAGAGAGATTAGGGGAGATTCTCAATGTTGCTGGGAGATATCAGGCAGCCCAGAAAGAAGTAGCTGGGATTAGAAAGAAACAAACTGATAGTAATAAAACCCCACCAGACCAAGATGAATATTATGACAATAGAGAACAAGGCCCTAGGTTTAAACCAAATTATAATAGGCAAAGGTATGATCCTCGAGATAGAAACCCTCAAGCAAATGAAAGGAAACCCTACAGACCAGAAGGAAAATGGTGTAAAATATGTAGGATGCAAAATCATAATACAATTGAATGTGGTAGGAAAGTTCCTCCATATCACGCAGCATGCATGATAACAGTGGACAAGGGAAAGAAGGAACTGTCTACAGGACAGAGAGAACTCCATCATCCCCCCATCTGTGAAGAGGTGACATGTAATGGTGCAAAAGTCAAGTGCCTTTACGATTCAGGTTTGGAATATGACTCAGTTGTGAGTGCAACCCTGGTGCACCCTGACCAGTATACCACAGAAAAAGTGGAGATACAAGGGGCATTAAAGGATACAGCCACCATAACACTTCCCGTAGCTCAGATCAATGTTAAGACTAGGAACGTGGACGGAGTGATTAGAGCAGCCGTGTGTGACGAACCTAATTACTCGCTGGTGTTAGGAAAGATATTTGTTTTTCTAGGGAGCCCTATAAAACCTGTGATAATTTCCATGCTCCAGGTCAGGTCGACCCCTAGTAAGGAGGAGGAACCACCACTAAATATTCATCCTAAACAGATAAGAAAGGCCCAGGCAAAGGACAAATCATTAAAACCTTGCTTTGGCAAATTGCCAAATAGCCATAACATCTCTAGAAAAGGACAATTTTATTTGAAGGATGGACTGCTTTACAGGAAGGCTGGAGCAGAACCTAACAGGCATGGACAGTTAGTACTGCCATTGAGGTATAGGGACACAGTTATGGCACATGCACATGTACCAGACGGGGAACACCAGAGGATTGGCACCACCCGTCAAAGGACATCTGTGAACTATTTCTGGCCAAATGTAGCTGGGGACATTGCCCAGTATGTACAAAGTTGTGACCAGTGTAGCAAGGGACATTCCACAGGATGTGAAAATAATAACCAAATGCAAGAAAAGCATTATGGCAAACATGGGCCTGAAAATAACAAAGGAAATAAAAATGATAAGGTAGATAACGTGAATAGGCATGCACCTTCTCACACCAAATCTTCCAGAAAGCCAGTGACTATGGCAACTCTTCGGATAGTACCGAGAGTAAATACAGTTACCGACCAGTCCACCCCAGCCCAATTTGGAACGAAATTCCGGGAACTGGTTAAAAATAGAAATGAGGTTAATCGGACAACATTGAAACCGAAACAAAATTTTAACCTTGGAAAAGTGGGGAGAGGGCGTTTGGGCAATTTGGAAAATGTTTAGTTCGCTTCAGAATATGGCTATTAAGTAGCATTATAAGGGCACTGGTGACAGTGGTAGTGACAGCCCCTATACAGTCTATTAGAAGTATTGTACGGACATTGGATTGAGATCATACATATTACATAGCAATGCTACGGGCGAATTGATTCTGGATGCCGGAATTCATTTCTCCACATTATATAGTATATCTTAAATTGTCGTTGGGCGGAGAAAACAACTGGTGAATATGGCCTTTATCTGAATGGCAGATTAAAGATCATACATATTAGTAGAGGGTTTTTCCAAATTCCAATCAAGCTTGAGCTCAGACCTATGGATGACTGTGATCACATCGGAGGGGCACATTGAATTCATATGTTGCTGTTGGAGTGGAAAGTACTTCGAGTGTTTTATCCAGGCTGATTAGGAAGTTACTGGACACCTTACATAACTCTGCTATCACCAAATTTTATAGATTCCCTCTTCATAAATATTGCAACCTTGAGGGACATCTAGAAACCTCTGGACATGTCAGTGGACTGACTCAGAGAAGATTAATGGTGAATATTGATTGATAATCAGCCTGTGACAGGCAGTAGCACCTGTAGCTGTTTATTAACATAAACTGCAATAGATACTTGAATTGCAGAGGTCTGGGGCAGCTTTCTTGAGTAGTGCCTACTTTGAATGACCCACCTGCAGTAATCCAGGATCATACTAAAGCAAAGTAGAATAAATCTGACATAATTTGATCAGGATTGTAAAACAGATAATAAAGCTGCAATAGTGGTGCAGGCTTTTTTAACAGGGGAGATATGTAGTAAAGTACTCTGTGTGACACCCCACTCAAATTTCCCCGATTCAAAAATCTAGTAACGTAAATTTCCAACCTATAACACTACTACTATATTTGAAAAATTGCCAAGGACAAGGTCAAACGTACCGCTAAAAATTGGACAAAATAATTCGAATTTTCCACTATTACAGTTAAAAATCTATAAATAAATTCCATGTTTGGCCTTGGTCTCAAGGCCATCTTCAAATCAACCGCTAACGTTTAAAATAAAGCATTTGAATTTTCTAACCCCAAGCGTAAAAAATAACCCCCCCCCCACCTCCTTTCCCCAAACACACACGCACACGCTCGATCCTTCCCAATATTTATGACGAAAGCCGTAAATCTTGGCAGCGAACCAACTCGTTACCGCGTTCTAATAGGGAAGAGAGAAGGTGGATTACAATGGAAATCAAGCCTAACTTGTGCGTTTGAAAAGAATCTTAGATAATTTATTTCGTTACACATAACAGGGATGCCTTGAAGGGTAGCATTAATATTGGTTAATATATATTATAAAATTTTCCCTTATAATAAATTATCTGGCCTTAGAAAATTATTTTATTAATATTTTAGTTCTGTGAACAGAGAACTATAAATTAGAAAAATATTACTAAGATAAAAACGGGGATAAATGGGCAAATGAAACCTATATAGGAAGATAGACGACAGTGGTCCCTTTAATAATCACCTTTAATATTAAAATTCGACCCATCAATAACCAACATATGGTAGAAATAAAAATTGGGACAAACGAACAAACACATAAATAAACTGCTCAATTTGGTTGCGTGAGAAAAGTTGGAAATTTCTTGACACGCGTTTTGATTGGCTAAGGCATAGGGTAGCTTGGGACAATAAAATTAACATTTCGCTGGCAACAACCGCCATTTGATATTCAAACTATCTTAAGCTGACATCAGCGGGAGAGCCTGTGTGACCAAAAGCTTTCACCGTCTGGACACTTAAGGCAGTGGTAGAACCCATTAACTGCCAAAGTCATGCTTATGATATGTGATATTCTTGTTTGAGGGTCATATACCAGCATACCTATTGGTGGCAGGAAACCGGGTGAGAGAAGAAAGTTTGGGAGGAACGCTCAGCCTTGTTGCCGCAGCTACCCCATTTCTTCAGCTCTAAAGCCAGTTGAATGTATAAGAGAACCCAAGGGCCAACAGTTGTCACCATTTTTTTAAAGATAAGTCCGTTAAAACCGGCACTGACAGTGTAACCTCATTTATTCCACCACAAACATAAGCATACTAATAAATAATAACTCATCTTGATATGATGAAGAAGACAATCTGTCAAATATAATAACAGTGATACGTACAAGCAGATAGACAGATCAGTGGGTGGAATTCTTACAGTGATCTTTATTCATAGAAACAAGTTACTTGGACAGAGTCCCAGTTATTTATTTTAAAAAGTGTATATATATATAAATTTATTGAGTTAGACAATCCCTGTCCCAGAAAACTTGAGGTACAGGGAAATTAAATTGTAATATAATTACCTAAACTTTAACAAACGTCTTACTCACTTTAATATTATTGAGTTACAGTTCTGTTTACATGTTATTTCATCTGTATATTAAATACATTACCCTAGACACACTCAGACACACAACATCACAGAACCTATTTTACACAGATTGAGATCTGAGAGGTGGCGGATAGGGACTCTGAGAATCATCATCATCAACAATTAGACTCAGGGAACTTACTCAGCTTGACCTCATTCTGTTTACCCCTAATTAACAACACCAGTAACCTCATTTACCACATATTGGGGTCCTGTCCGGGATTTAAGTTAACACCAGACCCTGGGGCTCTATAAATAAATAAATAAGAAAAGTAATAATTGGTGGAACTTGATGAACTGTCAGTGCCTTTATTAATTAGTTAGATAGTTTGTTAATTTAAAATATATTATTGATAAATTTGTATTGAAAGAAAGGATGGCAGACTTAGCTAAATTCAGATCTTCCACTGTACAGACGGCGAAAGAACTTGGCCTGGAGGGAAACCTTCTGATTCAGTATGTGACTTCAGAATGTGATAAGTTTATTGAAAGGGAAGATAGGAGATTGGCAGAAGATAAGAGATTATAATTAGAGGCTGATAGAGAGGCTAAGAAGTTAGAGGCTGATAGGGAGGCTGAAGTCAAAAGGTTACAGTTAGAGGAAATGAGATTGCAAAGGGAGGCAGAAGAAAAAAAATTGCAAATGGAGGCAGAAGAAAAAATTGCAAAGGGAGGCCGAAGAAAAGAGATTGCTTATGGGGGCTGAAAAAGAGGAAAAAAGATTGCAAAGGGAGCATGAATTAAGACTAAAGGAACTGGAACTGCAAGGACATGTTCCAGAAAATGGAAGCAGCCCATCTACCTCTGATACTACTGCAAGTCAGGGGGCCTCTTATTCAGCCATGAACTTTCACCTAGATCCTTTTGTAGAGAAAGGGGATGACATTGAGTCATTCCTCAATAGATACGAAAGACTAGCTACTAATTATGGGTTAGAAAGGGAGAAGTGGAGTTTAAAATTATCACAAGGACTTAGGGGTACATCTTATGAAGTCTTCTCCAAATTGAGCAGGGAAGAGCGAGAAGATTATGATATTCTAAAACAAGCTCTCTTAGTCAGATATGAGAAGAACAGTGAATTCTATAGGAAGAAATTTAGAAATGCTAAGCTATTGTCTGGGGAGACATACCACCAATTATCTGCCCGACTAGAAACTTATTTGGAGAAATTGACTTCTCTGGGGAAAACCCAAAATTTGAAGGAAATGATTATGATGGAGCAGTTAAGAGAGTCCATGGCTCCAGACTTGAGAAAATTTCTCAGGGAACAAGGTGCAGAGAGATTAGGGGAGATTCTCAATGTTGCTGGGAGATATCAGGCAGCCCAGAAAGAAGTAGCTGGGATTAGAAAGAAACAAACTGATAGTAATAAAACCCCACCAGACCAAGATGAATATTATGACAATAGAGAACAAGGCCCTAGGTTTAAACCAAATTATAATAGGCAAAGGTATGATCCTCGAGATAGAAACCCTCAAGCAAATGAAAGGAAACCCTACAGACCAGAAGGAAAATGGTGTAAAATATGTAGGATGCAAAATCATAATACAATTGAATGTGGTAGGAAAGTTCCTCCATATCACGCAGCATGCATGATAACAGTGGACAAGGGAAAGAAGGAACTGTCTACAGGACAGAGAGAACTCCATCATCCCCCCATCTGTGAAGAGGTGACATGTAATGGTGCAAAAGTCAAGTGCCTTTACGATTCAGGTTTGGAATATGACTCAGTTGTGAGTGCAACCCTGGTGCACCCTGACCAGTATACCACAGAAAAAGTGGAGATACAAGGGGCATTAAAGGATACAGCCACCATAACACTTCCCGTAGCCCAGATCAATGTTAAGACTAGGAACGTGGACGTAGTGATTAGAGCAGCCGTGTGTGACGAACCTAATTACAACCTGGTGTTAGGAAAGATATTTGTTTTTCTAGGGAGCCCTATAAAACCTGTGATAATTTCCACGCTCCAGGTCAGGTCGACCCCTAGTAAGGAGGAGGAACCACCACTAAATATTCATCCTAAACAGATGAGAAAGGCCCAGGCAAAGGACAAATCATTAAAACCTTGCTTTGGCAAATTGCCAAATAGCCATAACATCTCTAGAAAAGGACAATTTTATTTGAAGGATGGACTGCTTTACAGGAAGGCTGGAGCAGAACCTAACAGGCATGGACAGTTAGTACTGCCATTGAGGTATAGGGACACAGTTATGGCACATGACATGTACCAGACGGGGAACACCAGAGGATTGGCACCACCCGTCAAAGGACATCTGTGAACTATTTCTGGCCAAATGTAGCTGGGGACATTGCCCAGTATGTACAAAGTTGTGACCAGTGTAGCAAGGGACATTCCACAGGATGGGAAAATAATAACCAAATGCAAGAAAAGCATTATGGCAAACATGGGCCTGAAAATAACAAAGGAAATAAAAATGATAAGGTAGATAACGTGAATAGGCATGCACCTTCTCACACCAAATCTTCCAGAAAGCCAGTGACTATGGCAACTCTTCGGATAGTACCGAGAGTAAATACAGTTACCGACCAGTCCACCCCAGCCCAATTTGGAACGAAATTCCGGGAACTGGTTAAAAATAGAAATGAGGTTAATCGGCCAACATTGAAACCGAAACAAAATTTTAACCTTGGAAAAGTGGGGAGAGGGCGTTTGGGCAATTTGGAAAATGTTTAGTTCGCTTCAGAATATGGCTGTTAAGTAGCATTATAAGGGCACTGGTGACAGTGGTAGTGACAGCCCCTATACAGTCTATTAGAAGTATTGTACGGATATTGGATTGAGATCATACATATTACATAGCAATGCTACGGGCGAATTGATTCTGGATGCCGGAATTCATTTCTCCACATTATATAGTATATCTTAAATTGTCGTTGGGCGGAGAAAACAACTGGTGAATATGGCCTTTACCTATATGGCAGATTAAAGATCATACATATTAGTAGAGGGTTTTTCCAAATTCCAATCAAGCTTGAGCTCAGACCTATGGATGACTGTGATCACATCGGAGGGGCACATTGAATTCATATGTTGCTGTTGGAGTGGAAAGTACTTCGAGTGTTTTATCCAGGCTGATTAGGAAGTTACTGGACACCTTACATAACTCTGCTATCACCAAATTTTATAGATTCCCTCATCATAAATATTGCAACCTTGAGGGACATCTAGAAACCTTTGGACATGTCAGTGGACAGACTCAGAGAAGATTAATGGTGAATATTGATTGATAATAAGCCTGTGACAGGCAGTACCACCTGTAGCTGTTTATTAACATAAACTGCAATAGATACTTGGATTGCAGAGTTCTGGGGCAGGTTTCTTGAGTAGTGCCTACTTTGAATGACCCACCTGCAGTAATCCAGGATCATACTAAAGCAGAGTAGAATGAATCTGACATAATTTGATCGGGATTGTAACACAGATAATAAAGCTGCACTAGTGGTGCAGGCTTTTTTAACAGGGGAGATATGTAGTAAAGTACTCTGTGTGACACCTCACTCAAATTTCCCCGATTCAAAAATCTAGTAACGTAAATTTCCAACCTATAACACTACTACTATATTTGAAAAATTGCCAAGGACAAGGTCAAACGTACCGCTAAAAATTGGACAAAATAATTCGAATTTTCCACTATTACAGTTAAAAATCTATAAAAAAATTCCATGTTTGGCCTTGGTCTCAAGGCCATCTTCAAATCAACCGCTAACGTTTAAAATAAAGCATTTGAATGTTCTAACGCCAAGCGTAAAAAATAACCCCCCCCCCCCACCTCCTTTCCCCAAACACACACGCACACGCTCGATCCTTCCCAATATTTATGACGAAAGCCGTAAATCTTGGCAGCGAACCAACTCGTTACCGCGTTCTAATAGGGAAGAGAGAAGGTGGATTACAATGAAAATCACGCCTAACTTGTGCGTTTGAAAAGAATCTTAGATAATTTATTTCGTTACACATAACAGGGATGCCTTGAAGGGTAGCATTAATATTGGTTAATATATATTATAAAATTTTCCCTTATAATAAATTATCTGGCCTTAGAAAATTATTGTATTAATATTTTAGTTCTGTGAACAGAGAACTATAAATTAGAAAAATATTACCAAGATAAAAACGGGGATAAATGGGCAAATGAAACCTATATAGGAAGATAGACGACAGTGGTCCCTTTAATAATCACCTTTAATAGTCATGCTTATGATATGTGATATTCTTGTTTGAGGGTCATATACCAGCATACCTATTGGTGGCAGGAAACCGGGTGAGAGAAGAAAGTTTGGGAGCAACGCTCAGCCTTGTTGCCGCAGCTACCCCATTTCTTCAGCTCTAAAGCCAGTTGAATGTATAAGAGAACCCAAGTGCCAACAGTTGTCACCATTTTTTTAAAGATAAGTCCGTTAAAACCGGCACTGACAGTGTAACCTCATTTATTCCACCACAAACATAAGCATACTAATAAATAATAACTCACCTTGATATGATGAAGAAGACAATCTGTCCAATATAATAACAGTAATACGTACAAGCAGATAGACAGATCAGTGGGTGGAATTCTTACAGTGATCTTTATTCATAGAAACAAGTTACTTGGACAGAGTCCCAGTTATTTATTTTAAAAAGTGTATATATATAAATTTATTGAGTTAGACAATCCCTGTCCCAGAAAACTTGAGGTACAGGGAAATTAAATTGTAATATAATTACCTAAACTTTAACAAACGTCTTACTCACTTTAATATTATTGAGTTACAGTTCTGTTTACATGTTATTTCATCTGTATATTAAATACATTACCCTAGACACACTCAGACACACAACATCACAGAACCTATTTTACACAGATTGAGATCTTAGAGGTGGCGGATAGGGACTCTGAGAATCATCATCATCAACAATTAGACTCAGGGAACTTACTCAGCTTGACCTCATTCTGTTTACCCCTAATTAACAACACCAGTAACCTCATTTACCACATATTGGGGTCCTGTCCGGGATTTAAGTTAACACCAGACCCTGGGGCTCTATAAATAAATAAATAAATAAGAAAAGTAATAATTGGTGGAACTTGATGAACTGTCAGTGCCTTTATTAATTAGTTAGATAGTTTGTTAATTTAAAATATATTATTGATAAATTTGTATTGAAAGAAAGGATGGCAGACTTAGCTAAATTCAGATCTTCCACTGTACAGACGGCGAAAGAACTTGGCCTGGAGGGAAACCTTCTGATTCAGTATGTGACTTCAGAATGTGATAAGTTTATTGAAAGGGAAGATAGGAGATTGGCAGAAGATAAGAGATTATAATTAGAGGCTGATAGAGAAGCTAAGAAGTTAGAGGCTGATAGGGAGGCTGAAGTTAAAAGGTTACAGTTAGAGGAAATGAGATTGCAAAGGGAGGCAAAAGAAAAATAATTTCAAAGGGAGGCAGAAAAAAAAAATTGCAAAGGGAAGCCGAAGAAAAGAGTTTGCTTATGGAGGCTGAAAAAGAGGAAAAAAGATTGCAAAGGGAGCATGAATTAAGACTAAAGGAACTGGAACTGCAAGGACATGTTCCAGAAAATGGAAGCAGCCCATCCACCTCTGATACTACTGCAAGTCAGGGGGCCTCTTATTCAGCCATGAACTTTCACCTAGATCCTTTTGTAGAGAAAGAGGATGACATTGAGTCATTCCTCAATAGATACGAAAGACTAGCTACTAATTATGGGTTAGAAAGGGAGAAGTGGAGTTTAAAATTATCACAAGGACTTAGGGGTACATCTTATGAAGTCTTCTCCAAATTGAGCAGGGAAGAGCAAGAAGATTATGATATTCTAAAACAAGCTCTCTTAGTCAGATATGAGAAGAACAGTGTTACCTCTCACTTTGCTCACAGGCTGGTAAATCATCGCTGTGCGCAACGGAGCATAACGCGAAAACGTTTCGAGTGGGAAAGCGTGCGAGTGGTAAAAGGTGTGTTACACGGTTATTGAGTTTATGACGTGGACAGGGTCTGCTGCGGGGGAAAAAGGTTATCGTTAGAGCAGTGGAGTTTGGCTTGTGTTTTAAAAGTGTACGGATATTTATGTGAGAGCGACAGACCAGTGTTTATTGTTATAAAATATTTCAGAGTCAGGATAATTGACTCAATTCATTATGATGTGTGCCTGAGTGCATGTGGCGTAAGGAGAAGGACAGTAAGTGATTTGAATAAATACGGATTTGTAAAGAACGAAGGCGTCGTAGACGATACAGATACATTCTGACGTTAAACCGGCACAACGACATTAGTGCTTATGTCTGCTACTGAACACATTTGTATTACTGATGCACTGTCCTACCATCATATGCTCTCAAAAGAAGTGAAGTACACTTATGTTGTATTGTGACATATTAAATGTGATAAAACGTACAACAAGCTGTTGATCAAGATTATTCAAGTTGGCCATTCCTTACGTTACTGTTTAGACTGTTGTCTATTATATCAAAATACCTTACAAGACCAGTGCAGCACATTAATATACTCGTTACCCAATAGCCTTCAATAAGTATAAGGTAACAGTATAAATTGGTGGCCAAGTATACACGGGATTTCGTTCTACCCACAAGATTTTATCAAAACGATACTACTGTCCCTAGCCACATCTACGAATTGTCTGAATAGACATTTCTGCGCAACCTATGCCAACCAGCCTTCTTCAAACTAGTGCCGGCAAGAAGAAACTCAAAGAGTAAACAGCACACTTCAATCATAATATTTGCTGAACTTTACCAATAGAAGTTCATATTTTCTTCATCAACGTCTTTGAGAAGGAAGTTATCATCACTCTACGTAGTTCCAGGTTGGATTCGTCAAGAAAAATTAAAGTAATCAAACAACATTTCTGCAGCCAAGACGAAGCACAGTCATTCAACCAGTGAAACAAGATGGCTAGTTCTATATGTGGGAGCAATCTGCATCGATGAAATTTCGCTCTACCTGTTGCATATGTTGGAGGCAACAATACTGTCACGTGCATTTATATTTCGGAGGAAGGATCACAAAATGATAAGTGGACTAGTTTGTTGTAGCCTTAGTCTTGCACAATTCTATAGTAGAGCCTTTTTGTTTATCTGTTTTATGTTTGTTGTGGTCAGAAGGGAGGACGGTGTGGAACCTTGATAAGCAGAATTACATCTCATCTTCGGACGGGTCCGATATCAAGGGTGTCAGTAGGGAAATTTATGTAATATTTTCTCAAAGAGGCCCGGCTCAAAATGCTGTGTGGAAAGCGCTCTTTGTGAATATACTATATTTACTTTATGTTATAGACGTGCTGTCCTGCTTTTTCACTGTTGTTTGTATTTGTCGATTGTTTTTTTAATTTAGTTTTTCTGCATTTTTGTACGTCTACTGTTGGTCTTCTCTATCTATCATTATGTTGATATATGGATTTTACGTTGTAAATTCGTCTTGTCTAGTCTAACCTTATAGTGTAAGCATACATTTCAAACATTATCTTTTTTTCTACACCTTAGTATTTTCTTCTGTTGCTACACTATTGTACTACGTGTTCTGTCTTATAGTGTACGACACTATTTTTGCTTGTTTGCATTGATTACTTGCTAGGTTACATTTGCAGAGTACTGAATTTTAACGAATTGACATTGGTACTATTTATCGCTCATCAGTACCCATATTCATATTCAGACTAAGTAACTTTTAAATATATATATATATATACTTAAACTTACAAAATGTCTAGTCTGGAGCATTTTATCCAGCTAGGTAAAGATATGGGAATGCAAGGCCAGGAGCTTAAAGAGTTTGCCATGGAGCAACTGGAAAGAGAAGAAAAGAAACTGGAAAGGGATGAGAGAGCAAGAATTAGAGAAATCGAAAAAGATGAACGAATTCAGTTAGAAAAAATGGCAGAAAAGAAAAGACAAGATGAAATGGCAGAAAAGAAAAGACAAGATGAGATAGATTTAGAGGCTAAGAAAGCCCAATTTCTGCATGAAGAAAAGATGGCTTCTCTAGAGTTGGATAGACTCAAATTGGAAACTAGTAATAAACAGAGTAATCAAGAAAGTGCAGGTTCTTCTAAGAGAGAACATGCTTCATCATTTAAACTTCACTTACCTAAATTTAATCAAAATATAGACGACATTTCGTACTTTTTAAACCGATTCCAGACAGTGTGTGAAGAATACAAACTGGAAAAATCATCATGGGTGATACATTTAATGTCATTACTGACAGGTGAAGCGTTGACAGCTGTGTCAACAATGGATGAGGAAAACATAAAATCTTATGAGGCAGCTAAAACATTACTCTTAAGAAAGTATCAATTAGACGAGAATGGTTACAGGCTAAGATTTAAAAAACTCACACCCGAAAGCAACAAGGACTTTAGTGAGTTCATTTCAAATATAAAGTTATGCTTCAATCGTTGGATTGAATTGGCAAAAATCAAACATACATATGAGGACTTGATGGACCTTATGTTGAGAGACAAAGTACTTTCCTCCATTAGCCCTCAGTTTTTGTCCTATTTACATGAACGGAAGCCAGAATCTTTACAATCCCTTGAGTTGTTAGGGCGCCAGTTTATGACGGCACACCCAGGGAAGAGTGTGAACAACTCTGCTATTAAAGAGGCACTACCTGTTGCATCAGCTCATTCGGTGCAGGTAAACAACCCTAGAGCTCGATCGCAAAGTATGGATAGAAATTTTGGCAGGAATAATGACCGAAATAGTGGATCTTTCCGAGGACGGTACAATTTTGGCAATCAACCTTATCACAATCAGAGAAACTCCCAACGATATTTTGATGGAAATAGACCATCACAGGGTTACTTTCAATCTAACAGAGGATGGCGTAGATCTGATAATACATACTTGAACAGAGGAGACAGATCGTATTATACAAATAACAACCAGAATTCTCCTCCATCTCAACACTGTCCAGGTTGTACGTGTCCTCAGCATTCTAATAATCCCCAGAATGGCAGAGGGAGTCGGAATTATTACCGGGGTAATAACAACTTTAATCGCTCGCGGAGCGTGGATCGAAAAAACTCGAATTTGAGTCATAATAGTAACACAGGAGCGGTTAATCCCAATGGTGAAAACACAAATATTGCAAATGCGTGTGCTGCTGATTTATTTAATCCATCAAATTGTTTAGAATGCAGCACTCTGTTTCAGCCGGATGTGGTCTCCAGACTTTTCTGCGGACATCCTGTGCCCGCGTTAGTACCTGCATTAGCCTCTCATGATGGGAAAGGTTCGCTAATGTTTCACAGGGGTTTTTTAAATAATCAACTAGTTTCAGTCTTGCGTGATACAGGTTGCACAACTGTGGGGGTACGCAAATCTTTGGTATACCCATCTTGCTGCACCGGGGAGAATGTAAAATGTGTCCTATTTGGAGGCACAGTGGAATTCTATCCTGTGGCCATTGTGCACATTAATACTCCATTTTTCTCAGGTCAAGTTAAAGCATGTTTATTACACGAACCAATTGCTGACATAATCATGGGCAATATTGTGGGCATAAAAGCGTGTTCACCCCAAGATAAAGAAGTCTGGGAACGTCAGCATATACTACACGCTAATATAGTCATTACAAGAGCACAGGCACAGGCTCAAGAGGAAGAAGAAATGACTAACAATCATGACAAGGATGACGATCAACATCATATGCCTATGCTAACGAAGACATCATTTATTGATATGCAGAAGAATGACAATTCTTTGAAAAGATTTTTCAAATTAGTAAAATCAAACTATGTTGATTGCTCAGAAAGGTCACAAACATGGTATACAATTAAAAATGACATATTAATTCGTAATGCTAGAGATGCTACATCGGTACAGCAGCAAATTATGGTACCAACCAATATTCGACCTTACATTCTCAGACATGCGCATGATACAAACTGTGCAGGCCACATAGGCTTTGCTAGGACGAAATATAGAGTCTTACAGCATTTTTATTGGCCTGGAGTAGTCAGGGATGTCAAATTATTTTGTCGTTCATGCAAGACATGCCAACAAGTGGCTACAAAGGGGGCTTACCACAATGCACCTATACAGGCTGCTGATATTTCGGTGCGACCATTCGAAAAAATGGCCATAGACTTAATAGGTCCACTGTCAGTTCCGTCAGCCAGAGGTCATAGATATGTCCTCACCTGTATTGACATGTGCACCAGGTGGCCGGAGGCAATACCTCTTAAACATATTGCTACAACCGATGTGGCTGATCAACTATTCCTCATTTTTACGAGAGTGGGGTTCCCTGACAATATTTTATCAGATAGGGGAACACAGTTTGTGTCAGATGTCATGTCGCATGTCAAGAAACTATGCAATATTGATAGATCTCTTAGCTCCGGTTATCATGCTATGTCCAATGGCATGGTAGAACGCCTAAATAAAACGCTAAAACAACTACTGGGTAAGGTCACCACGACGTATCCACAAGACTGGGATAGAGTGCTTTCAGCAGTGCTGTTCGCTTATCAGGAAGTCCCAAACGAACACACGGGGTTCTCGCCTTTTGAGCTCATGTATGGTGCTCCACCACGAGGACCCATGTCGATAATAAAACAATTACTTACAGGTTCGGAGATGACTCAGGAATGCCAGTCATCCTATGAGTATGTGGTAAATCTACGAGAGACGCTTATAGACGCTTGGCAATAAGCGACTGATTCATCTGAAAAGGCAAAACAAAAAGCTAGATCTCTTCAAAACCGTTGGAAAAAGTTAAGGAAATTACTTCCTGGAGACAAAGCTTACGTCCTGCTACCAACCAGAGAGAATAGCCTTCTCATTTCGTGGAGTGGTCCATATGAAATTATTTCAAAATTGACAGATGTTGATTACATTCTTGACGTGAAAGGCAAGAATAAAACCTTTCACATCAACATGCTCAAACAATTCCATGATAGACCTGAATATCTCAAGTCTATCTTAGATGCTGTTAATGAAGTATCCACTGATCATCCTACATCTTACTCTTCATTATCAGTGATTCAAGAAGAACCCACTTCTTTTCATGATGTACCTTTGCAACTTCCTGTCATGTCTCTTTATCCGACAGAATCATGGGTAAATGTATCTATTTGTCCGGATCTATCCAGTGAACAACAATCTCAAATTCTTTCTATTCTAGAGTCATATCAGCAAGTTCTGTCTAATATTCCAGGCCGAACTTCGGTAATCACTCACGATATTAGACTCACAAATCACAAACCTATTAAATTAAAGCCTTACCCTATCCCTATCCACTTTCAGGATCAGGTTGAAAAAGAATTAGGTCAAATTTTACAGCTTAACATTATTGCACCATCGGAGTCTGCTTATTCTTTCCCTATGGTCATAATCAAGAAAAAGGATAACAATATTAGATTATGCATGGATTTTCGTAAACTCAATTCCATAACGGAGTCTGACGCAGAGCCAATGCCAATTCTTGACGAATTACTGTCAAAACTTTCTAAAGCAACCTACTTTAGCAAATTTGACTTAGCCAAGGGATATTGGCAAATACCTCTCACGGAAAAAGCAAAACCTTTCACTGCTTTCGCTACCCCTAAGGGCCTCTTTCAGTGGAATTTCATGTGCTTTGGCTTGGTAAACGCACCAGCGACTTTCGTTCGGATGATGAGGAAACTATTTTCTCATAGGTCTGGTATCATCTCTTATATAGATGACATTTGTTTGTTCCACAACTCTTGGGACGAACATGTTTCTGGATTAAAATCTCTTCTCGAAATTCTTCGCTCTAATAATCTGACAGCGAATCCTTCGAAAGTTCACATAGGTTTCAAAGAAATTTCTTTCTTAGGTCACAGAGTAGGCTATGGATTTCTTAAAACTGAGGATAATACTGTCTCGAAGATTCTTAACCTATCAATTCCTAAGACTAAGAAGCAGGTGCGGAGTCTTCTCGGCCTTGTACAGTTCTATAATAAATTTATGCCTCATTTATCTTCAGTTACGTCAGTCCTGTCTGAGTTAACTACGAAAAGCTCCCCTAATAGAATTGTCTGGACGGAGGCCTGCAACATAGCTCTAGTCCATTTAAAGCATTACTTTTCATGTGCACCAATTTTAAAACTCCCTGATCCTCATCTCCCATTTATTCTCAGGACAGACGCCTCGATGTACGGTATTGGTGGCTCCTTGATGCAAGAAGTAGATGGAATGCTTCATCCTGTGATGTATGTGTCGAGGAAGCTCACTAAGACGGAAACCAGATATCCAATTATTGAGCGCGAGCTTCTCGCGATCATATGGGCTGTCACAAAGCTTCAGCGTTACCTTCTTGGTTCTCGTTTCATCATTGAGACAGACCAGAAGGCCCTGTCATTCCTTCAAAAGTCCAACATGAAAAACGCACGAGTAGCACGTTATGCAATTAATTTACAAATATATGACTATATTATTCGACCTATTGAGGGTAAGTCCAATGTGCTTGCAGACGTTCTGTCTAGGTGTACACAGACAGAAATGCCCGATTCTCAAGAATCTGACATTGCTGCGACCCATTGACCAAGGTACAGTGCTGATCATCTACAAATACCTCGCTAACTTAAAAGAGCTATCCTGACAATATCCATAACCAGATACAGATTACCAGTGTTATCAAGAGAAACAACTCAAGTCATTTGAAGTCATGATAACAGACTTTTTATGGGAATACATTCAAATCGTTCTACACTACATCAAGATTTATGAATAGTACACAGGATCTGATTTCCAGACAGTCATGACGTATGCGGTAAAGGAACCAAATCTAACAGTATCTCATAGAAACATTATAAGGGTCTTTGTCATATCTTAATGGCAATCCTTCACAAAATGACTGGGATGCAGAACTTTAAAAAGATCATATTTCCTATTCCAGCAACCGAACTTCAAAATGTTGGGGCTCAGAGACTGTGACACTCAAGAGGCAACATATGGAAAGAAATCTCACAGAAGAAACAATCGATTCGTTACGCCTATGGAGAACTTCGCTATTTGAACATGATTTTTTTACTTAAACTAGTTCTGTGACTCTAAAGTGCTAAAATTACAAATAGTAAGCTGTCACACGAATGAAAAAATGAACCTACCATTGAGGACACTCAGTAACTTTAGTTAATCAGTTTTACACAATGCTACAGACAGCACACACACGATCATATGGACATTTACATTAACTTAATTATTATACTTACTTAATACTATTTAATTAGTTAGATCTTTCATTTCATTCATCTTTTAATTAAATGCATTCAGATATTTCATTTTCTAAAACTTCACAATTTCATTATCATATTTCTTCACATTTTCATTGATTTTTCTCATTTTTCCATGTTGCTGACTACATTCTATAGACTGTTGATCAGGTATGACATAGACTGGACGTTAACTTCTCGCATTTTCTAAAAATAGCTTCCTATATGGAAAACTTTCCGTTTTCGCTGGGGGGCGGGGTAAAAGTGTTACCTCTCACTTTGCTCACAGGCTGGTAAATCATCGCTGTGCGCAACGGAGCATAACGCGAAAACGCTTCGAGTGGGAAAGCGTGCGAGTGGTAAAAGGTGTGTTACACGGGTATTGAGTTTATGACGTGGACAGGGTCTGCTGCGGGGGAAAAAAGGTTATCGTTAGAGCAGTGGAGTTTGGCTTGTGTTTTAAAAGTGTACGGATATTTATGTGAGAGCGACAGACCAGTGTTTATTGTTATAAAATATTTCAGAGTCAGGATAATTGACTCAATTCATTATGATGTGTGCCTGAGTGCATGTGGCGTAAGGAGAAGGACAGTAAGTGATTTGAATAAATACGGATTTGTAAAGAACGAAGGCGTCGTAGACGATACAGATACATTCTGACGTTAAACCGGCACAACGACATTAGTGCTTATGTCTGCTACTGAACACATTTGTATTACTGATGCACTGTCCTACCATCATATGCTCTCAAAAGAAGTGAAGTACACTTATGTTGTATTGTGACATATTAAATGTGATAAAACGTACAACAAGCTGTTGATCAAGATTATTCAAGTTGGCCATTCCTTACGTTACTGTTTAGACTGTTGTCTATTATATCAAAATACCTTACAAGACCAGTGCAGCACATTAATATACTCGTTACCCAATAGCCTTCAATAAGTATAAGGTAACAAACAGTGAATTCTATAGGAAGAAATTTAGAAATGCTAAGCTATTGTCTGGGGAGACATACCACCAATTATCTGCCCGACTAGAAACTTATTTGGAGAAATGGACTTCTCTGGGGAAAACCCAAAATTTGAAGGAAATGATTATGATGGAAGAGTTAAGAGAGTCCATGGCTCCAGACTTGAGAAAATTTCTCAGGGAACAAGGTGCAGAGAGATTGGGGGAGATTCTCAATGTTGCTGGGAGATATCAGGCAGCCCAGAAAGAAGTAGCTGGGATTAGAAAGAAACAAACTGATAGTAATAAAACCCCATCAGACCAAGATGAGTATTATGGCAATAGAGAACAAGGCCCTAGGTTTAAACCAAATTATGATAGGCAAAGGTATGATCCTCGAGATAGAAACCCTCAAGCAAATGAAAGGAAACCCTACAGACCAGAAGGAAAATGGTGTAAAATATGTAGGATGCAAAATCATAATACAATTGAATGTGGTAGGAAAGTTCCTCCATATCACGCAGCATGCATGATAACAGTGGACAAGGGAAAGAAGGAACTGTCTACAGGACAGAGAGAACTCCATCATCCCCCCATCTGTGAAGAGGTGACATGTAATGGTGCAAAAGTCAAGTGCCTTTACGATTCAGGTTTGGAATATGACTCAGTTGTGAGTGCAACCCTGGTGCACCCTGACCAGTATACCACAGAAAAAGTGGAAATACAAGGGGCATTAAAGGATACAGCCACCATAACACTTCCCGTAGCCCAGATCAATGTTAAGACTAGGAACGTGGACGGAGTGATTAGAGCAGCCGTGTGTGACGAACCTAATTACTCGCTGGTGTTAGGAAAGAGATTTGTTTTTCTAGGGAGCCCTATAAAACCTGTGATAATTTCCACGCTCCAGGTCAGGTCGACCCCTAGTAAGGAGGAGGAACCACCACTAAATATTCATCCTAAACAGATGAGAAAGGCCCAGGCAAAGGACAAATCATTAAAACCTTGCTTTGGCAAATTGCCAAATAGCCATAACATCTCTAGAAAAGGACAATTTTATTTGAAGGATGGACTGCTTTACAGGAAGGCTGGAGCAGAACCTAACAGGCATGGACAGTTAGTACTGCCATTGAGGTATAGGGACACAGTTATGGCACATGCACATGTTGTACCAGACGGGGAACACCAGAGGATTGGCACCACCCGTCAAGGGACATCTGTGAACTATTTCTGGCCAAATGTAGCTGGGGACATTGCCCAGTATGTACAAAGTTGTGACCAGTGTAGCAAGGGACATTCCACAGGATGGGAAAATAATAACCAAATGCAAGAAAAGCATTATGGCAAACATGGGCCTGAAAATAACAAAGGAAATAAAAATGATAAGGTAGATAACGTGAATAGGCATGCACCTTCTCACACCAAATCTTCCAGAAAGCCAGTGACTATGGCAACTCTTCGGATAGTACCGAGAGTAAATACAGTTACCGACCAGTCCACCCCAGCCCAATTTGGAACGAAATTCCGGGAACTGGTTAAAAATAGAAATGAGGTTAATCGGCCAACATTGAAACCGAAACAAAATGTTAACCTTGGAAAAGTGGGGAGAGGGCGTTTGGGCAATTTGGAAAATGTTTAGTTCGCTTCAGAATATGGCTATTAAGTCGCATTATAAGGGCACTGGTGACAGTGGTAGTGACAGCCCCTATACAGTCTATTAGAAGTATTGTACGGACATTGGATTGAGATCATACATATTACATAGCAATGCTACGGGCGAATTGATTCTGGATGCCGGAATTCATTTCTCCACATTATATAGTATATCTTAAATTGTCGTTGGGCGGAGAAAACAACTGGTGAATATGGCCTTTATCTGAATGGCAGATTAAAGATCATACATATTAGTAGAGGGTTTTTCCAAATTCCAATCAAGCTTGAGCTCAGACCTATGGATGACTGTGATCACATCGGAGGGGCACATTGAATTCATATGTTGCTGTTGGAGTGGAAAGTACTTCGAGTGTTTTATCCAGGCTGATTAGGAAGTTACTGGACACCTTACATAACTCTGCTATCACCAAATTTTATAGATTCCCTCATCATAAATATTGCAACCTTGAGGGACATCTAGAAACCTCTGGACATGTCAGTGGACAGACTCAGAGAAGATTAATGGTGAATATTGATTGATAATCAGCCTGTGACAGGCAGTAGCACCTGTAGCTGTTTATTAACATAAACTGCAATAGATATTTGGATTGCAGAGGTCTGGGGCAGCTTTCTTGAGTAGTGCCTACTTTGAATGACCCACCTGCAGTAATCCAGGATCATACTAAAGCAGAGTAGAATGAATCTGACATAATTTGATCGGGATTGTAACACAGATAATAAAGCTGCACTAGTGGTGCAGGCTTTTTTAACAGGGGAGATATGTAGTAAAGTACTCTGTGTGACACCCCACTCAAATTTCCCCGATTCAAAAATCTAGTAACGTAAATTTCCAACCTATAACACTACTACTATATTTGAAAAATTGCCAAGGACAAGGTCAAACGTACCGCTAAAAATTGGACAAAATAATTCGAATTTTCCACTATTAAAGTTAAAAATCTATAAATAAATTCCATGTTTGGCCTTGGTCTCAAGGCCATCTTCAAATCAACCGCTAACGTTTAAAATACAGCATTTGAATTTTCTAACGCCAAGCGTAAAAAATACCCCCCCCCCCCCACCTCCTTTCCCCAAACACACATGCACACGCTCGATCCTTCCCAATATTTATGACGAAAGCCGTAAATCTTGGCAGCGAACCAGCTCGTTACCGCGTTCTAATAGGGAAGAGAGAAGGTGGATTACAATGGAAATCACGCCTAACTTGTGCGTTTGAAAAGAATCTTAGATAATTTATTTCGTTACACATAACAGGGATGCCTTGAAGGATAGCATTAATATTGGTTAATATATATTATAAAATTTTCCCTTATAATAAATTATCTGGCCTTAGAAAATTATTTTATTAATATTTTAGTTCTGTGAACAGAGAACTATAAATTAGAAAAATATTACCAAGATAAAAACGGGGATAAATGGGCAAATGAAACCTATATAGGAAGATAGACGACAGTGGTCCCTTTAATAATCACCTTTAATATTAAAAATCGACCCATTAATAACCAACATATGGTAGAAATAAAAATTGAGACAAACGAACAAACACATAAATAAACTGCTCAATTTGGTTGCGTGAGAAAAGTTGGAAATTTCTTGACACGCGTTTTGATTGGCTAAGGCATAGGGTAGCTTGGGACAATAAAATTAACATTTCGCTGGCAAAAACCGCCATTTGATATTCAAACTTTCTTAAGCTGACATCAGCGGGAGAGCCTGTGTGACCAAAAGCTTTCACCGTCTGGACACTTAAGGCAGTGGTAGAACCCATTAACTGCCAAAGTCATGCTTATGATGTGTAATATTCTTGTTTGAGGGTCATATACCAGCATACCTATTGGTGGCAGGAAATCGGGTGAGAGAAGAAAGTTTGGGAGGAACGCTCAGCCTTGTTGCCGCAGCTACCCCATTTCTTCAGCTCTAAAGCCAGTTGAATGTATAAGAGAACCCAAGGGCCAACAGTTGTCACCATTTTTTTTAAAGATAAGTCCGTTAAAACCGGCACTGACAGTGTAACCTCATTTATTCCACCACAAACATAAGCATACTAATAAATAATAACCTCACCTTGATATGATGAAGAAGACAATCTGTCCAATATAATAACAGTGATACGTACAAGCAGATAGACAGATCAGTGGGTGGAATTCTTACAGTGATCTTTATTCATAGAAACAAGTTACTTGGACAGAGTCCCAGTTATTTTTTTTAAAAAGTGTATATATATAAATTTATTGAGTTAGACAATCCCTGTCCCAGAAAACTTGAGGTACAGGGAAATTAAATTGTAATATAATTACCTAAACTTTAACAAACGTCTTACTCACTTTAATATTATTGAGTTACAGTTCTGTTTACATATTATTTCATCTGTATATTAAATACATTACCCTAGACACACTCAGCCACACAACATCACAGAACCTATTTTACACAGATTGAGATCTGAGAGGTGGCGGATAGGGACTCTGAGAATCATCATCAACAATTAGACTCAGGGAACTTACATAGCTTGACCTCAATCTGTTTACCCCTAATTAATAACACCAGTAACCTCTTTTACCACACCTAGTTGTATTGTTTCCATTACAAAAACCCTCAATGCTAACTTTACATGCAGTGTTTGGATGAGCAACCTTACTTTCACAGTGAAGATAGGTGTATGACAAGGTTGCCCCTTGTCAATCATGCTATTTTTAACTGTCATAGACTGGGTGATGCGCCAGACAACAGAGGATTTCCCTATAGGAATAATATGGACAACGTTCCCGACACTGAAAGATCTAAAATACGCAGACGATATTGCACTACTCTAACATTCACATCAGCACATCCATGAAAAAACAGACAGACTGAATAAATATAGCCAACATGTAGGACTGAACATCAACCTGAAGAAGACAGAGGTCATTACAGTGTAAATAATCCTGAGCACATAAAAATAAGGAACCAAAAGCTGGAACAAACATATACTTTTACATATCTAGGAAGCATAATAACACCAGACGGCGGAACAAGCAAAGACATCAGTAACAGAATGAAAAAGGCCATAAGAGCCTTTGCACATCTAAACGACATTAGGAAATCTCAGAACAGTAAAAATACCAAATTAAGATTATACGAGAGATGCGTACTTTCTGTACTTTTTTTTTTATGGCGCGCGTGCTGGAGAGTTACAGAGAAAGGGAATGTCCAAATTATCATCATTCTACGCAACCTGCCTAAGGACAATTCTTCGAATTTTTTGGCCGAATATCATCTCCAACCAGGAACTGCTTACACGACGCAGTCAAAAAGGCATGCACACCATCATTGCGGGCAGACGCTGGAATTGGGTTTACCAATTCACATCAGCACATTACCAGAACTTATGTGCAGTGGACATCAGAAGGACGGCGAAAGAGAGGAGATGCAAACCATGAACCAGAGTTGGGAAGGGTGACCATCGACTGAGCAAAATGGGGACAGTTTGTTGCTGCCCTACAAGACGCCACTAAGCGTGATGGCCACTGACTGCTTTGTCAGTCAGAGATTAAGGATCGAAAAAGAAGGATTAGACTTACACATGTTCAAATATGTTGCCAGGGTAAATCAATGTACATTAGTTATAACAATATGTGTACAGCTGTGACAAGCCATGTGTAGCACGCAGTCACAGCTGGCCCTATGGATTTTTCAGGGTCGCGGGGGGGGGGGGGGGGGTTGTAATGCTGGCTACTGTCATATGAGGACATAATTATTGACCGTGAAGTTCTATGTTCAATCCTTTCTTCCTATTTTAGAATTTGAATATGGTTATTAATTGTTTAATGCATTTCGACGCTTGTCCCATGTCGGCTGCACCGCTCAAGAGCTGCGTACAGTAACACAGTAACATCTTCCTTTACACTAGTGCTAAATGATAAACACCTACGTCTGGAAGAAAATCACAACTATTTAGGTACTGCTTTTGATTACCGAGTAGACCTGGACAACTCGGGTTTAGTAAAGCCATTTGCGAGCAAGACCAAGAGAGACAATTACGACAAAACTCGCAGTCACAAGCTGGCAGCAGACGAGAAAGTTTTAATAAAACTGAACACTGCAGGCATTAGACAAGTCTTATAATGCAGCACTGCGGTATTAGCTACAGCAATCAAATCTAATTTTAATAAAGTTTTCCGGCTCCAAAATCAAGCCAGGAAAATGACAACAAGAAGCAGTGACAGAACTACCGCCCTGTTGAACCGGGCAAGTTCCGGGAGCTCTGGCATGACGTGGGCTTAGAAAAGTAGTGGTCAGAAGGTACCCTCGCTTTTACACATTTTCTTTTCATTTCCTTTGTTCCTGTGTTAAAACGTCATTTCACGTCCCAGTTTCTCGTACTTTTTACAGGAAAATGTCTTTGGTAGGCTTACTTTCAAAGATTAAGCTATGACCCGTCTAATTTTCTAGCTTTAAACCTGGTAACACGACCGTGTTCAATTGCCATGTGCTAAATATTCTCTTCATTATTGCTTCCTAAAGTTATGTCCCTACAACTGACCTCTCTGGTGGAGTCTCTGGCGGGTCATTAAAAGACATCTAAATGTAAAACTCGGTGTTTTCTCTGTGCCACGTTGTTGTGTGTAGCGCAGTTTAAAAAAAAAAATTGGAACCTTGCACTGTTAAACACTGTGTATTTTATGGTCTCGTCGTAATCGGGCACGAGTATACATTTTCTCAGCTCACACAACTCGACAAAACAATACAGAGCACAAAAACCCTACAGGCTAAGGTCACTTTAAGGATGTTCTAACAGCAGACGATAAATGATTTATCATTTCAACTTACCGACCGATGGGAGCTCTCCCATTAAAAAAGAAACGGGTGCTCGCTTCTTTACATATTTAAATTAATTTAAGCAAGAAATAAAGCTGGAGTCAAGATTTCACAGAATTTGCTGCGTTAATTTGAAATACTTCGCTGCGCATATTGCGATCCATGTTGATTGTTTGCTGAAAGGAAAAAAAATCCAAATTTTCAATAAGCTTGATTTGGTAGTAGAAGAAACTGGAGGAGGCCGAGTAACAAAATTCAAGATCACGAAAGTTCTGAAATTTATTATAATTCTTGTGTAGTATATTAACTGTGCAATTACCTATGGTCTCCAAAGAGACCACACACACACACACACACACAAAAAACAGAAAAAAACGGCTTCTACACCAAGGGCATGTCATACAAGGCCGCAGGAACTATTCGAGATATCGAATATAGTTGACACGTATTGCTGTGAGGTCACGGATAATTTCCCTAGCACAACTGATATCACTGCGCTCTTGTCCTAGAAGTAACAGTAAAATATATCACACAGCTGCCATCAATGGTACCTATACCTTGTAGCGGTATGGCAGCTTGCGTACCCTGACAATCCCCAGAGCTATGCCAGTGGGAGTTTTACTCCTGGTAGGTTCAACCAAGCTGGACTGGTCTGTGTGGGTAGGGGTCAGACAAAAGCTGGTACCCTGGTCCTCCAGGTTGGGGGTTTTAGCATAGGGCTGACACCCCTATGTAAAAAAAAATAATGAAGTTACGGAAACAACATCAAATGAACAAACTTTGCTGCGGGATGGACATTCGGAGTCTGTGGCTCGTATGACTGTCAGTGGTGAAAGCCGAAAGGAAGCCACTGACATGAAAACGGATGTCCTGACCGCAAAACAGGATACAAGAATAGGATTTTGGAATGTCAGGACAATGTACGAGACAGGTACACTAAGACAGGTCACGGCAGAAATGAGAAACTATAGGTTACACATCCTGGGGATAAGTGAGAGCAGATGGACAGGGGCAGGAAAAGTTAAAACAGCAACAGGAGAAACAGTACTTTACTCTGGAAGAGAGGATGGACAGCACAGTGAAGGCGTAGCCATTATTCTACAGAAAGGGATAGAAAGGACATTACTGGAATGGAAACCCATCAACAACAGACTGATACGATTGAGATTGAGAGGGAGATTCACCAACACTACAATAATACAATGCTACGCACCAACGAATGATAGCGATGAGGAGGTCAAGGATGAATTCTATCAACAACTGCAGAAAGAAATGGAAGACACACCTAGATATGATCTTGTTATAGTAATGGGAGACCTCAATGCGAAAGTTGGTACACACAATACATATAATGAAAGAACAATGGGGAAATGCGGCAGCGGAACAGCAAACGAAAATGGGGATAAGCTAATAAGTTTCTGTAGCATTAACAACCTGGTCATTGGAGGAACACTTTTCCCACATAAGGAAATTCACAAGTTAACATGGGAATCACCAAATGGTCGGGACAGAAACCAGATAGACCACATCATGGTTAACGGTAGATGGAGACATGCATTACAAGATGTGAAGGTAAGAAGAGGTGCAGATGTGGGAAGTGATCACCATTTAGTAGTAGCAAAACTGAAAGTGAAACTAAGAAGGGCTGGACCAACTGTAACTACACAGAAAAGGTTTGACATCAGCAAATTGAAGGACCCCCTTACCAGAAAAGCTTTTGCGGCCGACATTAAGAAACGATATCAATTTGCCAAAAGCCAGGAAAAGACATTGACTGATGATATAGACCAGAATTTCAACACCATTTCAACAATATATAAGGAAAGTAGCAAATCATGCTTAGGATTCCAGGAAAGGAAGAAGCAAGACTGGATAACACCAGAAACACTAAACACCATAAAGATGAGAAAGGAAATGAAAAGAAAGAAAACAGAAGCGAAGTCCCCCAGGTTAAAGCAACTATATAGCGAACAGTACAGTCAGCTGGACAGGGAAGTTAAACGCCAAACCCGAGCCAACAAAAGGAATTTCCTAGACGATCTTGCAAAACAGGCAGAAGAGGCAGCACTGAGAAATGAACAAAGCACAGTATACAAAATAACTAAATTCATCAGCGGAAAACAAGGTGCAAACAATATTACATTAGTAAGAGATAAGCAAGGAAATCTCATCAAGACAGCAGAGGGACAGGAAACAAGATGGGCAGAGCACTTCAGAGAAACTCTGAACAAGGAAATACCAGAGACACAATTGAATGTTCCTGAGGCTGAAAACGATCTAGATGTAAATACAGACATTCCACGAAAAGAAGAAATCATCACAGCAATCAAAGGGTTAAAGAACGGTAAAGCTCCGGGCCATGATAACTTAAATGCAGAGCTATTTAAGACAGACCCTGAGCTAGCAGCAGAACTATTAGAACCACTATTTGCACAAGTGTGGAAAACGGGGACAACACCATCAGAGTGGAACAAAGGAATAATTGTCAAATTGCCCAAGAAGGGAGATCTTGCAGACTGCAATAATTGGAGAGGAATCACTCTTCTCTCAGTTCCCAGCAAAATACTAGGCAGGATAATTATACAGAGAATTTCAAAGGCAGTAGACTACAAACTGAGGAAAGAACAAGCAGGATTTAGAAAGAACAGAAGATGTGTAGACCATATATTCACTCTCAGGAACATTATAGAGCAGTGCTCAGAATGGCAAAGACAGCTTTACATAAATTTTGTTGATTTTGAAAAGGCTTTTGACAGCATACATAGGGACAGTTTATGGAAAATACTGAGGGCTTATGGAATTCCAAGCTGCATAGTGTCAATCATAAAAAGCCTCTATGCCAACTTTACGTGTAGTGTTGGGCAGAGCAACCTAACCTTCGAGGTGAAGACAGGAGTACGACAGGGATGCCCCTTATCAACCACTCTATTTTTAACAGTCATAGACTGGGTGATGCGCCAGACAACAGAGGGCAGTCCAAGAGGAATAAGATGGACTACATTTTCTACATTGGAAGATCTGGAATATGCAGATGACATTGCACTGCTGGCACATTCACATCAACACATCCAGGAAAAAACGGATAGACTTAATAAAATTAGCCAGCAGGTGGGCTTGAACATCAATTTAAAGAAGTGAGAGGTCATGACGCTCAATGTGAGCAACCCTGAGCCCATATCAGTAAGGAATCAGCAACTGGTACAGACAGATACCTTCACATACCTAGGAAGCATAGTAACACCAGACGGTGGGGCAGGCAAAAACATCAACATCAGAATGAATAAGGCAAGAACAGCCTTCTTTAGCCTAAATAACATCTGGAAGTCCTCCCAATACAGCACAAGCACAAAATTAAGATTATACCAGAGTTGCGTGCTTTCTGTGCTTCTCTATGGTACGGAATGCTGGAGAGTCACAGAGAAGGAAATGTCAAAATTGTCCTCTTTTCACACAACATGCCTAAGAAAAATTCACCGCATCTTTTGGCCGAATACCATCACCAACCAAGATCTGCTTACTCGTAGCAAGCAAGAGGACATGCACACCATCATAGCTGGCAGACGCTGGAGTGGGTTGGTCATGTCCTCAGAAGAGACCCCGATGCCATCACAAGAACAGCTATGTTTTGGACCCCTGAAGGAAAGCGAATGAGAGGCCGACCAAAAACAACTTGGCGGAGGACTGTGGAGGCTGAGATGCAAAGAATGAACCAGAGTTGGGGTACTGTACGAAGGATGGCCACCGAACGTGCAAAGTGGAATCAATTTGTTGTTGCCCTACAAGACGCCACTAGGCGTGATGGCCACTGACTGCTTTGACGGGCGGTGGTTAAGGATCGAAGAAGAAGAAGAAGAATATCACACAGAAAGACATTGTAAATATTTTAGTTTTTTTGAAAATTCAGTACTTTCCAGGTGCGTTTACAGATGTGGTGCTTTTCATAACGATGAATGACACAGATGCAACTGTTGAATGATCATTTTCGAAAATAAACTAATTAAACAAAAATCATTTCACAAACACGATGAGTCAAAAATGTTTGAGTAATTTAAGCGTCTTCTGTACTGAAGATAAGGAAGCTCTCCGTTATAAAAAAAAAAGCAGGGAATTATCAAGGCATTTAGTGAAACAAAAGCAAGACGATGAGAACGGACGGTCAGTATCTATTCTCTAGTAAGCTGAAATGTAACGGTTTTATTGAACTCAGATTTAGAACCTTCATTGATGTCTAATGCAAGTGAGAAATACATCCAGTTTCAAAAGTTAACAAAGCGATTAATTATTTAATTTTAGAAATTAACATTATATTACATTGTAATGTAGTCGTTATATTATACTAGCAATAACCCGTCAACATTGACAGGTTTTTAATTATAGAGTGTTGTTTCTGTTACATGTATTATAAACGGTATTATCACTACTGTGGTAATTTCATTGCAGGCGACCGTCATTATATATTTGTAGTGAAAATTATATGGATGTATTAAATATAAAGACATGGAGTAACCTTCCTAAATGACATTGGAGCAATGATAATGATCTAATGGGCCGTAAATTGACTAAATAACTAACATTTCTTTTATGACAACATGCCTCGTAATAGTTAGTGCATCTTTTAAAATCTTGCCATGGTCAACTTATTGCCTCTGAGAAGCCAAAGTCGATTTACTGCCTCTGAGAACAACGTTTGAAGTTTGACGAAACTGCATTTCATGTACTGTTTATCAATTGTGTTGTTGGCTTCTTTCCATATTCAAACTGTTCATGCACACCGTCATTTGCGCACTTTTCTACTTTCAGGAGAGCACGTATAAGGGGAAACAATACAATTAATGTCTAACTTTCAACCATAGTTGCACCCCCTTAGCTGTGGTTAAAAGTTAATGTACTCTCTCAAAAATATGAAAAAGTGCGCAAATGACGGTGTGCAAAATGTGACTGACCGACCGACCGACCGAAGTACTTACGGCGGGTACTATGGTATTGGATTATATATTAGAATTAAATAAACTCAACTAAATTTTTTAAATAAATGAAACTTCATGAAAAAAAAAAATAAAGATAAAGATCACTGAAAATCCAATGTGAAAATTCTCAGCAATAAGAGAAATATGATTCTTTCAAAAGCTTTAATAAAGATTCTTGACGTCATCTGTACTAGATAGTTGTAAACATAATTTTTTTTTTAAATCAGCTTTTGTATTTGATCTTGTTTCTAATTTAAAGAACAGCCACTTATCAACACAAACTTAAACTCGTTTACAATTAAACGTATAACGGACGAAAACATTAATTTGTTCACATTTATTTGTGTATTTACAAACATTGTGAGATAACACTGGTGATAATAACACGGTATCGCTATCAGCTGTTCTACTGCCCATGTCGTAATGTCAATGTGTACGTTCTGAATGACGAGGTTCTTTCTGACAATGTGAGCAGATGACGTCACACCTTATTTGAGACTTTATGTGATAGTAATAAATTATTTTTAATATTCTATTACTATTCATACTAATTAAATAAGTAATATACATATTTTAAAAAAAAAGAAAAAAAGATTAGTATATTGATATGGTTGTTGTACCCATTATATTAGGAAGGTCCCACTTAAATTGTGCCCGGGGCCCCTTATATTGTAATTACATCACTGACAGGAAGCATTAAGACAACACCCATTGATGAAAGAAACAAAGATATGAACTAACAATTATTGTACTGGTGACACTGACACAGCTCAGTATATAATGCAGAAATGCGCCACATATCTGGCCCAGAGACATTGCACGTGATTGTAGCCAGTACCAAGCCAAGAAAAACTGGATGCAGATGTCGACAACCTGAGCACGACCACCGCTTCCTTCAAGGATAGTCAAGTTGCCGCCTAAAGTTGTTTGGCGAAGAAGAATTAGAGAACGTTGATCTGATATTGCTTTTGAAACTTCCATTCAAATTCCCTTTGTGTGTGCAAGCGAAAATTGATCTTAATGGTCTCGTAACTAACTGCGTACAGCATGATGACAGCGTTGCAAATTCTGCTGAAGAACTCATATTGATTTTAGGACCTTTTATTGTGTGTAATACAGGGATCATGCCACATGACCTGAAGAAACAATCATTATATCTCCACCAAAAAAGACTACTGTTAAGATATGTTTATGCTCTTAGGCATATGCCTATATGTAACTGCCTTTTTCTCTTATTGAGGTGATCACTGGCCCAAGACAGTATACATGTTGTTAGATGTGTAGTGCTGGCGTATGATGAACTGAGTGTGGGTGCGAATGAAGTCGCGAATGTGTTTAGGCTCGTATATATGTGGACACTGCAACCCATACACTCACATGCAGTAGTCAAGGATGCTTGAACACTGCAGGCACGTTTCAAAACATTTATTGACGATAACACACATAGTAGCATCAACAGGAACAGTCATTGTAAACAAGGTCATGCTGACCGGAAATCGTTAATAATACATCAGGCGTTCAAAAGGGCTGGTGAACATTCCAATATTCGTGCATGGTCAATAATAATGTTATTCAATGACAGTTCAAAAATGCCGCCTTGGTATCTCTGACTAAACGCGTCAGATACCTTAATCACTTTGACATATAGGTACAACTTGGCATTCCCCGCCAATTGCACTTTATTAGGCTGTAGTATATTAGCCGAAAACACAGGCCTCGTTCTGACGTCGGCTGTGTACTTCTGATAAGCAGGTTACCATCAACCCTGCAGTAATGCTTATATGGACATAAATATGCCGCCAATCTGCGGCTCCCACAATATAACTTCGTCACTGGACTTCTGGATGGTATGAAGACTAATAGTCTTGGATGGCTACCTTGAGCACAAAATATAAGTTCTGTAATGTAGGACCGGTGAGCTGCAGTTCACAGACTAGGTAATCTTCTAACATGTTCTGCCACCGAAAGCGTAATAATGGAAAAAGTCGGTATTACCTGTAACCGAATCCACAGAACATAATAAGGAACTCTGCTGTCATTCCAACGCACAGAGATTCACTGGGGGAAACTGCCATCGCAGTCACTTCGAAGATTTTCCCCGAAAACACAATGGACCTTCGTCCCTTCAGAAACCAGGACACCTCACGGCTTGCCGGAAATCTAACTCAACTTGGCGCTTAAAAACCCTGCGCATGGGCATACGCCCGAACTGTTTACCTTTGAACTTAACACAATGACCCAAAAGGGAGATAACCCCAAATCAACCTGACATCGCAAGCAAAGACCCAATTATTCACCTAACTAGGATGAAAAAATATACGACCAATAGATCGATGTTTGAAACTCCATTGAAAGTGACAGCAACATATTACTACACCCCCCCCCCCCCTCTGTAAAAATAAATGATACATTTTTTTCTTCAAATATATTCATGAGCAAGATAGCACGATTATCAATTATGCGCTCATGAAAGAATGAACCTAATATCAGGTACAATAGACGCATAAATAAAGCGTCTGAAGAGGATACAAATCATCTCCCAACATAGGAGAACCTTTTTTCAATAACGTAGAAAGTGGTGCCATAATAGAGGACAGATTCTCAATGAATCTTCCATAGAATTGTATCAATCCCAAGAGACTACGCACTTGCTTTTTCGTCTTCGGGACCGAGATATTTAATATCTTCGAAAAATTTTGGTCCTCTGTCTTCAACAGACCATGACCAACCCGATGACCTAGGAAGGAAATTTCACTAAACCCAACAAAAGCTTTAGAGGGTTTAGCAGTCAAACTATGCTCACGTAGAGTAGATAGCAATTCCTTTAGACCCAAATAGTGTTCTTTCCAAGTATCGCTGAAAAGACAGATGTCGTCTAAATATGCGATGACATCTGCACGATCTGATAGAATTCGTCGCATCATGCGCACGAAAGTCGCCGGGGCGTTCATAAGCCCGAAAGGCATAAAGTTCCACTGAAACAAACCCCTAGGTGTAGAAAAGGCAGTGAGAGGTTTGGCGTGTTCTGTCAAAGGGACTTGCCAATAGCCTTTCGACAAGTCTAGTTTAGTAAAGAATCTAGCTTTAGAAAGTCTAATAAGTAGATCATCTAATAAAGGCATAGGTTCAGCATCGAACTTCGTAACTTGATTTAATTTGCGATAGTCAACGCAAAGACGTATGTTATTGTCTTTCTTTCGAACAATAACTATCGACGAAGAATAAGCTGAAGTGGATGGTTCAATTATTTGCAGTTGAGTCATCTCATCCAATTCTTTCTCGACTTGTGCTTGAAAATGAATAGGTATTGGGTATGGTCTTACTCTGATCGGATTACGATCAGTAAGTATGATGTCATGTTCTATGACATCTGTGTGTCCAGGAATGTCGGTAAGGACATCTTGATATGATTGTAGCGTAGAGGATACTTGACGCTGTTCCTCAAAAGACAAATTCGAAGAGATTGTAACGTCTCTCCACGATTCCGTAGAATTCAGTGGAATCGCAGGAAGAGGTAAGTTAACGTCAGAAAAAATAGTTTCCTCATCCTGTATAACGGACAGGGATGAGATGTGACCATGTTGGACTGGAGAGTCGTCCGTCGCCTGGAAAATAGGCTGCAAATAGTCTGGACGTTCAATAAACTCTGTTAGCATATTTATATGGAAGGTTTTATGCCTTCCATCCACATCGACAATATAGTCGACATCGGAAATTTTCGAGACTATAGTGTATGGACCTTTCCATGAAATGAGAAGTCTATTCTCTCTTGAGGGAAGTAAGACATATGCTTTGTCTCCAGGACAAAGTTGACGTAGGCGTCTTTTCTTGTTAGCAAATCGCCTAGCTTTTTCTTTCGCAAATTCGGAAGATGAAGTTGCTAACCTGCACGATTCGATAATCTTTTCTCTAAGAGCAATGACATATTCATATGACGATTGTGTATCATCGTCAATATTATCGGAAGTTATCAAATCGTGTAACAAGGACATCGGTACGCGCGGTTGCGCGCCAAAGACAAGTTCGAAAGGAGAAAACCCTGTATGCTCGTTGGGAACTTCTCTATAGGCAAAGAGAACTGCAGGTAAAACCCTGTCCCAATCCTCAGGATGATCCTCCGTTATCTTGCCAAGTAAGTTCTTTAGTGTCCTGTTAAGACGTTCTACCAATCCATTGGACATTGGATGATAAATACTACTGAGAGACCTTTTAATGTCTAGCGTAGCCATTACCTGAGACATAACGTCCGAAATTAACTGAGTGCCGTGATCCGACAGTATTTCTCCGGGGAATCCCAGACGAGAAAATATGAGCCAAAGAGCATCAGCGATATCGACAGTTGATATGCTCTTCAGAGGAATAGCCTCTGGCCAACGCGTGCACATGTCCACGCAAGTGAGGATAAATTGGTGTCCTCTGGCTGACTTAATCTTGAACGGACCAATGATGTCTATAGCCATTTTCTGATACGGCCGAATCGGAATATCTGCAGCCTGAATAGGAGCAGCATTCTCGGACCTCTAGACTTGACCTCTTGACAAATTTTGCAAGATCGGCAATAAATTCGTATGTCTTTATTAACAAATGGCCAAAAGAAAGACGCAAGGACTCTAGTTTTAGTTCTGGAAAAACCCATATGTCCAGCACACTGAGAATCGTGTGCATGCTGAAGAATTAAGGCTCTCATACACTTAGGCACAAGAATTTGCGAGTGCATAGACTTGTCCGAGTGTTGTACCATCCGTACCAATATACCATTCTTCATAGTAATATACGATTTGTGATTCGTATTTTGATTGGGATCCCCTTTCTTTGCAAGAAGGAAGAATTTCTTCAAAGAAGGATCCTCTTCTTGACGTTTAACAAACGAGTCATGGGAAATCACCAAGTGCTCGTCTTGGCTATCAACTCCATTACTATTATCAGATGAAGTTGGGGGATTAAGAGCTTGAGCTCTTGTCACCACTGCATTGACCGTTTGAATGTTTCTTTCTTCCCAACTAGAAATTTGTTGCGGGGTGCATTCCTTAACCCCATGAATACGACCGATTATAAGATCCGCAATAGGATTAGGAAGAAGACATGCATGGACATCTCCTGTGAAGAAGGGAGTGTCAATCCTAATAATAGCAGTAGGATAACTTTCCATAGTACCACCAAATGTAACACATTTGATTGTTTTTCCAGTGGCACAGCAAGGATCTATCAGAGACTCCCTAACCCCGACGGTAGTACATCCCGAATCGAAAAGTACTGAGACTAGCCTATCATTTATTAGACCTTTATGTAAGATGAGAGATCCTCTTCCATCATGCGCAACTGTAGCAGGTAGAGCAGGAAGAGGGTGACCACAACTTAGAGTAGATACAGTCGATGAGTCGAACAATGTTAAGCATTGGGGGCATTCAGTTGCTCTCCCAAAATCGAAAGCACAACCAGTGATAGCCCTAGAGTTACCACTATCATTTACTGTATTACAGGCTCCATCAAACTCTTGTTGTGCAGAGTTTGTCTGTTGGAAAGGTCTTTTTTTTTTGTTAAATCTAGGTCTGCCTCGATTATCATTTCCCCTGTAATTACCTCGACTATCATTTCCCCTGTAATTGTTATCATATTGCCTATTGTAATCATCATTCCGGTTTGAATCCCGGTTTCTAAATTCATCATCGTCATAATCTTGACGTCGAGAATGATTACCTCGAAAGTTCGAATAGTTATTATTTTGATAGCCCTTGCGAAAGTGTCTCAAATTATTACCACTAAAATTACGAGAACTACCATCTTGTCTCCAGTTCATAGACGAAGAACCATCATGTGTTGAATTACTCTGCTTATGAGTGTAATTCTGATTACTTCTCCTATTCCAGTTTTGTTGAGCACCCTGAAATTTTTTTTTTGAAATTAGGGCCATATGGTGTTGCCGAAGCAGCTGGCAACCCTTCTTTCACTTTAGAATTGCTAACTGAAGCATGGGGATGTGCGGTGGCGTACTGGCAACAGTATTCCTCCATATCTTTTAAATTTTTAAGTTTACGCTCATGGAGAAATGCAAGGAAAGAATCATTAACAGATGACAAAACCTTATCCCGAAGTAATAAGTCCATCAGGCCTTCATATGTTTTCTCAGTCTGAGACAACTCAACCCATCGTGTAAATGTACGACGTATCTTTGTAACAAAATCAGATAAATCTACTCTATTTTCTGGCAACATTGTCCTAAAACGAAGACGATAGTCTTCTTCTTTTAATTGATATTTTTTAGCAATGCTGCTCTGACAACATCATAATTAGTTCTATTATGTTCTTCTATTGTCATAAGAGTAGTCACAGCTTCACTTGTAAAAAATTCCATCAATTGTTCAACAAAGTTTTCCTTTTTTATCTTATGCGTACCACATAAAAATTCGAATCTATCAAGATAGTCAGTTATATCGTCCTTTAAAGGATTGAAATGAGGCAATTTGATCTTACTAGACCTCTCCTTTGTTGTACCCGAAGTTGTTTGCTGAGCACCTGTACTCGCCACTTTCAATTTCTCTAACTCCAAAGTTGCGAGTCTTTCATCAAGTTCCATTTTCTGTTTTCTTTCCTCATGTTCCATTTTTCTATTTTCAGCCTCCGCAGCAGCTTGGAGTTTTCTCTCTTCCATTTCCATCTGGAATTTTCTTTCATCAGCAGCAGCTTTTCTCTCCTCAGCAGCAGCTTCAGCTTTTCTCTCCTCAGCAGCAGCTTGAGCTTTTCTCTCATCAGCTTGCATTTGCAACCTTAAATTCTCAGCATCTATCTTCTTTAGTTCAGCTTCTGCTTTCAATCTTTTATTTTCCTCTTTTTGTTTCTTTTCTTCTGACTTTAATGCAATGGCGAATTGAGCAGATGAATATTCTTCCAATTCTTTACCAGACTTACCAAGGGTTAACCCTTGCTGGATGAAGAAATCCAAATTAGACATTCTGTCTAAAGAGATCAGTAACCTGAAAAATTCAACAAATTACCTTATCCCACTTCAATGGGAGATAAGTCTGTACTGTAGACTTGTATACTTACTTCACTTTATTTCACTCTCTTAGTCTTAATCAAAGACCTTGTATGGTTATCTTGATTATAATGTAACAAATAATCACTTGAGTACCTGTGGAAAATAATACCTTTATAACCCAATCACTGTGGGCACAAGTCTTTTTTTTTTTTAAGAACTTGCATATATATTTTACCTTGTCTCAATCTTTGTGCACAACAAGTCTTTTAGCAAAGAACTTGAATAAATATCTCATATAATAATATTTTATTAACAATCTCTATATGAAGAGTATACCTTATCAATAATAATAATAATACATGACCAAGTATATGTATGTAGACTGTGTATGACAATAATGTAGTACAATCATAAATACAAAGACAAAGATACAGAACAATGACCGAAAACGTTATAAACAAAAAGGTGTAAAGAAATAAACGGAAGGAAGGAGAGAAGAACAGATACAAACAAAACAAATCGAAAATCAAAGAACGGAAAAATAGCGAAAACAACACTAACTCGTGTCATCACAGCTAAACGTAAATAGCAACAATTGTCACTAGCAAATTCCAATTAAGGAAATTTGCAGTCCCTAACGACACGCTCTCAATAGATAACCTCTATTACGTGGTATTTATCTAAAGGAGTCACCTTTCCCAACCAAAACCCGCAAAAGAACACAAGAACAAAATACACAACAATAGTACAAGTAACATAAATAGCAATAGAATGTGTTGCAAAAAAAAAAGCTTAGTCACACATGATATTACAGTAACTAACTTGCTCTTTGCGAACACAGAAACAAAATGTCAAGCGCGCACTGAATGTCAAATCCACTGTAGCATAAAGTGGTATTCACGAACAAAAGTTACTATGACCTTCTCGACTTAGGACTTGCACATTGAATGTTTACAATTTCCACGTACTGTTTATAAACTTGGCCTCGAACAATGTAACTTGAATGCTCGGACGTAGGAAAGTCTGTTGTTGACTGCGACGTGCAAACGACCAGCGGTACCGTTTACAAAAAGGGCTCGACTTGCAGTTGTGGTCCACGTAGCAAACGCCTCGATGCTAACTTCAGTACTTGTCCTGTTGTGGTTTATGTAGCATTATAACATAAATGCTCGCACTGTTTATCTGGGTCAACAGTTGATGACCTATTTCTGTCCTGTGTAGACAAAACTTGAAAGCATAGAGTATGTGTGTTATTCTCAGTTGTCCACTTTGTTCCTCATGACATGTAGCACATGTAGAAATGTAAATTTCTGGAACACACTGGAGGCATCATAAATGTAGCATAAGTCCACGGAAATGTTAATTTCTCGCTCTGTCCAGCTTAGACCCACAGATCTGGACTCCAGAAATGTAAATAGCCTGGTGGGGTGTCTGTTTAAGGCTGGAGTGCTGTGCAGAATGATTTATATAGCCCCATCAGCTGGCCACCAGAAATGTAACTGTCTTTTTCTCTTATTGAGGTGATCACTGGCCCAAGACAGTATACATGTTGTTAGATGTGTAGTGCTGGCGTATGATGAACTGAGTGTGGGTGCGAATGAAGGCGCGAATGTGTTTAGGCTCGTATATATGTGGACACTGCAACCCATACACTCACATGCAGTAGTCAAGGATGCTTGAACACTGCAGGCACGTTTCAAAACATTTATTGACGATAACACACATAGTAGCATCAACAGGAACAGTCATTGTAAACAAGGTCATGCTGACCGGAAATCGTTAATAATACATCAGGCGTTCAAAAGGGCTGGTGAACATTCCAATATTCGTGCATGGTCAATAATAATGTTATTCAATGACAGTTCAAAAATGCCGCCTTGGTATCTCTGACTAAACGCGTCAGATACCTTAATCACTTTGACATATAGGTACAACTTGGCATTCCCCGCCAATTGCACTTTATTAGGCTGTAGTATATTAGCCGAAAACACAGGCCTCGTTCTGACGTCGGCTGTGTACTTCTGATAAGCAGGTTACCATCAACCCTGCAGTAATGCTTATGTGGACATAAATATGCCGCCAATCTGCGGCTCCCACAATATAACTTCGTCACTGGACTTCTGGATGGTATGAAGACTAATAGTCTTGGATGGCTACCTTGAGCACAAAATATAAGTTCTGTAATGTAGGACCGGTGAGCTGCAGTTCACAGACTAGGTAATCTTCTAACATGTTCTGCCACCGAAAGCGTAATAATGGAAAAAGTCGGTATTACCTGTAACCGAATCCACAGAACATAATAAGGAACTCTGCTGTCATTCCAACGCACAGAGATTCACTGGGGGAAACTGCCATCGCAGTCACTTCGAAGATTTTCCCCGAAAACACAATGGACCTTCGTCCCTTCAGAAACCAGGACACCTCACGGCTTGCCGGAAGTCTAACTCAACTTGGCGCTTAAAATCCCTGCCCATGGACATACGCCCGAACTGTTTACCTTTGAACTTAACACAATGACCCAAAAGGGAGATAACCCCAAATCAACCAAACATCGCAAGCAAAGACCCAATTGTTCACCTAACTAGGATGAAAAAATATACGACCAATAGATTGATGTTTGAAACTCCATTGAAAGTGACAGCAACACTATACTTTCAGAGATATAGTTTAGCGCATTTTTACTTTGTATTAATGATTTTTATTTGAGACGATAACGCACTACCATTGAATGGGGCAGTGTCTCTTTGTGATGTTAGCAATCGTCTGCGCTTGTTACTAAATGATTAACGTTCGTGGCCTTTCTCAGGTAGACATCGTCCAGAAAGGACGTATTTTTGTACTGTTCCCTATTTCGGAATATATTACTGAAGCACATTAAAAACGCACCACTATTATATATACTGATGCCGAGAAGCTGGAAAAAAAAAGTGTGGGAATGTATTTTCCCCGTGTTTGTCATGAGGTAGAGAGCGAATGGCCGCTGGAATGGAAAGTGCATGATTCAACCCACGGGTTTGTATACAGACTACATGAAAACAATAAAAGTTACACGTGCAACACGATTCCCAACAGCTATGACCCTGAAAATGTGTACGCGTTGTGGCAGTATACTCGGTATGAAAAGGCCGTTGAGACAAAACACCCAGTACATGTGCTTGAAATGCCACGACTATCTGAAAACGACCGCCAACGAGCCATTGGTATGTTGGAGACCGGAATGAGCTCGCGGGCCATTGCCAGAAGGATGAATTGCCACCACAGCACTATTGTACGTTTCAATGAACGTTACGGAACCACTGGCAGTGCCCGGGATAGACTTCGGAGTGGCCAACCACGAGTTACTACCCCTGCGCAAGATCGTCATAATGTGCTGAGTCACCTAAGGAATCGTAATCTCCCGGCAAGTCAAACAGCAAGAGCAATAGTGGGTAGACGTAGGCAAGTCTCTCGAATGACAGTCATACGACGACTCAGAGACACAGGCCTTACTGCAAGACGACCTTATGTTGGGCCAAACTTGACTCACAGACATCGTCAGCAGCGCCTGCAATGGACAGAGCAACATGTCAGATGGACTAGACTGCAGTGAAATGCTGTCCTATTCACAGACGAGAGCAGATTCAATATATCCTTTGCTGATGGACGTATGCGGATTTTGAGACAGTGTGGAGAGCGCTTTGCAGATTGCTGTGTTCGTCAGCACAACCGATTTGGAGGTGGCAGTATTCACATTTGGGGAGGATTCAGTTTTCACCATCGCTTGCCTCTTCATGTCTTCCGTGGAAATGTTAATACTGTGACATATCGAGATGAGGTTTTGGATGCATTGGTTGCTCCTGCGTTCACAAATTATCCAGACTTGCAGCTTCTCCAGCAGGATAACACACGTGTGCACACCGCATGCATTACGCAGCAATATCTACAGCAGCAGAACATTGGCCTGCCCTGTCACCAGACATGTCCCCTATAGAACATCTGTGGGACGAGCTTGGACGCAGAGTCTACAGGCAAGGTTCTCCAGCTAATCTGCAACAGCTCGAAGCTGCTCTTACACGTGAATGGGACTTGATTCCCCGGAATTTCCTTCAGAGACTTGTGCGTTCCATGCGGAGCCGCTGCCAAGCTTGTTTGCAAGCACACGGTGGACATACCAGATACTGAGAATAGTGTGAATGAATCTTGTTATTGGTTGCATTTTTGGTTTTCTCCCTTGCCTGCACAGAATGCAATGAATTTCATAACAATCAAATGTACAAATTAATGACCAACATGGATTCATAGGAAAATGAATAAAGATTCCAAATATGTAAACTTGTAAACACTTATATTTACATTTCACACTCTGTTCCTGGATTATACAGGTGGTGCGTTTTTAATGTTCTTCAGTATATATTATAGTTTGCAAACGCATACTTCGTGTTGCTTTTATAATGAGCTATTACGCCATTACACTATTGATCAACCATGATGGGCTGTTGCTAAAAAATGCAAGTCTAGCCACCAACTTTATTATGAAATTCTAGGAGGCAATATATCTTCCTCTTTACCGCAGTGCTCCAACTACCTCGCGTCTCGACTAGTTGAAAGTTAAATCGGTCAAAGACTTGTTGATGTCTACTCAACGTATATTTGTATGTCATGCAAGCCAGAGATTCCTTGTGATGCCATTATTGATTATACTTGTTCGTAAAGATGATTACGTCTAATAAAAGTCGTCTAATCGTTTACAAGCCTCGCCTACAGTTTTGACCAGTTTCAATGTTCTTGTACCAGTCATGGTGTCTTTATATGAAAATATAATATCTTGAGAACACGAACCGTGAAAACGACATTCGCTACAACAATCAACACATGCACCATCAGCCGAGCTAGTAAAAATAGTCAACACCATGATCTCGAGATTCATTCGTAACACCTTAATTTCTGGTGGACCAGCGTATTGAAGAGTGATAATTTTTTTCAAGTTTTTTCTCGATGCCAAGCCAAGCTATTTTAAGCCCCATCGTCATGCTTATTTCTGCGCAACACTTATAGCGCATATTTTTTATGTCCGGTGTAAAGAGAGATTATTTAGTGTGTAAGTTAATGGACAATTAGGTGTATCAGATGATACCAGGATAGTGCCTGATAAGAGACTGGTCTTAAAAGAAATACCCCACTCTTCTGCCTGAAAATTGTAATGGTTTATCGAGGTGACACTCAGAACAGAAGCAACGAACAAGGTGCTAGCAGCAAAACAGAAGTCCTGGGAAGAATTTGGAGAAAAGCTAGAAAAAGATGTGCAAGAAAACCAGAAATTGTTCTATAAGACCCTAAAGAACATGAGGAAGGAAAAACAATGCCCCCTCAAATTTATAAAGGACAAGCAAGGCAAATTGCTTACTGCCCCGAAGGAAGTAATGGAAAGATGGAAAGAATATTTCTCAGAGCTCCTGGATGGTGAGCATGGTGAAGCATCAGAAATGATAACCACTAGCACAGAAGAGAAAACTAATGGTGGTGAAGATGACATAAAGATGGAAGAACTGAAGGCAGCACTGGAGAAAATCAAGATGGGCAAAGCAGCAGGGCATGATGGTATAACACCAGAAATGGTTAAGTACATGGGAGCATCAGGCGACCTATTACTCTTAAGGGTCCTACAGGCATCGTGGTGCAACAAGACCATACCAAAGGATTTATGAGATTGCCATCATAACACAAATTTTTAAAAAGAGTGACAATCGACAATGTGGAAACCATAGAGGCATATCCCTTCTCAGTGTCCCAGGTAAAATCTACTCTAGCATCCTAGAGCAGAGACTCCGACGCCAAGCTGAGCCACAATTGGTTGAGGTCCAGTGCGGATTCCGAGCAAACCGAAGTACTCAAGACCTAGTCTTCACACTCAGAAAAGGCCCTTGAGTATAAGAGTGAGATCCATCTTTGTTTCATAGATCTGGAAAAGGCGTTTGACAGGGTCCCCTGGGGCAAACTTTGGGACTGTTTGGCAAGGAAGAACATTCCAGCACCTCTGATTCATGCTATACAGAGCTTCTACAAGTCTTGCAGAAATTATGTGAGGACAGCAAACCATAAATCAGAGGAGTTCAGAACCAGCACTGGTGTAAGACAAGGTGATATCCTGTAACCTTATCTTTTCATACTCCTCATGGACGATGTCATCAAGGCATGTAAGGAGAGAACAAGAAAGTATTCAGTGGGGTACTGGAAGATGAGACAGGTCTGTATTTCAGAGCTGGCATTTGCTGATGATGTTGCCCTGATTGCTAAATCAGAGGCACATCTCCAATCCAACCTGCAAGTCTGGAAGGAAGAGCTGGAGAAGAGAGGGATGGTCATAAGCCGCTCTAAAACAAAATCCATGGTGATATCACCAGACGAAAGAAGACATCAGATTAAGCTGGGAGAACAGGTCCTGGAGCAGGTGGACCACTTTAAACACCTCGGAGCTATTATAGGCCGAAAGGGAGGTATCAAAGAAGAGTTGGCCACTAGAAAAGCAGCAGCTGGGAGACTTTTTCAGGCCATAAATCGAGGATTCCTCAGCAAGAGAGAGGTTGGTAAGAAAACGAAGATGGTTGTATACCGCTCCACCTATGTCCCAGTCTTGACTTATGGATGCGAGTCATGGGCAATGACTACAACCCACAAAAGCCAGATTCAAACCTCCGAAATGAGGTATTTGAGGAAGGTAGTTGAAGTAACAAGAAGAGACATGGTCCGCAACCAGACGATACGTCAAGGCTTAAAATCCCACCCCCTGCAGACCCAAGTAGAACAGACCCAGCTAAGATGGTTTGGCCATGTCTGCAAAATGGGAGAAGATCGGCTACCACGAAAAGCATGGGACACTAAGAGCCAGGGATCCAGACCTCCAGGACGACCCAGAGTCCGCTGGGAGGACAACATTGGTTGGTTGTTCGTCCATCACGGGTGATGAAGACCACTCTGTTCATCCAATTATTTAAGAATATGTTATGTTAGTCTATGGGTACGAAGGTGACTGAAGAGCCCGATGCGGGCCTGGAAAGATCTTGGACAGTGTGGGCAGGGAATGTTTGCTTCATGTGAAGGTTTTATTTCACGGTCCTTTCTAGCTTGTCTCCGCTGTTCCGCTGCTGCTCTTCTGGATGATTCGCATGCTGCTGCACCTTTACGAAGAGATGTGCGCCAAGCAGTTCGGTCTTGCGCAGCAGCTTCCCATGTGTCTGGGTTTATGTCAAAGGTTTTCAATGACGTCTTTAACGTGTCTTTGAAGCGCTTCTTTTGGCCACCATGGGAGCGTTTACCCTTCTGCATCTCACCATAAAAGAGTATCTTTGGCAGTCGATGGTCTGGCATGCGGACTACATGACCTGCCCAGCGAATTTGTGACTGCATCAGAATAGTATCAATACTAGGGATACCAGCTCTGTCAAGAACGGCGGTATCCGGGATCTTGTCTTGCCATTTGATGTTCATTATCTTCCTGAGACAGACTGTATGGAAGTGGTTTAGCTTCTTTACGTGGCGCCTGTATACAGTCCATGTTTCACATGCATATAGCAGCACTGGAAGCACCGCAGCTCTGTACACCTTCAGCTTTGTCTGTAGACTAATGCCACTTCGATGCCAAACGTTGGTGTATAGTCTGCCAAATGTGCTGCTGGCTTTGGAGATCCTGGTGTTCACCTCATCATCAATGACAATGTTCTGGGATAGTGTGCTACCAAGGTATGTGAATCTGTTCACAACATTCAGTTTCTCACCATTAACCTTGATGACTGGCTCAGTATAAACTGTGCCAGGAGCTGGTTGGTACATGATTTCTGTTTTCTTCGTGTTGATGGTAAGTCCAAAGTTGGCGCAGGCTTCGGAGAATCTATCCACACTATGCTGCAGATCAGCCTCTGAGCCAGCATTGAGGGCACAATCATCAGCAAACAGAAGATCTCTGATGGTGTGTGATTTGACCTTGGTTTTTGCTTGAAGCCTCCTAAGGTTAAACAATTTTCCATCAATACGATAACTAATGTCGATTCCTGTGTCCCCGTCTCTAAAAGCATCAGTCAGCATAGCAGAAAACATGATACTGAACAGAGTCGGTGCAAGTACGCACCCTTGTTTAACTCCATTTGAGACGGGGAAAGGCTCTGATAGCTCACCGTTTTCCTGAACTCTAGCCTGCATTCCATCATGCAGTTGCTGCACTATTGTGATAAATTTCTTTGGGCAGCCGTATTTTGCCATGATCTTCCATAGACCCTCTCTACTGACCGTGTCGAACGCCTTTGTCAAGTCGATGAAAGCTGTGTACAGGTCACAGTGCTGTTCTTGGCATTTTTCTTGTAGCTGTCTTGCAGCGAACACCATATCTGTGGTTCCACGTTCTTTCCGGAATCCACACTGACTTTCAGGTAAAAGACCTTTGTCAAGATGAGCCGTAAGGCGATTCAAAAGGATTCTGGCGAATATCTTCCCAGCGATTGATAAAAGAGAGATGCCTCGATGATTGTTGCAGTCTTGGCGATTACCTTTACGTTTATATAGATGTATAATTGAGGCATCTTTGAGATCGTGTGGGATGGTTTCACTCTGCCACATTTGCTGGAAGATCATATGAAGTTTCTCTATCAGAACTGCACCGCCATCTTTATAAACCTCAACAGGAATTGAATCGGAGCCAGGGGCCTTTCCACTAGACAGTTGACGAATCGCTTTTTTAGTTTCCTCCAGAGTTGGTACATCATCTAATGCTTCATTTATAGGAATTTGGGGCAGGCGGATGATGGCTTCGTCGTTAATAGATGATGGCTGGTTCAAGATATTATTAAAATGTTCAGTCCAGCGTTGGAGAATTTTTTCCTTGTCTGTAATTAGTGTTTTTCCATCTGCATTAAGGAGGGGAAATGATCCTGATGATGTTGGACCATAGACCGCTTTGAGTGCAAGGTAAAAGTTTTTCAAGTCATGGCTGTCAGCAAAGCCTTGGATCTCATCTGCTTTATTACTCAGCCATGAATAACGCATCTGTCGTAGTTTATGTTGGACGATTCTACGCATGTTGTTGAAAGCGTCTTTCTTGGATGTAGATTTTGGATCATTTAAATATGCTTTATGGAGATGGTGTTTGTCAGCCAACATCTGCTTTATATCATCTGAGTTCTCATCAAACCAGTCATTTTGTTTCTTGATGGAAGGACCCAGGACCTCTGTAGCAGTGTTGTAGATCTGCTCACTTAGGGCTGCCCAATTTGTTTCCACACTTTGGCCGTCTAGCGAGATAGATTTGAGACGGTCTTCTAAGGTGTCAGTAAATGACTGTTTGATTTTTGTCTTCTTTAGTTTGGTGACATCCAGCCTCTTTTGAGTTTTCTTCCCCTGAGGGCGCCTGGCTGGTTGGATACGAATTTTAAGTTTAGATACAATGAGGCGATGATCAGTCCAGCATTCGGCACCACACATGGACTTGGTCACCCGGACATCTTGCCTGTCCTTCTTCCTAACAATTACATAGTCAATTAGGTGCCAATGCTTTGAGCGAGGGTGCATCCAGGAGGTCCTGTTGCGGGTAGGAAGTCGAAAAATGGTGTTGGTGACAAGGAGGTCATGTTCTGCGCAAGTCTGGAGGAGACGAAATCCATTACTGTTACAGCGACCCACGCCGTACCTACCAATAGTGCCATTCCAGGAGATGTTATCTGAGCCTACTCTTGCATTAAAGTCACCAAGAATGATGAGCTTATCTGCTTTAGGAACTGATGCAATGACTGCATGTAGTTCTTCGTAAAACTTATCCTTGACATCATCCTGGTTTGTAATAGTTGGTGCATACGCGCTAATGATGGTGGCATGTTTTCTTCCATAGAACAGAGGGATCTTGACCGTCATGAGTCGGTCATTTATTTCCTTTGGGGGCCCCGCTAACTTGCTGACAATTGCTGTTTTGATTGCAAATCCAACCCCTGCTTCTCGTCTTTCTTCAGTTCCTCTTCCGCTCCAAAAGAATGTATAACCTGCACCCTTTTCGCAAAGTTGGCCCTCGCCTGCAAGTCGAGTTTCACTCAGTGCTGCTATGTCAATGTTGTACCTGGCCAGTTCTCTCCCAATCAGGGCAGTACGTCTCTCAGGTCTGTTTGCGTTAAAGTCTTTGTCAAGTAAAGTGCGCACATTCCATGCGTCTAGAATGAGGGGGAAAAATCTGTCCTTTCTTTTTCTTATATGTCGACCGCCGAAGTAGGGTACCCACCAACCGCGGTAAGCTAGTTAGGTAATGGTGAAGCAGGCAATGTTTAGGGCACCTTTTCTAGCCCCTTCCTCATGCCATGGAGGTGAGCAGTGCTTTCCTAAAGAGGGCTGCTCAGACACTCAGGGGGCTGCCGAATCCCACTGCTGCTCCGATCAGTGGAAGACGACCATATGGCCTGAGCCGCCTGTGTGTAGGTCTGCGACTACGACTGCCAGCGTACCCACGCCTGCCGCTTCGCCGCTCGCCCATCGCCACAGGACTTGTTGTGAGTGGATGGATGAATGTGTGAATGGATGAAAGAGTGATTTGCGCGGTGATTTGGATTAAAGTGAGGAAGAGTTGCGCAATTCGTCGACCTCACTCTCTCGCCTGGGTCCATCTCAATCCAGTGGCAAGACAAGTCAAGACGACTGGAGATGAAGTCAGGTGCAGTGGATGACCAGGGCTTTCTACGTGCCTCGCCGTGCTCCTTACGCTCCACAGCGCGTTGCTGGTAATCGCCGTCATGCCCGTTGAACCAACAGGTGGTTTCTTCCGCGCAGTCTATCGAATCCAGTCTTCGCATGCATGGGTAGGCAGACCCTAACTCACCAAAGGTTTATAACCATTCGGCTACCCTCACCTAGTTTAACCGGCCTGTCAAAGCCGTTGTCCGGGGGTGGCCGCTGTCGCATGCTGACAGCTACGAGGAGCCACAGGTGAGAGCTGGATCCCAGGTTTGGACCAAAGGTGGCTGAGCTGCCCTAAAAAGGGCATGACAGCTCCTTCACCAGAGGTACTACCAATACCTGACTTCCCAACACAACATTAGACAATCTTTGAAGGACCGAGGACTAGAATGGAACCAGGCCAGGAGGAAGACAGCCGATAGGATAGTCTGGCGCTCTCTCTTCCAAACCTCTACACCTCACGGTTGAAGGGGAACAACTAAGTAAGTAATTAAGGTTGCTAGCCTCATATGTCACTGTATATCCACAAGCAAATTATACATGTCAAAGTGCAAATATAAAAATATGATACAATTTTCATATTAAAACTTACCCCGAAATCGGGTGAAAACAGACTTTTTGGACAGAAAACGTCCGAATATTGTGGGGTAACTGTTTCAGATGCCGTGTTTTTAGGTCTGATAGGTATCTGAGTGCACTTGAAGTAGGATCCTAGAACTTAAAAGGTGCAAAGTGATGACTCTGAAGTTACTTCCCTCTAATCGTAGAATTCATGTCCAGTCCCATAGCCTGTTCTATATTTGGGTCCTAATATTCCGTGTTCTTGGTTGTCTATGATTTCTCTTTGACAAAATTTTCAGTCAGTGAAGTAGTCTTACGCTGTAGAATATAAGCGATATTTTCGCCCACACACCCATTTTGATTTGTGGAGGAGAAGTCTAATCAAGAGCAGTCTATCTTATCATCTCAAACGCCAGATCAATTGCAAATAAGTGTCTGATTTGGGAAACATTGTGAAAATACGGGAAATTATTATAAGAATATGTTCCGTTAAAATAGCAATCCTGAAACTGAGAATTATCCTGTACAATAGATACTTGCTGATGAACATAAAAAAAAAGAGTGTTGACGTGATACGTCAAACCAATTATATTGTATAGAAGTGGCAATTGACGCGAGTAATCAAACCATTTGATGCAACTGAGGTGTGAAAGATTCATCAACGGGTTAAGCGTGTGAAGCAACAATTTTCACAAGCTCTGAAAAGGAACAAATAAAGATCACATGAAAAGAATAGATTCTATTATCTGAAAACTCGAAATACTGTGCGTTTGATTCCAGATACAGCAAAGTTACACAAACTTCAAAACTACATGAGCAGAAACAAAAAACATGCATGCTGAGATTGTGTTCTGTTTTACTTGTTTGTCTACTTTTCAAAGTAATTGTTATTATTCGTAGGTTAGTCACTGACATAAATTAAACTCCCATATTTTAAGACGTTTACAGTAAACTACAGTTTACATTAATTTACAGTACCGTATTAATCCATGGTCTATTGATTAAGTGGCATACAGTAAACTCGTGATCACGTGCTGGCTCGTTCATTTTTCTTTGAAACAAGAATTAAGTGCAAGACAGTTTCAGACACACAGCAGTGAAGTTGAATCGACTGAATATTTTCAGCATACTTGATTGGCTTAATGCACGTGAAAGTTTAAATTTTCTCTGTAACTCTCAGCATATTCTTTGTGTTTTAGAGGCAAGCACCAACTCACTTAATATTCATAACAATATTACGTGATACAGTCTTAACTGTATCATAAGCTGGCATTGAAAAATATTCATACCTTTATTAGCATTGCCTCTGAAAATTTGAATCGTATAATGTGGATGTCAAATATTCAGTAGGAAGATTTAAGTGTTTAATAAAGTACATAATTATACTGACGGAAAAAAATAGGAAGAAAAAAACATAAACTTTGTAAACTTACAGGTTGTTAAGTAACGTGGGTGCAGTTTTTGTCTTCATCATATGTTGTAACTACATTTAATAACTTTTTGTTCTTTTTTATTTCTATTTGCAAATTTAGAAAGTCCATCTTCATTATTTAATTACTTACTTGCATTTATGGACTTATCTTTTTTTGTGCCTATGCTTTTGTTAGCTGTTAAGATTACACATATTAAGATATATATACACACACACACTCACACACACACACACATATATCAAATGCGGCACTGTGAATGAACAAGAAAACGGAAGTCAGAAATGTTCAGGAGCGGACTCAGTCTTACACACTCTATTTTCGTAGTGTACAAAGCACAAGTTGTTACCTCGAAATATGAAGTCGTGGCGTGATTTTCAAAAGATATTTGGTGCTAGAACTGCGTCACCATATACTTGTATTAAAGTATGTGTCTGAACCAGCTTCCCAGCTTGTGATCCGTCAGGAAATATATCAGGTTTTCACACTATCATGTAGATAAGAGATAGAAAGGGTGTTGATATAATTGTGTTTGTTTAATTTCCTTCATTCTTAAGTGAGTATAAGATAGCAGAAACTGAGGTAGTCCTTGAGATTATCATTCACAGGCGTCAGCAAGTATTTGATGAACACTGTTAGAGATATTTTCATCTAGTTAGAATGTTAACCTTCATCTCCTGTGTACAGCTTTGAACTTTATGACACGTGAATGGATTATTAGAGAACTAAACAAGAGTTTTAAGCTAGTCAAGCTGGACAGATGTCAACAGTTCAGTAGTTCACTGTAAATAACAAGCCTCATTACAGTGTTGTCACAGATTATCTCAGAATTTTCTGCCGATTTTGTCCGGAAAATACCGCTCATTCCTATTGTCTAATTTTAGGCCCTTCACCTTTTCTTTCTACTGCTTCTTTCTGCTGTAATAGAGGATTTCTGCGTGTCAATCTTATTTTGACTGCCCCTGTTTTGTTCATTCGCTTATGCTTTGATTCCTGCGTTTGCTGACTGTCAGCGGCGAGGTTGCCATCAGAATCTCTGTGTTCATCGAAGTAGGTCTTTAATCCGGGAAAGGGGGGGGGGGGGGGGGTCTAACTCATTAACTATTCTCCGTGCTCTGTCTATGACGTAACCTTCCGCTGGCAGACAAAGAAGCTAAACTTAAATAATTGTGACATCTCATGCCTTATGTGTAAATTGGTGGGTTTTTGTATCTTTATCAAAGGGACAAACCTCCTGATTCACTTGTAATTGTTTTATTATAGCAAAGAACAGCGCTTTTAACCTTCTACACACCCCGCATCCCTTTGCAGCATCTTAAGAAGCCTTGCACTCCTTTACAGCATCTTAAGAGGCCTTACACCCCTTTATCTTCTAGCTCGTAAAATATATCAGAAATGAGAGGAAGAGATAAAGGTATGTTTTGAGAAAGTTATTTTCAAATTGTGACTAAGGTTTCGCATCTAATTCTCGTTGTCATTGTTCTATTGTGTACAAATGCATTTGAGTTCTGTGTATTACATAGTGTTTATGATGATTCGCCTTCTAAAATTTCTGGCTTGTCTCGCATAACCAGAAGGTGGGTCTTGCACTGGCCTAGAGTGATAAACAAACCTTACACGAGGTATTGCTTTGAGTAATTGAGCTCAGGCTGAATATACTTGTATGTATATAACATATATGTGTGACCATACACATCTTTTTTTTTTTTAAAGGGCCTGTGGATTTGTTGTAAGATAACCATTGAGCTAATTACTAGACTGTGTAGACTTTCTTGTCGATATATGTTACAAGTAGCGGGCTTTGTGTTGGCCGACACAGGACTGGATTATTCCAGCTTACGTCGCTCGCGCAGACAGCGATAAAAATAGCTTGAGATACCTTCACGCTGCTAGTGTTGACCTGTTGACATAGAAAAATGAGGTTCATGTAGACATATGTTAAATGTGTCCACATTCCGTTCAGAAATTATCCTGGTTTTCTACCGGTCTCTAATTCGCGAGTCCTTGTAAACATCATCTTTATGTGGGGCATATAAATAGCATCGCCAAGCTTCCTGGATTATCTCTTAGTCACCTAGCCATAAAGTCTCGGCTTGACCAACGTCAGCTGGTAGCTTACTTATCCTCGTCTGAGCGTGATAAACAGCTCAGTACTGTGACGACAGAATTTCAGTGAGATAGTGAAAGCGACAGATTCTGTGAGAGAATCAAGGGCTATTCTATTAAGAATGCCTGATATCTGCAGACACATCAAAGAACACTTTTCTCACTATCAGGGTAGCACACTATTGTGAAACTGAAAAGGAATATCTAGTAGAAAGGTAATCTGTTCCTGTCTTGATTGAGTGAAATAGAGACAGAGGATTGGTATTCTAGTCACACTTCTATCCCTTCCCTGACTGATTTAATTCTTATTTCATTTACAGTTATTTTACGGCTCGAGCCCCCAGGTAAAAGAATAAAGAATTTATCTTAAACTTATTACCACATTGAAGACAGCCATACATCTGACAAGTTACAAAGTAAAGCAGGCACGGTTGGTTTAGTTATTCAAATATAAAACAGAATTTTCAAAAGGAAAAAACAAAAGAATCCCACTAGACAGAATGACAGTTACACTGGTACTAATGCACATTTAGTGTTACTTTAGGCAAGTTTCATCACTTGGTTAAAATGTTTGTGAAGTTGTATGTTTCACTTCTCAATAGATGTTGTTTGTTACTCATCTTTTGGGAGATTTGTTGTTCTTCTGGGTTTGATGTTGGCGTTTTTTTTTACTCAATGGGTTGCCACGGCTCTCATTTCATTACAGTCTTCAGCACATTTTGTTGGTACTGCATAAGGACTTTCTTCTCTTCACCATTAGGACCTCTCAACCAATCACTATGCTCTGGTTCTGGAAGGCTTTAGGTCGTTAAGTTCAATGACTTGAATCCTAATTAAATTGGCCAGTCCAGTTGGTACACAGCGTGAATCGTTCCTGTTCGACCTTGCCCCAATCTTGGTTCGTTGTTGAGTGCCAAACACTGTATGGTTCCGATATTTAACAGGTCATCCTATTCCCTCCCCCAAGCATCACATGTTTGGTGGGCAGGTCTCAAAATGTCAAAAGTATTCCTATTCTCCAATAATTCTCCAGAAAGGCAGATTTAATCTAGAAAAGTAGGCTGTCCTTTCTCTGGGCGTCACTGTCTGTTGCATGTTCTTGGAACTGTCAATTATTCCCCGTTCAGAAACTGTAGGGTGGGCAATAAAAATGTAGTTTTCCTACATGCCCGAATAATTAATCGGATGTATCTCACACCTTGTAGTCGGTGAGTCTTATCAATTACGCCATCTATGAGAGGCATTAGATGACTCTTGACGTCAAGTGTTAACCTTACTTGATGGCTAGGATTGGACATCTAGTTGCCGAAAAGTCTGAATCTCAGTCTGTTGTCTCGTCTAACCTATCCTAATGTGCGCGCAGAACGTCCAGAAAGGTGTTGACAGTAAAGTATGGCGACAGTACATGGCGAGCTGTTACGCTACGCCAATAAGTAAAATATTGTTACGCGGCGGCATTAAAATACTAAAGGGCATTTGAATAAAGAAAGTAGCAATGAATAACTGAGAACTGCAGCTTATTATTGGACAAGGAAGAAAATGGTATAAAAATTGAAGTAGTTATGGTAAAAAGACAGATGAAACAAATGGACGAAATTGGTTTTGTCACAAGTACATCAACACATAAGTAATTCAGCCAGTCTGGTAATATTGCCGTATAGAAATAGGGAACCCGGGTCGCACATGGCGCAAAGACACAATGTGTTGGGTTTTTGTTTTTTGGACTAATATTCTGCCCATCTTCCACGGGCACGTACCAAATAGCATCTCAACACTCAGCAATCAATCGACTGGGATTGCCGTCTTCTTATAGTATTACCTTCCCTTACTTGGAATAATCAGCTGATGTACAAGTATTTCAGGGAAAGGTTAGCCCACTTTGTTCAGTTATCAGGATTTACACACGTACCTGGATTTAAACACAGACTCTGGTTATGTGTAAACACGCTTGTGGCCCGACTTAAAATACTGACAACGGACTTTACTTAAGAGAAATTTGTGAATTGCACGTCTTTGAGATGTGTTTGTCTTGTTGAGAGTCAAAACTCTTGTTATGTATGTTATACTTTAATTTAATTCTTTGTTGAGATAGTGATTTGCTTGTAAAATGAAAACAGAGAAGGGAGATAAAATTGTTTTTATCTGCCCTTAGGCCTACATATTATGTTTTTCCTATCAGTCTGAATACACTGGACAACAGCCAAAATGTATTCTAGACAAAAGTAGCTATTTTTAACTAATTTGGACATGCTGATCACGAATATGAACTTAAAAATCGCGAATTAGCTCTAGTTTTCAATATCCGGAAAGGGGGGGGGGGGAGTCAGTAAGCTGGTGGCTTCACCTTCCCGACGCGAATAACCCAGTCCTTCTCTTTTCTATAGCCCTGGTGCGTGATTCCCCACGAAACGGATACCCTTGAGCGCCAATTGGATGACGCAATCTGTGGCAGTCATTGCAACCACATTTCCTCCTTGTCATCATTTGTGTTGTGGATTCTGTGAGTGCAGACGTGTCGTTCAAGATGCCTTGTGAATGTGTGAACAGTGAGGATTATTTTTGCTATATTTGCAGACAAATAACTTTGCTATCACAAAAGCGACATCCGCCACCTGTGAAAACATCTACAGCAAGAGATCCTGATTTCGTGCCTATTGAAGAGTCTGCACAGCCACATAAAATTACCCAGAGTGAATTGAATGATCTAGTGAGAGATCTGGAATTGCCAAAAAATAAAGCAGAGCTGTTGGGGTCCAGACTGCAGCAATGGAATCTTATAGAAGAGAACGTGATTGTGTCTGTGTTTCGTGCTCGACAAAAAGATCTGCTTCCATATTTCAAAATGACAGATAACCTCATTGCTTGCGTTGTTGTAGTGGGTCTGATGGCAGCACTACACATTAACTACAAAGACGACGATTGGAGGCTGTTCATTGATTCGTCCAAGTTGAGCTTAAATGCTGTGCTGCTCCATAATGGTAACGTTTTACCATCTGTTCCACTCGGGTATGCAGCCCATATGAAAGAAACGTACAACAACATGAAACAACTGTTACACACCATCAACTATGACAAGTATAAGTGGCAGATTTGTGGTGACCTGAAGGTCATTGCCATCTTGATGGAGCTACAGCAGGGTTACACAAAGTTTTGCTGTTTCCTCTGTCTGTGGGACAGCCGTGCTAGGACTTCCCACTACAAGAAAAAGGATTGGTCCCAACGACAATCACTTGAACCGGGGAAAAAGAATGTACTTAACGAACCACTTGTAGAATCCCATAAGATCTTGCTCCCTCCTCTCCACATCAAACTTGGACTAATGAAGAATTTTGTAAAGGCAATAGATCGAAATGGGGCAGGATTTTTATTCCTTCGTGATTCATTTCCAAGACTTAGTGAGGCTAAATCAAAAAGGTGTATTTGTCGGTCCACAGATACGTCAGCTCTTCCTAGATCAGCGTTTTGATGATATCCTCACAGGTGATGAAAAGTTAGCTTGGAATGCTTTCCAGCAAGTGGCTGTGGTGAGTTGGGATTATATAAATATTTATAGGGGACTTAGTGTACTGACTGAGATCAGCTGTGAAGGTCTCTATGTCTAAAATGTTGATGTGTTATAGAGGACCTTGCTTGCTACCACATATTAGACCTCAATCAGACTTATTCTTGAATTTATGATGACTTCGTTTAATGTCTAGGGTTATGATATTGATGAAGTGTAAGTTCACAACAACATACAGACAGACAACCACAATTACTTTAATAATCTTCACAATTTACAGTACTATAACGATCACCAACACATAACACTCTAAAAGACTATCTTATTAATTCAAGGGTTAAGTTTTATAAAAATGTATTAATTTTTCAAGATATAAATCTCCTGATTCTACTACAATGTGAATCAGGAATCACAATACAATGTAATCACACAGTTTATATACAAAAATTATGCAAAGGATCTTTGTCCAAACATCTAATAGTATCACAATATGAGTGTAGTGTTGTGAAGTAATGTTATGAGGTAATACTGGTTGTTATAGCCAAGTTGTTGTTTGTCATCATGACTTCATATGTTTGCACTGGTGGAAATATTATTAAGGGATTCACCGATTCTATTTTGAAGTCTATGTCCCTTTTATTATGCAAAAGTCAATTCAAGGGGATTTTTAGTCAAAGGAGAGCTCTGGTCGTGCTACAGTTTCTTATCTTCAATAGCTGCTGCAGTAGAACTGAATCCTCTGCTCGCTTGCGTCTTATTTTGCTTTAAGACCCACACTGGAAGATATCTTGGACCAGGAGTCTGATTCCAGAGTTCTGGATCATGCAAAGCTCCGACCAGGTGCTGCGCTATTACTTCAGTACCACGGTCCCTGAAATGGAGAAGGTTTTGCCTCCTTCTTCATAACTAGAATACAATCTATCTGCACACAGAGTTACATGACAGTACAAACATAGAGTTCAGCGCTGTAGGCCAACTGCTAGCTTTTCATGTGACAAAATATATACACCAGTATTCCTCTCCCTAACGCCTCTGCAATTCCAGCGTTAATCCCTTCCATATGATAGTATAGGTGTCATGTTACTATTTGGCAATCCAATATTTTTATGTGTAGTTATACTCCTCTTGGGCAGGCCTCTGCATGGTGGAGCAATATCTAGGCCTTGCCTTATGTTTGCTACTGAACGACATACAGACACAATGTATCATTTCACATTCAATTTTCATATAATATATATAGATATATATATAAGAAAGATGTCTAGCTTACCACAATTCATTGGAAATATAACACAAGTAACGTTGTCTGGCGATGAATTCTGGCACAATTTTGATCTGCCCTATCCCAGGCTTTTTCCTTTATTAGAAAGAATTAGCTTGATCACAACGCACTTGTTTCTTACGAACTGTATTTTTCAAAACTGGCGATGAACTGACGCTTCTAGTTGAGTATATCTAAGGTTCTACCCAATGAGACCATGTTTACAAGACCTTTTGAAAAAAATTTACCCATCCTACGTTTCCATTAACAACCAAACTAGTATTGGCAGTTCGACTAATAAGGTTTCGCCTTACATATTTCTACAGCCAATCAAATCGTATCTAACTTGTTGGCCTCATTTCCCTAAAGCAGTGTTTTTCAAACACTCCATTAAAAAAAATATGAGCAGAAATGATTGTTGCGTGCATATTTTGACGCACATATTACAAAAATCGATATGGCTATTTAATATGGAAAAAGATATAGACATTCATTCATTTGTGTATGAAAATGCTGTCTATGGGGAAGGCTAGATAATCCATAATTGTTTTACCCTTTTTATTATAGGAGTAATCGTTCTTGATATTGATTAGGCGCATGGATATGACACCCATGTCCGTACCTATTTCTTAGGGCCAGAAAATAGATTAATTTGCTTATTATGTTTATGGCCTGAATTCATATGTATTACATATTATTAGGACAAGTAGAATCAGTCCTATATTGTATATTTTGGATGGGTAGGCAGGACTATATTCTTGTTACGCCGCTGTAGCGGAAGTAGAGGTTGTCTTGTCGAGTCGTGAGGAGTTCCGAGGTACCGTGACAATGGCGGGTACGCATTTTTTCCAGGGCTGGTATATTCTTCAGTAAAAATGATTTACGAAGTGGTTTTTCTTCTATAGGAGATTGTGTCTCTACTAGAGTTGTGTTAGAGACTCTCCTAATGTACGGTACCATGTATGATTCGGACTCCAGGTAATTCCAGTCCCTGTTTTTGATGATCTCAGGTCGGTTAGGCCTAGCTGGAATTTTGTGCTTCGCAACGCTAGGGTCAAGTTTGTATCGACGGAGATGACGGGCCCCATACTGTAATTATGTCTACGTGAGGTAACATGATTACTGTAGATCTGTATGGAGGAACTTTATGAAATTATGCATATGTATTGCAAATTAACTTTGGCTTATATATATATCCTCCTGTGAGCGAGTGAGCGACAACTTAGGTAGGCGGCCATGTTGCATTCCTGTCATCATATTTTTGTGTCACTGTCTAAAGAACGGGGCATGTATCTTACTATTCGGACAGTGGCAAGGAGATCTCAATCTTGATAGAAAACCCCTTATCGTGGTTTCATAATATGCTATAAACTATGGACGTACAGCAACTTTAGTTACTTACCGATCCGCCTTCACTGACGCGCTTAGTCAGATAGGGGATGCGGCCATTATGCATCATGACATTGGAAGCTATTATTTATGAATGTGTCATGACATGGGATCTACTATGTATGCCTGCAAATTGATGTGTCAACCTGTATCCATGATTTACTCGTATGTCCCAGTGTGTGCGTCTAAATAAACGGTGTAAACAAAGATTCCAGCAGTCTGCATTGGTGCCTTGTAGACACAAGTGAATGAGTGTTTAGATTGGTCAGAACACGAACAGTACACCATTCGCGTTAATCACACTCTACACTTCTACTCCATATCTACACCATCCTGCGTCGGTTGAAGTGACCAAGTTTAGGGCCTGCTTCCCCTGGAGCCTTAGAGGGAAACTACTGTTCACAGCTGCCTTTGCCTTCCCTAACTCAGGACTAGGGTGAGTTACCCATTTACAGCTGGGTAGACTGGAGCATGCCTGATCTCAACAGCTCTGTACACATCTTTACAGAAGAAAAAGAACACACCACACTTCTTTACAGACTGACACTTTACAGTGGACAAGAAACTTTACAATGATCTTGTGCTGTCAGACAACCCCACTATAGTATTTTGGCTATAATTTTTTTATTAATAGACTATTTGCGTAACACATAACATATTCTTTGTCAGCAAGTCCTAATGTACAAGAATATATAAGTTTAAAGGGGCTAAATGGCTTCGTTCAAAATATGTATTATTCTAGGATAGTCGTGTATTTGTTTCTACTACCCGTTCACTTCCCTGTCATGGGATGTCTTCTGTACTGTCAGAATAATGTCAGGAGCTTAGACGTAAAACAGTAGAATGTCAGGTTTCCTGATCAGAGCTAAGATTGAGTCAGGACTTTTTGTTAACTCTTTAGTTTTTTAACACTGTTTATTTGATATTGCCCTCATGCGCTTCGCATGTGACTGGCGTCCACTTTTGAATCGCGAAACGACGTGGCCCTAATTGCTTCGCTCCGTCTATCCGTTTTTGTCTCTGCGTATTCCGTCTGTCTTTCGAGGCTAACATTTTGTGTATAATGACCTTAATGGTAGCATTCGTTATTTGGGTCATTATGCCGATTGCCTATCAAGGTCGTCTAAGCAGTATTAGTTTTATTTTTAGAAACGCGGGTAATATTTTCTATCGTACGTTACAGTTCATGCAGACACAGTAGAAACGGGGGTTTCTTATTGAGCCATTACGGCGGTATACACGCTGGCGTATGCCATTGGGAAAGCACTGGTCTTTCACCATTCTTCTTTCTTTCTTATATTTGCTTTATGATTTATATTCTAATTTATCTATGGGTGTTAGAATTTTCACTACAATTCTCCCCACTTTAAAACAGACATCATATGTCAGTCTCTAATTCTATATACACATAGATAAATTTCAATCTATGCTTGATGATTACTTTGATTCTCATCGCACGGATGGCGGCTTAGAAAATCAGCACCTACGTTAGTTTTTTCCAGAAATATATTGTATACTGAACTGAAATGGCTGTAACAGCAAAGACCAGCGGAGTAACCTTGAATTTTCATGCCTAGCTTGCGCTAGAAAAGCCAAGGGTTTGTGATCCGTTTGTAACTTGAATGACTTCCCATACAGATAAATATTGAATTTCTGGATCGCCCAGATTACAGCAAGACATTCTTTTTCGCTAGTTGAATAGTTTTTTTCAGCTTTATTCAGCTTACGACTAGCATATGCCACTGGGGTTAATTCCCCATCTAGTGAATCTGACTTCTGTAGCAGGGTTGCACCCAAACCAATACTACTTGCATCCGTTCTCACGATAAATTCTTGACTTAAGTCAGGTAATTTCAAAATAGGTTTGCTTGTTAGCTTTTCCTTCAATTCTTGGTATGCCAATTCACACTGTGCTGTCCAGGTAATTCGATCCGAATTTCCCTTGCGTATGAAACCAGTTAACGGTGCACATATGGAGTTGAAGTTTTTGATATATTTTTGGTAGAAACCACATAATGAGACAAAAGATCTCACGTCTTTCTTTGTTTGTGGCCTCGGTGCTTTTCTTAGTTTCTCCAAGTTCTTGGGGTCAGGGGTCATGTTTCCCTGATGGACTGTGTGTCCCAAGAATTCTAATTCCTTACATTCAACGCAACATTTGGTTGGACGGGCTGTCAAATTCGCTTCTTTAAGTCGATCAAACAACATGTTCAGAGAGTCAATGTGTTCCTCAAATGTTTCTGTCGCTATAAGGATATCATCCATGAAGTTTGTTATGCAGGGATTATTCAGAGGATCCAACAATTTTCTCATCATTCTAGAGAAGACACTGGGCGCATTTTTCAATCCAAATGGCAATCTGTTAAATTCATAGTGTCCCTCTGATGTACTAAACGCTAGATATGGTCTAACCTCAGGCTTTACTGGAATCTGATAGTAGCCTTTGCTCAGATCCACCTTTGAGAAATATTTAGCCTTATTCAGCCGGGCAAACAGCTGATTTGTATCCGGCAATGGATCCACCTGACCTTCTGTGATAGCATTCAGTCTCCTGTAATCTATACAGAGTCTATGTTCTCCAGAGGGTTTTCTTACGAGCACCACACTGGAACTATACGAAGATTCACTGTGTGAAATAATTCCTTCCTTCAACAAATAGTCTATCTCTTCCTTCAAAGTTTTCTCCTTAGCGAAAGGAATCGAATAGGGTTTCATACAGACGGGTGTTGGGTCTATAAGTTTCATATCATATTCCATTAAGTTTGTATGCCCCGGACGGTCCGTTAGCACCTCTGTATGATCATCTAAAACCTGTTGCAGTCTCTCCTTCTGATTTTTCGTTAAATGTGTACTGATTTTCACCTGTGCAGCTGTCTCACAGGGGTGTAATGGATATTCAAATGATGAAAGTGGTTCTTTTTTCATTTCCATTGCAATAGACAAGGTCAGCAAGTGTGTCTCTTCCTGGTTTTCTCTTTCCACATATTTCTTCAGGAGATTCACATGATAGATTTTTTCTTTCCCCTTCTTATCTATCTTATAATTTGTTCTAGACACCTTTTCTAGAACTTTATATGGACCTTGCCATCCAATTTGCAACTTATTCTGGCTACCGGGTAGAAGAAGCAGTACCCTCTCTCCCACAGCCAAATCTCTATCTTTAGCCTTCTTGTTGAAATAGGCAGCATGTTTTTTCTGGCTTGTCTCAAATTTTCATTGGCAAGTTTCCAGCCAATTTTTAACCGAGTGGTCAGCTCATTTACATATTGGTATGATGATGTAATATTTACCTCTGCCTTTTCATCAGTCCACATCCTTAACAAGGCTACATATGGACTTTTAATATTGTTGACCTGTTTTTCCAGGTACCGGTATGGTCTCTTCCACTAGAAGCACTGTTGTGATGACTTTTCTTCCCAGAATTATCATGCACAAAGCGACCGCTACCAATTCTTTTCTTGGGGCTTTCTCCCCACTTAGAATTCTTGATGAGAGATTTCCTCTCTACATCTTCTTCCTCCAGTTTACATAAGTCCGATTGAGGGATTTTCGGCTTATCCTGGGGTAAGACATCTTTTTGCACTCGCTGCATAGTGGCCATAGTAAAACAGTCAATTGAAGATTGTCCGTGAAAAGGGGTTTCCCATTCCATTTGGTCCACTTTATTATTTTTTCTATTGTCAGGCCTACGTTTGCCCCGTGGCGTGTCCAGGTCCTGATCAATGTTCCCACTTGTGGGTGTTCCCTCATGTGCTATGCTACACCTTTCTACAAAATTCTCAATGTCCCACCTTGCCTTGGGCCAATAATAATTGTGAGCCACCTTTTGGACGATGGTACCTATCTTTTCATGGTCCCCATCTTTTCTCACATGTAGGCTCCTTATTAATTCTGCTCTATATGCCTTTGGAAGAACGAACTGTCCGTGACCATTGGATCCAGTTCCGGCCTTCCTATACATCAACTTGTTTTTCATATAAAAATCTCCCTTGCCTGGAGTTGTATGACAAGTTGACAATTTCCTGAAACAAGGCTTGAGGGTCTTATCCCTAGCCTGTGCCTTCCTCATCTCTTCTGGAGTGGTATTTATCATAATATCCTCCTCCTTTCTAGAGGTCGACCTGACCTGAAGGGTGGCCATATACACAGGTTTCCTTCTACAACGGTCAGTATCATGATTGTCCGTCTGACAATTTTTACACCACTTCCTTCCTTGGTTGAAAGATTTTCTTTCATCATATTTCCTTTCATCGAATTGTGGGGTTTTATTTTTATTTTCATACCGTGGTCTATCAAACTGGTGCTTACCTTTGTTATGATCTCTATGATCAAACTTATTAAAGTTTTGTGGTGCCTTAAAATTGTCTACCTGTTTCTTTTTATTACCTGTTACCTCTGCTTGAGCTGCCTGATATCTTTCAGCAACATTTAGTAACTCACCCAGCCTCTCTGCACCTTGTTCCATGAGAAACTTTCTCAGGTCTGGAGCCATGGACTCTCTTAGTTGCTCAATAAGGATCATCTCCTTAAGATCTTGGGTTTTCCCCAGAGAAGTCCATTTCTCCAAGTATGTCTCTAACCGGGCAGAGAACTGGTGATATGTTTCACCTGACAGTAGTTTAGCATTCCTGAATTTTTTTCTATAAAATTCTCCATTCTTTTCATATCTTAACAAAAGAGCCTGCTTTAACATGTCATAATTTTCCTGATCATCTCTGCTCATTTTAGCAAAAACATCATAAGCTGTGCAACGAAGCCCTTGAGATAACTTTAAACTCCACCTTTCTCTCTCTAACCCGTACGTGGTAGCTAACAGTTCATATCTATTTAGATAGCTCTCGATATCATCGTCTTTCTCAACAAAATGGTCTAAATGAAAACTCATAGCTGAGGTTGAGGCTCCCTGACTAGCAGTAGCATCAGAGGTAAAGGGACTGGCACCATTTTCAGGAGCATGTATTTGAAACTCAAACTCCCTTAGTCGTAACTCGTGCTCCCTCTGTAATCTTTTCTCTTCCTTTGCTGCTTCCCTTTCTGCAGCCAATCGCTTGTCTTCCCTTTCAGCAGCCTGTCTATTTTCTTCGGCCTCTCTTTCAGCAGCCTGTCTCTTTTCTTCGGCCTCCCTTTCAGCAGCCTGTCTTCTTTCCTCTCTTTCAGATTCTAATTTCTTCTCTTCCAATTGGAGCCTTTTAATCTCTTTTTCCCTATCCACCTCCAATGCCTTAGCCTCTTTGTCAGCATCAATCTGCAGCCTCTTAATTTCTTTTTCAGCCTCTAACTTTCTTTCTGCTTCGAATTTTCTTTCTTCACGCTCAATAAATTTGTCACATTCGGTTGTGACATAAGCAACCATAATTTGCCCGTCCATTCCTAATTCCCTTGCAGCCTGCACAGCAGCAGATCGAAATTTTGCCAGGTCTCCCATTTTCTAACAGGCAAATGTATACAATGTGTAACTAAACAATTTTATCTATAACTTAATTATCTAAGGACAACCACAAGCACTGAGAGCTCAACTTTATTTATTTTCCACCCAAGAATACCTTTTAATTTTTATATTTCCCTGAATTTAACTACCCCCAATTATGTGCTAGGAGAAAGTTCAAAATCCCGGGAACGAGATCCCCAATATATGTGGTGAGTTGGGATTATATAAATATTTATAGGGGACTTAGTGTACTGACTGAGATCAGCTGTGAAGGTCTCTATGTCTAAAATGTTGATGTGTTATAGAGGACCTTGCTTGCTACCACATATTAGACCTCAATCAGACTTATTCTTGAATTTATGATGACTTCGTTTAATGTCTAGGGTTATGATATTGATGAAGTGTAAGTTCACAACAACATACAGACAGACAACCACAATTACTTTAATAATCTTCACAATTTACAGTACTATAACGATCACCAACACATAACACTCTAAAAGACTATCTTATTAATTCAAGTTTTAAGTTTTATAAAAATGTATTAATTTTTCAAGATATAAATCTCCTGATTCTACTACAATGTGAATCAGGAATCACAATACAATGTAATCACACAGTTTGTATACACAAATTATGCAAAGGATCTTTGTCCAAACATCTAATAGTATCACAATATGAGTGTAGTGTTGTGAAGTAATGTTATGAGGTAATACTGGTTGTTATAGCCAAGTTGTTGTTTGTCATCATGACTTCATATGTTTGCACTGGTGGAAATATTATTAAGGGATTCACCGATTCTATTTTGAAGTCTATGTCCCTTTTATTATGCAAAAGTCAATTCAAGGGGATTTTTAGTCAAAGGTGAGCTCTGGTCGTGCTACAGTTTCTTATCTTCAATAGCTGCTGCAGTAGAACTGAATCCTCTGCTCGCTTGCGTCTTATTTTGCTTTAAGACCCACACTGGAAGATATCTTGGACCAGGAGTCTGATTCCAGAGTTCTGGATCATGCAAAGCTCCGACCAGGTGCTGCGCTATTACTTCAGTTCCACGGTCCCTGAAATGGAGAAGGTTTTGCCTCCTTCTTCATAACTAGAATACAATCTATCTCCACACAGAGTTACATGACAGTACAAACATAGAGTTCAGCGCTGTAGGCCAACTGCTAGCTTTTCATGTGACAAAATATATACACCAGTATTCCTCTCCCTAATGGTTACAACGCCTCTGCAATTCCAGCGTTAATCCCTTCCATATGATAGTATAGGTGTCATGTTACTATTTGGCAATCCAATATTTGTATGTGTAGTTATACTCCTCTTGGGCAGACCTTTGCATGGTGGAGCAATATCTAGGCCTTGCCTCATGTTTGCTACTGAACGACATACAGACACAATGTATCATTTCACATTCAATTTTCATATAATATATATAGATATATATATGAAAGATGTCTAGCTTACCACAATTCATTGGAAATATAACACAAGTAACGTTGTCTGGCGATGAATTCTGGCACAATTTTGATCTGCCCTATCCCAGGCTTTTTCCTTTATTAGAAAGAATTAGCTTGATCACAACTCACTTGTTTCTTACGAACTGTATTTTTCAAAACTGGCGATGAACTGACGCTTCTAGTTGAGTATATCTAAGGTTCTACCCAATGAGACCATGTTTACAAGACCTTTTGAAAAAAATTTACCCATCCTACGTTTCCATTAACAACCAAACTAGTATTGGCAGTTCGACTAATAAGGTTTCGCCTTACATATTCTACAGCCAATCAAATCGTATCTAACTTGTTGGCCTCATTTCCCTAAAGCAGTGTTTTTCAAACACTCCATTAAAAAAAATATGAGCAGAAATGATCTTGTGCTGTCAGACAACCCCACTATAGTATTTTGGCTATAATTTTTTTTATTAATAGACTATTTGCGTAACACATAACATATTCTTTGTCAGCAAGTCCTAATGTACAAGAATATATAAGTTTAAAGGGGCTAAATGGCTTCGTTCAAAGTATGTATTATTCTAGGATAGTCGTGTATTTGTTTCTACTACCCGTTCACTTCCCTGTCATGTGATGTCTTCTGTACTGTCAGAATAATGTCAGGAGCTTAGACGTAAAACAGTAGAATGTCAGGTTTCCTGATCAGAGCTAAGATTGAGTCAGGACTTTTTGTTAACTCTTTAGTTTTTTAACACTGTTTATTTGATATTGCCCTCATGCGCTTCGCATGTGACTGGCGTCCACTTTTGAATCGCGAAACGACGTGGCCCTAATTGCTTCGCTCCGTCTATCCGTTTTTGTCTCTGCGTATTCCGTCTGTCTTTCGAGGCTAACATTTTGTGTATAATGACCTTAATGGTAGCATTCGTTATTTGGGTCATTATGCCGATTGCCTATCAAGGTCGTCTAAGCAGTATTAGTTTTATTTTTAGAAACGCGGGTAATATTTTCTATCGTACGTTACAGTTCATGCAGACACAGTAGAAACGGGGGTTTCTTATTGAGCCATTACGGCGGTATACACGCTGGCGTATGCCATTGGGAAAGCACTGGTCTTTCACCATTCTTCTTTCTTTCTTATATTTGCTTTATGATTTATATTCTAATTTATCTATGGGTGTTAGAATTTTCACTACAATTCTCCCCACTTTAAAACAGACATCATATGTCAGTCTCTAATTCTATATACACATAGATAAATTTCAATCTATGCTTGATGATTACTTTGATTCTCATCGCACGGATGGCGGCTTAGAAAATCAGCACCTACGTTAGTTTTTTCCAGAAATATATTGTATACTGAACTGAAATGGCTGTAACAGCAAAGACCAGCGGAGTAACCTTGAATTTTCATGCCTAGCTTGCGCTAGAAAAGCCAAGGGTTTGTGATCCGTTTGTAACTTGAATGACTTCCCATACAGATAAATATTGAATTTCTGGATCGCCCAGATTACAGCAAGACATTCTTTTTCGCTAGTTGAATAGTTTTTTTTCAGCTTTATTCAGCTTACGACTAGCATATGCCACTGGGGTTAATTCCCCATCTAGTGAATCTGACTTCTGTAGCAGGGTTGCACCCAAACCAATACTACTTGCATCCGTTCTCACGATAAATTCTTGACTTAAGTCAGGTAATTTCAAAATAGGTTTGCTTGTTAGCTTTTCCTTCAATTCTTGGTATGCCAATTCACACTGTGCTGTCCAGGTAATTCGATCCGAATTTCCCTTGCGTATGAAACCAGTTAACGGTGCACATATGGAGTTGAAGTTTTTGATATATTTTTGGTAGAAACCACATAATGAGACAAAAGATCTCACGTCTTTCTTTGTTTGTGGCCTCGGTGCTTTTCTTAGTTTCTCCAAGTTCTTGGGGTCAGGGGTCATGTTTCCCTGATGGACTGTGTGTCCAAGAATTCTAATTCCTTACATTCAACGCAACATTTGGTTGGACGGGCTGTCAAATTCGCTTCTTTAAGTCGATCAAACAACATGTTCAGAGAGTCAATGTGTTCCTCAAATGTTTCTGTCGCTATAAGGATATCATCCATGAAGTTTGTTATGCAGGGATTATTCAGAGGATCCACAATTTTCTCATCATTCTAGAGAAGACACTGGGCGCATTTTTCAATCCAAATGGCAATCTGTTAAATTCATAGTGTCCCTCTGATGTACTAAACGCTAGATATGGTCTAACCTCAGGCTTTACTGGAATCTGATAGTAGCCTTTGCTCAGATCCACCTTTGAGAAATATTTAGCCTTATTCAGCCGGGCAAACAGCTGATTTGTATCCGGCAATGGATCCACCTGACCTTCTGTGATAGCATTCAGTCTCCTGTAATCTATACAGAGTCTATGTTCTCCAGAGGGTTTTCTTACGAGCACCACACTGGAACTATACGAAGATTCACTGTGTGAAATAATTCCTTCCTTCAACAAATAGTCTATCTCTTCCTTCAAAGTTTTCTCCTTAGCGAAAGGAATCGAATAGGGTTTCATACAGACGGGTGTTGGGTCTATAAGTTTCATATCATATTCCATTAAGTTTGTATGCCCCGGACGGTCCGTTAGCACCTCTGTATGATCATCTAAAACCTGTTGCAGTCTCTCCTTCTGATTTTTCGTTAAATGTGTACTGATTTTCACCTGTGCAGCTGTCTCACAGGGGTGTATTGGATATTCAAATGATGAAAGTGGTTCTTTTTTCATTTCCATTGCAATAGACAAGGTCAGCAAGTGTGTCTCTTCCTGGTTTTCTCTTTCCACATATTTCTTCAGGAGATTCACATGATAGATTTTTTCTTTCCCCTTCTTATCTATCTTATAATTTGTTCTAGACACCTTTTCTAGAACTTTATATGGACCTTGCCATCCAATTTGCAACTTATTCTGGCTACCGGGTAGAAGAAGCAGTACCCTCTCTCCCACAGCCAAATCTCTATCTTTAGCCTTCTTGTTGAAATAGGCAGCATGTTTTTTCTGGCTTGTCTCAAATTTTCATTGGCAAGTTTCCAGCCAATTTTTAACCGAGTGGTCAGCTCATTCACATATTGGTATGAAGATGTAATGTTTTCCTCTGCCTTTTCATCAGTCCACGTTCTTAACAAAGCTACATATGGACCTTTAATATTGTTGACCTGTTTTTCCAGGTACCGGTATGGTCTCTTCCACTAGAAGCACTGTTGTGATGACTTTTCTTCCCAGAATTATCATGCACAAAGCGACCGCTACCAATTCTTTTCTTGGGGCTTTCTCCCCACTTAGAATTCTTGATGAGAGATTTCCTCTCTACATCTTCTTCCTCCAGTTTACATAAGTCCGATTGAGGGATTTTCGGCTTATCCTGGGGTAAGACATCTTTTTGCACTCGCTGCATAGTGGCCATAGTAAAACAGTCAATTGAAGATTGTCCGTGAAAAGGGGTTTCCCATTCCATTTGGTCCACTTTATTATTTTTTCTATTGTCAGGCCTACGTTTGCCCCGTGGCGTGTCCAGGTCCTGATCAATGTTCCCACTTGTGGGTGTTCCCTCATGTGCTATGCTACACCTTTCTACAAAATTCTCAATGTCCCACCTTGCCTTGGGCCAATAATAATTGTGAGCCACCTTTTGGACGATGGTACCTATCTTTTCATGGTCCCCATCTTTTCTCACATGTAGGCTCCTTATTAATTCTGCTCTATATGCCTTTGGAAGAACGAACTGTCCGTGACCATTGGATCCAGTTCCGGCCTTCCTATACATCAACTTGTTTTTCATATAAAAATCTCCCTTGCCTGGAGTTGTATGACAAGTTGACAATTTCCTGAAACAAGGCTTGAGGGTCTTATCCCTAGCCTGTGCCTTCCTCATCTCTTCTGGAGTGGTATTTATCATAATATCCTCCTCCTTTCTAGAGGTCGACCTGACCTGAAGGGTGGCCATATACACAGGTTTCCTTCTACAACGGTCAGTATCATGATTGTCCGTCTGACAATTTTTACACCACTTCCTTCCTTGGTTGAAAGATTTTCTTTCATCATATTTCCTTTCATCGAATTGTGGGGTTTTATTTTTATTTTCATACCGTGGTCTATCAAACTGGTGCTTACCTTTGTTATGATCTCTATGATCAAACTTATTAAAGTTTTGTGGTGCCTTAAAATTGTCTACCTGTTTCTTTTTATTACCTGTTACCTCTGCTTGAGCTGCCTGATATCTTTCAGCAACATTTAGTAACTCACCCAGCCTCTCTGCACCTTGTTCCATGAGAAACTTTCTCAGGTCTGGAGCCATGGACTCTCTTAGTTGCTCAATAAGGATCATCTCCTTAAGATCTTGGGTTTTCCCCAGAGAAGTCCATTTCTCCAAGTATGTCTCTAACCGGGCAGAGAACTGGTGATATGTTTCACCTGACAGTAGTTTAGCATTCCTGAATTTTTTTCTATAAAATTCTCCATTCTTTTCATATCTTAACAAAAGAGCCTGCTTTAACATGTCATAATTTTCCTGATCATCTCTGCTCATTTTAGCAAAAACATCATAAGCTGTGCAACGAAGCCCTTGAGATAACTTTAAACTCCACCTTTCTCTCTCTAACCCGTACGTGGTAGCTAACAGTTCATATCTATTTAGATAGCTCTCGATATCATCGTCTTTCTCAACAAAATGGTCTAAATGAAAACTCATAGCTGAGGTTGAGGCTCCCTGACTAGCAGTAGCATCAGAGGTAAAGGGACTGGCACCATTTTCAGGAGCATGTATTTGAAACTCAAACTCCCTTAGTCGTAACTCGTGCTCCCTCTGTAATCTTTTCTCTTCCTTTGCTGCTTCCCTTTCTGCAGCCAATCGCTTGTCTTCCCTTTCAGCAGCCTGTCTATTTTCTTCGGCCTCTCTTTCAGCAGCCTGTCTCTTTTCTTCGGCCTCCCTTTCAGCAGCCTGTCTTCTTTCCTCTCTTTCAGATTCTAATTTCTTCTCTTCCAATTGGAGCCTTTTAATCTCTTTTTCCCTATCCACCTCCAATGCCTTAGCCTCTTTGTCAGCATCAATCTGCAGCCTCTTAATTTCTTTTTCAGCCTCTAACTTTCTTTCTGCTTCGAATTTTCTTTCTTCACGCTCAATAAATTTGTCACATTCGGTTGTGACATAAGCAACCATAATTTGCCCGTCCATTCCTAATTCCCTTGCAGCCTGCACAGCAGCAGATCGAAACTTTGCCAGGTCTGCCATTTTCTAACAGGCAAATGTATACAATGTGTAACTAAACAATTTTATTTATAACTAATTATCTAAGGACAACCACAAGCACTGAGAGCTCAACTTTATTTATTTTCCACCCAAGAATACCTTTTTAATTTTCATATTTCCCTGAATTGAACTACCCCCAATTATATGTGCTAAGAGACAGTTCAAAATCCCGGGAACGAGATCCCCAATATATGTGGTGAGTTGGGATTATATAAATATTTATAGGGGACTTAGTGTACTGACTGAGATCAGCTGTGAAGGTCTCTATGTCTAAAATGTTGATGTGTTATAGAGGACCTTGCTTGCTACCACATATTAGACCTCAATCAGACTTATTCTTGAATTTATGATGACTTCGTTTAATGTCTAGGGTTATGATATTGATGAAGTGTAAGTTCACAACAACATACAGACAGACAACCACAATTACTTTAATAATCTTCACAATTTACAGTACTATAACGATCACCAACACATAACACTCTAAAAGACTATCTTATTAATTCAAGTTTTAAGTTTTATAAAAATGTATTAATTTTTCAAGATATAAATCTCCTGATTCTACTACAATGTGAATCAGGAATCACAATACAATGTAATCACACAGTTTGTATACACAAATTATGCAAAGGATCTTTGTCCAAACATCTAATAGTATCACAATATGAGTGTAGTGTTGTGAAGTAATGTTATGAGGTAATACTGGTTGTTATAGCCAAGTTGTTGTTTGTCATCATGACTTCATATGTTTGCACTGGTGGAAATATTATTAAGGGATTCACCGATTCTATTTTGAAGTCTATGTCCCTTTTATTATGCAAAAGTCAATTCAAGGGGATTTTTAGTCAAAGGTGAGCTCTGGTCGTGCTACAGTTTCTTATCTTCAATAGCTGCTGCAGTAGAACTGAATCCTCTGCTCGCTTGCGTCTTATTTTGCTTTAAGACCCACACTGGAAGATATCTTGGACCAGGAGTCTGATTCCAGAGTTCTGGATCATGCAAAGCTCCGACCAGGTGCTGCGCTATTACTTCAGTTCCACGGTCCCTGAAATGGAGAAGGTTTTGCCTCCTTCTTCATAACTAGAATACAATCTATCTCCACACAGAGTTACATGACAGTACAAACATAGAGTTCAGCGCTGTAGGCCAACTGCTAGCTTTTCATGTGACAAAATATATACACCAGTATTCCTCTCCCTAATGGTTACAACGCCTCTGCAATTCCAGCGTTAATCCCTTCCATATGATAGTATAGGTGTCATGTTACTATTTGGCAATCCAATATTTGTATGTGTAGTTATACTCCTCTTGGGCAGACCTTTGCATGGTGGAGCAATATCTAGGCCTTGCCTCATGTTTGCTACTGAACGACATACAGACACAATGTATCATTTCACATTCAATTTTCATATAATATATATAGATATATATATGAAAGATGTCTAGCTTACCACAATTCATTGGAAATATAACACAAGTAACGTTGTCTGGCGATGAATTCTGGCACAATTTTGATCTGCCCTATCCCAGGCTTTTTCCTTTATTAGAAAGAATTAGCTTGATCACAACTCACTTGTTTCTTACGAACTGTATTTTTCAAAACTGGCGATGAACTGACGCTTCTAGTTGAGTATATCTAAGGTTCTACCCAATGAGACCATGTTTACAAGACCTTTTGAAAAAAATTTACCCATCCTACGTTTCCATTAACAACCAAACTAGTATTGGCAGTTCGACTAATAAGGTTTCGCCTTACATATTCTACAGCCAATCAAATCGTATCTAACTTGTTGGCCTCATTTCCCTAAAGCAGTGTTTTTCAAACACTCCATTAAAAAAAATATGAGCAGAAATGATCTTGTGCTGTCAGACAACCCCACTATAGTATTTTGGCTATAATTTTTTTTATTAATAGACTATTTGCGTAACACATAACATATTCTTTGTCAGCAAGTCCTAATGTACAAGAATATATAAGTTTAAAGGGGCTAAATGGCTTCGTTCAAAGTATGTATTATTCTAGGATAGTCGTGTATTTGTTTCTACTACCCGTTCACTTCCCTGTCATGTGATGTCTTCTGTACTGTCAGAATAATGTCAGGAGCTTAGACGTAAAACAGTAGAATGTCAGGTTTCCTGATCAGAGCTAAGATTGAGTCAGGACTTTTTGTTAACTCTTTAGTTTTTTAACACTGTTTATTTGATATTGCCCTCATGCGCTTCGCATGTGACTGGCGTCCACTTTTGAATCGCGAAACGACGTGGCCCTAATTGCTTCGCTCCGTCTATCCGTTTTTGTCTCTGCGTATTCCGTCTGTCTTTCGAGGCTAACATTTTGTGTATAATGACCTTAATGGTAGCATTCGTTATTTGGGTCATTATGCCGATTGCCTATCAAGGTCGTCTAAGCAGTATTAGTTTTATTTTTAGAAACGCGGGTAATATTTTCTATCGTACGTTACAGTTCATGCAAACACAGTAGAAACGGGGGTTTCTTATTAGGCCATTACGGCGGTATACACGCTGGCGTATGCCATTGGGAAAGCACTGGTCTTTCACCATTCTTCTTTCTTTCTTATATTTGCTTTATGATTTATATTCTAATTTATCTATGGGTGTTAGAATTTTCACTACAGTGGCCACAAACTGTCTAGGAAACAATAAGGCTGACAATTACCAGGAGCTTGTAGAAACCCTCTTGCAGCGCTACGAGAGACTAGGGTGCAACATATCTTTGAAATTGCACTTTTTACACTCTCATCTGGATTTCTTCCCTGCTAACTGCGTTGCTGTCAGTGACGAGCATGGGGAATGATTTCATGAGGACATTACTATCCTCGAAAAAAGGTACCAAGGGAAATAGAATGCAGCAATGCTAGCAGACTATTGTTGGACCCTTGAGAGAGATGCTCCAGAAACTCATTACAAGTGACAGGCAAAAAGGCGTCGCTGTGAATCATTTCCGCTATGAGCATTATTATCATATGGTATGTATATGCACATGTGTAAAACTTTTTTTTATAGATATTTTAAAAAACTAGAGCTAGTCTGGTGTTTTAACGGCCATTTTTGTATTCAGCTGCCCATACAACATAAAGGTAACTTGGTTTAATCTCAGATACACACAAAAAGTCCAAATTTGTTGTCCAGTGATATCAGAAACCAATGAGAGTGTGAGTGAATTACTTCTTCAAATTCGCTAGAGTGAACTGTCGTAGATTTTGCGATAGGTGAATTAAGACTTAGTTTGGTCCCTTCTGAATAGATTAGAATGAGTGATAGCCACAGTGAGATGGAAATAGAAAAATAGATTTCCACGTGTGAGATGGTAGAAATCAATAGAGGCTGTCTCTGAAATCGAGAATCTTCTCTCTTTCTCAGCCTATCTTCTACAACAGATTTAGAGGAGTCAGACAGTCTATTGACTACATATATTAATATCTATGCTTAGATACCACTCACGTGCATGCACATACAAGACGACAGTTAGACGTACAGACGTGGGAAAACTATAACAATGATTATATAGATATTTTGGAACGAGCTGACTCGACACACTGATTAAGTTTAATTGTGAAGTTTAATGATCAAAATAAACTTCCATCACAACATATAAAATTACATCTAGCATATACAAATAGTCATAAAGTCAAGGAATGCTGCAAGAATGATAGACCCACAGTATGATCCTTCCCCTCGATGTATAGCTCACAGTCCCGTTAGAAGAAAATGATTGCCACCAAAGAGTCACGGATACATCTGCGGTGGTCTAATGATTTTCCCTTTTAAAGGTATGAACAGACTTTGATAGTAGTATGGTCTATTCTAAGGAAAATTATGGTTAGCAACCAAATCTTGCATAAAGAAGGTTAAGGCAGCAAAATGGGTGCCAAAATACAACAATGAAGAACACTCAGACCTGCATTCACTCTATTCACTCAGCCGTGGCCACGTGCTCTCTTTCGTACTTACAGTTTTGGTAGAAACTTCTGGAAACACAATTTTAGGACATGCATATACAGAATCTTCAATGGTAGCGGTGGCCAAGATAACCCCAGTTCCAAAAAGACGGGTTGAATTCACTGCTTCGGGGAACGTTGTCTTGGTTCTACTATTTCTACGATATCTGTTTAAGTCACATTAAAATTGTCCAGGCACGTACGTTAACAGCGATCACAGTGTCAAAATGGCTTAGTTTTCTAGAAATGAGGAATGTCAGGTCGATGTCTACTTTCAGGAAAAGACTATATTTGGTCACCACACCACTAGTCAAAACTCCGTCAAAATGTTACTGACGTTAATAATGTTACTTGCCGCACGGGCTAAAATGTAATTGAGGTTTTTCTCTGGAAGAATCAAATCAGGCTCGATGGGCCCGGTACTTCTTTAAACTCTTTAAAGTTCTTGTAAAGGTTATAGACCAAGTCTTTAAGGACAGAATGTTTTTGTTCTTCACAGATATTACTCTTTACTTAACGCTGGCAAAGTTTGGGTTAACCCCAGTTTTCTTCACTAAACAGAGGAAAAAACACATATAAAATAATTACACATACTATGTACTTGTTATAACTTACATTTTAAACTGCAAGCGTTTAACACTCCCGTGAAATAAGTTATATTTACAAATAAAGCATCCAGAATTAGGAATACCTACGTATTCCGTCAATACTCAAGATGTAGCAATGCAGTTATAAGTTAGTTTTTTTTTTTTTTAATATTCTCGTCTGATTATTTAGCAGTTAAATTAAATTCATTATAGCTACCTGGTTTTAAGCTAGAAATTATAATTTATTCTGCTTTCCACTGAAACACGTCAGCTAGAGAATATAACAGACTTATAAATTAAGCACTCTGCACAAAAATCTAACTAGTGAAATATGAAATAAGCGATTTAACACTTTAAACACTTCACAAAATACTAGATATTTAATATATAATATTTACCTCCGCACAGAACTACAGATTAATACCACGAACTAGAATCGATCAATATAATAGTAGTCTAGAACTCGGCAAAATGTTGCCCAGAAACTAAAGACATTTCAATACACAATAGGGGCAAAGTCTTTTACAGACAGGGGGTATGATGTGTTGGTGTTGTGGGTAGTGGGTTTCCCCCCTTGCTTCACCCTAGGCCTAGTGAATTCTTGTTCATGAAAGGAACGACCATTGCGGTGTTAGTCTCTTGGCCTAGAAAAACCTCTCATACTCCAAGATCGTTGTGCGTGGTGAAGAGCCACACCCTCCTCGAGGTAGTCCTGGTAACTGAGGGTGCGAATCCTCAGGCTAAACACAACGGATCTAGAGGAGCAAACCTCGATAATAAAACCGGTGCACTACACCGGACACGCCCTCTGTGGGTGGGAAGGAGCCAGATGAATACTGAACAAGTCTTAGGAGTGGGAACGAGTGTGGACTGCTCCCTGAAGATCGGAACCCATCGTACAGGCAAAGAGACTCAGGGCGTGACGATCCTATTGCCTTCAACTCTTGGTCACTTGCCTAGAGCCTCGGAGAACTCGGCGTAACCAGCAGGCAATTTGGTGGCGGGGAAAGAGCATTGTGAGCCATACCTTGGCTACGTATCACAAGGAGATGCAGAAACACCCCCTTTATCTCCCCCAGAGCTGGCACAGTACACTTCTGGCTTCTACCCGGGGCGGTAGGAAATCCACAGGCAACCCAGCATCACAATGCCATGAAGATGACAAAGTTAAAATTACTAACTCAAACCTGGCAGAGCAAGTCCTCCATCAGATGCGGCCGATGCTGGGCCCACTGGCGCGTGGACATGTCCCGATCCCCATCGAGACTTGCCCGGAGAGCCCACCTCAGCTCAAAAAAGTAGAGAAGGCCACTCTCCAAACCTCCGATGTCTTGCGGGCAGTGTTAGGATGTGCAAGAACATGGACAGGAAGACTCCAAAACTTCCCCACTGAAGACACGCCCACGACGACCGTTGCCTCAATTGGCTGTGTGTGGTGTACCCGGAAACGGGGCCTCCCAGTACTGAGGCACAGTTAAGTCCCCGATGTCACTTATCGGTGCAGAGTTGAGAGAGATGGCTGAGCATCATAATCCCCCTGTGTTGCAGCATGATGAGAACCCAGCATTGCACACTAAGCTTGGGGGGATCACTTGGGCACCAGACTTAATACTGGCTCTTGACTGGATGGCCGCATGCAGAAGATTTTTACAATGGAGAGATGGCAGGTGGTGGGTATCTGGAAGTGGCTCTGTGCAGGACGTGAGGATTCCTTGGGAGAGCCCAGAACCAGAGCACAGCATTGTGCAAGCTCTGCATAGTTGGAGAGCCCCCTGGATGACGGGGAATGCACAGTGTGCCACCCCACCTATCCCCAACTGCTAACTTAGAACCAGAAGTGGGGTCCTCTGTATGCGTGCCAGGCCAGGATAAAATGCCTGGGAAAGAGACTGGAGCTCAGAACTCCCTAACTTAAAGTTGCAGGATGGCAGAAAAGCCACGAGAAAGACAGGTCTATTTTGAAGATAATGCAACCATACGAGCTCGGACGCCGCCTCGGTAAACAAGGTCCGCGCAGAGCAGTGACACCCCCAGGCTGCTTGCGAATAGTGTACTACTGGGAATATAAACAGATTAGGGATGAGCCCACTCTCCCGTTGAAGAGGTGCTAAAGTCGTAGATACTGGGCCAGAAGGTGCACCGGAAACCAGAGTATCATGCAACTCGCTTTTTTTTAATGGATGAGTACACCGTCAATACACAAGATATTTCTTCTAGCCTGGCGATCTGTCTACTGCAGATTTAGGAGAGTGCGTGAAATCAAGTTTAAAACTCTGATTATATCTATCAAACAAAGAGGTCCCACGTTATTTCGAGAACACGAAACAGCGCCGATCTCTCCCCTTCTCATTAACACTTTCCATAACCAGAAGACCTGCCATAACTGCCACTCGCGTCTTGACGCCTTCTCCCGACATACTGTTTTTCTGAGCTATGTATGTCTGGCGCTGTTCGCGCCTCATGCTGAAACTTTAACCGTGGAAGCGTGAGTGTCCTGGCAAAACGAGACGCATGTCTGCCATTCGGCCTCTCGAGAGCGATTTTCTCACACCTCAGGCCAAAAACCGGCCGAAGAAACACTGTGACAGGTGAAAATGCTAGACGATAAGTCTCATCCTATGTCTGAGTATGAAACATAATCACACATCTCGTATGACTGCAGCGACTGATATGTTATATAATAAAATGCGGGTGCGTTTCTAAATGAGAAAAGAAACAGGCGAAAGTATGAATGGGAAAATAGTAATGTTTATAGTCGCAAACGTACGAATGCGAAAACACAGGAAAAAGATAAAAGAGCAATAATAAAACAGAGGACACGGGTAGAAAAAGAAAGAAAGCATATTGAAAATGTATTGATCATAATCTCTATATGACATGAACTAAGAGTGATATCGCTTAATTAAATATTACGTCTTGGATGTTGTAAGTCTGTCAATATCACACTTAGTGGTACTGTTTCTTTCCCTCCTCTGCAAATCACATAAGTGATGGTAATCACTGCCATCTGTTCACCCCACGACAAGTGTTCACAAGTTGTTTGGTCACAAACCTTGAGTTTTAATTTATTAAGAAACCAGACAGTGTGCCCGTGATTTGTAGCCAGTTATCCTATTCGTCTTGGTTGATCATTGTGAATACTATCACTAATTTGGTTGAATTGAATAACAGTGGGACGTGTTCTTCGATGTCATCGAAATAAGTTGCCCACGTCGTTAGGGTTAGGGTTAAGGGTTAGGTTTAGGATTCCTACACCTAACCCTCAACCCTTATTACTGCGTCTCTGATTTCTTTTTTTTTAGGCTCTTGTGGCGGAATTGTCTCACCTGCTCTACAGTGGTGGTCCACTAATGGCTAAATTCAGAGTAAAAGGATGAGGGTTGTAAAATGTATCAACCTTCGCTCAAGATTACTCTTAGCAGAGATGTGATGCTGCTATTCATGGGAGCCTCAAGGGAATTTTACAGAATGGCAAGCAAAACAACTGAGATCATCTAAGCCGTTATGAACTTATTATTCAATGTATCTTCTGTAAGGAAAAATATTGACTCATATTTTCTGAGCCCTTGCTATAGGTGATTAAGCAAAATTTTAATTTAATAGCTCTATATGGTTATGTATTTAAAACAATAAGAGTCATACAGGAGCAGCCATACATTTCCATTAATAGAGATTTATCCAACTATAGATTTATATTTACAGATAAACATGTTTAATAATCACTTATTGGTTAACAATGTAAAATAAATAAAGTTATATACAAAAATGAAGCTATGATATTTGTCATCATCGGACGATATTAAATTTTTGGGGATAAAAGCATAAAATTGGAAATGTCCATTGGATGAGCTGATATCATGCTTAGCTTACGATTTTTGGTCAGTTGACGTCTGTTTCAGTCGCTGTCGGTTCCCAAAGGTTGTTGGTCAGTTTCGTCTCTTCAAGAGTTGAGCTTTTTTGGCAATAGTGCGTCCCTTGCAACACGGCTAGGCTTACTACTTAGGTTGCTTCGTCACGTGTTCTCAAGACCCGTCTGTTGTCGGTTTTATAGTGTTGACGTCTGGCAACTTTGACCGAAAACTGAAAGGAGACAAATGTCTCTGCAAAGTATCAGGTTTTTTTGACATAATAATCAGGCGACCTCTGCTTTCATCTACCCCTTCATCTCCCTCAAAACTCTTGCTCCCATCCCTGATCATTCAGTTCGGACCCATTGAGTGGGATGAAAGTACCTTTGGGGAGTAGAAGACAATAATTGCAACATTCTATGCATAAATATTTATACATATAAAACTTAATAAAATTTTGGCATAATGAAAATATACACCGTCTTTTAGCTTTCCTTTAACCTGCGAGACTTTGCTTCTATTTTCTTTCTTTTAATTTCTTTTCTTGTCGTTATGGTGTTTAACGTTTCTGGTGTTATCCAATCTGGTCCCTTTCTTTCCTAGAATGCTAAGCATGATTCACTGCTTTCCTTATGTATAGTTGAAATGATGTTGAATTTCTGGTCAACATCATCAGTTGCCTCATTTTCCCATTACTCTTTCATTATAAGTATTGAGTGTTCCAACTTTCGCATTGAGGTCTCCCATTGCTATGGTAAGATCGTATCTAGGATCGGTTTCTACTTCCTTTTGTAGCTGTTGATACAAACCGTCCTCGACCTCTTCATCGCTGTCATTTGTTGGAGCATAGCATTGTATTATTGGGGTGTTGGTGAATCTCCCTCTCAGTCTTGTTTGTATCAGTTTGTTGTTGATGGGTTTCCATTCCATTAATGACCTTTTTATTCCTTCATTTATTATAATGACTACGCTTTCACTGTGCTGACCATCCTCTCTACCGTAGTTCTGCTTTTCCTGTTGGAAGTTTGTATTCTCCCTGTCCCGGTCCATCTGCTCTCACATATTCCCAGGATATGTAATCTGTATTTCCTCTTCTTTACTGTGATCTGCCTCAGTTTTCCTGCCTCATTTATAGTTTTGACGTACCAAAATCCAATCCTTGTTTCGTGTTTTTGCGATCGGGGCATCCGTTTTCATGCCGTTGGCTTTCTTTCGGCTTTCACCACTGACAGTCATACGAGCCTCAGACTACAGATGTCTTTCCGGCATCAAAGTTTTTGCATTTATTGCTGTTTCCGTAACGGTTAAGATGTTTTACATAGACAAGGGTGTCGGCCCTGTGCTAAAACCCCCAACCTGGAGAACAAGGGCACAAGCTTTTGTCTGACCCCTACCCGCGCAGACCTGTCCAGCTTGGTTGAACCTACCAGGAGTAAAACTCGCGCTGGCATAGCTCTGGGGGTTGTTAGGGTACACAAGCCGCCATACCGCTACAAGGTATAGGTACTGTGACAGAATGGAGCGACCCTTCTCAATCTCTGTTTCACTACGGCAGTATCAGTTACATTTTTGTATTGATTTTTATTGCGTTCTTTCAATTGACGCACTTCCTTTCTATCTCTGCTATGTGTGGCAGATATTTGGTTTTCTTTTCTTGCACCCCTCTCTGGGATAAGTCGGCATATGTGTTTGCTATCTATTTAACTCGCGGGTGCAACAGACATCAGAATACAGATTAGCCCTTGAAATCGCCAGCGTATTTTGTATCGCTGATAAAGACCAGGGTGCATGACAGATAAGAGATTAATTGTCTTCGTGAAACGTTTTGGACAGACACGGATGACCTAATCGCTTACTGGCCGACTTGTTATGACAAGATTACTTTAGATAGTAATAAGTTGTTACATCTGAAACACATTGTCATATGCGTTTATAGATGTGTTGGTGAGTTCTTCTGCCAGGTATCAGATCTTTTCATACCATATATGGGAAAGATCACCTCTACATTACGTTCAAAATTTGTCCATGTCAGGAATATATCTTCTCCCCCCCCCCCCTCAACACGCATGTTTGACAGAATTGGAGCTTTTGAGTAGCCTCATAACAAACAGATGCGGGGGAGGACAGTGAATATAACTTGACGCGTTTCAGTGTTAAGACACTATGAAATTCACGCTTGACAAGACACGACCAGACTTGCCAGAAGTTAGAATTCAGAATTTCCATTTATCTAGCTGGACTTTGTGGAAAAATCTAGAAGGACTTTCATAGCCCAGGAAACCCATTTTAATAAAGAAGGCTAAGGAAACTGAAACACACGGAATCATAGAGGGAATTATCTTATAAAAGCAACGACCACAGTACACGTGTAAGAGGCTTAATCAAGTGCCTTAACTTTATTCATCTGAGTAAAAAGTCTCTGAGCCAGGATTGGCGTAAGTTGTCATTTTACTTTCTATATTTTCCCTTACTAACATGTGAATGAATATGTATATATTACCATGTGAATATTAATATTTAAAAATCGTTAGTGGATGTCCAAGTCATTTGAGACTGGCAACCTCAGCATATAGAATGATGACTTCAAGAACCACTACTTCAAGGACTGGTGACTGCTTTATTGCTAGTTCCTTACAGAGAACTAAATGCATCGGTAGTCCCAAGTTCCATATGGAGCGGGGAAGGAAAGATGAAAGAAATATTCTAAGTATAATATTTACAGATTCAAACCAGTGTAAATGTCTATGTAATCATATTCACTTTAAAGTTAATGAAAGTTTCAAACTTTTCAATCAGCGTAAATGTAAATGAAGACAGATTCAGTTTATATTGTGAACACTTTTCATACAGTGGAGATGTAAATGTAAACATATTCTATCTGTACTATTAATCTTTTTATCTAAATGTAAGATAAGGATAAAGCTATTCAATTTAAATGTAAAGAAAGTTTTCTCTCGAGGGATTAAGTTTAATTCTCATCGAGGGTGAATTCTGAGATAAATGGGATGTTAGAAAAGGAGAAAGGGGACATATAAGTATGTGTCGGGAAACGCAATACTCAGGAGAGCGTTTCGTTTCTATTCTTTTACCATATTTGTTGGTGGTACCAGGAAAATACTAAACTCTGGAACAAAGTGAGGGTATAAGTGGACTGACGTAGAAACGCGGGACCAGCTTGGCAGTTACTTCTTGATTGTACTTGAAATGTGCTGCACCTGTAATCTTAACCAGAGACACGAGAAATTCAATGACCTATCTGCACAGAACCCAAAAACCCAGGCGGAGCAGATACTACTATTGGCAGCTAAGTGAAACGTATAAGCTGCCAAAGTGAGCTTTTTTCATAAAACCTACTATCATTCAATGATGAACATTTTCTGTTAAAGACTATTCAATGTTTTTTAAACTGTTAAAACTAAACGATTATTAAATCTGTTATTTGTTAATATACAAATTTAACTTCGATTCAATCATTTGAAATGAACATGTTTGTCACAGTCGATTTGCTAATCACACTCTAAGCTGAGCTTTACCAGAATAATTAGAATTCCACTGAGTAAATCAGAGGTGGGTGCTTAACGAGCTGAAACTAATAAATTGCTTAATCCTTCACAAAAGTTGTCGGCAGATCATAGAATTAACGTGCTCAGCTAATGCAGCATTGATTTCACTTTTCGGAATATCTTGTAAAGACTCTCTATGTGATAGAAGCGTCATTACCCTTTTATCTACATCTCTGCCAAGAGTAATCCTGTGCGAAGGTAGACACCTTTGACGACCCACTTTAGATACTCTTGAGTTGTGGCCACTGTCGAACCACTACTGCAATACAATTGAGGCAATACCGTCAAAGGGACCATTGGTGGCAAACGTCTGGTTGTACGGCGTTTTAATGAAGCAAGTATAAATTGTATTAGTTTTCTAAACAGCATGAAGTTGAGAACTTTAAGACTTCTGAATCCGTGCCAAATATATATCTACTAACATTCATATCATCTTCTTATCATAACATAAATAACACACGATTACGTGCCTGTTATGTGATTATATATGTGTGTGTGTGTGAACATATGATATGTTGTAGACCATTTAAATTGTCAACCAAAAAGTGTGTGTCATTACTTCTACTTGTCTTATTGTTATTATTAGTTATATTATTGTTTGTCTGTCCACTATTATCTTATGATTTTAGATGTCTTATATATTTATATATATATATACCCGTGTGCTCCCATGGGGTCTCTGAAGAGACGCAGAAAGAATAGGACTTCTGCTGCACCCTCAGACGTGTCGTAAAAGGCAACTAATGTGAGGTTATGCAATGATGAGGCTGGTAACTTTATCGTGTAAATCAAATTTCCACAGAAACAACTGCTGTCAGGAGCATGTGAATGCTTGAATGCAGGCTGCTTACAATGGAGGCAGCTTCATTGATTACTCCATGCTCCGTAAAGAGCGCAAAGTATTATGATGATGATGATGATGATGATGGTGATATATTTTTGTTGTTCAGATCCTCCACTGACATTGAACAATGGGACTGATGAGATACCTGGCCAGAAGACAGTTATTAATTCTTCTCATTCTTGTGGTTATCAACGCCATCATCATGATTTTAACAACCGTGAGTATAACCATCACTCTCCCCATCATCATTATCTTTTCCTTTTTCGCTGGCTGTGTAGCAGGGAGCCACCACTGCATCCGTTAACTTCCAGGAAGCCTGGACCGAAGCATTCATGGGTATTTGCATTCGCAGTTTCCATAGCAACTTATTTTAAATGCTGAGGTTGCCAGTTCCATAGATAACATCGTATTGCTATTCTCTTAAGACACTAGTGTAAAAGCCTGTTATAAGACGGGAATTAAATTCAGATGCAGTAACAGCTGACGGGAATTTTACTTTTTCAAAAGTATTGTTAAAAAACCACTGTGCATCACCACAGTACAAGAACTACGTAGCAGCAGCGAGGATCCCAATGTGTGTATACGGGATCACACGTTCTATAAATATATTTTTGTGCGCACCGTCATTTGCGCATTGTTCCTTTGTAAGTGTTACTATTTTCTGGAGAGTACATATAAGGGAAACAATACAATTAATGTCTACATTTCAACCAAAGTTGCATCCCTTAGCGTTACGCACTGACAGAATAAGCTGGGATTTTATATATAGAATACTTGAGGGAGCAGTACTTTTATTCGTTCTTTGCCTTCTAGGAGATTCCAGCAAAACACACCGGGCGTGAGCAGTGTGCTAAATTAATCATCATTCTGTTTCCATATCCGACAAGCATGGAACTGCGTGGTTGTTGCCTCGCCAAGTCAACGCCGTTTTAAGCGTACTTTATAACGTCTTGTCCCTCAACACCGCCAAAAAAGTTATGTATACATATATTTATGTATATATTTATATATTTGTGTGTGTGTGTGTGGGATGTGAGTGTGTGTGTGTGGTGTGTGTGTGTGGTGTGTGTGTGTGGTGTGTGTGTGTTTGTGTGTGTGCGTGCGTGCGTGCGTGTGTGCGTGTGTGCGTGTGTGCGTGTGCGCGTGTGCGTGCGTGTGCGCGTGCGCGTGCGCGTGTGCGTGTGCGTGCGTGCGTGCGTGCGTGCGTGCGTGCGTGCGTGCGTGCGTGCGTGCGTGCGTGCGTGCGTGTGTGTGTGTGTGTGTGTGTGTGTGTGTGTGTGTGTGTGTGTGTGTGTGTGTGTGTGTGTGTGTGTGTGTGTGTGTGTGTGTGTGTGTGTGTGTGTGTGTGTGTTTAGAATTAATTTTCATTCTTCCGCTCTCCTAAAACGCTTTCATCTGATGAGATTTAACGCTACGGAATATTCTGAAGAAGTTGATGGATGAAAGCAGAGGTCACCTCATGCTTACATCAGGTGCATGGTACTCAAGAGAGGCATTATTTTTCTCTCATTTTTGGTACCCGTTGCCACAAGTCGACGCTGGAACACTATCTATAAAAGATGTGTCTAGAGGACGCTCGAAGAGGCAAAATTTAAGATAGTTACTCCTGCAACGCAAGAAACGTACTGCTACCACGCCACTTGACTCCTGACTTGAAAAGACACAGTCAAAACTTCACTGGGAACCAATAGTGACTGAACCAGAATTCAACGACAAATTAATGTGACCACATTGCCAGCTAAGTACCCAGTAATGGCACCGCTTACAGACTTTATTTTTGGTAAACGCCACCATACCTTAATATATTCATGTCGCGAATTGACAGTAACTTTGAATTTTCCAGTCCGTCCGAGCCCCTTTCCTGGCCTTACTCTTTGAATTTTTCTATTCTTACCGGTATATGAACTTTAGTTTTTTTTTTAAATTCTTCTATCGCGGCCGCAGTCTTATTCTTTTCCGCTCAGACCCCCCCCCCCCCACACACACACACACACAAGGCGTGCCTGGCTTCTGATTTCGTTTCTTGCCCTCATTATAAATTGATTGCTCGGTCCTCAGTAGCCAGCGCTCGCCAGCATACGATAACATTGCATAAGACACACCTGCGTGCATGTTTGTAGGACGCCAGCCCAGGGGAATATCCTCACACGTAATATTGTTTTGACCACTCTAGCGGATGCACGGGCGGTATCCCTAATCGGGTCTCCTGTAGTTGAGCGGCTCAGAGAGTCAACCCTTTGGAAGCTGAGAAACGTTAGGAGTAACAGGTAATTTTGGTGTCTCTGATATAGATTCTAGATTAATGTTTATGTTACTCGGGGTTGCGCTAGAAAGCGGAGCGACCCGAACACCTGCTTAAAGCACGCAAACGCTGATGGCTAGGTCAGCATCCATTTCTGGACTATATAGCCTGATAGATTTTAACTGTCTATATTCGTTAACAAACTGGACCCGAGGTTAAAACCAAATGAGACACCGGCAATTGTGAGCAAAAGATTCTACCGTGTTGCTAAAAAATGGTATCTCAGGGTGAGTTAACATTTGTCATATATATGCTTAGTTATTAGTGTAATTATATAAGACTAGGTGATATCCTGTCACCTTATCTTTTCATACTCCTCATGGACGATGTTATCAAGTCATGTAAGGAGAGAACAAGAAAGTATTCAGTGGGGTACTGGAAGATGAGACAGGTATGTATTTCAGAGCTGGCATTTGCTGATGATGTTGCCCTGATTGCTAAATCAGAGGCACATCTCCAATCCAACCTGCAAGTCTGGAAGGAAGAGCTGGAGAAGAGAGGGATGGTCATAAGCCGCTCTAAAACAAAATCCATGGTGATATCACGAGAAGAAAGAAGACATCAGATTAAGCTGGGAGAACAGGTACTGGAGCAGGTCGACCACTTTAAATATCTCGGAGCTATTATAGACCGAAAAGGAGGCATCAAAGAAGAGTTGGCCACTCGAAAAGCAGCAGCTAGGAGACTTTTTCAGGCCATAAATCGAGGATTCCTCAGCAAGAGAGAGGTTGGTAAGAAAACGAAGATGGTTGTATACCGCTCCACCTATGTCCCAGTCTTGAAGTATGGATTCGAGTCATGGGCAATGACTACAACCCACAAAAGCCAGATCCAAACCTCAGAAATGAGGTATCTGAGGAAGGTGGTTGGAGTAACAAGAAGAGACATGGTCCGCAACCAGACGATACGTCAAAGCCTAAAATGCCACGCCCTGCAGACCCAAGCAGAACAGTCCCAACTAAGATGGTTTGGCCATGTCTGCAGAATGGGAGAAGATCGGCTACCACGACAAGCACGGGAAACAAAGAGCCAGGGATCCAGACCCCCAGGACGACCCAGAGTCCGCTGGGTGGACAACATTAGACAATCTTTGAAGGACCGAGGACTAGAATGGAACCAGGCCAGGAGGAAGACAGCCGATAGGATAGTCTGGCGCTCTCTCTTCCAAACATCTACACCTCACGGTAGAAGGGGAATGACTAAGTAAGTAAGTAAGTATTAGTGTAATTATAGCCGATAGCAGTGACTTGTGGGAGTTTTTTTTCTGTGACAAATCCTCAGTAATGTATTCAGGGTCAATGTAGCGCAGTCAACCACCTAAGCTAACGGATTCTTAATCTGTTTAGAGCCTCATAGTTTTGTTAGTGTTTACAGTGGGTTAAATGGTAAGCTTAAGATGATATTACTTTTGGGGAACTACAGTTGTGTTTATTATTCATATAAACGTGATTAGTGACGTGTGTTCGCTATAACGACTGAATTGTGGGAGGCAGTCATTTGGGGGTGGGGGTGGGGGGGGGGAAGCAACGTCTCATGGCAGGGTGTGGAACCATAGAATGTCTATTGTGTAGTTTAGATATAACTTACCAGGCAGTCTAGAAAGTTAACCACTGACCAGCGAAAGAATCCTATACCATGTAAAGTCACAATGTATCATAATAGCATAAACATTGCACTTGCATGTATTCCATTTAGGGGGCTTATTAATTTTCTTTTTTGTGTATCGACCCCATATTATATTTTCTTTAAATTCACGTAATGATGTAAACTAAATAGTACATCCTTTCAACGGGGACTACATAGTTGGACAAACCATATGCTGAGTTGGAAAAGGACATTGAGTCGATTTTATTTCTGTCAGAGCAAATGCACGGATGTACATGAATGTACAAAGTATATTAGCCTTTGCGGGATGCATGTTTACAATTGATATTATGGAAGTAACAGGAAAACCACTCATGTGGAAAGAGACAGCACAGAGACTTGCCTAGCAATAATAAAACAAATTCTGTAGAATAACATTAAAGTTACAATTTTATTTTGCTTGAGGTAATGGGTGTATGTTTGGTCTTAGTTCCAGGTACCCCCACTGCTAAAAACAGCTGACTACAAACACAAGCTAAGAGAACTCACAAATTCTCCCTCCTGTCTAATGTTTTTCAGCAAGACGCGTGTCAGATTGCCTGACAACTATACCCACTTCACATAACCCCGTTAAACGGGTAGAAAATGACGCGAATATCGATTCCATTGCGGTATAGAACCAGCGACCACAGCCTGATGTCAAGTATTGTGCAGTAGTGGGTTTCCTACTCGCCTATATAGTACAAGTCAGAGCTTAGTGGCATCCAGCATGTCAATCGACACATCATCGCCAGCTTAATTGAAATTATCTTACTGTGTTCTAAAACGCAGTTCCAACAAAAGGTCTCAAACCAGACCAATTCGGATTACGCATCGAGTACCATATACGAGGCACGCCTGTTATAATTCGTCGCGCCGGATAAGAGCGCCAATTCAGAAAGTTGCCCTGAGTTGACCTCGATTTGTTATGTCTACTGGTCAGTACGGACTCAGCTTGATTTAGTGGTCAGAATATAGACAGAGTTGATCTATAGCTATCTTGTTTTTTTTTTTTTTTGTGTGAACACGGCGCATGGATAGCGTCTTCAGTGGATTTATAAAGTATCCCCAGCTTTATGAGCAAAGACATAAAGACACTGACTTAAGTTATTTTGTATTTTTTTACAGAAGCGGACAGATTGTTAACCTTTTGTTTATTTTTCCCTGTCGAGGCCTGTGATAAATTTAACCGTGATACAACGTTAAAATATCTCCAAAGATAAAATGTAGGGATAAAAATAATGCGTAAGCTACTAGAAGACATGATCGCCCATGCCGCGGTTCACTACCCGCCATGGAAACTAACTTGTTAGACGTACAGACAAAACGTTTACCCTTGGAGACGGGAGGGAACGGAGATCAAAAAGAAAAAAATATGACTGAACACGTGCTTGAAACTAGCAAGGCTAAAAAGACGCAATTGGTGGGGAAAGGAAAAAAATTCACGTCCACAAGTTGACACAATATAAAGAAATGGACAAAAGGGACCTTAGCTATTATACGCAACAGTCATTTCTTGGACGCTTTTACGATACTTAGTCCTTTTATTTGAATTCAGCGGCAAACGCATTACAGAAGATGTTCGAACATATTTCAAAAAAACAACTAACCTTGAAAAAGTAACTTTTTCTTAATAATAATGTTAGGAATATAAAACCTAGCTAGTCTGATAGCCCATCTTGAGCAGAGAAATAATATGCTTTCATTTATACAGACGGATAGATAATAATGAAGATATTGACAAAAGACTGTGTTGTTCATAACAGACGAGCGACTGCACTGTAAAAAAAAAAATGTCACTAATTTTCAAAAATTGCTGCCTTGAGACTCAAGTGCTAAAATCTAGTTGGAATGAAAGAGAGGGGGAAATAGTGGAAAATTGTGGCTAAAAATAACTTTAGAGACCGATTCGTGTAGAAAGGCATGTAGAACCAAGCGTGTTTTTTATGAAAAAACAAGTAGAGACAGACGGACCAACAGACAATAATACATACTTGACTGAGGTATGACTGAATTGACTTTTGGTTGGAGGTTTGAAATTTGAAAGGGGGGAAGTCGGTGATTGGCCACAGATAATCATATTATCGGCGCACTGACGCGCATTTTTGCCATTCAACATAAATTGTCCAGTAGTAGACACAGTAATTCTTCAGTGGTGTATTTCCCAGAAGCTAATTGCAATATTTAGAGGGACGCCATACTAGAGCCAGCAGCTCAGCTGAGTTTTGCTAGAATATAATTGTGTTCTCTATTCATAATTCTGGTAAGACTGAAAGCATTTCTTTGTATATTTTAATATTGTTTAATGTTTCGAGTGATTTGATACTGCCATATCAAAATCTATCCCTTACAACAAGTAAGGATTCGCTCTAGATCCCCAGCCCAAGTTCAGGGTCTAGAGACAAACAAAATACATAAACGCCAGCAAGGATTATGAAGGGCGAATCAAGTGTTGAGATCAGTGGAACATATCACCTATCTTATTCAATAGCAGGAAGCTAATGAACATATCTCAGAATATGTAGTCTTGGGAAACTAGTACTATGTGAAACCAATTTGGTAAGATGTGCTGTATGGTCAGAGAGATCTGACCCCGTCTATGTGGTGTTGTTGTGTAGTGTTGTGTGCAGAAGTGGCTCAGGAGGTAGAGTTCTGACACATGACCCAATACTTTTGTTGCAGAAGTGTGAGTTTCTGTTTGGCACCAAAGTGGGGTCAAATGCTGTGTTGATATATACAAGTGTGGACCAGTGCAGTCTAGTATTTTGTCAGAGCAGCCTTATATTGCCCCCAAGCACGGAGAGGTGGGGCCACCAGATTCCAGCACCAGAACTACTCAGTCAAGATACGTGAGCGTCTGGCCTGCTGGACCTTCACCAACTTATTTACTAAATAACACACCAACTATATTACCATCACTAGAACCCACCAATTTTTTGGGAAATAAAACTTGTATTACTCCCATCATTAATTGGACAATGTTTGGTAGTCATAGTCAGGGAGTGATGATACCACCCTAACAGCATATCTAGTAATAAGTTCTCCTGGGACTATCTTAAGATAATTACTATTAACCAGTCATTTGAAATACATATGTACACATTTTCTATTTTATTATGACATATATTCATGCATTTCATTCATAATTTCAAAACCTTTCATATGTTCTGACCAAAATAAAACCTTGGTTCAGAACAAATAAACTTAAAGAAAATTTAATATCAAAAATTTAAACAGCTTGAGTTAGTTCAGTGTGTTATAAATTTTATTAATATTATTAGACTTATTAAATATCTGTGTGTGTGTGTATGTAATCTACCACAACACATTACATATCAGTACCCTAGATTTTTAACGTAGCCACATTCATTAGTAAAAAAGATATGTGTGAGGTCGTAAGTGGTAGCAAGAAGGGCCTTCTGTAAATTCACAGCTACATTTATCTCAGGAGCCTTCACAGCTGACCTCATGCATCACACTAGGTAACATCAACCATACAATACCATCAAATCCACTACAAGGCCTACTAGTTGATTTTGATATTTGATGTATGAATTGATGTAATTGTTAACTTTGTTATTGGATCAGTTATTGTTGTGCTGAGATTTTTATTATTCTTTTCTTCTGTACAAGCTAAAGATAACTTTAATAAATTGTAACCTTTTGCTAAAGCGCTGTTCAAGACCTTCATCCATACCTATTTAAGCTCTTACTATTTCTTTATCTGTCTGTTAGAAAGAGCGGGTGATACTTCAGACTATATAACTGAGCTGTGGGCTTGGAAAAAGTGATAGCGTTAATAGACCTCTTCCAGGTCGTCTTAAGTTCTCCCTATATTTACACATCTGTGTTTTCTCTATAAATAATGCAGTTCACTCACTTTGTCTTACTCGACAAATACTCTAAAATTATACACACTCACGACAATTCATACGAAGATACACCATGAATTAACTGTTTTTCTTGATAAAATCAATTTTATTCATTTTAACCATGCTGATCAAACATTTCAGATATAAATCTTTTTTTATCTATTTAAATATAAATCCATAGATGAAGTCTCTCAATTGGTTGAGTAAATTTGATGTCTGCACCATATGACCTCTTTTTCTTAAACACACACACAAATATTATCTATACTACTCGTCAAAAGTCAAGGGCCACCCTATTATTTTCAATACACTTTTATATAAGCGCATAGAATGATTAAATGAAGGAAGTTTTTAGTAAAAATGGGTGCACTATCTTCCTCTGACAGTCCTCTGTGCACGTTAAGCATAAAAACAATTCACCGACAACCATGGTGATCACGTGCAATTTGGTTTGCTGACCATAAATTCACATTTTCAATCTGTTTTTTTTTTCAAACTTCCGTACAACCAAACAGGTGAAGTAATCGTGCTGATTGACATTCCACGTGCAATGGCGACTTTTTGTGAACAGAGTTCACTCTTAATTTGTTTTACAATCAGCAGACTTAGGGTAGTTTCATCACTTGCAAATACCATGCCACCAAAAAGAAGTCTTGACACCTTACAAAGAATGAGGGCTACAGCATGGGTTGAAAGTGGTTTATCTGTCCGTGAGGTTGCTAGACGGCTTGCAGTGTCACACTCTACTATCCAAAGAATTTTGGAGAGATTTCAGGCCACAGGAAGTGTGGAGGATAGCCACCGGCCAGGTCGCCCTAGATGCACCAATAGACATGATGACCGGTACCTCTTGTTGTCAGCCCTGCGCCATCGAACAGTGACTTGTTCCACTCTAAGATGTCAGCTGAGACAAACTGTAAACGTTAATGTCAGTCAAAGCACCATTCGCAGACGTTTACATGAATTTGGACTGGCTGCTCGACGTCCTGCAGTCAGAATCCCTCTTACTCCTGCTCATCGCAGAGCCCGTGTTGCTTGGTGTCGCGAGCACATCCGATGGACAAGGCAACAATGGAGTCAAGTTCTCTTCACTGATGAATCTCGCTTCACTGTGTCATTCAATGATGGCAGGATTCGAGTTTGGAGACGACCAGGAGAGCGATTTACTGATGACACAATTCGAGAGGTGGATCGTTATGGTAGGAGTTCTGTCATGGGCTGGGGAGGCTTCTACAGACACGGCAGGACCCCACTCTACATCATGCAAGGCAACTTGACCGGCCCAAGATATCAGAACGAAATCTTGAGACCAATTGTTCAGCCTGCTCTGGAGGCCATAGGTGGTAACACCATCCTCCAAGATGATAACGCTCGACCCCATCAAGTTCGTGTGGTGAATGAGTTTATTCAGCAACATGGGATCATCAGGATGGCGTGGCCAGCTCATTCACCTAACCTTTCTCCGATTGAGCACCTCTGGAATGTCCTTGGTCTTAGATTGTCAACAAATCACCCCCTGCCAATGGATGTTGCACAGCTGACTGTATTTCTGCTTCAGGAATGGCAAGCTGTTCCTCAGGATACTCTTCGGACCCTTGTGGACTCGATGCGTCTACGCTGTCTTGAATGTCTTGCTGCAAACGGTGGTCATACCCGATTTTGAAATGTCTATTTGTCCAATATCTATTGTGTGACTTTTGAAAAGGTGGGTGACACACTTCCCAGCTTCATTGCGTTTGAATGTGTGTTTCCATTTCTTTACGTGACATGTCAATTTGGTATTCAATAAATGCCGTTTTGACTGATACCAATTACGTTTATATCAGATTTGTTTTATGGTTTCAACCAAGGTTTTTCTAAGTGGCCCTTGACTTTTGACGAGTAGTATACATATATATATATATATATATATATATATATATATATATATATATATATATATATATATATATATATATATATATATATATATATATGTCTTTAGATAGATAGAGAGATAGATAGAGAGATAGATAGATAGATAGATAGATAGATAGATAGATAGATAGATAGATAGATAGATAGATAGATAGATAGATAGATAGATAGATAGATAGATAGATAGATAGATAGATAGATAGATAGATAGATAGATAGATAGATAGATAGGCAGACAGGCAGGCAGGCAGGCAGGCAGGCAGACAGACAGACAGACATATAGATAGATAGATAGATAGATAGATAGATAGATAGATAGATAGATAGATAGATAGATAGATAGATAGATAGATAGATAGATAGATAGATAGATAGATAGATAGATAGATAGATAGATAGATAGATAGATAGATCGGGCGGGCGGGCGGGCGGGCGGGCGGGCGGGCGGGCGGACGGACGGACGGACGGACGGACGGACGGACGGACGGACGGACGGACGGACGGACGGACGGACGGACAGATAGATAGATAGATAGATAGATAGATAGATAGATAGATAGATAGATAGATAGATAGATAGATAGATAGATAGATAGATAGATAGATAGATAGATAGATAGATAGATAGATAGATAGATAGATAGATAGATAGATAGATAGATAGATAGATAGATAGATAGATAGACCTTTTAAATCAATATTTTGCTGAATTACCTTCAGCTGGGTGCTAATTTAATACGAGTCAGAACATTTATTTCTCACAGAATTGGGCGAAGAATATAAAGTTCATTGTAAACTTAGATGACTCGGTTGTTATCCTTGCGATTCTATAAATCCCAGTAAGACTTCCTGAAACAGAAACATTAATTTTCAATTTGTATATCTGGCAAGAGTTATCTTGAATTAAGGTTGCTACCTTTGTAAACCCCATTTCTTTTACTCGACGTTTGACCATTTACGGACAAATACTGCAGAGCAGAGGAGACACCTGCGACGTCAAGATACCCCTATTGCGACGACGAGTTACATGCTTGGGTTTGAATCGATTAGACCCAGATCTGCTATCTTCTTCTTCTTCTTCCGTCCTTAGCCAAAGACCGACCAAGCAGTCAGAGGCCATCACGCCTTGTGGCGTCTTAAGGGCAACAGCAGATTGATTTTCTCTGTTGTAGTTTCCCATCACGCCTAGCGGCGTCTTTAGGGCAACAACAAATAGATCCATCTGCCGTTGTTAGATAACCACAGACAAAAATACCCCTCCCCCCTCGCATGGGAGCCTAGCTGACAGGAACAAGAACAAAGAGAGTGATGTCATGGGTGGCCAGTCACAGGCTACGACTGGGCAGTTTACCACAGTTGAAGATGTATCCAAAGGGGAAGAGTGGAATAAGTCAGATGAGAACTGGACAAGCTATCAGTAAGTCATTATCAACCTTGACATGGAGTTCAGAGCTACGGGCAATGGGAGGACAGATCTGATAAGGGGTACTACCGGACATGATGGTGCAATAGTGTACTATGAAAGGTCTGTACTCAGTGGTGAGTAATCAGAATGTGGCTTCTCTGAGAGAGTAGAAGGCAGGGTCGTCGCTGAACAGATCGGAGCTTACATGACAACAACCTCAGCATGAGAATGGAGATAGAGTCCGCTAATGCGGCCTGAGGTGGTTATCTGAACCTCCATCAACCAGGGCAGTTATTGTTTCAGTCCATGGTTCGGAGGTCCAAAATGGATGGCTACGGCATAAATGGAAATGATCCATAGAAGCCTCGAATCTTCAAGAAGCGATGTGGATCTACTGCCCTATTCAAGCAGGGGTATGAGGCAATGAGAGAGCTGACAGACTAGCTCCGAGATCATTCATACTGGGGAAACTGGATATGGATAAGGGAGATATACTAAGAAGTGATCATCGCCTATCAGAGAACGACACTGCAATCGATGAATCAAGAAGGCTAAGATTGTTGGAATTGGGCATTGTGACAGAATAACCTCGAACGTCACATTTATCTGTGTCATCCTATAATTCATCCTATAATTCATTTTCCCACTTCTGACAGTATTTGGTATTTTCGATTCATTGTTTACACTAGTTTCCCTCAATTCTTATTAGGTCTGGACTTCAGACTATCATTTGCTGACTAGGTGTTGTGAAACGAGTTGTGTAAACCCACTTCTTAGTTAAATCCCTATGTCGAGAGCCCAACCAATCAACGAGCAACGTTCACCAGTCTCTGAGACAGAATAAAATTAAACTTAAGCCCTGTTTTTTCGGATGTAGGTCGCGGCCATCTTGTCACGCAATATGGCGGAAAAAAACAGAATAAAATTAGGCTGTACGAGGCATGGGACCAAACTGCAGACAACCAATCAGCTTGCCCCACCAGGAACCAACCAAAAGCTTTCCTTAAGCATTCATCTACCTATATAATTGGGCGAAATTTCATGCAAAAACACCATAGAACGAAGACACCAACGTCCTTCTCAGGACGCCACTACTCGAGAAAAGATCGCGTTATCATCAAGATGACCCGAAATAAACCACACGCAAAAAAAAGGAAGGCTTACACCAGCCCACCAGCGCAGAACAACCAGGGTAATCACAAAACCACAACCAACAATGAGAGACAGCCAGAGAGCAAGACTGCCCCAAGTACTCGTGCCGGGACCGATCCTTCTCCAACTCTTGACACGACGACGGAGTTAGCTGCGACGTGTATCGACCCGACTGAGAGCCTGAATGGCCCGACTCCTTGCGAGGCAGAGGAGGGAGCAGAAGCAAACGGTTCTGACCTTGATGATGAAGACCCAGAACGTGAAGAAATATTGAGAGCGTTAAAACAGCTGGAGCAGACGACGGAAAGAATAGAGAAAAGAAAACAGGAGCTAAGATCCATGTTGCCGAGAGCCGAGACAAAAACCATCAATAACCCCGAAATGCAAACCACCAGACCTTGTTCGGAAGAAACAACAGCTAACAACCCAAAAGCTAAGACACAAGAGATGGCACCTTGTAACAAAGAACAGGAACAAGAGTCAAACCAAGCCTATAAAAGGGAACTTAGACCAAATACTAACAAGACAAACAACACAGAAACGATGCAGGAGAGAATCGTAAAGATCACCCAGACGTCAGGAAGTGAGGCCTCACTCAGGGCCCTACCCGACAACAAAGTAATCAACATCCTCGAGGTGATAACTGGAAGGAGAGGTATCGCCAAAGTAGGGAGGCACGAAAAGGGAGTCGTGCTTTCGCTCAACAACACAGACAAAACAACCGCGCTGATGATCGAACTGGAAGCCGGCCCAAAAGAAATCCAGTTGCCCCACCAAATAAAAGTGGTGATGGAAAAATACAAGGCAACAAAAAAGCTAGTCATAAGAGGGGTGGATACCAGATGTCCCGCAAGCGAGGTCCACAGACACCTTCAAACTGAAAACGCAGATGTAAAAATCATGCAGGTCGAAAGGCTAAAAACCTGGGCCAAGAAAGACACCAATCTGATGATAGGAACGGTTGAAGGATCGACACGACACGAGAGACTGACGCTCCAAACAACAACCAAAAAGACAGAAGCCTATATCCCTCCGGTGATGCAGTGCTCAAACTGCCAGCAGTTTTCACACACAAAGAAAACATGCAGGAGAGACGCAGTCTGCCGATATTGCGCGGGAAACCACCAATACGGCGACTGCCCCAGGGCGAAGGAGGACCACAACTACAAAACAACTAACGCAAACCGTACCTGTGCAAACTGCCTCGGAAACCACGGGGCTAGGTACCGAGGCTGCCCGCTGTTCAAAGAACATCTTGAAGGAGGCCGTATCAAAAAACATTCCCTTCAGAGAAGCAAAGCACAAAGTGGCTGCGGATGTTGCAGAAAACCAGCGCATGATCGATAGACGACAGTTACACAAGCTGACCGCTGAAGTCAAAGAAATGAAACTACAGATCGAAAACAGAAGCAAGCAGGCTCCCGAAGAACCAACCGACAGCAGTGAAGACGTAATAGATCTACAGAACGTCAGGGATATGATGGAAGAAATGAAAAGAATCCAGCAGCAGATAGAAGCAGATGTCAAGAAGCTGACGCAGCTGAAAGAAGAAAATGCAGAAATACTCAAAAGAATCGAGACAGAAAGAAGAGCCATTGAGGACATTGCACCAAACAATACGCGAGAAACTAACACGAACAACCAAACAAAAGAAGAAATCATCGAGGAAACTCTAGAAAGACTACTCCCAGCAATCATAGAAAAAGCACTATTACAGATACAGGAAAAGAAGAAGACACAAGAAGCAGAAACGAGGAGGGCAAAAACTCACAAAACCCAAAAAGCCAGATAGGGAGGCAGCAAATGAACACCATGAACACGCCACGACACCACGAACGGACAAGCAGCAAAGAGGTATCCTGACAGACAGCTAGTGGTCCTATTTAGGACCAGTCCTTTTCAGGACTAACAACAGGCTAGCACCGAAGAAAGTAAACACACAATATACCCCAATTATAACCAACTTTCAGGTTGAACAGGGTATTACAGCAACATAGTAGACGAAAACAACAACAACAACAACTGCAAAACCACGCAACACCGACACGAAGCCAGAGAGACGACCGACTGAATAAGAGGAGCTGTCAACTTTGATTTACTGCTTACCTGCGTGCATTGACCTGGTAGACTGCTTCCCTAGTCGAGTCACTGGCCTGTTTAAATCTTGGAGGGTAAATATAATTTACTATTTGTAGGCAAATAGGCCTACAGCAGATATATCTTCTTCTTCTTCTTCTCGTTCGCTGTTGTTTGGAAATGTCTACACAAGAAGTCCGGTTCTCTGGATGTATGATGCTGTGGTTGAAAGTTCTTCAAGACTCCCAAACAGCTTTGTGTGGATGTGCGTCTCTGTGGGCCAATGTTCAGTTCGCAATTGACTAAGCATGTGGCAGTCTTGCAGGATGTGTTCGGCTGTCTGTGCTGCCTGTCCACACGTACATAGGGGTGATGGGACCAATCTCAGTCTGTATAAGTGACTGTTCAGTCTGTTATGTCCTGTTCTAATACGGAACAGGATCACCTGTTTTGCTCGATCAAGATAGTGATAGTTGTCTCTTTGTTGATCAATTTTTCTGATGGCCTTGATAAGGGTCTTCTTTTCCTGGAATGTGATTGTTCTTTTTGTTCCTGTGTTGCTCCCTCTTTTGCTAACGTATCTGCTCTCTCATTTCCTGGTATGCCACAGTGTGATGGTATCCACTGTAGCACTACCCTTCTTTTGATATGTACTTCGCATAGGACTTTGTTTAATTCTGGCAGTTTATCACTGTTGAGGACTTGCAGAACTGACATTGCATCGGTAAGGAATACAACCTGCTGACATTGGCTTATTGTGTTATTTATTATTTCTGCAGCAATGCTTACGGCCTGTACTTCAGCAGCGTAGTTTGAACAGAATATTCCAGTAGGTGAACAGGTGGATTCGTTTTCTTTGTCTGGATAGACCACATAAACTCCTGCGCCTCCGTTCTTCACTGCTCTGGTTGCAGATCAATCAGTATATACTTGGATCCATGCTTCTCTGGGGTATAGTTCTTCAATCATGTCACATGCTGCTATTTTCCTTTGGAGAGTATTTAGCTCTCCCATGGGGCAGGTGGTAGTTATGGAGGTCTTAATGCTGAAATTCTGATGTTATTCCCATGGGGTTGGGAGGAGTGTGGGAGTTATTTCCTTAGTGATGTCTGGTAGTTCATCCTTGTATGTTCTAATTAGTTTTTTGGACCGATGCACAAAACTGCTTCTCTTCAACCTCCCACTAGCTAAATCTCCAAATCTAGTTTTCATTGGATGTGCGGGCATGTTCTTGTACTTTTCTGCTTGGATCAGGGTCTTAGTGTCTCGTCTGTATAATAAGGGTGGAATGCCTGATTTTTTCCATTTCATTTATTGGTGTGGTCTTCATGGCACCCGTGATCAACCGAAGCGCTTGATTTTGTACTTTATCTAAGGATGATTGTAGGTGTGATTTGGCTGCTGTAGACCATGCTGCTGATCCGTACTCTAATATAGGTCTTATTGCATCTGTATACACTTTCTTTAGTGTTGTTTCGTTAGCTCCCCAACTTGATACAGCTATTTTCCTCAGTATGAAAAGTTTTCTTCTCGCTTTGGCCTCTGTTCTCTCGATGTGGTGCCTCCATGTCATTCTCTTATCTAATGTAATGCCCAAGTACACCGGTTCCTCGTCTGTTCGGACATGTATATTTCCAAGTCGTATCTCTCCTGCTTTGTCTTTGTTGGAGAGCGTGAAAAGTGTTGTTGATGATTTTTCAGCGTTGATCTGCACCATCCATTTCTCTGCCCATGCTGCTATGTTGTCTGCTGCCCTTTGTATTCGCTTATTAGCGATAGTTAGATGTTCTTCTACACACCACACCACCAAGTCGTCAGCGTATAGGGCAGCTCTCACACCTTGTGGCAGATTGTGGATGAGGTCATTGATGAACACAAGGAACAGGGTGGGAGATAATACTGAGCCTTGAGGAACTCCATGTTTTAGGAGGATTTTCTTGCTGTTGTGGCCTTCCATAGTGACTCTTGCTTTCTGATTCTGTAGGAACGACTGGATCCATTTTCTCATATTACCCTTGATTCCGTTCCTTTGCAGTTTTACTATTAACCCGTCTTTCCATACTTTGTCAAAAGCTTTTTGGAGATCTATCCATAGGGTAAAGACTTTTTTCTTTTCTTGGAAGGCATCTTCAACGATCTGTGACAGGTATGTGATTTGGTCTTCTGTGCTGCTGCACTCTCTAAACCCAGCTTGTTCTGGCACTAAAATTTTTTCCAAGTACCATTTCAATCTTCTGTTGATCATCCTCTCCATTGTCTTACATACACAGCTAGTTAGGCTTATTGGTCTGTAGCTGGTGGCCTTCCTGTTGTCTTTTCCTTTCTTTATGATGGGACACATGAGCGCCTCTCTCCATATCTGTGGCACACTGCCTGTCATCCAACTGTAGTTGTATATTTGCAACAGTTTGCTCATTGCTGTATATCCTAGGTGTTTTAGCATTTCGTTGGTTATACCATCCGGGCCTGGTGATTTCCTGTCTTTAAGTTTCCACAAGGCTGTTTTTAACTCTTCCATATTGAATGGTTTGGACATAACGTCCGGACTGTTTCCATTAGTTCTAGTGTGGATTATTTCTTGACGAATGTCTCGTTGTCTGCGTAAATTGACGGTGATGTTACTTTCATTTCTGTAGGATTCCGCAAATATGTCTGCTGCTTGTTTGCCGGTATATAATTTCCCTGCATCGTCTAGTGTAATGGTTTGCCGTTGAGAATTGTTATCGTCATTCAATTGTTTAGTGAGTTTCCACAACTTTCTTCCTTCCTTTTCAAGGTTTAGTTTATATGTTTTTTCCCTCCAGCTTCTCCTCTGGGCTTCTAGCTTTTCTTTGATGAATTTTGCTTTTGCCTTTTGTAGCATGATATGGTTCTGTTGGGATGGTTGTACTTCTGCAGTGTGCCTTGCTTCATTCATTTCTTCTTGTAGGTTTTGTAGTGTGTTGGACCAATATGGTACATAGTTCTTCCTCGCTCCTCTCGGTACTGTCTCCTTAGCCGCTTTGAGTACTCCATTATTAAAATCCCAGATGACTCTGTTAATGTCTCTGTCTAGTACCCTAATATCTTTTGTAAGCAGATTTGCTCTGTGTTGATAAATGGACCAATTTGCTTTTTTATAATTCCATCTTGGCTGACTTGGACTTGTATTAATTGTTCTATTAATTTTGATGAATACAGGGCGATGATCACTTCCACCGAGTTGTTCTCCTATTTCCCTTTCCACTATCCCAGCCAAATCAGGTGTGCAGAATGCCAGGTCTGGGGTAGAGGTGCTATGCCATCTTCTGGAGTAAAAGGTTGGAGGATCATTAGGGTTGTTTAGAAGGGTTAGGTTATTGTCGTCTTGCTAGTTTTCTATCTCTTCGCCCCTTCTATCTAGCTGGTTGTATCCCCAGCTTTGGGAATGGCTGTTGAAGTCTCCCACCACTAGGAAGTTGCCAATGGGGACATCTATGCTAGCCATGTTCAGTGGTATGTCATTGGGGCAGTAGAAGTTTAGGAGATCCAGTTCCAGAGTGTTATGTTTAAGATGGATTACTTGGTATTCTGCACCTTCTTTATATGTCTTGGATTCTATAGCGTTGAGGTTATTCCTTATCAGTGTTAGTATGCCACCCTTCTTCCGATCTTTTCTGTCAACTCTGAAGCATTGATAGCCCCGTATCTTAAAATGTTTTCCTTCCTGTAGGTGGGTTTCTTGTATGCAGCATATGCTAATTTCTTTCCGAAATAGGGCATTCTCTAGTTCAGTCTTTTTGTTGTTGACTCCCTCTACATTCCAATGCATGACATTCAGAGGGGTCGTCGTCTTATCTGGTTGGCCAGTTACTTTCTCCTTCCGCCTCCTGGCTCCATTTGGCGGACTAAGGAGACCTCCAGTAGCTGAGGGTGGATTCTGTCGAGGCTCATAATCCGGCACTGCTCCTGCCTGGAGGGACTTCACAGGGCGAGCACCATAACGATAATTTTTTGACATCTGTTGTGTAGACATATTAAACCGAAGCGGGTTGCATGGTACCAGGGTTGCTGGTGCGCCTCCTGGCCTGGTACATCTGACTTCAGCACCTGTTTCTTAAGGCAGAGTGTGCTCATGCCTCCCCCTCTGGCTGGGGGATTTGATTTTGCCTTTACCTCGTTTGCTGTCCCATCTTGCCTCCCGCTGGGGTTGATACCCAACCTTCGGCAAGATTACTGGGTATAACGGGGTCCACCACGAGTAGGTGAGGTAGACTTGGGCAGGAGAGGCTAAGAGACATGTTGAGTCTTGTATTGCGCATCACTGCCCCATTTGGACCCCAGCAGATATATAATGTGTGTATTGGTTGTGTCATTTATACTACCTACACCTGTATGTATTTTATATAAATTGTTTCAATATGAACGTATCAGGTTACTGATTGTATCTTGGGGCATTAGGTATAATGATTGTATTTCCTGATATGATTGATGAAGACGAAGACTAATAGGACTCATGCTTCAACCTATTGTCTCCTATAACTTCAATCTATTATCTCAGACCAACTGAAATATAACCAAAACTGTCCTTGTTAGGACTCAACCTATTGTCTCCTATAACTTCAATCTATTATCTCACACCAACTGAAACATAACCAAAACAGTCCTTGTTAGGACTCAATCTATTGTCTCTTATAACTTCAGTCTATTATCTCAGATAAAACCAACTGAAATATAACCAACACAGTCCTTGTTAGGACTCAATCTATTGTCTCCTATAACTTCAGTCTATTATCTCAGATAAAACCAACTGAAATATAACCAAAACAGTCCTTGTTAGGACTCAACCTATTGTCTCCTATAACTTCAATCTATTATCTCAGACCAACTGAAATATAACCAAAACAGTCCTTGTTAGGACTCATCAATCTATTGTCTCATATAACTCAATCTATTGTCTCACATAACTTCAGTTTATTGTCTCAGATTACTCCCACCTGAAATATAACGAAACAGTCCTCGTCTCATATACTCCTATCATAAGAACATAACAATATTGTTAGGATATATGTTACCAATAGCACTTGTCAGAGAGGGCCTGGTATATTATAGGGGGAAGGAAATGGTTGTATCACACCTAGGTGTACATATTATTGTATGTATTCATGTATTGAATATATATTATTGGATGTATTCATGTATTGAATATATATTATTGGATGTATTCATGTATTGAATATATATTATTGGATGTATTCATGTATTGAATTTATATTATTGGATGTATCCATTCATGTATGTATCCAGGCCAGGCGGAAGACAGCCGATAGGATAGTCTGGCGCTCTCTCTCTTCCAAACCTCTACACCTCACGGTAGAAGGGGAACGACTAAGTAAGTAAGGATGTATCCATGTATTAATTTATCAGAAAGAATGTTTTGCAAGTAGACACCAGTCTTGTCTCGCTATTGCTAAATCATACTGAGCCATGTTGTCATTCATCCTACATGCAGACACCTGAGACACGCTCATATCATATACAATAGAAATAGGTGGGCTTGAGGACAGAAATTAGCCCCTATTTTTCCTTGTTACAGGTTTTATTCGTGTCATCAAACCTGAGGTCGTATGTCGTGTCAATAAAGCTGCCTGGAACGTCGCAGGAGCACAGTGATTGCGCAGGATCTACCTCTTTAGTCCCCCTCAGTCTTGGGTGGGCTAACGAAACGACCATCAGCGGGTGCTGTGTGCAAGAAACTAAGAAGGACATAACTTTTGAGAGATGAGTACACATTAGTACCATTTCTGTCAGCATTACGAGCAAATTAATTGTCAGTGACGAAAAAGAGATTTAGCGTAGAAAGAGACAAGATTAACAGCACAGCTGATACATGTACTATAATTGAGTAACAGCACAGCTGATATACATTTTTTGTTCCTATAATTGGAACACTTGTAATATACAAGTGTATATATATATATTTGTAAATCATTTGTAAACTTACAAATCCATTACATTCCATTTTTCAACATTCACCCTTCAGCACAAGAGTAGATAGTGTTTATACTAAATAAATAATAAGGAAATTGTATTTAAACGACTTGTCAATTTTTTTAAAATTGTTAAGTAAAATCTGTTTCCTTGTTTTTTTAATATCACATTTAGTTACACAGCGGGGGTGGCAGTTTATGTCTGTCTCCACTCTACTAATTTTTCGAGATCAGATCATTTACAGCCGTAACTAATTTATGATACCAGTAGTTCTCTCAGACACTGGGACTTCACCATTTTCTGCAGAAATTCTATTTCTGTAATTGTCAGTACTATACTGATCTTAGAGCCAAAATAAAACCTCACGCCACACTAGGGTAATCAATCCTTTTTGTTTGAGCCAATATTGACATGTGGGATCGATAGAAAGAAATGTTTTACTAATGTGTAACCCATTTTCCTACCAGACCAGACTGTGCAGAGGAATGACCGGATAAATGAGTAAACAACGTTCGGACAACCACAGTCGACTATCTCTGATAATAGCTCTGTCTGCCCAGTTTGGTGATTGTTGGCTAAGACCGGGTAAATTACATAATCGTCTCCAGACGAGACTTTCGGAAGAAAATCATCCATCTTGAAAGAGATTACCTGTGATAATTTTTGAAGTCGTGAGTGTAAAAATCTGCCATCACTGGTGTCAATACCTTGTCGAGGTATGGCGGCTTGCGTACCCTGATTACCACCAGAGCTATGCCAGCGGGAGTTTTACTCCTGGAAGGTTCTACCAAGCTGGACAGGTTTGCGCGGGCAGGGGTCAGACTAAAGCAGACACCCTGGTCCTCCAGGTTGGGGGTTTTAGCATAGGGCTGACACTCCTGTCTATGTAAAAAGAAATGAAGTTACGGAAACGACAACAAATGAACAAACTTTGCTGCGGGATGGACATCCGGAGTCTGAGGCTCGTATGACTGTCAGTGGTGTAAGCCGAAAGGAAGCCACTGACACGAAAACGGACGTCCTGACCGCAAAACGCGAAACAAGAATAGGATTTTGGAATGTCAGGACAGTGAACGAGACGGGTAAACTAAAACAGGTCACAGCAGAAATGAGAAACTATAGATTACAGATTCTAGTGATAAGCGAGAGCAGATGGACAGGGGCAGGAAAATGAAAAAACAGCAACAGGAGAAACAGTACTTTACTCTGGAAGAGAGGATGGACAGCACAATGAAGGTGTAGCCATAATTCTACAGAAAGGAATAGAAAGGACATTACTGGAATGGAAACCCATCAACAACAGACTGATAAGAATAAGATTGAGAGGGAGATTCACCAACACTACAATAATACAATGCTACGCACCAACGAATGACAGCGATGAAGAGGTCAAGGAGGAATTCTATCAACAACTTCAGAAAGAAATGCAAGACACGCCTAGATATGATCTTATCGTAGTAATGGGAGACCTCAATGCAAAAGTTGGAACACACAATAAATATAATGAAAGAGTAATGGGGAAATGCGGCAGCGAAACAGCAAACGAAAGTGGGGATAAATTAATACGTTTCTGTAGATTTACAACCTGGTCATTGGAGGAACACTGTTCCCACACAAAGAAATTTACAAATTAACATGGGAATTCAAATGGTCGGGACAGAAACCAGATATACCATATCATGATTAATGGTAGATGGAGACATGCATTACAAGATGTGTAGGTAAGAAAAGATGCAGATGTGGGAAGTGATCACCATTTAGTAGTAGCAAAACTGAAAGTGAAACTAAGAAGGGCTGGACCAACTGTAACTACACAGAAAAGGTTTGACATCAGCAAATTGAAGGACCTCCTTACCAGAAAAGCTTTTGCAGCTGATATAAAGAAGCGATATCAATCTGCTAAAAGTCAGGAAAAGACATTGACTGATGATATAGACCAGCATTTCAACACCATTTCAACAATATATAAGGAAAGCAGCAAATCATGCTTGGAATTCCAGGAAAGGAAGGAGCAAGACTGGATAACACCAGAAACATTAAACACCATAACGATGAGAAAGGAAATGAAAAGAAAGAAAACAGAAGCGAAGTTCCCCATGTTAAAGCAACTATATAGCGAACAGTACAGTCAGCTGGACAAGGAAGTTAAACGCCAAACCCGAGCCAACAAAAGGAATTTCATAGACGATCTTGCAAAACAGACAGAAGAGGAAGCACTGAGAAATGAACAAAGCACAGTATACAAAATAACTAAAATCATCAGTAAAAAACGAGGTGCAAACAATATTACATTAGTAAGAGATAAGCAAAGAAATCTAATCACGACAGCAGAGGGACAGGAAACAAGATGGGCAGAGCATTTCAGAGAAACTCTGAACAAGGAACTACCAGAGACACAACTGAATGTTCCTGAGGCTGAAGACGATCTAGATGTTAAGACAGACATTCCACGAAAAGAAGAAATCATCACAGCAATCAAAGGGTTAAAGAACGGTAAAGCTCCGGGCCATGATAACTTAAATGCAGAGCTATTTAAGACAGACCCTGAGCTAGCAGCAGAACTATTAGAACCACTATTTGCACAAATCTGGAAAACAGGGACAACACCAACGGAGTGGAACAAAGGAATAATTGTCAAATTGCCCAAGAAGGGAGATCTTGCAGACTGCAATAATTGGAGAGGAATCACTCTTCTCTCATTTCCCATCAAAATACTAGGCAGGATAATTATACAGAGAATTTAAAAAGTCGTAGACCACAAACTGAGGAAAGAACAAGTATGATTTAGAAAGAACAGAAGAGAGTTACAGAGAAGGAAATGTCGAAACTGTCATCTTTTCACACAACATGCCTAAGAAAAATTCACCGAATCTTTTGGCCCATTACCATCACCAACCAAGATCTGCTTACTCGGAGCAAGCAAGAGGACATGCACACCATCATAGCTGGCAGACGCTGGAGCTGGGTTGGCCATGTCCTCAGAAGAGACCCCGATGCCATCACAAGAACAGCAATGCTATGGACCCCTGAAAGAAAACGAAAGAGAGGCAGACCAAAAACATATTGGTGCAGGACTGTGGAGGCTGAGATGCAAAGAATGAACCAGAGTTGGGCACTGTACAAATGATGACCACCGACCGAGCAAAGTGGAATCGATTTGTTGTTGCCCTACAAGACGCCACCATGCGTGATGGACATTGACTGCTTTGACGGTCGGCGGCTAAGGATCAAAGAAGAAGAGTGTAAACATGAATGATAATAGACGGAACCTGGCATACCATATATGATGACTGAAAACAACATATTTATTTGTACGTTTGTTAAGCATGAATTTTTCGTGAGAGAAAGAGAAATATACGCATCGTGCATGTTATTAGCTTAGCAATTGAAATGTAAAAATACAACATTTATGATTTGAGCGTTGTAAAACAGTAGCAGTCTGGGTGTGGGCCGAATGTTGCCTTATAACTTAACGCCTTGTGAGTTTACCTCACTGTAAAATTCAACTTGTCAAGAAGACAGCCAGACAAGCCAGAATAAGGAATAGGATCAGGAATCCACTTTAAAGGACCGGAGAACGTATTTGAGCATTTTGCGGACTCACATCCCAGGAAAACTCTACCTTCATTAATATGGAAAGCCCGGAATCCTTAGAACCTGAACACTAAGTCACAGTGGGATTCTATTTGCAAAGTAATACCACAGACCACGTGTAATCTGCATCTTAATCAAGATGTCTTAACTATTTCTCTGAGCCAGAAGTCAGTCTGTATTCTCAAATAAATTTGGGGTAAGTTATTCATTGTATACTTAGGAGCTAAAACACAGCAGGAGAAACATAGAGAATATATTATACTCAGAACAGAGGCAAAGAACAAGGTGCTAGCAGCAAAACAGAAGTCCTGGGAAGAATTTGGAGAAAACTAGAAAATGATACACAAGAAAACCAGAAATTGTTCTATAAGACCCCAAAGTAAATGAGGAAAGAAAAACGGTGCCTTCTTACATTTATAAACGACAAGCAACGCAAATTGTTTACTGCCCCAAAAGAAGTAATGGAAAGATGGAAAGAATATTTTTCATAACTCCTGGATTGTAAGCAAGGTCAAACATCAGAAATGATAACCACTGGCACAGAAGAGAAAACCAACGTGATGAAGATGACATAAATATGGAAGAACTGAAGGCAGCACTGGATGAAATCAAGATTGGCAAAGCTGCAGGACATGATGGCATAACACCAGAAATGGTTAAGTACATGGGAGAAGCAGGCGACCTATTACTCCTAAGGGCCCTACCGAAAACTTGGTGCAACAAGACCATACCAAAGGAATTGGAGATTGACATAATAACACCGATTTATTAAAAGGGTGACAACCGACAGTGTGGAAACCATAGAGGCATATCCCTTCTCAGAGTCCTTTGTAAAATCTACTCTAGAATCCTGGAGCAGAGACTCAGACGCCTAGCTGAGCCACAATTGTATGAGGTCTAGTGTGGCTTCCGGGCAAATCCAAGAACTCAAGACCTAATCTTCACACTCAGACAGTTGAGTGAAAAGGCTCTTGAGTATAAGAGTGAGATCCATGTCTGCTTCTTAGATCTGGGAAAGGCATTTGACAAGGTCCCCTGAAACAAACTCTGGGACTGTTTGGCAAGGAAGAACATTATATCACCTCTGATTCATGCTATACAGAGCTTCTACAAGTCTTGCAGAAATTATGTGAGGACGGCAAACCATAAGTCAGAAGAATTCAGGAATTCAGACCACCACTGATGTAAGACAAGGTGATATCCTGTAACCTTATCTTTTCATACTCCTCATGGACGATGTCATCAAGGCATGTAAGGAGAGGACATGAAAGTATTCAGTGGGGTACTGGAAGATGAGACAGGTCTGTATTTCAGAGCTGGAATTTGCTGATGATGTTGCCCTGATTGCTAAATCAGAGGCACATCTTCAATCCAGAGAAGAGAGGGATGATCATAAGCAGCTCGAAAACAAAAACCATGGTGATATCACGAGAGTAAAGAAGACCTTGGAGCTGTCATAGACCGGGAGGGAGGCATTAAAGAAATTGGCTACCCGAAGAACAGCACCAGGAAGACTTTTTCAAGCCATAAATCCAGGACTCCTCAGCAAAATAGAAGATGGCTATATACCGCTCCACCTATGTCCCAGTCTTGAAGTATGGATGCGAGTCATGGGCAATGACTACAACCCACAAAAGCCAGATCCAAACCTCAGAAATGAGGTATCTGAGGAAGGTGGTTGAAGTAACAAGAAGAGACATGGTCCGCAACCAGACGATACGTCAAGGCCTAAAAACTCAACCCCTGCAGACCCAAGTAGAACAGTCCCAACTGAGATGGTTTGGCCATGTCTGCAGAATGGGAGAAGATCGGCTACCACGACAAGCATGGGAAACTAAGAGCCAGAGATCCAAACCTCCAGGACGACCCAAAGTCCGCTGGGTAGACAACATTAGACAATCTTTGAAGGACCGAGGATTAGAATGGAACCAAGCCAGGAGGAAGACAGCCGATAGAATAGTATGGCGCTCTCTCTTATGGTAGAAGAGGAACAAAAAAGTAAGTAAGTTATTCATTTTATAATTCTATATTTTGCATTATTAACACGTGAAAATTGCTAGTGGATGTCCAAGTCATACGTGGCTGGCAACCTCAACATATAAAATGATCGTTTCATGAACCACTACTGCAAGAGCTGGTGACTGCTTTATGCAGGTTTCTCATAGAGAACGAAAAGCAGAGGTAGCCCCAAGTTCCATATGGAGCAGGGAGTGGATGATGACATAAATGATGTTCATACTTATTACATTAACATTTTTAATTAGTGCAAATGTAAATGTAAACATGTTCAATATAAATACTATGGATGTTTTCCGCTCACTGGGATTAATATTAATGCTCATAGAGGGTAAAGTTCTGAGGCAGATGGGATGTGGAAAAAAGGGAGGAGGGGGGAGAAAGGACACCTGATTGTGTGTCAGGAAACCCAATAGTCAGTTTCATTTGTTTCTCTCTTATTTCACGATACTAGTCGGTGGTACCAATTGGTGGTGCTATCTGTGGGACAAATGAGTGATATAAGTGGCCTACAATCAAAGCAAGACATCTACAGCAGACAGGTCTTAACAGACGCTGGACCATCTTCGCAATTATTCCACGATACTGCGAGGAACGTGTTGCGGCCACAAGACTTGACCGGTAACGAGAGTGAACAGTCCATAACCTACAAAGAAGAAACATCGGCTGGAGAAGAAACCAACCGACATTTTACTGACATCTAAGTACCCATTTAAAGCTGCCAAGTGAACTCTCTATTTTCAAATCAGGCCATCACCTATGAGGAAATTTTAAATACTCTATCTAAAATCAATCCACCCTTATATATTTTCCAATTGTTAACGGTAACTGACTATTAAATTTTGGTATCTGTAAATATACAAATTTATAGTTGATTTAGTCATTTTGAGTGAACTGCACCCGTATGTCTCAGTCATTTTAAATACTTATAACAGAGCTATTTAAGTAATATTTTACTGACTTAAATCAGTTGGGGGCTCATCTGAACGAGCTAAATCCTAACTCATAGAAGGTCAGGAAAGATAACAAGTTTACACGGCCTGGATCCTATCAGCCGTAGTACTTGATTTCTTTAAATTCTTATGAGGCTCCCTATAATTGAAGCTTACTTACTTACTTAGTCGTTCCCCTTCTACCGTGAGGTGTAGAGGTCCTATAATTGAAGCAACATTCTTCAATTTACTTCTGTGCCAGGAGTAATCTTGAACGAAAGGTAGACACCTTTGAAGACCCTCAGTAGATGCTCTGAAGTTTGGTCACGATTAGACCATCACAACAGCCCGAGGGGAGTAAATCCAGTGACAGGCATCAAAGGAAAGACTAGCAGGGATGAGTGTGTAAGTGGATGCATCCATTGTACATACAACCAGCACGCTACAGGAACAATTATTATTCGTACATTTCGTTCCTATGGTGAAGAAGGCTGAGCACCTATGGGTTTGTCCTGAGCGGAGTGATGTAGATTCTGATCAAAAATAACAATTTGGAGCTGATGAACAAGACAATACCAGTTGGAATAAAAGAGGTTAGGAAACAATTTTGTACTTGTTTAGGTTAAACACAAAGGACGCCAGCAAACATCATTACAAGGCAGTCCGTATTCTGAAATCCCAAAGGTATATTCTGTATATATACATATATATATATATATATATATATATATATATATATATATATATATATATATATATATATATATATATATATATATATATATATATATATATATACAGTACTTTGCAAAAAAAATGGCAGTCATAATGCTCAGCTAAATATGCTGAAATCTAATTAAATATGCATGTTCTGCCCCAAATTTACACTCCACTTAAGTGAGCAAACACTACCAAAAGTAAAAAAAAATTAGCGTAGAGTAAAGTCCCTTGATAATAGAGCAGACGACAATTTCTAATGCTAGTGGCAGAAAATGGACACAAAGTCAAAGTGTATGTTAATTTCACAGCTTTGGAATGAAGGAAATCAAACATGTTCCAACATTTCTAAAACCTTGAACATTCCTGAGCGGACTGTCTACAGAGTTGTGAGTAAATTAAAAGCAGGTAATGGAATCGAGCGAAAAGAAGGTAGTGGGGGGGTCAAGAATTTTGGACACAAAGGACCATCGGCGTCTCGCCCAAATCGTTCGGGCTGGGCCAATGAAGAGTGTAGATAACATACGGCAGCGCATGATCGATTTGGGAAACCCAGAGGTATCTAATGCTACTGTCAACCGGGAGCTACACAGGATGAATTACACAAAAAAGCGGGTAATTTCGTCACCATTTCTCACAGAGACTCACAAACAGATGCACTTGAACTGGTGCCACGAACACCAAAATTTGTCATGGGACAATGTGATTTTTTCAGATGAATGTTCTGTTTGGTCTTATCCTGCTCATATAAATATTTGGATGAAAGAATCTGTAACGCCTGTGTACCAGCGACCGAAACATACCCATAAATTCCATCTTTGGGGAGGGGTGGCAGCAAGAGGTGCCACCCCACTGTGTGTTTTCACAGGAATTCTCACGAAAGAAAGGTACATCGACATACTAGAGGGACACCTTCTGCCATTTATGCAGGTCATGTACCCCGATGGGTGCACATTTCAACATGACAATGACCCAAAGCATACAGCTCATACCACCAAAGCATGGCTGCAAGAGAAGAATGTGATAGTGCTGAAGTGGCCCAGCAATAGTCCCGACCTAAACCCAATTGAAAACGCTTGGGCACTACTCAAGAATCATTTTAAAAAGAGTGGACTCAGAGACGTTTAACAATTGAAGAAGGTAGCTGAAAAATACTGGGACAGTCTGACTCACAATTACCTACAAACACTTGCGGGAAGTATGCCTCGCCGCATCCAGGCTTGCCTTGCTGGAGAAGGCAACATTATATTGTACTGAAACCACTGTTAATAGATAGGGGAGATACCAATCTTCCTCTGGACATACAGTTTTTATTATTATTTGCTACTATGAGTGTGCTGCGTTGCGAAAATATGACTGCCATTTTTTTTGCAAAGTACTGTATATATATATATATATATATATATATATATATATATATATATATATATATATACTGAAGCACATTAAAAACGCACCACTATTACATATACTGATGCCGAGAAGCTGGAAAAAAAAGTGTGGGAATGGATTTTCCCCGTGTTTGTCATGAGGTAGAGAGCGAATGGCTGCTGGAATGGAAAGTGCATGATTCAACCCAGGGGTTTGTGTGCAGACTACATGAAAACAATGAAAGTTACACGTGCAACACGATTCCCAACAGCTGTGACCCTGAAAATGTGTATGCGTTGTGGCAGTATACTCGGTATAAAAAGGCCGTTGAGACAAAACACCCAGTACATGGGCTTGAAATGCCACGACTATCTGAAAACGATCGCCAGCGAGCCATTGGTATGTTGGAGACCGGAATGAGCTCGCAAGCCATTGCCAGAAGGATGAATTGCCACCACAGCACTATTGTAAGTCTCAATGAACGTTACGGAACCACTGGCAGTGCCCAGAATAAACTTCGGAGTGGCCAACCACGAGTTACTACCCCTGTGCAAGATCTTCATATTGTGCTGAGTCACCTAAGGAATCGTTCTCTCCTGGCAAGTCAAACAGCAAGAGCAATAGTGGGTAGACGTGGGCAAGTCTCTCGAATGACAGTCATACGACGACTCAGAGATACAGGCCTTACTGCAAGACGACCTTATATTGGGCCAAACTTGACTCACAGACATCGTCAGCAGCGCCTGCAATGGGCAGAGCAACATGTCAGATGGGCTAGACTGCAGTGGAATGCTGTCCTATTCACAGACGAGAGCAGATTCAACATATCCTTTGCTGATGGACGTATGCGGATTTGGAGACAGTGTGGAGAGCGCTTTGCAGATTGCTGTGTGTCGTAGATTTGTGATAGGCGATTAAGACTTAGTTTGGTCCCTTCTGAATAGATATAGAGATAAGTGATAGCTCAGTGAGATTATAAAATAGAAATAGATTTCACGAGTGAGATGGAGGAAATATATTAGATTCTGTCTCTGACACTCGAGAAGCTTCTCTCAGTCAGCCTATCATCTACAACAGAGTTAGCCTAGTCAGACACATCTAATATAATATATATTAATATATATATATATATATATATATATATATATATATATATATATATATATATATATATATATATATATATATATGTATGTATCTCACATACCCACACACATAAGTGACGACAATAGACACACAAACGTGGGAAAACTATGACAATGAAAATATAGATATTTGGGAACGAACTGACCGCCACATTGATTAAGTTTAATTGTGAAGTTTAATTATCAAAAAATAAACTTCCATCACAACACATAAAAATTACATCAAGCGTATACAAAGAGTCATAAAGTCAACGCATTTCTACAGGAATGATAGACCCACAGTTATGATCTTTTCCCTCGAGGGATAGCCCAGTCCTGTTAGAAAAAAAAAGAAATGATAGCCCCAACGAGTCACGGATACATCTGCTGTAGTCTAATGATTTTCCCTTTTAAAGGTATGAACAGACTTTGATAGTAGTATGCTTTATCCTAAGGAAAAATATACCTGCATTAGCAACAATTTGCATAAATGGAATTACAAAATGGGTGAATAACTGGTTGTCAAAAAAAACTCACTCAGTCTACTTTCATTCCGGTTCTTTCATCAGGGTACCCTGGCTCACTTTCTTACCTAATAGCTTGCTGGTGTTCGCCGTCTGGCGCACTGTATGAAGCACCGTTTAAATCTGTCTATCTTTTGCTGAAGCGGATTCCCAGCTCTGCAGATCGTGGTTTCATTCACGGGGTCCGGGGAGCGTCCTCTTCGTGCGATAGTTTTTCTTTACAGATTTAAGTTAGTGTCACTTCACTCCGTTCAGGTAAAAAAATTGTTTTAAGCGGGCAGACAGTGTCAGAATGGACGAGGTTTCCCTTAGTTAGGAAGATGACCGGTTGGTAAATTCTTTCAATAGACAATTATTGTTAACCCCACAGTTCATCAAAATGTCGGAATGTTAATGATTGTAAATCTTTACTTGCCACACGGGCTGAAATGTACTTGAGTTTTCCTCAGGAAGAATTAAATATGGCGCGATAGGCCCGTTACTTCATTTTAACTTTAAAGTTCTTGGAATGGGTACTCTGTCGCTCTGGATGTCAGCGCAATGACAGACAGCTTTTACTTTAACACCAAGTCTTTAAGAAAAAAGAATGTTTTTAGTTCTTCACATAGATTTCCCATGTACTAAACGCTGGAAAAGTTGGGTCACCCCAGTTTCACTGAATAAAGAAAAACCACATATGCAATATTTATACATACTATGTACTCGGTTATAACTTACATTATAAACTGCAAGCGGAGGCTTGACTTATCGTTTAAAACTTTCCGTGAAATAAGTTATATTCATAACATCAGTCATCATGAATTAGAAATACATACGTATTTCGCCAATACTCAATGATGAATCAGTGCAGTTAAAAGTTAGTTTAAAATATTCTCGACTGATCGTTCGCAGTTTAATTAAATTCATTTACAGCTGCATGAGTTTAAGCTAGAAATTATAATTTATGCTGCTTTCCACTGTAACATGTCGATTAGAGAATATAACATACTTATCAATTAATTTCTTCTGCACAGAAATCTACCTAATGAAATGAAATAAGCGATTTATCACTAGATCACTCAACACAATAGATATATGTATATTTACCTCCACACAAAACTACTAAGAACTAAACCACTTCGACCAACTAAATGCCATCTTCTATCAACAGAGATTCTTAGGAATCGAACATAGGTTGTTCTAGTCTTGACTGCAAAGTTACTGAGTGAATGAAATCTAAAACTCCGGTTAAGATATATGAAACAGACAAAGATCCCACGTTATTTCGAAATCCGAAATAGCGCCGGTATCTCCCCCTCTCCTAACACTTACGTTAAACCAAGAGACTGCCATAAACTGCCACTTCGCGTCTTTGACACCTCCGTCTAAGAAACTGGCCGTAGAGTGCCGTGTCAGATGGAAATGCTAGACGAATGTCTCATTTCTGGTCGAGGCAGATGGCAGTTTCCACACCTCGCCGAGAGCTTTAGCCGAAGAAACTCGCGTGACATATGAAAATGAAGACAATTGTCTGCATCTATGTCTGGCGAAACGAATTATCACACATTCCGTCTCTGCAGCGACTGACATCGGATGTAATAAATGCGTTACCAGTGTATGAGAAAAAACGGTAAAGTCAGAATGGGAAAGTATCAGAATGGGAAAGTAAATATTTTTCGCAAACGAACGAATGCGAAAAACATGCAACGGATGAAAGAGCGATAATAAAGTAGAGGACACGGGTAGAAAAAGAAAAGAATATAGAAAATTTATTGATCATAAATCTATCTGCGACTGAACGTCCCCTCTTTAAGATATGGAAGCACTCCATGTCTACGTTATGGAAATAAATTTCCTATATCCGTAGCTTCAGGGTGTCTGTCGTCTTCCCTCTCATCTCCCCCCTCCGTCTCTCTCCAATTCCTACTCAAGTCTACTCCCAAAGTTTCCTTTCTCTGGAATGTCTCCCATGCGCGCTTGACAGAGCGTCGCCGCTTTTGACATTTTTGAAAGATTCCGTGTGATTGCAGTGGAATTTCCCTGCCACTATCGTCATCTTCGTCAGTTTTGGCGATCGTCAGGAGATGTTCGGAGGTTTTTCCAAGAATTTCTTTAACAGATTTAAATGGAAAATCTTTTCCTTTCCTTGAATAGACATCTGGTAGTTAGCCTTAGAAATCTTTTTCAGGACGGTAAACGGCCCTTGCCATCCGATCCTCAGTTTGTTGTTCCCAGTCAGGAGTAGCACCAAAACTTTCTCTCCTGCTTCCAGTTCTCTCTCTTTCGCGACTTTCCTGTATCGGTTAGCGTGCTTTGTGCGTGCTCGCTTAAAGTTGGTCGTTGCTAGGTCCCATCCTAGTTTCAACCTTTCCTTTAAATCCGACACCTATTTACTTGCTGAGACAACTGTCTCATCAGCCTTCTGGTCTGTCAACGACCAAAGTAAGGCTTCAAGCGGCCCCTTAATGGGTCTGCCGAATAAAAGCGTGGCTGGCGGAAATCCTGTGGACGTTTGAGGAGATTCTCTCTAGCCAAATAAAGCTGCAGGAATACAAAGATCCCAATCGTCAGGTTTCACTTGTGCCAGTTTACTTAGCATCATGTTGAGGTTTCCGTTAACACGTTCTACTAACCCACTTCTGGCCAGGGTGTAAGGCTTTGTATAGATGTGCTGGTCCCTCAAGATCTTAACGGTCTCATCCATCAACAGGTTTCGGTATGGGGATCCGTTATCCGTCAACACTTGCTGAGGGAATCCCAACCGAGTGAAAATCTGCACGAGGGCTTCTGCGACATGCTTGGCATCTGCGCATGTTAGCGGGATAGCTTCTGCCCACATAGTGCATGTGTCGACTAAGGTGAGCATATACCTGTTCCTTCTTTTAGTCCTTTCTAGGGGTCCTAAAATGTCGATCACAACCCGTTCGAATGGTGTTCCCACTATTGGCATTTCACCCATGTGGACTGGGGGTGTCCGTTGCTTGGGTGGTACACGTTGGCACTGGGCACAGGATTTGACATACCTGATAATATCAGTATTTACTCCTGGCCACCAATAATGAGTGGTTATCCGTTGGTTTATGGCGTTCTGTCCCATATGTCCGCTAAAGGGAAGAGAGTGCCCCATTTCTAGGATTTGGCTTCTGTACTGTTTCGGTACAACGAGCTGATTGTAACCTTGGTCAGGCTTGCCTGTTCTGCGATAAAGTCCGCCATCCTTAGAAAAAATGTCCCCGTGCTGTCTGGGTTCCTTAGCCATGGGCAGTTTCCTAAAGCAGGGTGCCAAAGTAGGGTCCTTTTGTTGCGCTTCTTTAAGTTCCAAAGGAAACAAATTTTGCGCAGGCTCCCGTTCCTTCTTGGTTTGCCTTCTTGTAGTTACTGCTGCCACAATCGGCTCTTCTAGTTTCCCAATAAACACGTATCTACCGCCAAGTATGACTGCGTAGATGGGGTCATCCATAACAGCCGCTTTGATCACACCTCTGACAAAGTCAGAGTGTATCTCCACCAATGCGATGGGAAGCGCTGTAGGTGCCTCACTCTTAAGAACTCCATAAAGTTCGATGGTCTCTCCTGTCTCTTGACCGGGTTTAACCAGGTGTCTGGCAACAACAATGCAATCATAAGAAAGCCCCGTGTCAAATAAACAAAAAGTTTGAGAACCGTTCAATATAACAGTGCCTCGCGTTGAGGGTCTCTCTCCCTCAGGTTGGGAATCACTGTCAATAATTCCGCCTTGCGAGACTGTTAGCAAGCATCCGATGCGTTTAGGATCAGTGTGCTCGCCCTGATCCTTAATCCCGTGCGCAGGGGTTTTCCCTTTGTCACCTTGTCCTTTCTGGCCGCGCTGCCATGTAGGACGGTCGGGTTGATCAGACTGTTTACTGTGGTTGGGGTACTTGTTTTTGTAGAACTTGGATTTTTCGGGAGGGGGGTTTTGAGGTCCAGTTTCTCTGTGGTTATTCTGATTAGAAGCATCAGAAGATTGGTCTAGATTATTCTTTCGAAAATGCTCTTCTGTCGGTTTACGTTTTGTGGCCGGCAGTTCGGCCAGAGCATTTTGATAACGCTCAGACATTTCCAAGATGTCTTCAAGCTTTTCTGCACCTTGCTCAGCTAAAAATCTTCGAGTGTCCGCAGACAAAGTGTTCTTTATTTGTTCGGTTATAACAAATTCCTCCAGACCTTCATAGGTAGAGGGGAACTGCGAGAGCTCTAGGCACTTTGTCAGATATCCCTTTAGACGAGGAAAGAACTGCTGAAAAGTTTCAGAATTCTCCTTTCTGTTGTTGCGAAACAGTTGCAAAAATTTTCGCGCGTTCATTTCAAAACGCTCCAGTAACGCTTTCTTAAAGACATCGTAATTGTCTTGTTGGCTGCTCTCCAGTTTTGCATACACATCGTAAGCACTGCTTTTCAAAGCCTGGGAAAGCTTCATATTCCAACGCGACCTCTCTAAACCGTACAGAGTTGCAATTTTCTCAAATTTTTCTAGATACGTGTCAATCTTCTCATTAGGACTGTCGTGTGGTGAGTCACTGGGGCAACTACGACAGTAGTTTTTGCCAGGAATAGTCTATGAGATATTAGATATAAGGTCTCTAGAAATTGGCTCGTTAAGAAAGAAAAAAAAGACCTATTCGAGATAGGGACAAGAAGACAGGAATGCGAATGCTTTCCACTAGACAGTGTTTTCTAATAAATTATGGAAAGAGTTCTGTTTCCCCACGACCTTAGCTTCTGCCCTTAGATCCCGTAAAGAAAAAGCCCCCAACCTCATCTGAGTAGAGAAAGGTTCCTATAGGTGAATATGTAACACCGACAGCACGAGTGATACATTAACAAACTCTTGATAATGATCAACTGATCGTTGGGTTTATTAATGAAATATCCACACATATAGGGTTAGTAATGGTTAGAACGTGATGATGGTGAAAGACGATTCACACAAAACACACAGATGAGATAATAAAATTACAGTTAATTAAGTAATAGTTAATTAAGGATGAACTGGTGTAGAGTGAAATGATGATGTGATATGATACGTGTTACCAAAATGGTGAGTACTCTACACAGTCCATGTGTCTCTAAATGCTTCTCCTAGATATGAGGATTCACATGTATGCATAAAATGTCCCAAGTTGTTATACGTTATGTCGAATGGGGTATCTCTAAGTCGAGGACGTTCTGATGAATACTGTTGTCGTACGGAGAACGCTGACGAGATATTTATGTATATTCCTTCACTGTTTGAGTATATCTCTGTAGTGTGGATCAACAGTTAATAGTTGTCATATGAACAAAAGGTCTGTGGTCTAATCTCCCGACGGTACTGGTCAGACTGGATATCTTCACGAAATGTTAGTGATATGTAGACTCATAATCTTGCGTATGTAGTCGTGATTCATATACTTTCGAGTCTGCTTCATAAAATGCGCTTAAGAGTGTGTTGCACGTGGTATAAATATGCGATTCCTCTTTTGAGCTCTTTTGCTTGACTTCAGATAATAATGATCTTTCGAGTGATTAGAGTTTATGATGACTCTGTATTGAACTTGTGAGCAAGCAGTATATGGTGACGAAAAATGCTGCGTCCACCTTATGACTTGTGGGTGAGACAATATTCCTTTTAATTGAGGAATGAAAGATGTCCTATGGCGAATTCTGCTAGCCAAATGTCCGTTTTTGATAACTTATTTCTGGTTAGACGTCAGACACGTTGCGTGTAGACTCAGACTTCTGATGAACTGAAGACACACAAAAGTCTTCGTAAGTTTTTCACATTTAACATCACTGGTTGACTTTCATTTAAACTACTGCTCATTATTCATCTCCCTCTCTCTGAGTTCAATTCTAATGATGTTAAATATCTTGTGCATGAGAGTGTGTGCATATGGGAGACTGTGATGATGATAAAGGTGAAATATGAACTATTAATTACCTTCTATCATCCTATCATCTTCTATGAAAATCTTCTGATTTTATTAATCAGTTATGCCAAGAATTATTTGAAACTTTATCTTCCGCACATTTTAGCTGTGAGGTTAAAATAAACAAAATTAAGAAAATGTATTAATAAGTATAAGATCTACTAACCTTCTTTTCCCTTCGCAAAATCCTTTAAGAACACAATTAATCACGGAACTGAATTATCATCCACTCTGAATAAACACGTGTATTAGGCTATGCGTTTTTGGGTTTGATCTCTTCCTCACAAGGTAAAAACCTGGACTGCCTCACTCTAGTAGATTATGCGGTATTATATATTTCTGGAAGTCACCCTGCCCAAGCTGGGCGTCCAATGTGGTCAACCCACGCTTGTCTGAACCGCGGCCACGTTTTCCCCTGGCCAATCTGGGCGTCCAATGTGGTGTCACAGAAATTACAGTTTGATTAGGATGACCATATGTGTTTTTTACCAGATTTATCACGATACAATGTGGGCTTCAAATGATAATGTCAGGCATGTGGACTCAATCAAAGGACTTTATTTCCCCCGATGAAAGAACAAATGTGGTTCTCTAGATACCGGTCGCGAGTAATCACAACAATGAAATAGCAAATGTGGATCGCAAATATGAGATGAGAGAGCAAATGTCGGAGAAAATACAGTATGAAGAATGTAGGAAAAGATGGAGCAATAAGGCCTTTGCGCTCGTTTATCACAATAGCCCCTCCTCAAGTGTGATGTCAATCGTACTCAGGAGAGCTTAGACTTCTTGCTCGGGATTCTTTAATCCTTTTCCTCATCTTCGTTTTTCTCTCCGGTTTCCACCCTTTCCTCTACTTGTCCGTGCTCTTCGTCCTGCCTCATAGGATGACGGCTTAAAAAATCCGCTCCTACGTTATGTTTTCCTTGGATATAGTCCACTTGGAACGTGTAAGGTTGTAGAACAAGCGACCACCTCATCAGTCTAGCATTCAAATTCTTTGAATTGGCGAGGAAGGTCAGAGGTTGGTGATCACTCTGGATTGTAAATTTCCTTCCGTACAGGTATGCTTGAAATTTTTGTATTCCCCAGACGAGGGACAAACATTCCTTTTCGATTGTGGAATAGTTTTGTTCTGCTCGGTTTAACTTCCGACTCGCATATGCGACCGGAAATAGATTTGGGGGGCTTCTGTCATCTGGCTGTAGTAATGTAGCCCCGATTCCAATGTTACTGGCATCTGTGCGCAAGATGAATTTTCTAGTTAAATCCGGAAGCCGTAAAATAGGTTTTGTGGTGAGTTTCTCTTTTAAGAGTGCATATGCATGTTCACATTCTGCTGACCATGTCACTTTATCTGGGTTTCCTTTCTTGGTTAGCGACGTAAGCGGCGCACAGAGGCTATTAAAATCCTTTATATATCTCTGGTAGAATCCACAGAGAGATACAAATGACCGGACATCCCTTTTAGTGGACGGTCTCGGTGCATTTCTCAGCTTCTCAACGTTTCGAGTCTCGGGAAACATGGTCCCATGGGATATAGTATGTCCTAGGAATTCTAGCTGTTCACACCCAATTTGACATTTGGTTGGGCGGGCGGTTAGTCCCGCTTCTCTGAGTCTGTTAAACAGCAAGGATAGCGCTGATATATGTTCTTCAAACGATTCAGTAGCTACTAGGATATCATCCATAAAATTGCTGATGGCGGGATGATTCAAAGGATCCAATAACTTTCGCATCATCCTTGTGAAGACACTAGGAGCATTGTTCAGTCCAAATGGCATCACATTAAATTCGAAGTGTCCATCTGGAGTACTGAAGGCTAACAGATTCCTCACCTCAGCTTTTACCGGTATTTGATAGTACCCTTTACTGAGGTCGATCTTTGAAAAATAGCGAGCCCTGCTCAGCTTAGTAAATAGCTGGTTCTGGTCCGGTAACGGTTCTGGCTGGAACTGTGTTAACGCATTCAGCTGTCGGTAGTCGATGCACAGGCGGTGTTCTCCACTGGGTTTGCGTAACAGCACCACTCCCGCACTGTAAGGGGACTCCGACTTCGAAATTATGCCTTCCTTAAGTAAGTAATCAATTTCTTGCTTTAATGCCGTCGCCTTGGCATACGGAATCGGATAGGTTCTCATTCGGACGGGCGTAGGATCCGTGACTTCCATGTCAAACTCCATCAGGTTTGTCCGGCCCGGTTTGTCTGTCAGAGAGTCGGCGTGGTTTTCCATCAATCTCCTCACACTTTCTTGCTGGGCTTCCGTTAGGGTGGAGCTTATTTTCACATCTAAATGTGATTCCTCCTGTTTCACCGGGTACTCTACGGATGATAATGGCTCTTCTTCCATTTGCATAGCAATGGCCATAGTCATGAGGTGCGCTGGTTCGGCAGGGGCTCGCTCGTAAAACTTCTTAAGCAGATTTAAGTGATAAATTTTCTGCTTTCCGTTCACGGCGATTTTATAGTTGGTGCGAGAAATCTTTTCCGCCACTTTGTAGGGTCCCCTCCAGCAAATCTGCAATTTATTACTGCTACTTGGCAGAAGAAGTAGCACCTTCTCTCCTACTGCTAGTTCTCGGTCCTTCGCATTGCGATTGTAATATTTGGCATGTTTCCGCCTAGCCTCCCGTACTTTCGCTGTGGCTAATTCCCAGCCAGTCTTCAGGCGTTGTTTCAAGTCTGTGACGTACTGGAAGGCTGATGTGACAGTGTCGTCTGCCTTGGCATCTGTCCATGTTCTTAGTAATGCTTCTAATGGACCTTTAATAGGTCTTCCGAAGAGTAATGTGGCCGGAGGAACTCCAGTTGACGCATGCGGTACTTCCCTATAAGCAAATAATGCGGCAGGAAGATACTGATCCCAAGTTTCTGGCTTCTCCTGTGCCAACTTCCGAAGAATAGAGGTGAGCGTCCCGTTAAACCGCTCTACTTGCCCGTTACTTTGGGGGTGATAGGGCGAAGTATGGATATGCCTAGTCTTGAATATTCTAAGCACCTCCTCTGTCAACTTGCCTCTAAATTGTGACCCGTTGTCTGTGAGAATTTCATGCGGGAAGCCCAATCTAGTAAAGATATTCAGTAAAGCGTCAGCTACATGCACTGAGTCGCATGCTGGCATGGCTATGGCTTCGCCCCACATGGAACAGGTGTCCACTAAGGTAAGGATATGGGAGTTCCTCTTCTTAGTTCTCAGCAGAGGTCCAATTATATCCACGGCCACTCTTTCAAATGGGGTGCCCAAGATTGGCATCTCCCCAAGGGTCGCGGGTGCCGTCCAGTGTTTTGGTGCAACTTTCTGGCACTGAGGACAAGACTTGACGAAACGTTCAATGTCGCCGGTGATCCCTGGCCAATAATAGTGGCAGGCGATCCTTTGAGTCGTGGCGCTCATTCCCATGTGTCCACTAAATGGGATAGAGTGGCCCATCTCAAGCACCTGGTTCCTATAGGTTGCAGGAACTACTAATTGGTTGTGTTCCTGTCCTTCATTTCCAGCTCGGCGATACATCAATCCATTTTTCATAAAGAAGTCTCCCTTGGTAGGTGGGTTGTGTGTTCTAGGTAATTTTTTAAAACAGGGCGCCAGTGTGGAATCTTCCATTTGGGCCCTCTTCAATTCCTCGGGGAGGATATTGGTAGGAGGTTCCTGCTCTGCGTCTTTTCTTGACTGTCCTCTAGTCTGTACGGCCGCCATGACTAGTGGTTGAGTAGGTTCTCCAAGGAACACATATCTACATCCCAAGATTAAAGAGTAGATTGGTTCTTCCATGATAGCTGCACGAATCTCTCCTGTCACATAACGAGATTCCACTCTGATAAGTGCAATTGGCAGTGTCATGGGTGCAACATCCTTCGTCGGACCTTGGATGTCGACACTCTCTTCTGTTATCTGGTCAGGGGTGACAAGAGATGCCCTGACCACCGCATCAAAAGCAAGTCCTGTGTCATAAAGGCACTCCACAGATTGTCCGTTTACGAGGACTGATTCGATGACAGGAGGATGAGAAACGTTTCCGGTTCTCTGCTCCTTCCGGGGTGACGATTTTGTCTGCAGACAGGCAGCATGTTGGGGAGGAGGTCTGCGCTTGCACTCATTAGTGTTGTGATTGTTCAAGCGACAGTACTTGCACCATTTATCTCCCTGTCTCTGGTGTGGCGCAGCATTTTTCTTGTTTTGCTCTTTGTAGTTATCTTGTTTTGCGTGCTGTTTATGCGAGATGTGTGGTCCTTTGCTTTGTTGGTCTGGTTGGGAGCGAGCAGGTTGCTTTGGCGCCTGATCCGAAAACTTCTTTCTGGCTCCTTGAGACTCCATGAGAGCATTTTGGAATCGCTCTGCCAGTGTAAGAATATTTTCTAACCGGTCAGCGCCGTTTTCAGTGAGAAATCTACGCATTTCCACCGACATAGATTCTTTCAGTTGCTCTATCACAATCAGCTCTTTCAACCCGTCATAGTTCTCGGCAAAGTTTCCCAGTGTACACCACTTCACTAGGTAGTCTTCAATACGGGCTGCGAACTGTGAGAAAGTCTCTCCTGCATCCTTCCTAGAACCTCGAAATTTTTTCCGGTAAGCCTCTGAATGAAGCTCGTACCTCACCAAGAGAGCTTTTTTCAATGCCTGGTAGTCATCTTGCTCTCCGGCCGGAAGTTTATTAAAAACTTCGTAGGCGGCTCCTCTTAGGCCCTGGGAAAGTTTCAAGTTCCACTTCCGTTCTTCAAGTCCAAACCCTGTTGCAAAGCGTTCAAAGCGGTCTAAAAAGGCGTCCATGGTATCATTCCTTTCTGAAAAAGGTTCCAGCGGAAAGTTCATGGCATTGGGTGGCGCAGGTTGCGAAGTAGGCACACCATCTGAGCGGGGTGAGTACCCTCCATCACAGTTGGAAGCCGCTGCACTTTTTGCCAGCTCTATTTGATTGGTCTGTCCCTGGATTTCCAGTTGCTTCATCATAAGTGCATGCTCTGCTGCGGCTTTCTCTTTTCGCTCCGCTGCTTCTGCTGCTTCTTTCCGCTCCGCTGCTTCTGCTGCGGCTTTCTCTTTCCGCTCCGCTGCTTCTGCTGCGGCCTTCTCTTTCCGCTCCGCTGCTTCTGCTGCGGCCTTCTCCATTGTAAGTTTCTGCATTTCCATCTCTCTTTCATGGAGTTTATCAGTTTCCTCGCTTACATATTTCATCAGGTCTTTTCCACTTAACCCGAATTCACGCCCTGCCTCCATCAAACTATTTCTAATTTTCGCAGCATCTGCCATGATATGCAGTACGGGTTTGCGAAGGGAAAAATTGGCAGTGACCTCCAAACAAATTTAATAGACTCGCACAAGTAATTATCTCTTTAAAACCAGCTAGGTTTAAATTAGTAATCAAGTTCAAATAGTTCTTAAAAATCACTCACTCAGCGTATTCTGAAAAATTAATTAACAGATTATTTCGAAGTTTTCTATGAAAAATTTACTAAACATTTATGATAACAGTTTCTCCAGCAGTTACTGAAAAAAAAAAATTTTCAGTTCCCTACAGTATCCTCTGTTCTCAAAAAGTGTTTACTCTGTCCGTTTGATACTCAATTTAAAAAGTATCACTCGTGCTTTAGAGATATAAATTATCCCCCCTATGAAATAGACAAATTATAGTAAGTGTCAGTCTAGGAGATAATCCCTCGAAATGCCAACAAATTTTGCAATTATCGCAATTGTAAAGCAGGGATGAAAATGTGATTTATCACACTTCTAAGTCCGGGTTCACTAATCCCGGACGAGCCCCCAATTGTCGTGTGGTGAGTCACTGGGGCAACTACGACAGTAGTTTTTGCCAGGAATAGTCTATGAGATATTAGATATAAGGTCTCTAGAAATTGGCTCGTTAAGAAAGAAAAAAAAGACCTATTCGAGATAGGGACAAGAAGACAGGAATGCGAATGCTTTCCACTAGACAGTGTTTTCTAATAAATTATGGAAAGAGTTCTGTTTCCCCACGACCTTAGCTTCTGCCCTTAGATCCCGTAAAGAAAAAGCCCCCAACCTCATCTGAGTAGAGAAAGGTTCCTATAGGTGAATATGTAACACCGACAGCACGAGTGATACATTAACAAACTCTTGATAATGATCAACTGATCGTTGGGTTTATTAATGAAATATCCACACATATAGGGTTAGTAATGGTTAGAACGTGATGATGGTGAAAGACGATTCACACAAAACACACAGATGAGATAATAAAATTACAGTTAATTAAGTAATAGTTAATTAAGGATGAACTGGTGTAGAGTGAAATGATGATGTGATATGATACGTGTTACCAAAATGGTGAGTACTCTACACAGTCCATGTGTCTCTAAATGCTTCTCCTAGATATGAGGATTCACATGTATGCATAAAATGTCCCAAGTTGTTATACGTTATGTCGAATGGGGTATCTCTAAGTCGAGGACGTTCTGATGAATACTGTTGTCGTACGGAGAACGCTGACGAGATATTTATGTATATTCCTTCACTGTTTGAGTATATCTCTGTAGTGTGGATCAACAGTTAATAGTTGTCATATGAACAAAAGGTCTGTGGTCTAATCTCCCGACGGTACTGGTCAGACTGGATATCTTCACGAAATGTTAGTGATATGTAGACTCATAATCTTGCGTATGTAGTCGTGATTCATATACTTTCGAGTCTGCTTCATAAAATGCGCTTAAGAGTGTGTTGCACGTGGTATAAATATGCGATTCCTCTTTTGAGCTCTTTTGCTTGACTTCAGATAATAATGATCTTTCGAGTGATTAGAGTTTATGATGACTCTGTATTGAACTTGTGAGCAAGCAGTATATGGTGACGAAAAATGCTGCGTCCACCTTATGACTTGTGGGTGAGACAATATTCCTTTTTAATTGAGGAATGAAAGATGTCCTATGGCGAATTCTGCTAGCCAAATGTCCGTTTTTGATAACTTATTTCTGGTTAGACGTCAGACACGTTGCGTGTAGACTCAGACTTCTGATGAACTGAAGACACACAAAAGTCTTCGTAAGTTTTTCACATTTAACATCACTGGTTGACTTTCATTTAAACTACTGCTCATTATTCATCTCCCTCTCTCTGAGTTCAATTCTAATGATGTTAAATATCTTGTGCATGAGAGTGTGTGCATATGGGAGACTGTGATGATGATAAAGGTGAAATATGAACTATTAATTACCTTCTATCATCCTATCATCTTCTATGAAAATCTTCTGATTTTATTAATCAGTTATGCCAAGAATTATTTGAAACTTTATCTTCCGCACATTTTAGCTGTGAGGTTAAAATAAACAAAATTAAGAAAATGTATTAATAAGTATAAGATCTACTAACCTTCTTTTCCCTTCGCAAAATCCTTTAAGAACACAATTAATCACGGAACTGAATTATCATCCACTCTGAATAAACACGTGTATTAGGCTATGCGTTTTTTGGGTTTGATCTCTTCCTCACAAGGTAAAAACCTGGACTGCCTCACTCTAGTAGATTATGCGGTATTATATATTTCTGGAAGTCACCCTGCCCAAGCTGGGCGTCCAATGTGGTCAACCCACGCTTGTCTGAACCGCGGCCACGTTTTCCCCTGGCCAATCTGGGCGTCCAATGTGGTGTCACAGAAATTACAGTTTGATTAGGATGACCATATGTGTTTTTACCAGATTTATCACGATACAATGTGGGCTTCAAATGATAATGTCAGGCATGTGGACTCAATCAAAGGACTTTATTTCCCCCGATGAAAGAACAAATGTGGTTCTCTAGATACCGGTCACGAGTAATCACAACAATGAAATAGCAAATGTGGATCGCAAATATGAGATGAGAGAGCAAATGTCGGAGAAAATACAGTATGAAGAATGTAGGAAAAGATGGAGCAATAAGGCCTTTGCGCTCGTTTATCACAAGGACAAGGGAAAGATTCTAGCGCAAAAGACATAGCAGTGAGATGAGTAGATTGTGTATTTGAAGGATCAGTCAAAGAAGAATGAGGAGAAGACTCTCCATTGCTGGAGGTAGAGGCAGCACCGCGACTTTGGAATTCTAGAGTTTTAAGAGCCAACTCATGCTGTCTCTCCTTCTCCTTTTCCTCATGCTGTCTCTGCTTCTCTCTTTCCTCATGCTGTCTCTCCTCCCTCTCCTTCACATGCTGCGCCCTGCGAGCTTCCATTTCTGCATCAGTTTTCTTCTGCTCTAATTTATGGTCACCGCTGCTTTCCTCTCCACTGCTTGTTTTTCTTCTCCGCGTCATATCTCTCAAGTTTGTCCCTGACGAAAGATTTCGCTTCGTCGCCGTCCAGTCCTTCTTCCATTGCTTCCTGTCTGAGCATCTGCCTCAGTTTCGCCCTCTCGGCCATAATAAATCAGTGACTGAGACTACTCAAGGAAGAAAAGAAGAAAAAGGATACACTGGTTCCAACAGGGAGCCGCGCTAGTGTAGTGGTTACCACACCGCTCTGGCGACCGGGTGATCCAGAATCAAACCTGGGTGACGGCATTTGAGGATTTTTCGTCGACCGGGATTTGGACTGGATTAACTCGAGAACTGGCGAGGACATTTGAAGGAGTGTCGTCGACCAGGGATTGGCGGCTCCTGAGCCGACCCAGCTATAATGGGTACCTCCGAAATCGGAGAGTATTTGCCTGAATGGCGAGAGACACCTGTCTCTGTACAAGAAAAAAGGGATACTCACGTAAAATCAATGTCAGGTTAGACATTAGTAATAACCTGAGATTTCGCCTCGAGTATTAGCGGGCGTACGAAAAAAAAAAACTGGTTCCAACCACTTACGAGAAAATACCAAACAAAAAGATGATATACTTTAACCTGGGATACCTCCTCCTATAATATCGTATCTAACTATCGCTGCTATTAATCGGCAATAAAGCTCTAAATGCTAGCGACTATGCCAAATAAATGGTAGTAAAGATTACTGACTGAAAAATAAGTTGCTACAGTGGAAACAAAATAATTATTGCAAAAATTTATAAGGAAGAAAAAAATCCCCTTAATTTTTAAGTCCACTACAAGTTCACCCCTGAAGACAGTTAGGGTAAGGGAGGCAATTAACAAGACTTAATTGTCTGAACGCACTCCTTAGCTTAGCTCAAACAGCTACTTCTTCAGAACCCTGTGACAATCACAAACTTTACCAGCGTTTAGTATTACAAAATCAATAATTAACATATATTCCGACAAAATCAACCTGTAATTCAAATGTATAATGCTCAAAATGCTGTGGAAAAACAATTATTAATTGTATGGTCAGCACACCCATAAACAGATCGTTTGTCTAGGGCAATAGTTACATTTAAAGGTACACAATACCACGAGACAATCACACTCTTACTCTATTTCAGAATAAAGATAATTACTCCTGAGACGAGCTGATATTTGCCGTCTCGTCTTCCTATTCTAAGTTCAAAAAATCCTACGGACGAGACCACATTTGTCGTAGATGCTCAGGATTTTCAGTTCAATTACCGGAAACATTTGTCGTAGATTTGTGATAGGTGATTAAGACTTAGTTTGGTCCCTTCTGAATAGATATAAAGATAAGTGATAGCTCAGTGAGATTATAAATAGAAATAGATTTCACGAGTGAGATGGAGGAAATATATTAGATTCTGTCTCAGACACTCGATAAGCTTCTCTCAGTCAGCCTATCATCTACAACAGAGTTAGCCTAGTCAGACAAATCTAATATAATATATATTAATATATATGTATCTCACATACCCACACACATAAGTGACGACAATAGACGCACAAACGTGGGAAAACTATGACAATGAAAATATAGATATTTGGGAACGAACTGACTGCCACACTGATTAAGTTTAATTGTGAAGTTTAATTATAAACAAATAAACTTCCATCACAACACATAAAAATTACATCAAGCATATACAAAGAGTCATAAAGTCAAAGCATTTCTACAGGAATGATAGACCCACAGTTATGATCTTTTCCCTCGAGGGATAGCCCAGTCCTGTTAGAAAAAAAAAGAAATGATAGCCCCAACGAGTCACGGATACATCTGCTGTAGTCTAATGATTTTCCCTTTTAAAGGTATGAACAGACTTTGATAGTAGTATGCTTTATCCTAAGGAAAAATATACCTGCAATAGCAACAATTTGCATAAATGGAATTACAAAATGGGTGAATAACTGGTTGTCAAAAAAAAACTCACTCAGTCTACTTTCATTCCGGTTCTTTCATCAGGGTACCCTGGCTCACTTTCTTACCTAATAGCTTGCTGGTGTTCGCCGTCTGGCGCACTGTATGACGCACCGTTTAAATCTGTCTATCTTTTGCTGAAGCGGATTCCCAGCTCTGCAGATCGTGGTTTCATTCACGGGGTCCGGGGAGCGTCCTCTTCGTGCGATAGTTTTTCTTTACAGATTTAAGTTAGTGACACTTCACTCCGTTCAGGTAAAACATTTGTTTTAAGCGGGCACACAGTGTCAGAATGGACGAGGTTTCCCTTAGTTAGGAAGATGACCGGTTGGTAAATTCTTTCAATAGACAATTATTGTTAACCCCACAGTTCATCAAAATGTCGGAATGTTAATGATTGTAAATCTTTACTTGCCACACGGGCTGAAATGTACTTGAGTTTTCCTCAGGAAGAATTAAATATGGCGCGATAGGCCCGTTACTTCATTTTAACTTTAAAGTTCTTGGAATGGGTACTCTGTCGCTCTGGATGTCAGCGCAATGACAGACAGCTTTTACTTTAACACCAAGTCTTTAAGAAAAAAGAATGTTTTTAGTTCTTCACATAGATTTCCCATGTACTAAACGCTGGAAAAGTTGGGTCACCCCAGTGTAAAGTTTCTTTCCCTCTTTCCACTCTGTAAAGTGTCAGTCTGTATGCTCTGTAAGGAAGAGTGGTGTGTTGTTGAGATCAGGCATGCTCCAGTCTACCCAGCTGTAAATGGGTAACTCACCCTAGTCCTGAGTTAGGGAAGGCAAAGGCTCCAGGGGAAGCAGGCCCTAAACTTGGTCACTTCAACCGACGCAGGATGGTGTATGTATGGAGTAGAAGTGTCGAGTGTGATTACCGCGAATGGTGTACTGTTCGTGTGCTGACCAATATAACCACTCATACACTTGTGTCTACAAGGCACCAATGCAGACTGCTGGAATCTTTGTTTACTCAATTTATTCAGACGTACACACTGGGACATACGAGTACATCATGGTATGTTGACATATCAATTTGTAGGTATACATAGCAGATCTGAAGTCATGACACATTCAGAAATAATGGGCAGTACATCAAAAGTTCAATGTCAGGATACATTATGGCCGCATCCCCCTATCTGACTAAACGCGTCAGTGAAGGCAGATCGGTACATAACTAAAGTTACTTGACGTCCATAGTTTGTAGTATATATTATGAACCCACGAAAGGGGGGGTTTCTAGCAAGATTGAGATCTCCCTGTCACTGTCCGATAATAGGATAAATAATCTGTTCTCTTGGCAGTGATCAAAACATATGATGACCGAAATCTAACATGGCCGCCTCCCTGAGTTGTCGTTCACTCATTCATAGGAAGGAGAATATAAGCCAGAGTTAATTTATAATGGGTATATAAATGATTTCATAAATGTTTCCATACAGCTCTACGGTGATCAGGTTAATTCACGTAGCCATAACCGCTGCAGGAAAGTCTGTCATCTTCGTCGATACAAAACACGACCCTAGCGATACGAAGCAAAATGTTCCATCTAGGTCGAATCGACATGAGATCATCAAAATAGGGTCTGGCAATACATGGAGTCCGAATTATACATTGTACCGTACCTTAGGAGAGTCTCTAACATAAACTATAGTAGAGATACCATCTCCTTTAGAAGAAAACCACTTCATGAATCATATTTCCTTAAGAATCTACCAGCCCTTTGAAAAGTGCGTACCCGCCATTATCACGGTACATCGGAACTCATCACGACTTGTCAAGACAACTCATATTTCCGCTAGACCGGAATAATAAGAATCTAGTCCCGCCTACCCATCCAAAATATACAATATAGGACTGATTCTACTTGTACTAATAATATGTAATACATATGAATTCAGGCCATAAACATAATAAGCAAATTAATATATTTTCTGGCCCTAAAAAATAAGTACAAACGTAAGAGCAATATCCTTGCGCCGGATCAATATCCAGAACGATTACTCCTATAATCAAAAGTGTGAATCAAACATGGATTATCTCGCTTTCCCCATAGACAGCATTTTCATACACAAATGAATGAATGTCTATATTTTTCCCATATTAAATAGCCATATCGATTTTTGTAATATGTGCGACAAAATATGCACGCAACACCCAGTTTCACTGAATAAAGAAAAACCACATATGCAATATTTATACATACTATGTACTCGGTTATAACTTACATTATAAACTGCAAGCGGAGGCTTGACTTATCGTTTAAAACTTCCCGTGAAATAAGTTATATTCATAAAATCAGTCATCATGAATTAGAAATACATACGTATTTCGTCAATACTCAATGATGAATCAGTGCAGTTAAAAGTTCGTTTAAAATATTCTTGACTGATCGTTCGCAGTTTAATTAAATTCATTTACAGCTGCATGAGTTTAAGCTAGAAATTATAATTTATTCTGCTTTCCACTGTAACATGTCGATTAGAGAATATAACATACTTATCAATTAATTTCTTCTGCACAGAAATCTACCTAATGAAATGAAATAAGCGATTTATCACTAGATCACTCAACTTAATAGATATATGTATATTTACCTCCACACAGAACTACTAAGAACTAAACCACTTCGACCAACTAAATGCCATCTTCTATCAACAGAGATTCGTAGGAATCGAACGTAGGTTGTTCTAGTCTTGACTGCGAAGTTACTGAGTGAATGAAATCTAAAACTCCGGTTAAGATATATGAAACAGACAAAGATCCCACGTTATTTCGAAATCCGAAATAGCGCCGGTATCTCCCCCTCTCCTAACACTTACGTTAAACCAAGAGACTGCCATAAACTGCCACTTCGCGTCTTTGACACCTCCGTCTAAGAAACTGGCCGTAGAGTGCCGTGTCAGATGGAAATGCTAGACAAATGTCTCATTTCTGGTCGAGGCAGATGGCAGTTTCCACACCTCGCCGAGAGCTTTAACCGAAGAAACTCGCGTGACAGATGAAAATGTAGATAATCGTCTGCATCTATGTCTGGCGAAACGAATTATCACACATTCTGTCTCTGCAGCGACTGACATCTGATGTAATAAATGCGTTACCAGTGTATGAAAAAAAAAAACGGTAAAGTCAGAATGGGAAAGTATCAGAATGGGAAAGTAAATATTTTTCGCAAACGAACGAATGCGAAAAACATGCAAAGGATGAAAGAGCGATAATAAAGTAGAGGACACGGGTAGAAAAAGAAAAGAATATAGAAAATTTATTGATCATAAATCTCCCTGCGACACTGTGTTCGTCAGCACAACCGATTTGGAGGTGGCAGTATTCACATTTGGGGACGATTCAGTTTTCACCATCGCTTGCCTCTTCACGTCTTCCGTGGAAATGCTAATGCTGTGACATATCGAGATGAGGTTCTGGATGCATTGGTTGCTCCTGCGTTCACAAATTATCCAGACTTGCAGCTTCTCCAGCAGGATAACACACGTGCGCACACCGCATGCATTATGCAGCAATATCTACAGCAGCAGAACATTGTGACGATTGATTGGCCTGCCCTATCACCAGACATGTCCCCTGTAGAACATCTGTGGGTCGAGCGTGGACGCAGAGTCAACAAGCAAGGTTCTCCAGCTAATCTGCAACAGCTCGAAGCTGCTCTTACACGATAATGGACTTGATTCCCCGGAATTTCCTTCAGAGCCTTGTGCGTTCCATGCGGAGCCGCTGCTAAGCTTGTTTGCAAGCACACGGTGGACGTACCAGATACTGAGGATAGTGTGAATGAATTTTTTTATTGGTTGCATTTTTGGTTTTCTCCCTTGCCTGCACAGAATGCAATAAATTTCATAACAATCAAATGTACATATTAATGACCAGCATGGATTCATAGGAAAATGAATAAAGATTCCTAATATGTAAACTTGTAAACACTTATATTTACATTTCACACTCTGTTCCTGGATTATACAGGTGGTGCGTTTTTAATGTGCTTCGGTATAAATACTCGTATATATAGGGAGACACGAAAACACATGATGCTGGAGACAGACTTGACAGAAATTTGAAGAGTATGAAAGAACTTAGCAGACTAGGGATAGTAAGATTCGGCAAGAACAGAATGAAGCCCTCTGCTATATAAAAAACTGAATGGTAGTAACAAAGTACAATGTTGTCCCTTTAATAATTGACTAGTTATAATGCAGATACATTTTCTTTGTGTACGATCGATTAATCTGTACTGAACGTTTTCTTATTTGTCATTAGACAATATTCATATCAGTTCATGTTTTCCGTTTTCGCAAGTACTCGAATGTTTACTGACAAATCTGAAGAATCCAGTTTCTTATTTTAAAACCTCCAGGTATGCTGCATTGTAACATTTTTATTGCTCTGGCTTTCACGACACGTAATCATCTTGTTTTCTGGTTCATTATTTTTTCTTTCCTTCCTCGATTTTCTTTTTGTCTTCTTTGTAGTTCTCTGCTAGCAATCATCTTTACTCCTGCTTCCTCCCCTTATTTATTAGTAGGCTGTTACTGACTGATTTCTCATGTTTTAATGCTATTTTATTTTTATTCTCTCTCTCTTAGCAACATGCAAGTGGTATACTCTCATCGTGCAGCGAGAAGTCACCTGGAGAGCAGGAGAGATCATTAAAGAACGCTGTGTTAGAACGAATTGACTGGAATGATTACAACCTCATGAAAAGAGAATCCACAAGAACAGGGCTTGCTGAACATGGAGTAGGAGGGAAACTAAACCTTTCAGAGAACGAACAGTTGAAGGCTAAAGAACTGTTTGATAAATACAAATATGATGTTTTTTTAGGCGACCGTATTTCCTTGGAGAGATCAATTGGAGATTTAAGACCCGATGCTTGTAAGGAAGTTAAATACCTAAAAAATATTCCAGAAAATTCTGTCAGCATTATCATTCCTATGCATAATGAAAAGAACTCTACTCTTCTCAGAACTATCCACAGTATTATCAATCGTTCTCCAGTTAGTCTGTTGAGGGAGGTAATCATTGTAGATGATGTTAGTCAAGATGAAGAGCTGAAGGCACCTTTAGATGACTACATACGGCAGCACTTTAGTAACGTAAAAATTATCAGAAACAACCGTAGAGAAGGCTTAATACGCAGCAGAGTAAAAGGGGCCGATTTTTCTACAGGAAGCTTTCTTCTTTTCCTGGACTCACATGTGGAGGTAAATTACAATTACCTACCCCCGCTTCTAGAAATTATAATGCTCGACTATCGAACTATTGCCTGCCCTACAGTAGATTTCATTACGTATAATTTTAACATTGATACACTCGCTGAAAAGAGAGCCAGAGGTGGTTTCAACTGGAACTTTCATTACAAACGAATGCCTGTAACCACTCCTATGGATGATACAACGCCACATGCAAGTCCTGTCATGGTTGGATGTGCTTTTGCCATTAGCAGGCGATGGTGGGAGAAGCTTGGAAAGTACGACCCAGGTCTGGATGTGTGGGGAGGTGAACAGTTTGAGTTGTCATTTAAGACGTGGCAGTGTGGGGGCAGTATGGTAGATTCACCTTGTTCCAGAGTTGCTCACTTGTTCAGACACTGGCCTTACGCGTCTGAAATAGATAAAGTCATCAATAATAATTTGCAACGGGTTATCACCGTGTGGGCGGATGGATTCAAGGAAGTTGCGTTACTGAAAAGTCCGTATTTGAGAGATGCCAGTCCTGGAGACATCATACAACAGGTCGAATTGAGAAAAAACCTGAAGTGCAAGCCGTTTGACTGGTTCCTGACAGAAGTAGCACCAGACATTCTGGAATTGTTCCCTCTGGTCGAACCTTCACCTTTAGCTTGGGGTCAACTGAGAAGTAATTTCAATTCGTCCTTATGCGTGTATACACAAGAAATGAAGATATACGTAGACCGCTGCAACAGAGAACCAGCGAATAAACTGACATTTGATTGGAGACTTCACATTGCCGCAGAAGATCAGCGATGTTTTTCCATCATTGATCAAGTGCTGGTAATGTGGTCATATATTGACATTCAGGTAGAGCCAATACAGTCATTTGCTTGGGACCATAAAGGTGGTCACATTGCAAATTTTCACACACATTTGTGTATAGATTTCAGGCAAGATACCCTTCAACTGTATCAGAGTGAGTGCGTTGAAAACAAAAGTACTCAGTCATGGTCATTCGAACATTTCAACGAAACACGGGTTGTCGAAGTCTGGGAAAAGTATATAAAAAAATCGGAAGCAAAGACGTTACACTAATAACGTCACTTTTTGAGAAAAGTTTAGGTTAATATAGAAAATGACACATTGCGATTTAAGCTCAAGACAATGTGGACAATAGAGATATAAGAACGTGATGGAAAAGATAACCTGAAAACATCATTCAGAGACATTGAAACTTGTATAGATAATGTGGCCGAGTTGAGAAGGGAAATAACAAAAAGGGAAGTAATAATGCTTAGGTAACAGTATGAGTAGGAATTCCCCCTCTTGAAGCAATAGGACACACAGTTACAGCTTATGAATTAAACGGGAATCACTCTGTCACATGACGTGGGCTGTATTCACATGTGTCAAACATGGTGTTCGTTCGACATATGAAGGGAAGAGAAACGGTGGTAACGCAATGATGTGTGCACGGCAGTTCCACCTAGGTCTTCATCGAAGAAGCACCGAGAAAACTCAGTCTGATGGGTTTTGGTGTGGTCTCTTTGCAAATGTGGAAACAGATGCAAACTCAACATCCAGTTCAGGATTCAAGAATGCATCGTGTGTGAGAAGGGATTCCTATTGTAGACAAGAGTTCCTTGTGTTTTATTTCGTTGGACGGAGATGTCCAAATTTGAGAAAAGGTACGTTTCATCCAATTTATAGACTTTATGCCTTGCAAGAACTACGTTAGGGTGTCAGTCTTTAAACTAAAGTAAGATTCCCCAGTGTCGACCGGCCAGCTGATAATTTGAAGCATCACCTTAAATTAACAGAAATGAAGTATAGGGTCCACGATACACGTCGTACATTATTTATTTAGTTCCTCACAAAATTCAAGCAATGGCAAAAATTGGAGAATCTTGAACATTTGTCTACTCAAATAAATGCATGGTCAGTCCATAACTATGTAAGCATGCATGGTGATATATCGTAAATACATTCGTCTCATCTATTCAGTTCTGGCCGTTGTACTAGTAGATGCGTGTCAACCACGGACACCCAAGTAATGCGAACCCGAAACGTGAATTTATGTTTCTTGAATAAAATACTTCTCTATAAGGTGCGGAACTTCTTCATAAGCTCGGGACCATCTTAACGATTGTTGAAAAACAAGTAGCGGCCGTCGAAAATATATTAATGCCACATAAAGGTACCAAATTCCTCCACAACTCCGGGAGCTCGAGAAATACGTCTTGCTTGGACGAATGAAGTACACGAAAGGCCCAGAATATTAGCCGTTAGAATAAATTAGTGCTACCGCGTTACGTCATTGACAACCTGTGACGTATCAAATTTTAAGGCATTCAATACAAGTTAAAGATAGTGCAACACATGCATTACCACAAATATACATATCTCCTCAAATAACAATGGCTATATGCCTGCGTGTGACAGTATACCATGACATATTAACTTTATTCCTTAACATTCATCAACACCCATTTAGATCCTAGAGTCACAGCCTATGTATGCATTTGGAAGACTTTACGTAGGTCCTTGGATTTTCTTTCTTCCAGTTGGAGTTACAGTGGGGTTATAATTTTCTAACGGAATTTGTCAGAGAAAACCCCGGAGAAGAGATGGTTACCATTTCTCCGACTGCTATCGGCCAGTCAGCTGTAATCCCAGAGCAGGACTAATTGGGAGAGTGCACTCAGAAAAATTAGTTGAGAGGGAAAGAGTTTGAATAAAGTGTGGGCAGAGACATTCAGTGAATTTAATAGCTGTGTTGCTGACAAGAAAAAGTCAGCGGGTCATAAGTAGGGATATATATTTATTTCAGGGTTCCCTGCAGCCAGATTATTGGAACATCTGCCCAATAATAGAGAGTGATGACTCTACGTTGATTTACTTTTTATGCCTATTTTCTACTAGCTTTATTTGTCTCTCAAACTGATACATGCATTTTTATGTTTGACTTTTAGTGATTGATATTTACTGACTTTACCATAGTTTTTGTTGTTGTTAATAAACTAGACACTTCATCAGCGGATTGGACTCTACTTCCTATCTGTACTTCACCTTGATTGTTTGTGGAGTCACTAATGTGTAATAAACCTTATCTCCAAGAAGAGAGAGAGAGAGAGAAAGAGAGAGAGAGAGAGGCAATGTGACAGTAGTTAAAATATAGTTCTCGGGTGGCAGGAGGGGAGAGTCAGTATCTGTTCTCTACTCCTGATAACTATAAGTCACTCTACCCACATTCAACACCATAACTTATCTATCTTCTCAGTCTTCACTCAGACTTTTGACTTGCCTCAGACGTCACTCAGACTCTTTGTCTGGTCTCAGGCAGACTCAATAAAAAACCACTCGCAACAGTGGTATAATGCGAAGGGGTTTGGTATGCCAAGGCCACCCTGCGATTTGGGACAAAAGAAATAGCTCCTCGTGGGTGATTCATTTAGCGCGAGCCATGTTCTAACGTGTTGTACAATTTTATATTCAATTTCTTTAAGCTGTTTTTCTGAGAAGTGTATGTTAGAAAAATAAAACATGAGAGGACCGAAACACACCGGGTTAATTAATGAAATCTTTCCTTACGTTGGGAAGGGAGCATAGCTTAATTTTGTTAAGTTAGACCTAAATTCTAATATCAGGCTGTTTGCTTGGTACTGGTCCGATGTGTTATGTCATGTCCTAGGTATCTGTAAGAACGCCCTCGTTCAGAAGAGGGGATTTCTTGACCTTGAATATTAAATGTTAGCCTGATTAGTTTTGACCCAATTGTTTCCGCTTCGCTGAACACAGCACACTTTTGTGCCTTTACCGCCTTACTGCTGGTGTCCATAAATACTGTCGTCTTCTGTGCCATAAATATATACATACATACTGTCGTAGAATTTTGATAGGGGAATTAAGACTTGGGTTGGTCCCTTCTGAATAGATTAGAACAAGTGATAGCAACAGTGAGAGATAATAATAGAAATAGATTTTCACGAGTGAGATGGTAGAAATTAATAGAGTCTGTCCCTGAAATCGAGAATCTTCTCTCTTTCAGCCTATCTTCTACAACAGATCTAGAGGAGTCAGACAGTCTATTATAATATATATATATATATATATTAATATATATATCCACTCATACACACACACATAAGTGACGACAGTTAGACGCACAGATGTGAAAACTATAACAATGGAATATAGATATTTTGGAACGAGCTGACCGACACGCTTGAATAAAGTTTATGTAAATTTTATTAACATAAGGAAAATTGTCCACAACAAATAAGGTTGCTTATCAAGCACATATAATTACACATAGGTTAATGAATTACTAAAAAAGAACAATAGACCCACAGGTGTAATCCTTTCCCTCTATGTAGAGCCAACGATCCCGTTAGCAGAAAAGTTATAGCCTCCAAAGAGTCACAGATATATACGCTATGTTCTATGATTTCTCCTCTATAGTTTAAGAACAGAGTTGATATATTAATCTATCCTAAGAGGAAATCAGCATTTGCAACACAAATTGCATATAAGAAATACAAAGTGGGTGAAATTTGTTATACAATAAAAGAGTCACTCATTCCTGCTCTCATTCTATTCATACAACAGTGGCCACTGACAATCTTGCTACTTACAGACTGGATTTTGTCCTTTCTAAAACAATCTTTGGGACATACACACATACAGCAGCGCCAGTTATTTTTCGCCAAGAGAACCCCAGCTCCTCAAAAGACAGAATCAAATCCACTGTTCCGGGGAGCGTTCCCTTGGTTATTATTATACGGGTTACTGGTTAGGTCACTAGGAAAAATTCTGTTCAGCTAAGAGATGCCACAACGCTCACAGTGTCAGAATCTTGAGGTTTCCGGTACTTTAGGAAATGTCAGGTTTGTAACTACTCAGTATAAACAATTGATTGTCACACCACAACTTGATCCCAAAAAAACCCGTCGGAAATGTTAATGTTGTAATTTATCTCGCCACATGGCTGAATATTACAATGAGAATGTTGGAAGAATTTTAATCTAGCTCGATAGGCCCAGTTATTTCATTTAGTCTTAAAGTTCGTGAACATGGGTACTCTATTTCTTTCTGGATGCAAATACAGTGCCAGACAGGTGGTAACTGGTAACTCACTTATTTAAATTACAAAATGTTTCTTCTATGGTTTTCTCATATACTGAAACAAACCGCTGGTAGAGGTTGGGCTGACCCAAAACTGTATAAGGAAGAGAAAAGTACAAAATACTAAACCGCAATATTATACACACATCCCATCCCACTCTCGCGTGAAATATAATATTCACTTCGGTTATTAACTTTAAGTTAGAGACTATAAGCTTAGCGCTAGTCTCATCGTTAAAACTCCCGTGAAATAAATTCTAGTCATTGAGAAAAAACCAATCATCATGAATTAGAAATATATATACATATATTTCGTCACTACTCAATGATGAATCAGTGCATTAATTAGTTAGTTAAAAATTTTCTCGGACTGGTTACTAGCAATTTAATTAAATTTATTTATAGCTGTATGAGTTTTAGCTAGAAATTATAATTTATTCTGCTTTCCACTGTAACACAATAACTAGAGAAATATAACTGACTTATCATTTAATCACTCTGCACATCAATCTAGTGAAGATATACTTCGAACTATCAATTCTATCACTCGACAATACTAGTCAATATTATTTACCTCCAAACAGAACTACAAGCTATCACCACGAAACTGGGAAATACACTTTATACAGGTAGTCTCGAACTCGGCTATGTCGAGAAACTAAGAACTTCTCTATACACAGTATTCAGAACGTAGGAAGCTGTCTACTGACTAAGGAGTACTGAAGTGAATGAAGTTAAAACTGCTCTGGTATAAATATACCTCTGATGAAAGGAAAATGATTACATTTCCGAAACCCCAGACTCTCTCTACCATATGTTCGCACCTAGAGGAGAATCTGCATAAATTCTATCTCATTCTACGAATTTGAGAGATTTCTCACCCAGAACCCGAAAACAGACTTAACACCTATAGACATTTCCTCGATCTGATCCGTCCTCGGCAATAAAACTCACTTTGTGCGTTTCACACGTTCTGCTTAATATGGCCGTTCCCAGCGATCCATGTCTTTCATCTCAGATCTTACACCGAGTATAATTAACTATAGACGGACAGATCAGATGAAAATAATTGACGATAATCTTACTTCTTATCCCTGTCGAGAACGAATTAACACGATTCGGTCTCATCAAAGAACTTAGCTTAACAGCAATAAAATGCGTTGCTAAATTAGACAAGAAAAAGACAAAGTTATGAATGGGAGAGTTTACTTAACAATCGAGCGTATGCGAAAAAAAAGAAGAAAGGTAAAAGAGCGAAGAAAAAGTAACAGGCAAGTGCAGAATAAAGAATAAATATCTGAAATTTATTAATCATAAATATCTCTCTGCCACACATACGTACATACATACGTACATACATATGCATGAAGGCATATTTGGAGTCATCCTTATATGACCACCAGTTATGCACAGTGCTACAGTATACATATGTGGAAGTGAACCTCTGTCTGTGAGGCTAATTACATCTTCATTGTCTATTGAAGTCATCCACACACTTTCAGGGATTCCCCCTGTGGTGAAACGTGTTGACAGCACAGCATTTCACATTAAGCTTGGAGAAGTCACTTGAGCCCTATACGTGATTCTTTGGCTTTCGCCTAGTTGAGTGCATGCAGGCGGATCTCACTATGGACCCAGTGATCAGCAGGGGGAGCTGGGAAGTGGCTCTGTGCAAGACGTGGTAATTTCTTGGAAGAGCCCAGAACCAGATCACAGTATTTTAGCTCTGCATAGTTGGAGAGCCCCCTTGGATGGCGGGGAATGCACAGTAAGCTACACACTTCTTACTCCTAGATTAGGACCAGGTGTGACGATCCTTTACATGCAAGCCAAGCTGGAGAAACTGGAGCTATGACTTTACCTCAGCACGTTTCAGAATGACAGAAAAACCACAGGAAAAGCCTAGATCTACAGTGTAGATAATACCAAGGAGTCGTCTACTAGGTATTGGCTGCAAAAGAGCGAGAAGCTCAGCAGCTCTAGTTAAACAACAACAATATGTACATAATACATACGTGATATATATATATATATATATATACTGTTCAAAAAAAGAAACGCAACTTTTTTGGTGTTACTTTTATAAAAGATATTCGCTGACTGAACATCAGTCAACCTATCGACTGTATATACCTGGTCATTAACTTCTCGTGGTTACCTGAATTCTACTCACCTCATGATTCGTGAGGTCATGAAAGAGGTCAAGGTCAAAACAACATTTTTGACAATAACTCGTGACAGGTTTACGAGAATCCCGTGAAACTTACTGAACGCAAAACTCTCTGACCATATTATTGAATGCCTATAAAAGATTGACGCTCCTCGAATAAATTCAGTTGAAAATTCAATGCGCAATTATGGCTCATCTCACTACAGAACAACGATTGATCATCATTGGACGTTTACAGACTGGACAGTCACAAAGTGTAGTGGCCAGACAATTTAATGTGGTTAGAAGCACCATTAATCACCTTTGGAGGCGATTTAAATAAACTGGCTCAGTGGCAGACCGGCCGCGCAGTGGAAGACCCAGAGTCACAACTCCTGCCGAAGACCGCTTCATACGGCTGATTTTACGTCAGGAATAGACTTGCATCTGCGTCCTCCACAGTCCATTCAATGTCAGCAGCTCGTCGAATTTCAGATCAAACGGTCAGGAACCGGCTGCAGGACTCTGGTCTTTGGGCTAGAAGACCCTACAGAGGTCCTGTTCTTACGGACCGGCATCGCCAGAACCGACTGCAGTGGGCGAACCAGCATCGTCAATGGACCGTTGGGAATGACTGGAGACCGGTTTGGTTTAGTGATGAATCATTTTTTGTGCTCCAGTGACACGATAGACCGAGAAGAGTTTACCGCAGAGTCCATGAGCGCTACGCCCAGAACAGCGTTGATGAGGCTCCACCACATGGTGGTGGAGGTGTACTAATGTGGGGGGCGATCAACTTCATGGGAAGAAGTGACCTGGTGCAAATTGAAGGGCGCCTGAATGCTCAACGATACGTCGCTGAAATTCTTCGTCCTCACGTCTTTCCACTTCTGGCTGCAGGAGGATCGATTTTTCAGCAGGATAACGCTCGACTTCATGTGGCACAACTCACTACCCAGTTCCTCGCTGACAACAACGGCCAGACCATTCCGTGGCCAGCCATGTCATCAGACGTGAACCCCATAGAACACTTATGGGATGAACTCGACAGACGACCCCACCAGCGAGACGTGGCTCCAGCCAATCTCCGACAGTTGTCTCTTGCACTGTGGGAAGAGTGGGCAGCCATCCCACAACAACAGATCCAACGGCTAATTGGATCCATGTCAAGGAGATGTCGTTCTCTAATAGAGGCCCGAGGAGCCATACACCTTACTGAAACGGAGGCCTCATTCGCACAGAATAAAAGTCCAAACCAAATTTAATGAACATCATTTCATTGTTAAAGTCTGAAAGTTTCTTCATGCCAAAATTGAAACATTAATTCCGTAAAATAAAATTTTGGTACAAGTTTGAAATTTGGTGTCCATTACCACTGCAATAATGTTGCGTTTCTTTTTTTGAACAGTGTATATGTGTATATATGTATATACATATATATATATATATATATATATATATATATATATATATATTATATATATATATATATATTATATATATATATATATATATATATATATATATATATATATATATATATATATATATATAATATATATATATATATATATATATATATATATATATATATATATGTGTGTGACAGGGGCGCTAGGGGTACCTCACACCCAAGACCCGTGCACTAAGAAAATTTATAAAGGATCGTTTGACAGGGGTTGCAATTATTGGTTGCTTGCAACCCTCTCAGCAGCAGACTTAACAATTCAAGCAACCCAAAGCCTTATGCAGATCAACATTTAATTCTACCGAACAGAACCGAACACCAAACAAACAATCCAACAAACACCCAGTCAGTGTTCATAGACTGTCTGAAAAATAATAAATAAAACAACGTCTAAGTGAACATCAATAGCATGGATAATAACACTTACCATACAGAAAACATGCGCCCACCTGACATCATCAACTATCTCACACACTCATGCGTGTCGTCCAATGCGACTAGTATGGTGTCGTGCATGAGGCTGGCAATCGCACCGGGTAACATAGGTTGCTACCGAAACCACTACTGCAAGAGCATCTGAATGCTCCATGCTGAGGTAAACCACACCGGTGGCCCCATGCTCCCTCGGGAGCGGAGAAGAGAAATATACATCTGGTACGCCCACGTGCTCTCACAAACCATTGTTCACACAACAATAATAATCAACTGGACATAAAATAATATTCTTCAATACATGTACAACAAATAATCTCAATAATGAGAATTAACCACCACCTCACAACTGGTCTATCTCAATATTCGTTACTGCATTCTGAAGCATGTCGTATATGCCGACTCGTGCGGCTGGGAATCTCATCGCATGAAACACATTATTACAGGAACAACCACTGTAATAGCATAAAAATGCTTCTGTTGGCTTGTGGTGGACACCAGCCGCATTGGTGTTTCCATGCTCCACCAGGAGCAAACAGAGAAACACCTGTCTCAACAAAGGAGTGGCCTCGCGCTCTCCAGAAATCTAAATACATATTCTCACCTCACAGTAACCCATTAAATATACAGTAGAATTATCAATAAACGTGAAATACACTAAATTACTCTTACATAAAGAATACAATATAATTATTCTCGACTTAAGCCAAACTGGGACTAAATACACCGCGTGTCGCTCGGCATAACATATTATAGGTTTACCACGCGGAGCGTGTTTAATCAGACTCGCTATCGCCGCCTTTTATCACCACGAGGCTACTATCTTGCGATCGTTAATCTTATCTAAATTCAAGTAATAGATGCTTCTCTGTCCAGTTTCATGTATAAAACACTCTTACTAAATTTGCCCGGTCTGATGGATGAAATACTTGATACTAAATTCTCACATCTGGATTTAGGCTTTGCGTGCCTAATAAAACCTATCAAACATTATTTTCACTCATCTATCATTTCTTCAAGACTAAATCATAATGTCCTAAAAAGACATTTCCTTTGGAAACACATCTATCTATTTCACTAAGCATTAAAACAGACTCGTGCTGAATATAATTCTAGAATTATATAAAATTAATTCTAATTTAAAATTAACTCACGTGCTCAAGGCATTTACAGCTTGGCTCTGTCGTCTGTTCTCTCTGGCGGCTGATACTAGGAAAGGTCCGCTGGTAGCTCGCTATCTCTTTTTATAGGCACTAGGCTAATCACTCACTTTACTGCGCTAGGCGTATTAATCTTGGCCACACAGATAACACACGCGATTATTGCTCCAGAATGCATGAAAACACAGATTTACACAACTAGAGCAAAAACACAACTAATTCGTAGGCTTATTATGGCCTTGTAATAAATCTGCTTGAAGATAACGTGATCAAAAGGCACTAAACCACAGAGACAATATGACTGACCAGATGGGGCCAGCGCCTAGAACGACAGACCTCAAGATGGCGCTGTCACATATTTCCCGCCTGATTTTGTTGTCGTCCCGACAACTACACTAAATCAGGCTCCCCAGTCGTATTCTCCAAATCTGGAGGATCACCTTTTCCTTCACTTCGTCTCAGGTCATTGCCGGTGACTCTAATGCTCGGACTCGCTCTGTCCGTTCGTTGGATGATATATGGACCCCCTGTCATTGTGGGAGCACGAACTACAACGTACTCGTCTTTTGACCACATATCACGAATCTCGGATCTCTCAGCGTCGTGCATTCTCTTCTTCACCAATTCTCCGACCTGTAGTGGAGTAGAACACGACAGCTTGTCACATCTCTCTTTCCGGACTGCTGCAAAACTCTGCAACGGTGGCTCTGCTCTTACGTGCGCCCCTCGTAGCCTGGAAACGTGTCCTTCAACGAGTTTTAGATGAGTCTCCTCCTCTAAATGTCGACCACTTTTCCTGGCGCCCTTATGGTGACAGTTGCCACGGCCATCTCTTGGCTTGCACTGTGACGGCAATGTAGATGTGTTGGTACGCTTAGAGAGGGCGCTCTTTGATGGGCAAACCGATATCAAATGGTCCGGGGACCTATGTTGCGTGATAAATTCTCGCAACATCATTTTATTACAATATCTATTTTATAACGCAAGGGCAACAACTGCTTGAAATTTATAGTTACTTTTCTCGGTAAGCATTTGTCTCCTCGCGTTGGTTGAATGCAGTTGAGTTTTTGAGCTGTGGTCATTTTTTGCGCTGGACTGCGCATGACTTGTCTTGCTTTTGGTCGATCGGTTTCCGCCCACCACTAGTGGAGTGAGCGATTTGGAATGGCGAAAGAGATGCCTCGTTGAAAAGGGGATCTCCGCTATTTTTTGTTCTGTCAGGGATGTGTAGTCCTCTTAATGGATATTTCGTTTATTCGAGATAATACCTCTAGTGTTTCCCACATGTCGGGAGGCGTGATATTTCTGTGTATTTCATGAAAGCAAGGTAAATTGACATTTTCATTAACTCTATCGATTTTTGGTCGTGAACGATTTCTGGTTCATAGCCTGTCTTCGAAAGTCGTCGTCACGAGATGTTTTCCTAGCTCACATGTCGCTGTATTGTGCTGCATCGGTTGATGCAGGTCCCAAGGACCATTACTTGCTACTTTGTTAAATGAACTAGGTTTGAAAAACCTTTATTATCTAGAGGATATTTTTGAGGACATTATTTATACTTCGGCAGACGTGTCTGTCTTGCTGAAGTCAGACTAAGGAGAGTGAACTGATCTCATACATCTGGTTATCTCCTGGCTGTTATAGAAAAGGATGGAGTTTTCCACCTGACTACATTTACAGCACTATGAAATATAACATGCATCTGACTCATCATTGTAATGCTGTCTACCGTCTATTGCTGTATTGAATGTTGCTGTGATAATGACTGTTTGATGTGCCTACATATTCGCGTAACCATTTTGTCACTGTGGCGTCCACAATAAATAATGAAGAAAAACGTCAACGGCTGTTTCAAGAATCATTGACTTTATACGTCGTGAGTTTACTGACGTCCTATGTGGATTGCCCTGTTATTTTTGTATGAACATTGTTTTGACTGAACACATCTGCACACTACACAAAACCAGACATGCGGATACCATCCATCATCATATGGCATCACGCATCATTTGGTGGCCATAAGCTGGTTTGATTCTGGTACCAGCAAACACGGGGTCCCTTACCCACTTCATTTTCAACAAGAATTCATCAGCATCCTTCAAGAAATTAACATTCTTCAATACAGTCAACATCTTCAAAATTTTCAAAGTACTCGGCGTTGCCCGGTAAAAGTCAAAATTTCAATTTTTTGACGGAAACAAGAATTTGACAGTACCCGGCGTTGTTACATGTTGCCGGATAACTCGGACTGCTGTTATCTTTTACGCAAGTCAAGCAAGTTGCTGCTGTCAAGGTTCCAGTGCTGTCGTTTTTGTGAAGGTCAAGTGCCGGTTGAAACGGGTTGTTTTCTGAAGAAGGCCAAGTACCGATTTCCATCAACTTACTTTTGGATTAGAAGGTCAAGTGCCGAAACAACTCAACACACAGTATTTCAGAAGCTCTTGTACCATCGTGTTAGCAGTGGAAGCAGTTCAGATGTGCCATCATCGTTGGAGCTTCGCTCTTTAGGACGTTGATTGACATCCGTTTTTTCTGCTGTTCTACGATTGGAAGCCTATAAGTTAAGTGGCCTGTTTGTATGTAAACTGTGCCCTTATACTTCTGCTGAGTCTTCTGTGTATCATCTCATTCTATATGTTATATGTCTATATGTTATTTGTATATTTATATGTTTATATTTCAGCGGGTTCTCGGTTGGGTGGTGTCTCCGTTAGATTATGCCACGTCATAGAGGTCGTCTATTGTGAGCGTTTTCTGTAGGGTTTGCAAATTTCCGATACTGGAATTTGCTAAGCGACTTCTGTTGCTATTTATGTTAGCTGTGATGACATGTTTTAATATTGTTTTCGTTATTATTTCGCATTCTTTAGTTTTGTTTTGATTTGTTTGTATTTGTTAGCCTACTCTTGTCTATAATTTAGTTTCATACAACATTTTTGTTTATACACTGTGGTGTCATGTATTTTGTTTAATTCTATCGCAGATATCGTCACATTTTTTGTGATATTTCATTAATTTCTGCTTTATTTTTAGTTGATTTCTGCGAACGTTTTTGTATTGTTGCTGATCTTTGTTATTGTTTACATTGTTATTGTTTACATTGTTTGCATTGTTTACATTTTCAATGTTTACATTCTGCATGTGTTTACATAGTCATTGTTTACAGTTATAGTAATTAGTTAATGGGCTATGCTAATGCACTGTTACTACTACACTGATGATAAATGAATGATGAATAGTGTCGTGCACTATTGAATGAGAAGTGCACTTATGATCAAGAATTGATTGTTGATATTTCATATACAAGTTCTTTGATTGGAGACTTGTTTCCCACAGAGACTGGGATAATATAAGGTGATGTGAATATACAAGTGCTTAATTAAGACTTGTTACACTTAGGTTTGAAATAAATTAGTTAATTATTTCAGGTTTTGGACTCATATGTTAGACAACATGTCTACATTTGAGCACTTTATTGAGCAGGGTAAATTGCTTGGGAAGACTGGTGATAAGTTAGAAGAATTTGCAACTGCTCGATATGATAAAGCAATGGAAGCTGAACAAAAGAAACTGCATATGGAAGCTGAACAAAAGAAACTGCAGATGCAGGTGGATGAAAAAAGATTCCAAATGGAAATGGAAAAACAAAAAAGGGAATCAGAAGCTGAGGAAAGAAAACTCCAGCTAGAGCTGAAATAAAAGACTTGAAAAAGAGGCTGAGAATAAAAGACTTGAAAAAGAGGCTGAAAATAAAAGACTTGAAAAAGAGGCTGAAAATAAAAGACTTGAAAAAGAGGCTGAAAATAAAAGACTTGAAAAGAAGCTGAAAGACTTCAAAAAGAGGCTCAGGCTGAGGAAAGAAGATTACACAGAGAGTCTGATGAGAGGAAAGAGAAAGCAAAAATGGAACATGAAGAAAAGGTCTTAGCTTTAGAGTTGGAAAAATTGAAATTGACGAGCATGAGTAATGGTAATGATTCAAACAAGGGTTCATCTTCTGGTAAGGCTAATAATGATACTTTTAAGATTAAGTTACCAACATTTAGTCCTTCCAGTGATGACATAATGTTCTATCTGGACAGATTTGAACAAGCATGTACAGCTCATAACATAGACAAAGCAAAATATGTTTATCAGTTATCAGGGATACTGACAGGTAAAGCTCTAAGTATATTAAATATGGTGGATGAACCTGACAAGAACAATTATGAGGTTGTCAGGGCCGCTTTGTTAAAGAAATATCAGCTTAACGAAGACGGCTATCGTCTACAATTTAAAAACATGTTACCTGAAAATGGAGTTGAATTCTCCGAGTTTATTGCAAGAATACGCATTACTTTCTCACGATGGGTTGAACTATCTAAGACGGAAAAAACTTATGAAGGACTTATGGACTTAATACTTAGAGACAAAGTCATGTCGTCTGTCAATGAGTCTTTCCTTGCTTTCCTTCATGAACGTAAACCTAAAACAATAAAAGAAATGGAAGATTTCTGTTGCCAATACGTAACTGCGCACCCACACATAACCATGGGTAACTCTAAGGTGAAAGAAGGTTTACCAGTTGCTTCGGCAGCTCCGTATGGTCAAAACTTTGCTCGTAGATTCCAACAAAATTTTGATAGAAAGAGTAGCGGTAATTTCTGTCAAAATCATGGAAACCAATTTCATGGTGATTCTTCTTCGAAGAATTGGAGACAACCTGATAGTGGTCGTTACTATCACCCTAATAATTATAAGCATTTCAAAAGAGGATATGGTAATAGAGGTTATTCCTGCCGAAGACCTCAGAACCAAACAAATAGATGTTCGCATCAATGTGAACATGATAGTAATCGTGGAAACTGGAATTCGAACCAGGATAACAATTACAATAGAGACAATAATAACTGCAGAGATAATAATAACTCTGATAACTTCAGAGGTAATAATAGTCGGGGTAGATCTCAACACAAAAAAAAGAGATATCAGCAGGCTAATGCTGTACAACAGGAAACTGAGGGAGCCTGTAATCATGTTGTTGATAGTAAAAACTTTGACGCTGTCACTGGTTCTGCTTTTGACTTTGAGAGAGCAAACAAATGCCCCCAATGCAGTACTTTATTCGAACCGGGTACCATAACTACTTTGAGTTGTGGTCACCCACTTCCCGCTCTTCCTGCTGCTGTTGCGCATGACGGGAGGGGTTCTTTAATTCTACATAAGGGTCTTGTTAATGATACTCCGGTCTCACTACTTTTCGATTCCGGATGCACCACTATTGGTGTTAGACAATCGCTTGTAGATCCATCTTGTGCTACAGGAAGGGTTATTAAATGTGTCACATTTGGCGGCACTCTAGAAAAATATCCTACTGCTGTAATTCGCATTGCCACTCCTTTCTTTACTGGAGATGTGCATGCTTGTCTCTTACCTAATCCTATTGCGGACCTTATTATTGGTCGTATTCACGGAGTTAGGGAGTGTACCCCACAGCAGATTGCTGCTTGGGAAGATAATAACATGCAAGCTACAAATGCAGTAGTTACAAGAGCACAAGCTCTACAAACACCCGAAACTTCACTGAATAGTGATAATGAAGTTGATAGCCAAGATAGTCACTTAGTAATCACTCGTGACTCTTTCATAAAATTGCAAGAAGAAGATCCTTCTTTAAAAAAATTCTTCGTTCTTGCGAAGAAAGGTGATCCGAATCAGGATACAAATAGAAAATCTTGGATTGCAATGAGAAACGGCGTACTTGTACGTATGGTACAAGATTCGACTACGTCGGCACATTCGCAAATTCTTGTTCCCAAGAGCATGAGAGTGCAAATATTACAACATGCTCATGACTCGCAATGTGCTGGACATATGGGTTTTGCCCGTACGAAGTCGAGAGTCCTTGCGGCTTTCTTTTGGCCTTTTGTCAATAAGGACATTCGTATTTACTGCCGATCATGCAAGGTATGTCAGGAGGTCAAATCTAGAGGACCACGACATGCTGCGCCTATCCAGGCTGCTGACATTCCTATTCGGCCGTTTCAGAAAATGGCCATAGATATTATTGGCCCTTTTAAGGTCAAGTCGGCCAGAGGACATCAGTTTATCCTTACATGTGTCGATATGTGCACACGTTGGCCAGAGGCTATTCCTCTTAAGAGCATATCTACTACAGATATCGCAGATGCTCTTTGGTTGATATTTTCTCGCTTGGGGTTCCCCAGAGAAATATTGTCAGACCATGGCACTCAACTCATATCTGACACTATGTCACAGGTAATGTCTACCTTACATATTGAACGATCTCTCAGTAGTATCTACCATCCTATGTCTAATGGGTTAGTTGAGCGTCTGAATAGAACGCTCAAGACTTTGCTTGGTAAGATAACTGAAGATCATCCTCAAGATTGGGACAGGGTTTTACCCGCGGCTCTCTTTGCCTATAGAGAAGTCCCTAATGAACACACAGGATTTTCTCCCTTCGAACTTGTCTTTGGCGCGCGTCCACGCGGCCCTATGTCTTTATTACACGATCTCATCACTGCCGATGATATTAGCGATGAAACTCAATCCTCATATGAGTATGTCATTGCTCTTAGACAAAAGATCATTGAGGCATGTAAGCTAGCAACTGCTTCATCAGAAATTGCTAAAGAGAAGGCAAGGCAGTTTGCTAACAAGAATAGATGTCTACGACAACTTTGTCCAGGTGACAAAGCATTCGTCCTACTCCCCAGTAGGGAAAATAGACTTCTTATTGCATGGAAAGGTCCGTATGCAATAGTCTCTCGGATTTCCGATGTTGACTATGTGGTCGATATTGATGGAAAGCATAAAACTTTCCACATAAACATGCTTTCGGAATTTCACGAACGTCCGGACTATTTGCTGCCTATTTTCCAGGCAACGGATGATGCTCCTGCACCTCACGGTCATTATTCATCCCTGTCTGTCATACAGGATGAGGAAGCTACCTTCTCTGATGTCAACCTTCCCCTTCCAGTGGTTCCATTACATTCCACGGAATCTTGGAAAAACGTTTCTGTTTCTCCTAATCTTTCTGGTGACGAACATCGACAAGTCTCGTCGATGTTACAAACATTTCAGGATGTTCTCACTGACATTCCTGGACACACAGATGTCATAGAACATGACATAATTCTTACCGACAATAATCCAATTAGGGTTAGGCCGTATCCTATTCCTATACACTTTCAGTCGCAAGTGGAAAAGGAATTGGATGAAATGATTCAATTAAATATAATTGAACCATCGACTTCACCATATTCTTCTTCCATGGTTATTGTCCGGAAGAAGGATAAGAACATACGAATTTGCGTTGATTATCGCAAATTGAATCAGGTCACAAAGTTCGACGCTGAACCGATGCCTTTGTTAGAAGATCTACTGATTAGACTTTCTAATTCTAGATTCTTCACTAAACTTGACTTGTCTAAAGGTTATTGGCAAGTGCCTTTAGCAGAGCATGCCAAACCTCTTACTGCTTTTTCTACACCTAGGGGTCTATTTCAATGGAATGTTATGCCTTTTGGTCTCATGAACGCCCCTGCCACTTTCGTTCGCATGATGCGTCGAATTCTGTCACATCGTTCGGATGTCATCGCATACTTAGATGACATCTGTCTCTTCAGTGATACCTGGGAAGATCACTATTTAGGGTTATATGACTTACTGTCCACTCTACGTGAGAATAATTTGACAGCAAAACCTTCTAAAGCTTTTGTTGGTTTTGGTGAAATCTCTTTCCTGGGTCATCGTGTTGGTCATGGTCTCTTGAAGACAGAAGACCACAATACTTCCAAAATACTGAACATCTCTGTTCCTAAAACGAAGAAACAAGTTAGGAGTCTCTTAGGTTTAATTCAATTTTATGGGAGATTTATTCCAAATTTATCTTCGATCATGGCACCTCTCTCAACATTGTTGAAGAAAGGTTCGCCTAATCTGGTCCGTTGGTCTGAAGAATGCCAATCTTCACTAGACCAAATCAAGAATATATTTTCTTCTCCTCCCATCTTAAGATTACCTACTCTTGATAGGACTTTTGTTCTTCGGAGTGATGCTTCATCCACTGGGATTGGAGCAGCACTGATGCAAGAATATGCAAATACTCTGCATCCTGTTATGTACATTTCTAGAAAACTAAATGCGGCAGAGAGGAACTACTCGGTTTTAGACCGTGAGTTGTTAGCGATGGTTTGGTCAATTCTAAAGCTACAAAGATTCCTCCTGGGCGCACATTTCATTCTAGAGACTGATCAGAAAGCTCTTACAGCTATTCAGACTAAGAATTTGAAGAGTTCGAGATCCACTCGATATGCTATAGCTCTTCAACCTTTTCACTTCACGGTACGAGCTATCCGTGGTGCGGATAATGTGATGGCTGACATTTTGTCTAGATGCCCACATGACTCCAACTAATACTTCTGTCCTATATTTCCATATATTACAGAGTCATAACACACCTATATTTCTACAATAGATTAGCACATCTGTACTTACTTTATATGTACACACTATCGTGCTTTGTTGTCATCTTCTTCTGTTCGTTTTTTAAGATGATAGAGGAGGACTGAGTAGTTAATATAAGGGCCGTTAGTTTACTAAACAGCCACAATTATTAATAATGTATTGTACCTTATGAAGCATATTAGTTATTAATTAGCATTATATTGCTTGTACTTTCTCAGAATGTCATTGTTGAGCTGAGGACTTACCTTACTAGTATCAAGCATGACGAGTTCTAGATTGTGTACTTACCCTCGGAATACCAGAGCATATGTCCTGGATCGTCATGTAGTTTAACTTTACTATGTACTTATGTCATTACATGTCAAAGAATGTACTATTTAAATTTTCCTATCAGATTTGTACATCCATTTTTAAAGACAATATTAGAGTATGCTGTTTAATGATGATTATAGTAACTTGCATACGTATATTGTGTTTACATGCTAACGTGATGTGTGTTGGTGACACCTCCCCGATGTGAATATTTTTTGAGACATATTTATTTTTCTGTTGAGGTATATCCTCACCAGACACTCTATAATTAGCCTATTGTTAGGCAATTTAATTAATTATCAGCGCATAATTCGTGCGTTTTGAGCCGCTTATCGCATGCTCTTTGATATTTAAAAAAAAAAATATGTTCCACATTTTTTTTTTATCGGGAGGAGGTGGTGATATGTTGCGTGATAAATTCTCGCAACATCGTTTTATTTCAATATCTATTTTATAACGCAAGGGCAACAACTGCTTGAAATTTATAGTCACTTTTCTCGGTAAGCATTTGTCTTCTCGCGTTGGTATCGAATGCAGTTAAGTTTGAGCTGTGGTCATTTGCGCTGGACTGCGCATGACTTGTCTTGCTTTTGGTCGATCGGTTTCCGCCCACCACTAGTGGAGTGAGCGATTTGGAATGGCGAAAGAGATGCCTCGTTGAAGAGGGGATCTCCGCTATTTTTTGTTCTGTCAGGGATGTGTAGTCCTCTTAATGGATATTTCGTTTATTCGAGATAATACCTCTAGTGTTTCCCACATGTCGGGAGGCGTGATATTTCTGTGTATTTCATGAAAGCAAGGTAAATTGACTTTTTCATTAACTCTATCGATTTTGGGTCGTGAGCGATTTCGATTCATAGCCTGTCTTCGAAAGTCGTCGTCACGAGATGTTTTTTCCCAGCTCACATGTCGCCGCATTGTACTGCATCGGTTGATGCAGGTACCAAGGACCATTACTTGCTACTTTGTTAAATGAACTAGGTTTGAAAAACCTTTATTATCTAGAGGATATTTTTGAGGACATTATTTATACTTCGGCAGACGTGTCTGTCTTGCTGAAGTCAAACTAAGGAGAGTGAACTGATCTCATACATCTGGTTATCTCCTGGCTGTTATAGAAAAGGATGGAGTTTTTCACCTGACTACATTTACAGCACTATGAAATATAACATGCATCTGACTCATCATTGTAATGCTGTCTACCGTCTATTGCTGTATTGAATGTTGCTGTGATAATGACTGTTTGATGTGCCTACATATTCGCGTAACCATTTTGTCACTGTGGCGTCCACAATAAATAATGAAGAAAAACGTCAACGGCTGTTTCAAGAATCATTGACTTTATACGTCGTGAGTTTACTGACGTCCTATGTGGATTGCCCTGTTATTTTTGTATGAACATTGTTTTGACTGAACACATCTGCACACCACACAAAACCAGACATGCGGATACCATCCATCATCATATGGCATCACGCATCAACCTACAATGGAAACATCGCTTAGGAAGCGGGCCCTGGGGACACTTGGCTGCCATGTGGTTCGAAAGGTCTCCACAGTTGAAGCATCTTATTTTCCTAGGCTTCCTTGGTGCCCTGGGTCGCCTCCTGCTACCCTTACATCCCTGGCCGCCTTTGACTTTCTTCCCTGCAATAAGCACCTCACACTCCGGTCGACCACCAACCCTCTTTATCTTTGAGCCATTCTGCTCCCCTTCTGTAACCTGACTCCCAGCCGCAGAGGGGTCTAGTTTAACGCCTGTGGACATCGATTCTGTACGTGGCCTAGTTCTCTGCATCTAAAACAACGAACTGTCCTGGTACGTCTCCCCTGCTCCTGAGACCTCGCATCAATTTTAGCCTCTAATTGAGCCACCTGTGCTCTCAGCCGCTCTACTTCTGCGTTTAATGCATGCGTATCTGACACAGTCTCTGTTCTTGCCACTTCAACACTGGCAACACCAACCCCCAAAGCTGCTTCGACACTGGCAACACCAGCCCCAGAAGTGGGTTCAGTCTCCAAAAACCGTAGGGCATAGTCCCTCACCGACGTGAACGATGCTGTAGGCTCCTTGATGATCAGTTCCTTTGCAAGCTTTCTTAGTAGGTCATCTCTCAGACAAGCAGCAAACTGGTCACGAAGAAAGGATGGCGCCAAAGGAGTGACGTTGTTCTGCTTTTGTGCCCTTACAACACTTTCAAACACCTCGTGAATGCGATGGGAGAATTCCCAAAGAGACTCCCTTGCACCTTGCCGGGTAGAGTAGAACGCGGCCATTACTTCTGGGATGCTCCGACGCTCCCCATACACCCTAAGAATGGAATGTAGCATTGCTTCTGGGTCACCGTCATCATCCTGAATCCTCAGCTCCCTACGGACACTTGGGGTCACACTGTCAAGAATAACATCTGCCTGGTCCTCTTTACTCATCATCCCTACTCTCCAGGCAGCTCTCACCTCTCTGACATATTCCTCAGCCGTAGGACCCGTGCGCTCCCCAAAGCACCGCACCCTCTTGTGAGTAGGTACCACGATGTACTGCACTCGTTCTGGTTGACGATTTAGCCCTACTACAGGGTCATCCACCTCAGCCACATCTTCGTTATCAGTTCTACTAGCAGCGCGTGTGTTGCGTGCCGCCATCTTGTTGCTAGTAGAGTTGACTAGAAATCTTGACAAACTGGATGATCCCGTCCCTCGCCTTGCACTGAACTGGGTGTTCTACTGTTTCGGCTGTTGCTGCTCTGATTGCTGAAGAGTTGCTTCACTGCGTGCTGTCTGTCAATCCTGTCGACGACGCCACTTGTGACAGGGGCGCTAGGGGTACCTCACACCCAAGACCCGTGCACTAAGAAAATTTATAAAGGATCGTTTAACAGGGGTTGCAATTATTGGTTGCTTGCAACCCTCTCAGCAGCAGACTTAACAATTCAAGCAACCCAAAGCCTTATGCAGATCAACATTTAATTCTACCGAACAGAACCGAACACCAAACAAACAATCCAACAAACACCCAGTCAGTGTTCATAGACTGTCTGAAAAATAATAAATAAAACAACGTCTAAGTGAACATCAATAGCATGGATAATAACACTTACCATACAGAAAACATGCGCCCACCTGACATCATCAACTATCTCACACACTCATGCGTGTCGTCCAATGCGACTAGTATGGTGTCGTGCATGAGGCTGGCAATCGCACCGGGTAACATAGGTTGCTACCGAAACCACTACTGCAAGAGCATCTGAATGCTCCATGCTGAGGTAAACCACACCGGTGGCCCCATGCTCCCTCGGGAGCGGAGAAGAGAAATATACATCTGGTACGCCCACGTGCTCTCACAAACCATTGTTCACACAACAATAATAATCAACTGGACATAAAATAATATTCTTCAATACATGTACAACAAATAATCTCAATAATGAGAATTAACCACCACCTCACAACTGGTCTATCTCAATATTCGTTACTGCATTCTGAAGCATGTCGTATGTGCCGACTCGTGCGGCTGGGAATCTCATCGCATGAAACACATTATTACAGGAACAACCACTGTAATAGCATAAAAATGCTTCTGTTGGCTTGTGGTGGACACCAGCCGCATTGGTGTTTCCATGCTCCACCAGGAGCAAACAGAGAAACACCTGTCTCAACAAAGGAGTGGCCTCGCGCTCTCCAGAAATCTAAATACATATTCTCACCTCACAGTAACCCATTAAATATACAGTAGAATTATCAATAAACATGAAATACACTAAATTACTCTTACATAAAGAATACAATATAATTATTCTCGACTTAAGCCAAACTGGGACTAAATACACCGCGTGTCGCTCGGCATAACATATTATAGGTTTACCACGCGGAGCGTGTTTAATCAGACTCGCTATCGCCGCCTTTTATCACCACGAGGCTACCATCTTGCGATCGTTAATCTTATCTAAATTCAAGTAATAGATGCTTCTCTGTCCAGTTTCATGTATAAAACACTCTTACTACATTTGCCCGGTCTGATGGATGAAATACTTGATACTAAATTCTCACATCTGGATTTAGGCTTTGCGTGCCTAATAAAACCTATCAAACATTATTTTCACTCATCTATCATTTCTTCAAGACTAAATCATAATGTCCTAAAAAGACATTTCCTTTGGAAACACATCTATCTATTTCACTAAACATTAAAACAGACTCGTGCTGAATATAATTCTAGAATTATATAAAATTAATTCTAATTTAAATTAACTCACGTGCTCAAGGCATTTACAGCTTGGCTCTGTCGTCTGTTCTCTCTGGCGGCTGATACTAGGAAAGGTCCGCTGGTAGCTCGCTATCTCTTTTTATAGGCACTGGCTAATCACTCACTTTACTGCGCTAGGCGTATTAATCTTGGCCACACAGATAACACACGCGATTATTGCTCCAGAATGCATGAAAACACAGATTTACACAACTAGAGCAAAAACACAACTAATTCGTAGGCTTATTATGGCCTTGTAATAAATCTGCTTGAAGATAACGTGAACAAAAGGCACTAAACCACAGAGACAATATGACTGACCAGATGGGGCCAGCGCCTAGAACGACAGACCTCAAGATGGCGCTGTCACACATATATATATATATATATATATATATATATATATATATATATATATATATATATATATATATATATATATATATATATATATATATATAATATATATATATAATATATTATATATTATATAAATATATATATATATATATATATATATATATATATATATATATATATATATATATATATATATATATATCATTAGGATTATCTGATCTCTGAATGCGTTAATTTCGCGCTCCGGTGTTACCCAGAATTCAAAAGCTAAGCGTATCAAAATAAAGGCTTTACGGTCGGTCTTCGTCAAGGTTTTCGACCGTCATCAAAAGACTTACTGTTCCCTAACGAGTTTCTCCGTAAGAATGCCCGCTTCTCAAGATCAAAGAGCCCAGGGGGTTTCTAACTTCCCCTGAGTACGAAACTTCAAAGGGTCTGTGTTTTAGTCTTCCCCACGTGCCAGCCTGTCTGAGAACTATTATGATTGACAGATTCTCGCGCGAGGGGTCGAGGTAAACACAGCCTGATTTGCTTTCCTGTTATGACCGACAGGTCACGCAGTTTGTAAACATTGCGTTAGCTTGTGTTAAGACAAAGAGGCGGGACGAGAGAGTAAGCTTGTGTAAATAAAGACAGAATGTATAATGCTGATTTTTAGCTAGCAAATCAGAGGGAAGCTATTATGTTGCAATAAGCTGTCAGATTACTGTAGACTCTTTTTCCATTACACGTCACAGTTGGCCACGTCCTCAGAAGGGACCCTGATACCATCACAAGAATAGCTATGCAATGGACCCCCGAGGGAAAGCGAAAGAGAGGCCGACCAAAAACAACTTGGCGGAGAACTGTGGAAGCTGAGATGCAAAGAATGAACCAGAGAACTGTACGAAGGATGGCCGCCGACCGAGCAAAGTGGAATCAATTTGTTGTTGCCCTACAAGACGTCACCAGTCGTGATGGCCACTGACTGCTTTGATGGATGGCGGCTATGGATTAAAGAAGTATATATATATATATATATATATATATATATATATATATATATATATATATATATATATATATATATATATATATATATGTGTGTGTGTATGTGTGTGTGCCATGATGTTATCATCATCCACTTCCTGCTCCCTACGAAACCTGGGCCTACTTTTTCTATTGATTCCTTGTGAGGAAATCCCCAGGAAACAGTCACCAGCTCTTGTAGTGGTGATTTATGTGGCAAATTATTTTATATGATGAGGTTGCCAGCCCACTATTCAACTATTCATCAATAAGTGATCATACATGTCGAATGCAAATAAAAAATAGGAAAATGCAAATGTTACAATTTGCTCAAAATTGGGTTATATTATCCTGATTTTGTTACACGGGATGGCTGTAGTAAGGAACTGAAACTGTCATTCCCCATGAGCTAAAAATAGTTGCTAGGTTACACTCTTTGCTTTTAACACATGGTAGATTTATAGGGGTCTGTATTTCAAAGGCTTTATCGAATACTGATACTGGCAATTTTACATACAATTATGTATACAAGCCAATACTTAATCTGGACTTAATCACTTTCAATAAGATCTCCTATCTGCCCCATCCAGGTCTGAGGAAGACTGGAAAAATCAGTGGGGAAACTTCAAACCGCGCTAAGTTCTAATGCTGACATTTTGCCCTTGCGAAAATGTAACCTTGTGAGGTTCTCGGATAATATCCAGTCATGATTAAATTTAGGTCATATTCTAATTTTAAACCAATCACACGTAAGGCGTCTGATTTTAGCAAACTCTCCCCATACTCAACCCCTTGCAAATTGTGGTACGGTCGTGTAAAATAAAGCCACTTAAGTGTTACATTTACTCGAAACATTATATCATACGACCTGCACTAATTATTAAATTTGATAAATCTTTCCCAAGGTTGCACTCTCTTCTCCCATCTCTGTGCATTACAACATGACACCTTGCTTAAGATGGTTAAGATACCTGCCGGAAATGATTACGTGATATGTCCTGCCCTAATTTTCCCAGATTGTTATAATCCCAACCTTAGGGTTGGGCAGTACTTTTTCATGCCCCCCCCCCCCCCCACGTTATATCGGGTCACAATCTGTTTACCACTATCAGACTCGTTCACCAGATGAGCAGAAGTAGTGATGTTATCTATTTCCACCTATTCCCCCTCATTCTACCCGGGATCCACGGCCACCAGCACTGCCACGATATCTCCTCCTCTGTCACCCACACCCGCCTCTTCCTCTGCGAAGATTGCCATTGAAGGCGATGCGGATCTCCGTCACCGAATGTTTTACACGGCTATAGCGTTCATTGTCACCTTCCTCTACCTTCTCCTTTGATTCCTCTTCCTGCTCGTCCTCACCCTCGTGGTTCCTGATGTACTTTCTTCCTATTGACCACTTTGGTTCATCCTCACCTTCTCCAGCTTGACGGATGTTAAACTCTGCGTTTGGTTTATGCTGTATCTGAAGTGCTTTCCACTCATACAAAATCATCTCCTGAGGCTGAGGTTCTTGTACAGGCTGCTGGGGTTCAATGGTCTCATTCTGTTCGAGATTATCAACACCTGCTTCAGACTGATTTCCCCACTCACTTGATTCAGTTGGATTTTTGTGCTCTTCAGCATCATCCTTCAAGCTTCCCCAGTTGTGAGCACCTGCACCTTTCTTCTTTTCAATGGGTTTTACTCAACATTTATCTGTGCCACTCGGACGATCAAACTCCCGTCTTCGTTCACCTTCAAAGCCACATAAAATGACAAAGAGATAAACAGCCAACAGATAGATAAACAGGCAGCAAAGAGATAACTAGTTACGTTGAACCGTTGACGGATTTTACATAATCAGATAAACAGAAAAAGATGGTTCGAAGATATTTTATTTAACAATGGAAATCATCTATTTAAAAAAAAATCAGATTTATTCGAAAACAATTATACTTCAGAACTGAAATCATTTCTAAATAATACAATAACGATACCTCACGTTGTAACGATAAGTTCAGTACAAAGTTTCCTATCATTATTGGAGGGGACACAATCCAGGAAATACACAGTAGCGGAATATATATAGAAACAAGATACTCGTATTGTTCCCGGTGGTCGCTGAAGAGACAGAGAAATAACGGGATTACTGCACCTTTATGCATGTCGTAACAGGCGACTAATATGAGGTTGCGGATGGGGTTGGCAACCTCATTATGTAAAACAAACTGCCATAGCAACCACTGGTATAAGAGAAATATGAATGTTGTGGTGCTGACTTCCTGCAAGGGGGCTGCGTGAAGGGGTAGCTCTGTAAGGTGCGGAAAGGAAAATGATGATGATGTTGATAAAGATGATTTTGATGTTGATAAATACGATGATGATGTTGATAAAGATGATTATGATGTTGATAAAAACGATGATGATGTTGATAAAGACGATGATGATGTTGATTATGGTGATATTGATTAAAATGACAATGATATTGAAAAAATGATGATGGTGATGAAAAAGATGATTAGGGTGATATTTATAATGATGAAGATGATAAAAACGATTATTATGATGAAGTTGATAAAGACAAATTTGATGATGATAAAGACGAAGATGATGTTGATAAAGACAATGATGATATTGATAAAAACGACGATGACGATGTTGATGATGCTGATAAAGACGATTATAATGATAACAACACACAGGGTGACGTTGTTCATAAAGACGATGATGATGTTGATAACAATGATGATGATGCTGTTGATAAAGATAATGATGATGATGGCGTTGATAAAGACGATAATGATGGCGTTGATGAAGACGATGATGATGATATTGATAAAAACTACGATAATGATATTGATCAAGACGACGATGATAATGTTGATAAATACGATGAAGATGATGTTGATAAAGACGATTATTATGATAATGTTGATAAAGACAATGGTGATAGCGATAAAGTCGAAAATGATGATGATGTTGATAAAGATTATGATGATGATAAAGATGATGATGTTGATGTTGATTAAGATCATGTTTATGTTGATAAAGATGATGTTAATAAAGATGATGATGACGATAAAGAAAATGATAATAATATTGATACAGACGATGAGGACGATGTTGGTATAAACGTAGTTGATGGTGTTAATAAACACGATGATGATGGCAATGATAAAAACGACGTTGATGATGTTGATATAGACGATGTTGATGATGTTGATAAAGACTATTATTATGATGAAGTTGACAACGACAATGGTGATGGTGATAAAGACGAAGATGATGATGGTGTTGATAAAGACAAAGATGATAATGTTGATATTGGTAAAGATGACGTTGATAAAGATTATGTTGATATAGATGATTATGATGACAATGATGATAAAGATGATGATACTGTTGAAAAGATGATGATGTTGATAAAGATGTTTATGAAGATGATGATAAAGATGGTTATGATGATAAATATGATGATGATGTTGATAAAGATGATGATGACAAGGATAAAGATGATGATATTAATAATAAAGATGATGATGATGTTGATAAAGATGATGATTTTGATGATGATGATTTTGATGATGATGATGATGATAAAGACAGTAAATATTTTTTTTTTTGTATTCAATAATAGTACGATATGTTGTTTTGGAATAAAATGTAATTTCGTTGTAATATTATGATGATAATTTCTATGCATCATTTGATTGCCATAATTTTTTTTTTTATTGTTATGTATATGTCTGTATTTTGATGACGTATTAATACATTTCTAAGCTATTTATATATTATTGTGTTTGATAATGTGTAGCATGTAATTATTGTCCTTTATACTACTCTGTTCAACTTAGAATTTTTTGCAACTGTGTTGTTTAGGATAGTTTTTGTACATGATGAGACTGTCAGCCCTATCCACAAACTCATTTTTTGTGTTGATGTAGTGGTTACTTTTAGATAGTCCTGAGTGTTCGTTATTCACTTAATTTAAATGTTTTTGATACCATGTTTAATTAGTATATTAAAACATACAGAGAAGATATGAATTATCTGTTGTGTTGTGATGTAATTTTGAAATAGCTTGCATGTATCAAAAATGATCTTGTATTTGGAATTGTTAACATATTGTGAAACTTTGATTTTTCCAGAACTTGATTTTCTTGCCAGTCAGGCATGTAGATTATTTTCTTAGCAGATTATTTGGAAAAATTTATTTTTTGTTTTTGAGAATTTCTTTTTTGCAAATATTTGATAGGACCTTTTTCATATTTCATAGTAGCAACAGATTGTAGATTTATTTATAGAAGTATATTATATCAAGTTGAGTAAGAGATAAAGTTATAGCTAAATAGCACTGTAGCTGAGCTGAATGTAATTGTCAGCCGATAGAACTTAAAGCTTAAATTAAATTTACATGTGTTGATTTAAAGGTTTGTTCGAGATAGGATTTTTGTTTTATGTTTCGCTCATTTTGTTAAAAGTTGATTTCATTATTAGTTTTTAGTGGTTTTGAATTACTTAAAAATTGAATACTGTTTTTATGTAACTTATCGTTAAAAAAATATGTTTGTATGGTACTTTTGAAAAAAAAATGAATTTTTTTTTTTTTGGGCATTGTAATTTTTTGTTGTGTGTGCCCAGCATTTGACTGCGTGATATCATTGATATGTAGATTGATTAGTTCTTGTAAAAAGTTGTTTTTTGTTATGATGTATTTTTTATTTTAACGCTTGATTGTGCGTTGGTCGTATTAGTTATAGCAATGCTATTACTTGTTTGTTCAATGCCTATAATTTATTTATTTTAGTTATGTATAACTCTTGTAACTTGGTTAAATTACTTATTAAGTTTTGTTTAGTTATAAACTATTTTGTTGGTTTTGGTGGTGTTAGTACAGATATACTTTGACATTTTGTTTTGTGCTTGTCGATTATATTTGTATATAATTTTTGAAATACGTTGTCTGATCTAAACAGTTATTAGTATGTATCGTTATTGACTTTCTCTGCGTTCGTGCCTTTGCTTTCCATCTGTCTTTGGTAATTATTCTTCATTTCATTCCTTCTTTTCTGTTGTCTTTTCGGTATGGAGTTCATATCTTGTTTATACTTTCGTACCTCATCTTTGTTTCACTTGATTCTAATTGTATACTTTGTCTTCTTTCAACATTTATACTTCCATTCTTTGTATTGTTGGAGTGGTTATATGACTTGATATAATATATCTACTTATGATAGTTGTATTTATTTTACATGTAATTGTCCAATTTAATTATTAGTATATGGTATTTTTGATTTTTTTCTCATATTCCGAGTTCTTACTTTCCTTTATTACAGATCATTCTTCTTTTGATTGATCTTGTATTTTCTCTTTCGATCGGTTGTTTTCGGTTTGGTTTGTACTAAATATACTTAATTTAATTTTGAAACTGATCATATTTGTATATTTAGCTAATTACTTTTTATACTTAGCTGATTATGCTGTATGCTTTAATTGCTACTTTACACTTTATTGCTGATATTTGTTGTAGATATAATTTTGATTTAAAATAAGATGATTTTTGTAAGCATATGTTAGAGCTTCATTGTCTTCTAAATTTTTTGTTTTTGGGAGTTAATTTTTTCAAAAAAATGATAGAATCATTTTTTCCCCCGGAGGGGGTGGTAACTGTTGCGAGTGGATTTTATGGAAGGGAAGTAATCTTTAGAATGTTTTGGGACAAGTTAAATTTCGGGTTGCAACGCTTGATTAAGCGGATACTTGTTTGACTTTATGATAGAATTATCTTTTCCTATTTTTCGAGTGGCAGAGTACAGAAAAGCGTGTGAACGCTGTTTAATCTCAAATGTTGAGATGTATTTATTCTGTACTGTTTTGAGCCATGTGAATAGCTCGCAGCTAGGCTGCATGTATTATTGAGAGCGGTGTTCAAAACAGCCGAGTCTCGTGACCGGGTTTTTTGGAGGGACGAGTGTGTGTTTCCAGGAGAGTTGTGTTTTGGGCGTTGACCGCGTAGGTCGAGTCCCAGTGGTTTTTGATAGTGTATGCCTACGTAGTGCTTAAGAAAATGTCGACTTATATATTTCACTGTGTGTACAGCCTATTTGATAAACTGCAGTAAAGATTTGTGTAGGCTAAGATTTGTGTAGGCCATAGAGATTATTGCAAACTGCCTGGTGTGCAGTATTGTGAGTATTTTGAGATGTAAGGATTCATTAACTTATATTGTCATATAGTCGCGCTGAGATGAGTGAAGGCGAGATTATTGCAAACTGCCGGGTGTGCAGTCTTGTAAGAAATTGCTAGTAGGATTCATTATATCATTATAGCGCCGATGTGAGGCCATATGAAGATTATTATAGCTGCCGTGTGAGCAGGCTTTATTGTGTAATGGAGTATTGTTTAGGCCTTATGAAGATTATTATAGCTGCCGTGTGAGCAGGCTTTATTGTGTAATGGAGTATTGTTTAGGCCTTATGAAGATTATTATAGCTGCCGTGTGAGCAGGCTTTGTGAATAATGAAGTACTTTAGAGGCCGTATATTAATCCCACGTGATGAGTGGTTTGTGAGATTAGGACATGTCAGGGCCATGATCATTGTTATAACTGCCGAGGGGGCAGTCTTTGTAGCGCTGATGATAGTTCGTACTTTTCACTGTGAACTTTATATTAATGCCAATGTGTTCGTGCTGTGATTGCAATTGTACATTGTAGTAAACCTGATTGTGGCGTGACTTAATAAATCGTCATTAAATGTCACCAGGCGTTTACACCATTCCATGACTCTTACGTACGTACTGTGGTGTGAGTGTCTATTCTAACACACCCCCCACTTTAATATTCTACACACAGTGACAGGAGAACAGTAGCCTATCCATTTTATGATTAGCCTGGGTGGCGTGAGCAACTAAGAAATTGTTACCTCTACAGTAGAGTATAACTGTAACTAAGAATAACTAATATAAACAGAACTCTATTTTATCATAAAGATGATGATGATAAAGATGATGATGATGATGATGATGATGATGATGATGATGATGATGATGATGATGATGATGATGATGATGATGATGATGATGATGATGATGATGATGATGATGATGATGATGATGATGATGATGATGATGATGATGATGATGATGATGATGATGATGATGATGATGATGTTGATGATGATGATTATGATGATGATGGTGAAATTCCTTCGGCTTTCCTTATTTGTGCACACTTTATTTTATATACTGTTAAAAAAAAGAAACGCAACTTTTTTGGTGTTACTTTTATAAAAGATATTCGCTGATTGGACATCAGTCAACCTATGGACTGTGTCCACCTGGTCATTATCTTCTCGTGGTTACCTGAATTGTACTCACCTCATGATTCGTGATGTCATGAAAGAGGTCAAGGTCAAAACAACATTTTTTACAATTGTCATGAAATATTCTAATCCACATATATAAATTATTAGGTAAATATGAAGCCTAACAAATAAAATTAATAAAGAGAAGAGCAATGGTAAAATAACAGTGCTGTCACAAAGAATGTACTCGAAATCCCCCTTGTTTTCTGCTTCGTCTGCAAATTGTAACGCTTTCACGTTGATATAAAAGCTTACTGTATTATTACCCGCCTTCTTCAATGAAACGTGTGCTGCATTTCTAAGAAAAACATTGAGACGTACTGCGTAATGACCTAAATTAATCCTAACATTAATTATACTGCGTTACCAAAACGAACGAACAGATGGACAAAAGGATAAAGAGAGAGGGGAGGGCTGAAAATCAGGAACGCATGCATCACGCGTGTAAGTCTACATGCACTAATTTTTTTTTCAGACGGACAGTGATAAAATACACTACCCTTTCCCAGAGTTAGGTTTATAAATCATAAAAAACTCTTATTAGAAAAGATAACATTAGATGGGTCTACGGTTGAGAACATTATGTCCCCTCATCTTGAACTGACTTTTTAAAATTAACATTAAGAGGGGAATTTACTTGTCTTAAAATCAGGAACTGTGAACATCTCCAATACTAGTCCCTAAAGACAAACTATTGAAGTCATGATGACAAATACCAACAGAGCTTGAACAAAACAAAACCAGTATTACCTCATTTTACTACTACACAACTGACACACATAGAACATTTGTAATAATATATGTCACTACAATATTCATATTAAATACATTCTGTACATAACTTGTAATTTAAATTGATTGTGATTCCTGGTTCCCTTGTAGTTGAATCAGGACACATATTCATTCATGCCAGTAATGAATACATATTGTTATTTGAAAGTTTATCAGTGACTCTTTTAAGATATCTTTGTAGAGTGTTATATGTATGTGAGTGTCACAGTGTTGTCAAGAGTAGTGGATTAAATTAAATTGTTTATCTGTCTGTTGGTGTGACTTACACTTCATCATACACATACCCTAGACACATAACGTAGCATCACACTATTCCAGAATAATTCTGACTGAGATATATAGATATGTGGTAGCAAGTAAGGTTATCTATAATACACTACTCTTAATAGATATAGATACCTTCACAGCTGATCTCAGTCAGTACACTAAGTTCCCTATAAGTATTTATAACATCCCACTTCACCACAACAATAACTCGTGACAGGTTCATGAGAAAACTCTCTGACCATATTATTGAATGCTTATAAAAGATTGACGCTCCTCGAATAAATTCAGTTGAAAATTCGATGCGCAAGTATGGCTCATCTCACTACAGAACAACGACTCATCATCATTGGACGTTTACAGACTGGACATTCACAAAGTGTAGTGGCCAGACAATTAAATGTGGTTAGAAGCACCATTAGTCGCCTTTGGAGGCGATTTCAATAAACTGGCTCAGTGGCAGACCGGCCGCGCAGTGGAAGACCCAGAGTCACAACTCCTGCCGAAGACCGCTTCATACGGCTGCGTCACCTCAGGAATCGACTTGCATCTGCGTCCTCCACAGTCCAGTCAATGTCAGCAGCTCGTCGAATGTCAGATCAAACGGTCAGGAACCGGCTGCACGACTCTGGTCTTTGGGTTAGAAGACCCTACAGAGGTCCTGTTCTTACGGACCGGCATCGCCAGAATCGACTGCATTGGGCGAACCAGCATCGTCAATGGACCGTTGGGAGTGACTGGAGACGGGTTTGGTTTAGTGATGAATCCTTTTTTGTGCTTCAGCGACACGATAGACGGAGAAGCGTTTACTGCAAAGTCCATGAGCGCTACGCCCAGAACAGGGTTGATGAGGCTCCTCCACATGATGGTGGAGGTGTACTGATGTGGTTGGCGGTCAACTTCATAGGAAGAAGTGACCTGGTGCAAATTGAAGGACGCCTGAATGCCCAACTAAACGTCGCTGAAATTCTTCGTCCTCACGTCCTTCAACTTCTGGCTGCACGAGGGTCGATTTTTCAGCAGGATGACGCTCGACCTTATGTGGCACAACTCACCACCCAGTTCCTTGCTGACAACAACGTCCAGACCATTCCGTGGCCAGCCATGTCATCAGACATGAACCCCATAGAACACTTATGGGATGAACTCGACAGACGATTCCGCCAGCGAGACGTGGCTCCAGCCAATCTCCGACAGTTGTCTCTTGCACTGCGGGAAGAGTGGGCAGCCATCCCACAACAACAGATCCAACGGTTAATCGGATCCATGTCAAGGAGATGTCGTTCTCTGATAGAGGCCAGAGGAGGCCATACACCTTACTGACACGGAGGCCTCAGTCGCAAAGAATAAAAGTCCAAACCAAATTTAATGAACATCATTTCCTTGCTAAAGTCTTAAAGTTTCTTCATGCCAAGATTGAAACATTAATTCCGTAAAATAAAATTTTGGTACAAGTTTGAAATTTGGTGTCCATTACCACTGCAATAATGTTGCGTTTCTTTTTTTGAACAGTATATAGTTTGGTGTATTCCAACTTTGTGTTCGATTTTCCTTCTCCTAAGAGTCCTGAGGAGACACCGTTTTTGGATATTCAGCTAACATCATATCGTGTAGTTCCCGGGGGTCTGTGAAGAGATAAAAAAAATAAGGTAATGGTAGTCCCAAAGCTGATACTGCCGTAGGGGAGCGAAGTGTTAGAGACTTCACTACACTAGGTCCAACGTACTAAGTGGGGTGACTAGTTCCCTTCCTCGCTGCCTTTTCCTTCCCTAACTCAAGTGCAAAGTCAGGTACCCATTTACAGCTGGGTGTGAAGAGATAAAGAATAAGCAGGCAGTAAAAGGCAACTAATATGGGGTTGTGCCTTGGGGCTGGCAACCTCATCACGTAAAACAAATTGCTACATAAAACCAAAGCTGCAAGAGCATGTGAATTCGTTGTGTGCAAGCAGTTTGCAAAGGGTGGGGGGGGGGGGCAGCTTCAGTGGTGACTACATGCTCGGTAAGGAACCAAAAATAAAATGATGAACGATAACAACGATGTGACCATCATTACCTCTGGACCCTTGGGTTCAATGACCCTTGACCTTCAACAACATCATATCAAGTTCTGCTGTTCTGTGCCATCCCCTCACGTTCTTTCCATATCTTCTTTATTCCTTTCATCTCTCTCTCTATAATTCTTTTTCCATGTATTTTTTATGTCTCCTACTTCTTTTGATACTCAGATGTGAAGTCAGTCCTATTGTATGGCTCTGAGATATGGAGAACAACAAAAGCAACAACCAAAAAGCTACAGACTTTTATAAACGGGTGCTTGCGTAAAATAGAAGGAATGAAATGGTATGACAAAGTCACAAATGTGGAATTGATGACAAGAACCAGACAAGTGCCAATGGAACAAGAGTTGAGAGGAAAACGCTGGCGATGGATAGGACACACATTGAGGAAACCTGTTGATAACGTTACAAGGCAGTCCTTGTTCTGGAATCCACAGGGAAAGAGAGGCAGAGGTAGACTAAAAAACACATGGAGAAGAGAACTGGAAACAGAGGTGAAAATGATGAGGAAAACATGGAAAGAACGAGCGGATGACACAGGAAGACAAGGCATGTGTTTTTCGAAGGCCTATGCTCCTCGGGGAGCTAAAGGGTATTGATTCGACTTCTTTTAACCTGGAGATTTCAGAACAAGGACCCTCTTGAAATCTTATCAAAAAGTTTTCTCACTGTGTGTCCTATCCATCGCCAGCCTCATTTTCTCATCTGCTCCACTTGAACCTCTCCGGTTCCAGCCATCAGTTCCACATAGCTAACCTTGTCATCAGTTCCACATTGATGACCTTGTCATTAGTTCCACATTGGTGACCTTGTCATCAGTTCCACATTGGTGACCTTGTCATCAGTTCCACATTGATGACCTTGTCATTAGTTCCACATTGGTGACCTTGTCATTAGTTCCACATTGGTGACCTTGTCATCAGTTCCACATTGGTGACCTTGTCATCAGTTCCACATTGATGACCTTGTCATTAGTTCCAAATTGGTGACCCTGTCATCAGTTCCACATTGGTGACCTTGTTATCAGTTCCACATTAATGACCTTGTCATCAGTTCGATATTGGTGATCTTGTCATCAGTTCCACCTCGGTGACCTTGTCGCTAAATGTCAATATTTTAAAAAGACCTTCGCAAGCACCTATTGAAGAAAGTTTGTAACGTCTTGGTGATATGTTTTTGTTGTTCTCCATGTTTCAGAGCGATACAATAAGACCGATTTGACGTTTGAATAGAAGATTATGATTTTTGTGTTGAGCTTGATTTCTCTTTTGCCTCCATGTTTCCCAATGCAATGATAGCCCTTCTTGTCTTTTGTATTCTTATTTTGATATCACTGTTTACTCTGTGCTTTAATCAAGGATATTCTTCCAATTTGGAAGACCGAGTAGAATTTAAATTATTTACTTCGGTTGACTTGACTGTAATTATTAACTTAAAGTTTCAACAAGCTGGGACAACCTATCTCATGACCAACCATCATTAGTCGCCTTGTACGTGTTACTATTCTTTGATCGTCTTTCATCCCCCGTAACACACCAAGAATTGCTAATAGGACCAGATTTAGACATGGTGAGGCCCTAAGCTATAGTAAGCTAAGGAGGCCCTATTTGGCAATAGGTAACAGAGAATAGGCTACGGTTGTGTGACAGCTGAAGAATGCCGACAAAATGCATACCAAATCCATGCGAGGTGGGCGGAAGGGTTGCTCCATTAGAGCTTTAAAAATATGCATTTAATTCTTCGATTTCAAGATATTTATTATAGCAAAAAAAATTTCAAATGTGTTCCCAGAGAGTCAAGTGACAGAATGTATTTAATTCCTAGGATCAAAATACTCTTGTAAATTTGTAATTTCCAGAAAATGAAATTTAATTTGCAAAGTGTACTTACTTACTTAGTCGTTCCCTTTCTACCGTGAGGTGTAGAGGTTTGGAAGAGAGAGCGCCAGACTATTCCATCGGCTGTCTTCCTCCTGGCCTGGTTCCATTCTAGTCCTCGGTCCTTCAAAGATTGTCTAATGTTGTCCTCCCAGCGGACTCTGGGTCGTCCTCGGGGTCTGGATCCTTGGCTCTTTGTTTCCCATGCCTGCCGTGGCAGCCGATCCCCTCCCACCCTGCAGACATGGCCAAACCATCTTAGTTGGGACTGTTCTACTTGGGTCTGTAGGGGGTGAATTTGCAAAGTGTAACATTATAAATACTGATAAAACAGTCAGTTTACAACATTGTCCTTCTTGCGTTTGTGAACTACAGTCTTGAATGATGTCCTCAAAACATAAGACACGCAATTTATCACTTGCAATGCACATAATACTAAGTGCTGGGAGCTTGTCTTGTGCCATTGTTGCTCGCAGCTCATCTTTAATTCTCTTTAGTCGTGAAAAGGATCTTTCCCCAGACCAGTTTGCTACCATCAGACATAAAAATGGCCGTAGTATTGCTTCGAACTCCGCCTAGGCCGGTCCCAAGCCCGGCTGAAAAAGGAGGAGGGCGGCCTGCATGGAGGCCGTAAGGAGGCAGCCCCTCCACCATGCAAAGGCACAACAGGCCAATCACCTGTTTGCTTTAAAACAAGATTATGCGAACCACAAGAGAGAAAACCGGACTGATTCTAAAGGCGACGAACTGGAACGGCCTACGGACTACGACTTATGGAACACAAGAAGTATAAATGGGAAAGAAAAGGAGCTGGTGGAAGAGATGAGGAAAGCAAAATTAGAAATCCTGGCTATAACGGAAACAAAGAAAAAGGGACAAGGAGTCATGGATCTCGATGGTAACACGCTGCTCTACAGTGGTGTACCCACATCTGAAAGAGCTAAAGGGGGCGTGGGTTGCATTGTGGCCAAAAACCAGAAAGACAGTATCAAGGGATGGAACTTTGTCTTGGAGCTCATTATGGTTGTAAAACTAAAAGACGGAGAAACCATAGTCAGCCTGATCAAAGTGTATGGGCCAAATGAGGATGAGAGAGCAGAGGTCAAGGAGGAATTCTTCGAGATGCTTCAAAGGACAGTGGATGACTGCCTAGATGAAGTTATCAGGCTCGGAGATTTCAATGCCAGAGTTGGAAATGACTATGCTAGATGGGGTGGAGTTATCGGAAGATATGGAGAAGATACTCTCAATGACAATGGAAAGCGACTCCTTAGATTCTGCAGTGAGCAGAATCTGATTATTACAAACACAAAGTTCCCCCATAAGCGCATACATGCATACACTAGATGTGAACCAACAAAGAATGAGAAGTCAGTGATCGACTATGCCATTTTTCGGAGAAGCTCATTCAAATATGTCCGAGATGCTAGAGTATGGAGGGGGCCAGAGATTGGAAGTGATCACTACCTGCTTACAATCAAAAGAACAACTGAAAGAGTTGCTCAGCCTAGGAACTGCCCAACATCACGCAAGAAACCAAGTAAACAAACGGGAGAAATGAGCATTAAGGCCCTCAAGCTGAGAGAGCCAGAAATTAAGACCAGATATCAGGGGCTTATTGCTACAGCGGTGAGAAACACAGAAGAACAACCTGATGACTTGGAAACCCTCTGACTTAAATTCAAGGACATCATAAAGACAGCTGCTGCAGAAGCATGTGGTAAAGTCCGACTTGGGAACAAGAGAAAGAGGACACCTTGGTGGACAGAGGAAGTTAAAGAGAAAATAAGAGAGAAGAAAATGGCATGGAAACAATACTTAGGAGCTAAAAACACAGCAGGTCAAATAGAGACATATAGAGAATATGTGATACTTAGAACAGAAGCAAAGAACAAGGTGCTAGCAGCAAAACAGAAGTCCTGGGAAGAATTTGGAGAAAAGCTAGAAAAAGATGCGCAAGAAAACCAAAAATTGTTCTATAAGACCCTAAAGAACATGAGGAAGGAAAAACAATGCCCTCTCAAATTTATAAAGGACATGTCACGTAGGTTTTGATCATTAAATTGCCTATAGCGTCTTCCTATTCTTTCACCCGAATTCTGTAATTTTGTTATCTCTCTTTATTTCCTTTTTCCTGTATATTTTGCATCCATTCGTTTGCGAAATATATTTTGCATACTATTCCTTAACTTTACCTGTTTCTTTTCTCTAAAATGGAGAATCGCAATAGTGATTCTATTACATAGATGTCAGTAGACGAAAGGGGTGATTATGTTTCATACCCAGACTAAAGAGCAGACTTTTGGTCTACCATTTTTCACCTGACACTAGCGTAAGGTGTCAAACCCGGCATCCTCACAGTGCAGGAACGAGACAGCTGTCTACAGTTTGCAGAAAGGCATGAGGTTTTTCGTTAGAAAAACCCGGCGTAGCGTGAAAAATCGCTCCGCACTGGAGACAGGCTGTCTGGGATTTGCAACTCACTCGTACTCTCGGTCACTGATGGCGATTTCGACACGCGCTAAGCTGACGTAAGTGTTGGGAGTAGGGGAGATAATTTCGTTTGGCGAAATAAGTTGGGGCCCTTTGTCTAATTTTAAGATAATAACCCTAGTTTGAAACTTTATTTCATTTCACTCAGTAACTTCGCAGTAAGACAGAACTAGCCTTCGTTCGATTTCTAAATAATCTCTGTTAATAGAGATGGCCTTTAGTTTGGTCGAAGTGGTTTAAGTTCTTAGTACTTCTGTGTTTGAGGTAAATATTATATATAATAGATATCTAGTATTTTGGAAAGTGTTTAAAGCGTTAAATCGCTCATTTCATTTTAACTAGTTTCTTTTGAACAGAGTGCTTGATTTATAGTTTGTTATATTCTCTAGTCGACGAGTTACAGTGGAAATACATAATAAATTATATCTTTAGCTTACTAAACAAGTAGCTATAAGGAATTTAATTTAACTGCTAAATACTCAGTCGAGAATATTTTATATCTAACTTATAAATGCTAGATGCGACATCAGTGAATATTGACGGAATACGCATGATATTCCTAATTCATGATGATCGATTTTTTTTATATAACTTATTTCTCGGGAAGTTTTAAATTATAAGTCAAGCGGTCGGCTTGCTATTTAAAATGTAAGTTATATTGAGTACATAATATGTAAATGATTTATATGTGCTTTTCCTTTTATACAGTGAAATACTGGGGTGACCCGAACTTTACCGGCATTTAATAAGAGTTTCATATTTGTGAAGAAATAGACAGTCCTTATTTTGAACCACGTGGGTTTTCTCAAGTAACACTGGGCTGACAGTGCATATGCCCACAGAGTTAGACAGAAATACTATATCCCACTAACGGGTTTTCAAAGACTGTAATGATCAATACGGGGCCTTGAGCCAGATCTTAAATCCTTCCATAAACTCTACGTAAATTTTCTGCCTGGCGGCGTGAATATTACAAGAAATAACATTAACATTGTCCGACTAGATTATTTTTGTGGACAAATCTGTGGTGTGACCAAAGTAAATCCTATACTGAGAGAAGACACCGACCTGACATTCCTATTACTAGAAAACCTAAGCTATTGACACGGTGCTCACGGTAAACTTTCGTGCCTGGACAAGATTTTTAAATGTAACATAGACAGATATCCTAGAATAAGAAATACCAAGGAAACGTTCCCCGAAGCAGTGAATTCTATCTGACTTTGTGGAGCTGGGGTTTTCTTGGTTACGACTACCTCTGGTGATTCTGTATATGAATGTCCTAACAAAAGTGGTTTTCCCAGATATGTCTACCAAAACAGTGAGTATGTGCACGTGTACACGGCTGAATGTTTAGAGTGAATGTAGAACTGAGTGATTTCTCCATTTGTTGAAATTTGGCACCCATCTTGCTGTTCTAATTGTACTTATGCAAGTATTGCTAACCATATTTTCCCTTAGAATAGATCAGAGTATATCTAAGTCTATCCATACCTTTAACAGGGGAAAATCATTTGATTACCGCTAATGTATCATTGATCCTCTTTGGGCCATCATCTTTTTCCTAAACGGGACTGGGGGCTAAACCTTGAGGGCATATCATAACGGGTCTATCATCCTGGTAGAAATTCATTGATTTTTTATGTCTATTTGTATGCTTCCTTTATGTATTTTTGGTGTTGTGAGAAATTTTGAGATGATAATTAAAAATTTCTCTTGAACAAAAAAAAATCAGTGCGTTGGTCAGCTCGATCCCAATTATCTGTATAATCATTGTTATAGATTTTCCAAGTCTGTGTGTTTAACTGTCGTCACGTGTAAGTGCGTGCCCGTGAGTAGATAGAATTATATGTAATATATATGTGGTTTAGACTGTCGGACTCTGTAAAAACCGTCGTAGAGGATAGGTGAGAGAGAGAAGAATTCTTTTCGCTTGCAGCGACAGCCTCTATACCACAGTCTATCATCTCACCTGTGTGGAAATTCTATTGTTTTACTAATTCTCACGGTGCCAATCACCTATTCAAATCTATTCAGAAGGGACCAAACTCAGTCTTAATTCTCCTATCAAAAAAAATCTACGACAAGACAAGCAAGGCAAATTGCTAACTGCCCCGAAGGAAGTAATGGAAAGATGGAAAGAATATTTCTCAGAACTCCTTGATGGTGAGCAAGGTCAAGCATCAGAAATGATAACCACTAGCACAGAAGAGGAAACCAATGGTGATGAAGATGACATAAAGATGGAAGAACTGAAGGCAGCACTGGAGAAAATCAAGATTGGCAAAGCAGCAGGGAATGATGGTATAACACCAGAAATGGTTAAGTACATGGGAGCATCAAGTGACCTATTACTCTTAAGGGTCCTACAGGCAGCGTGGTGCAACAAGACCATTCCAAAGGATTGGGAGATTGCCATCATAACACCAATTTTCAAAAAAGGTGACAATCGACAATGTGGAAACCACAGAGGCATATCCCTTCTCAGTGTCACTGGTAAAATCTACTCTAGAATCCTAGAGCAGAGACTCCGACGCCTAGCTGAGCCACAATTGGATGAGATCCAGTGCGGATTCCGAGCAAACGGAAGTACTCAAGACCTAATCTTCACACTCAGATAGCTGAGTGAAAAGGCCCTTGAGTATAAGAGTGAGATCCATCTTTGTTTCATAGATCTGGAAAAGGCGTTTGACAGGGTCCCCTGGAGTAAATTTTGGGACTGTTTGGCAAGGAAGAACATTCCAGCACCTCTGATTCATGCTATACAGAGTTTCTACAAGTCTTGCAGAAATTATGTGAGGACAGCAAACCATAAGTCAGAAGAGTTCAGTACCACCACTGGTGTAAGACAAGGTGATATCCTGTCACCTTATCTGTTCATACTCCTCATGGACGATGTTATCAAGGGATGTAAGGAGAGAACAAGAAAGTATTCAGTGGGGTACTGGAAGATGAGACAGGTATGTATTTCAGAGCTGGCATTTGCTGATGATGTTGCCCTGATTGCTAAATCAGAGGCACATCTCCAATCCAACCTGCAAGTCTGGAAGGAAAAGCTGGAGAAGAGAGGGATGGTCATAAGCAGCTCTAAAACAAAATCCATGGTGATATCACGAGAAGAAAGAAGACATCAGATTAAGCTGGGAGAACAGGTCCTGGAGCAGGTCGACCACTTTAAATATCTCGGAGCTATTATAGACCGAAAGGGAGGCATCAAAGTAGAGTTGGCCACTCGAAAAGCAGCAGCTGGGAGACTTTTTCAGGCCATAAATCGAGGATTCCTCAGCAAGAGAGAGGTTGGGAAGAAAACGAATATGGCTGTATACCTCTCCACCTATGTCCCAGTCTTGACATATGGATGCGAGTCATGGGCAATGACTACAACCCACAAAAGCCAGACCCAAACCACAGAAACGAGGTATCTGAGGAAGGTGGTTGAAGTATCAAGAGACATGGTCTGCAACCAGACGATACGTCAAGGCCTAAAATCCCACCCCCTGCAGACGCAAGTAGAACAGTCCCAACTAAGATGGTTTGGCCACCACGACAAGCATGGGAAACAAAGAGCCAGAGATCCAGACCCCCTGGACGACCCAGAGTCCGCTGTGAGGAAAACATTAGACAATCTTTGAAGGACCGAGGACTAGAATGGAACCAGGCCAGGAGGAAGACAGCCGATAGGATAGTCTGGCGCTCTCTCTTCCAAATCTCTACACCTCACGGTAGAAGGGGAACGACTAAGTAAGTAAGTATTGCTTCGACATTAGAAAAAGATAAATGTCTTGACAGATGAGCTGATACAGATCTTGGCCACAAAGTTGTCCTTTTCCTGAATGGTTTTGCTTAATATAAGCTTTAGTTCTCCAGTGAGATTAATATCAACATCGTCTAGATAATCTTTCATCAAAAGTTCTACAGCTTCACTCAGGAGTTCCTCTGTAGCTTCTAAATCAAGTAAAAATGAAAACTTGCAGGATAATTATAAACTGTTGCTCTTTTCGTCAAGTTTGTTTCCAGATCATCAATTATAATTACAAGAGTAAAGTACTTCACTCGAAATTTGTCTCTTGGAGGAAGATCTTCATAAGCGTCGGGAGCCATATCATACTTGATTTTTTTTTTCTTTGTGACTGTTCTTCTTTCCTTCGTACATTTGTAGTCTACATCAGGCAATCTGCTTTTTGCTTCTTGTTCAGTATGTCATCTAGATCTAAATGATTTCGAGCATCTTTCACAAAGCGAGAAAGTGATGTATAAAGCTTAGTGCATGTGCTGAGTGTAATTTTTGGATCCCAATGAGCCTTGCTAGTTTTGTGAAACTCACCCAGCAAACGATTCCACAGGTATAACATGAAAACAAACTCCAATTTCTCCGTTTTCTCCAAAAGATTACCACCTTGTCTTCTTGGATCACACTTTTCACTGTCACTAGTATGGAGATGATTAAGAACATCAACAATTGACTCATAACTCTCAGTTATGGTTGAAGTAGAATTTGAATGGGCTTCCCACCTAGTGTTATGAAAGCCGCAGTAGTACAGTGGTTAGTGCACTGGCTTCCTAGCTCGGTGGTCCATGGTTCGATCCCCAGTTGAGGTGGGATTTTTTAGACCGCAAACGGCTCCGGAGTCGACCTAGCCTCAAGAATTGGGTACAAGAGCAACTTTGGGAAGGTTAAGGCGACCGGCGTGATGCTGACCACATCACCGAGGGTCGAGAAAATATGGGCCTAACATCATATTCCCAATATGCCTCAATGGGCGTGTAACGGGATCCCTCCTTTCCACCTAGTGTTAGACAGGTATTTTGGTACTCTAGAATCTGCATTCTTCTTCTTCTTCTTCTTCGTTCACCCTCAGATGTCAACTTGAATAAGTTCAAAGAAAGCAGTTGTCAGCCTAAGGCTGTTGATATCTCCGTAGATTTTCTCTAGGAATGGTACTGGTGATAGCCATATGCGTTTTCTCTGTTCCTCATATGTTGGGCACCTTTGAAGCAGATGTTCGGCAGTCATTTTATCGGTGCCACAGTCACACTCATCAGTACTTCATATCTTTAATTTGTTGAATATATGGTATCTCAATCTGTTATGACCTGTACGAAGTCTGAAGATTACCACTTGTTCACTTCTGCTGAGCTGGTAATACGGATCATTTTTTGTGTGGCCAGGATGTTCTTCTTCCCACTTGTGCCTGTACCTGCGCTTGATAAAACTCCTTGGCCTCCTCATAAGTTATGCTTGTGTCAAGTTGAGGAAGCTTTCCCCCTTCCTTTGCCAATCTGTCAGCCTCTTCATTTCCAGGGATGTTGCAGTGAGAAGGGATCCACTGTATCACGACTCTTTTGTATTGCTGACATAGTCTGTGAAGTGTTACTCTTAGGTCATCCAGTTCAGCATTACTTTGACATTTTAGCGTTGTAATCACTGACAGTGCATCTGAGAAGATAGCTACTGGTCTCTCTGAGCTTTCTTCTGTGAATCTGCATTCAAGAAAGATAAGAGAGATGTCCATCTTTTTTGTAGAAGTTGAGAAGAAAGTGTATATTTCACAACAAAATTTACTGCATCTAAACTACATTACCGCCAACAAGATTCAGTGAATCTCCAGCACATGGAACATATGCTTTCCTTCAGAATTTTTTGCTGCATTCCATTATATTTTCCAGCCATGTTACCTGCGTTATCATATGACTGTTCTCGGCACTTATTGAAGTCAACTTTGCAGTCTTTTTCTTAGATAATCCACCACCATGCTGGCTCTATTTTCACCACTGTGATTTTCTAACTCCAGGAAACTCAGAAAGCGTTCAATATGTAACCCATCATCAGGTGACACATTTCTTACTATAACAGTTAGTTGATCAGCATGTGAAAGAAACGGTGCAGAATCTACACTTAAACTATCCTGCTTTTTTCAAATCGCCCAAAACGTTTGGCCACAAGCTGAATAAACTCATCACATATTGTTTTGAGCAGATATGATTGAGTCCCAGAAGGAGTCCCAGATCCTCTGCTTCCGTACCGTTGTATATGGCTAGAAATAAATGGATCAAACCAGCCAGTTGTTGGGGAGTATACTTAATACTAACCATTCCCGACTATATATATCACCATTTGGTGTTTTTTTTTTTTTTAATGAAACAGACTCTTCAAACAATACCTATCCTGGTTTGTGAATGACAGCTTTGATTTCTCAAAGGAGCCATTGCAGTGCCGACACTCTGAAGGACCCTTATGGATCCAGTATGAAATTTCATCATCAGTTAAGACATTCCAAAGACCACCATCACTGTGTGTAATTAATGTACTTCCTTCACATGTCAACTGAGGCTCTGAAACTGCAATCTAACACTGACAATATTTTCTTTAGCTGACAACCCCGACTCTGCAACATTGCTAAGTAACGTAGAAATGTTCTGACTTATGCTTACAGCGATGTGATCTATATTAACTATCTCAGAAAATGTATGTGGTTGTTCAGGACTTTGCTGTCTATCTTGAGAATGAGGTCCCTTATCTGTTGTCGTTGTTGTCAAATAGCAGTCAGTTCTTGGTACTTGGTAATTGTTCAAGTTGCTCTTCGATTGCTGCTTCCTTTTTCTCTTCTGATATCCACTTTCAGAAGTTCTCTTCATTTTAAAGAAATTTTCACGGAAAAATATAAAAAGAAGTAGTTAGGCACTTTCTTTGAAATAAATCAATCTTATCAACCACATTTGTCTGCCTTGGGGAAACTCCAAACTCACAATGAAGACCAAAGCTGAAGTATATAATACCTGCGTCACCAGCACACTTCTATATGGTAGCAAGACATGGACAATCTATGCTATGCAAGAAAGAAGGCTCAATACCTTCCAATTACTGTATCTACGCCACATTTTTGGCATTTCGTGGAAAGACAAAGTGACAAGTTTGAGGTGCTACCACGTACTGGCCTTCAAAGCATGTATAAACTGCTTATACAGCGCAGACTGGCTTGGAAAATGGTCACATCCCGAAACATGTCTTCAACGGACAACTGGCAGATGGCAAAAGAACAGTTGGGCGATCGCAGCTGAGGTTCAAAGATGTGTGCAAGAGAAACATGAAGGTACTGGACATAAATCCAGCAACTTGGGAGGATGAAGCTGCTGTTCGATGCTCTCTACGGCGACAGATTAGGCGAAAAGAAGCTTTCACAACAAGCAGACGAGAAAAGAAAACGTCGAAAGGAACACTAGGAAAAAAAGCAGCCGAGACCTGCCACCTTAGGGGGCATTCCCATAGTCAGTTAATACTAAAGGGGGCTATTATTATTATTATTATAAATCATTCTTACGTTTAAAAATTCATTTATGCATTTTATGTCTGATGTACGGCAGTACTGTCATTATAAGTGGAAATTCAAATTAAAGACTTACTCCTACTATAACTATTTCAATAACTTTTTGTGCAGCTAAGCCTGCTACCACGCTACACCACTGTTAGAGAGGCCCCATTCAGACTGTGCGGCCCTACGCTGTAGCTTGTTTAGCTTAAGCCTAAATCCGGCCCTGATTGTTAAATATAAAAATACGTTTCTGCAGGAGATTCATTGTTATCGTCGTGACCCTTCAGCCCCCCCCCCCCCGCCCCCCAAGTTGTACCAAGCCATCCTGTCCTGTACCATTCGTTCACGTTCTTTCCGTGTCTTCTTTATCCCTTTTTTAAGTCTGTCTACTACCCCCATCTTCGTTTGTTTTTGTGTCTTCCTCTCTTTGTTTTTCCTGGTAGATTCTAGACAAAGGCCTGACTTGTAACGCTATCAGAGAGTTTCTCATATTCCCAGCAAACGTCTTCGCCTCATAATTTTCGAGCTGAAGATTGACCTAAGAGAAATAACTTTATCAACCACGCCCCATTCAAGGGCAGGTAAGCATACTCCATTATAACTTTCAACCAATGAAAATAAAATATTTCAATTGTCCCTGATGAACGCTATGTAATTGCAAGCTTCCTGCTTTGAGTCACAGTCATCGTTTGGTTAGATAGCTAGTCTATTTTAAACCGAGCCTTACTCATATAGAGAGTAGGGTTTACTACGAAGTCAAACATTAGATAAAACCCCACAAGCCTTAAAGCAAGTACAACAATGAGTCTGCTGAAGAAATTATTCGGAGATGGCAAGAAAGACAAAACCCCTACACCGCAGGAAGGAATACAGAGGCTGCGAGAAGTTGAAGAAATGCTGATGAAGAAATCAAATTTTTTGGAGAAAAAGATAGACTCAGAAATTGCTATAGCTAAAAAGAATGGAACGAAAAATAAGAGAGGTACGTTTCTATAGATTTTAGTTATTTCTTTAGTTTTTCATTTTACTCGTATTGTTAGTAATGAACACCACAAATCTACGGAGATTCAATAGCATCAAACTGACTAGGCCTACTGCTTTCTTCGAAAACATTCAAGTGGACATCTGAGAGTGTACGAAAAAGAAGAAGAACACCACAAGATTACTTACCATTTTACATTACTTTTTACTCTGACGCAGAAATAAAATATGAATCAAAATTCACACCTGAAGATTGATTATTTATTTATTCATTGTCTTTCCGTGGTTGAACTCCAAATAAATCGCCCACATCGTTAGGGTTAGGATTATGGTTGAGGTTTCGGATATCTAGGCTAACCCTTACCCCTTATTACTACATCTCTGAATTCATTTTTTTAAGAGCCTGTTGAACACACGCCTCTTCATTTCAGCCTCTTTCAGCTCTATGTGGAGCATAATCTACAGCACCAAGCTTTCCTGTCCTTGCCATCCAATCAGGGTCTTTCCGTGTTTTTTTTTTTTTTAAATTTATGATGAGAAATATCCTATTCAACCTCTAATGGGTTATAATTAGGATATATATATTGTTTTTGATTCCCAATAATATGAATAACTGCCGATACATGAAAGTGGCATCACATCTGTCAAATCATTGTAAATAGGGCAAATCAAAATTACCAATTTTGCTTGTAGGCTATGTAAAAAAAAAAAAAACCAAACAAAAATGAGATAAAACAAAACAAACCAAACAAAAGCACAAAGCAAAAATAATATTCAAGGGGTTGTTGTTGTTGTTGTTGTTTTCTTCTACTATGTTGCTGTGATACCCTGTTCAACCTGAAGTTTGGTTATAATTGGGGTATATAGGGTGTTATCGTCTTCACTGGTATCTCGTTCGTAGTCCTGGAGGTGACTGGTCCTGAAAAGGACCACTTGCTGGCTGTCTGGATTCCTCTTTGTCCGTTTGTGGTGCCGTGTCGCTCTCATGGTGTTTTTTATGTCCTGCCTCAACTATCTGGCTCGTTTAGTTTTGTGTGTTTCTACGCTACTAGTTTCTGTTGCTTTTGTCTTCTTGCTCTCCTGTATCTGTGACAGTGCTTTTTCAATTATCGTTGGTAGTAGCTGTTCTAGCGTTTCTGGCTGCTAATGCTCTGTCTTGATTGAGTAACATTTGCTGTACGATGTCGATTTTCATTTTGTCTTTCGTTTCTTTGTTTTGTTCTCTAGTTTTTGTAAGGATATCCTCAACGATCCTTCTCTCTGATTCAATTCTTTTGAGTATTTGTTCGTTCTCTGCCTTTAGCTCTGTGAGTTTGGCGATGTCAACTTCTATCTCGTGTTTGATGGTTGTTTCAATTCTTTTGAGTATTTGTTCGTTCTCTGCCTTTAGCTCTGTGAGTTTGGCGATGTCAACTTCTATCTCGTGTTTGATGGATTTTGTTTCCTGTAGCATTGCCTGGGCGCTCTGTAACATTTCTCTGGCGCTCTGCATATCTATTATGTCTTCACCGCTGTCCTTGTCGTCTACGGGATCCTGCTTGTTTCTGCTTTCGTTCTGCTGTTTCCTTTTCATTTCGTTGATTTCAGCGGTCAGCTTGTGTAGCTGTCTTCTGTCAATCGTGCGCTGTTTTTCTGTAGCATCCGCATTCACTCTGTGTTTGGCCTCTTTGAAGGGTATGTTTTTAGACACGGCCTCCTTCAAGATGCTCTTAGTTTCCTGGAACACAGGGCATCCTCTGTACCTTGCCCCGTGGTTTCCGTGGCAGTTTGCACAGATACGGTTTTCGTTAGTTTCCTTGTAGTTGCGGTCCTCCTTTGCCCTGGGGCAGTCGCCATATTGGTGACTACCCGCACAATACCGGCAAACTGCATCTCTCCTGCACGTCTTTTTTGTGTGCGAGAACTGCTGGCAGTTGGAGCACTGCATCACCGGAGGGATATAGGCTTCTGTCTTTTTGGTTGTGGTTTCGAGCGTCAGTCTCTCGGGTCTTGTCGATCCTTCTACCGTGACTATCATCAGATTGGTATCTTTCTTGGCCCAGGTTTTTAGCCTTTCGACCTGCGTGATTTTAAGATTTGTGTTTTCAGCTTGAAGGCGTCTGTGGACGTCGCCTTCGGAACATCTTGTATCCACCCCTCTGATGACCAACTTCTTTGTTGTCTTGTACTTTTCCACCACCACTTTTATTTGGTGGGGCAACTGGATTTCCTTTGGACCGGATTCCAGTTCGATCATCAGCGAGGTTGTTTTGTCTGTGTTGTTGAGAGAAAGCACTACTCCCTTTTCGTGCCTCCCTACTTTGGCGATACCTCTCCGTCCAGTTATCACCTCGAGGATGTTGATCACTTTGTTGTCGGGTAGGGCCCTGAGTGAGACCTCACTTCCTGACGTCTGGGTGATCTTAACAATCCTCTCCTGTATCGTTTCTGAGTTGCTTGTATTTTTAGTGTTTGGTCTTTGTTTCCTTCTACAGGCTTGGTTCGAATCTTGTTCTTGGTTATTCGGTGTGATATCTTGCGTCTGAGCCTTTGAGTTGTCAGCTGTTTTTTCCTCAGGATCAGGAATGGTAGCTTGCTTCTCAGTGGTTTCGATGTCCAGCACGTCTGGAGCTACTTCTACTGTTGCTTCTTGAAGAGTGAGCCTAAGGGACTCGTCTCCGTCTTCAAGTCTTCGAAGTGCATCTAAAATGGTCTCTGCGACATCTTCCTCTTGTACCTGTCTGTGTTGAGGATCTGCCTCTATCACTTCCTTCATAGTGCTTGCAGGTGGGTCGGCTGTCATCTCGGCATCGTGCGGCTTCTCTGTCATAGACCGGGTTACTGCTGACGAGTCGGGTGGGTGCAGCCTGGATAGAAGCGCTTGTTTTCTTTTCTCCAGCTGTCGTAACGCTCTACATATTTCTTTATGTTCTGGGTCTTCTTTATCTAGGCAAGGGGTCGGGCCACTCTGACTCTCAGTCGGGTCGACGCATGTCACAGCTAACTCAGTCGTGTCCGGAGTTATAGAAGGGCCGGTCCCGGCACGAGTACTTGGGGCAGTCTTGCTCTCTGGCTGTCTGTCATTGTTGATTGTGATATTGCGATTACCCTGGCTGTTCTGCGCTGGTGGGCTGGTGTAGACCTTCCTCTTTTTAGCGTGTGGCCTATGTCTGGGCATTTTGACGATAACGCGATCTTATCTCGAGTAGTGGCGTCCTGAAAAGGACGTTGGTGTCTTGTCACGATTGAACCTTGAACGAACAACGTGTGTATCGGGTTGATGTGTATTCAAGGGGAGGGGTGTGCATGTAGTATTATATTGTTCATGACGTTATGAAAACATTTTTTGCCTCCAGAAAATGTATCTAGTTTGAGATATCTCTTCTTCAGGTTATATTAAAATCACACTCCCCTACCGGTATTAAAATGTAGCATGTCAGCAGTACATTTGTGTTGCATGGGCAATAAATGGTTTTTTTAATAGAAAAAAATATATTTTAAGACAAAATCATGACATTTCGTGCACCGCAGTTGTCTGCTGTTGAAAGCTGAAATAGTGCGACATCATTAGTGCAAATCTGTACCGTTGTAAAGTCAGTGGCGTATTGTGAAATTATTGTAAAGTTATAGCTGCATTGTATTATATTGAAACATATTTTTTTTTCTGAACATATAGAATAATATTACATTCATTATGAGTTTGAAGTGCAAATTTATAACTATGAAGAAGGTTACTGTAATGCTGTACAGACACTTCTGCAGGGAGGCTAAAAAGGGGAGTTTATATCACGACATTAATAGACCTGACAGTAGAACGCAGGTTGCGCTTAGTATTAACAGAGTTTCTGTTTGTCGATGGATACAACATGATGTTGAGTCTAAAAATGTCAGGCAAGGAAGGAAAAAAAAAGTTGACAACTTCGATGAAGAAGTTATTCGACGTGAAATTTTCTAAATGTTTTCGTTAAATGAACTTGTCACTCTCCGCAAACTGAAAGTGAAGCTGCTAAAGGATTGTGATATTGATATCTTAGAAACAACTCTTTGGAAAGTTGTAAGGTCCGTCGATTTTATGTTTCGCAAATCTATTGGAGGCAGGAATGTATTATGTGAAAAACCACACTTAATTGCTGCCCGAAGCGAATTCCTTAGACAGATACGAGCACGAAGGATGGACGGATATGATATAGTATATTTAGACGAAACATGGGTTAATTTGCACCATACAAATGAGAAAGAATGGCAATCTTCTGACAGTGTTCATAAAAGGACAATTCCCAGTAGCAAAGGACAACGAATTATAATTGCGCATGCTGGCAGCAGTGAAAATGGAATTGTCCATGACGCAGAACTAATGTTCCAGGCAATTTCAACAGATGGTAGAGACTACCACACTGAAATGAATGGACATATTTTTCGTTCTTGGATAGAAACAACTCTTCTCCCCATTCTTGACAGACCATCATGTATTGTAATGGACAATGCATCCTATCACAATGTTTTAGCTCAGGAAGACAAAGTACCAATTTCCTCAAGCACAAAAGATGCAATAAGAACTTGGCTACGAAATGAAAATGTCAATGTCAACAATACCTATTTGAAACCTGAATTGTTACAGCTTGTGAAACAGACTAAGAAGACTAAGGTGTATTGCGTTGACAAAATAATTGAATCATATGGTCACACCTCTCTTCGACTACCACCTTATCATTCACATCTCAACCCAATAGAGTTACTTTGGGCTAAAATCAAAGGACAGGTTGCAGCACAGAACACCACATTTAAACTGAGCGACGTGAAAGTTCTTACACATGATACCCTAAAAAAGACAAATTTTCAATTCTGGAAGAAATGTGTAGATCATGTGCTCCGTGAAGAAGAAGAATACTTGCAACGTGATGGATTACAGTTTATCCAGCCATTAACAGTTGTTAATATAATGGAATCGTCAGATACGGATTGAGATAAATGTAACTTAATTGAGATATCAAAAACATAAAATAATGTAATTATGCTCCTTCAAAACACGAAGAAATAGTGCAGATAAACATGTAAAAATTTACAGTGTCGTATACAATATAGTTTTGAATACACTTTTTTTTCCCCGTTTCAGATTTAAATGTATCACTACTTATAGCTGTTTCCTATGCGGTGAGCAGATATGGATACGCCTCTGATCCTACTTTTGACATTTATGACGTAGTATACTGTAAAATTTAATTTTTAAGCCGTGCTTCTTGTAAGATTCGGAAAAGATCAAAGGAATTTATGGTTTTGAAGAATGCAGAATTGATATTGACTTAACAACAACATATTTGTAACGTCATGGATAATATAAGACTACATGCAAAATATGAATTCATTACATCAGGTAGTTTTTTAGAAAAAAAATTTTAAAGTTGAACATCAATTGGTGAACGGACTATAGATATTTAATTGACTTTCACTTACCATAAGTCACATGTATTGTAAGAACATCATCAGACCTTCACCTTCCCAATTACTATATATTAACTTTTGTTCTTGTTAAATACTGTTTGACTATATTATGCAGTTCCCTAGGTCTGTCTATTCTTAACACCTCTTCTATATTTATAGGTAAGTTTGATGCCTGCAAATAATCTAATATTGGGATTCTTATTTGTTCATACCTCTTACATTTTAACAAGAAATGTTCTGTATTATTGCCAGTAAGGTTCTTCTATTCTGAAATAGCCTTTTCCCAGCTGTATGTGTGTCTCCTATTGGCTTCTCCGTCTGTTTTAGGTTTCTTCCTTTTCTCATATCATGAGGTTTTCAGGACTATCTTTGCCTCACCTTGTACCACTGGTATTTATCTTGTTCTTTCAATCTGTTCCTCATTGGTGGACTTGTCATTCCGTCTACACAAGCACCCATTGGTTGAAATGAAGACCAGTGGGATGTATGTCTTATTGTACCCGAATGTCTATCGATCAAGAAGCCAGTTAAGTTGCCCATGCTGAAGGGTGACGATAATGACTTGGTACTTGGCAATCAATCAGTACCCTTTAGCGCCCCAAGTAGCATAGGCCTTCAACAAACACATGCCAAGCCCCCCTGTCCCGTGCTATCCGCTCAAGTTCTTTCCATGTTTTCCTCATCATTTTCACCTCTGTATCCAGTTCTCTTCTCCGTGTGTTTTTTGGTCTACCTCTGCCTTTCTTTCCCTGTGGATTCCAAAACAAGGACTGCCTTTTAATGTTATCAACAGGTTTCCTCAATGTGTGTCCTATCCATCGCCAGCGTCATCACTTGGCAGTGCATGTATATGTCCCCTCCCCCTTGTTGGCTATACAATCACAATAGCAGCTTATAATATTGATATATATTGTTTATCCCATATGTTAGTGGCCCTCCAGGCCCTGAAGAGGAAGAAGCGATATGAAAAACAGCTGCAGCAGATTGATGGTACCTTATCAACAATTGAGTTCCAGAGAGAAGCACTGGAGAATGCCAGCACAAACACAGAAGTTCTCAAAGTTATGGGCGTTGCTGCCCGAGCCCTTAAGACTGCCCACAATAACCTGTAAGTGCCATTTATTACCAGGGCAGTAACGTTCATGTATGCTCCTCATATTTGTTAATGAAATCTTCTTCTTCATTCGCCCTGAAAAGGACGGTGGTTGCGTTGTGTCTTTTTACGCCGTAGCTGTGATATCTGCACCTTTCGGTTGACACATCCGACTTCTGCACGGCATTTTTTAGGACCGGGTTTGCCTTCCCATTGCGATCCGTGCTCGCTCAGCCAGACTGCACTGCTGCAGACTGTTTCCAGGACCACCACGTGGAGGTGGAACACGGTCTTGACCAGCTCTGGTTCACTGGTCCTGACGCAGGCAGTCAAGCTATGAGTCGCTGACTGCGGTCTCTATTGCTGCGTCTTCTGGTCCCGTTAATGAAATCAAAACGGAACTTAAGTCAGAGGAGTGAGGGTTCTAATTTTTTTAAACCTGTTCTCAAGTATTCATAAATCTCTCAGCATTTATTTATTGAAAAAAATTGTGTTGTTGTTGTCAGTAGTACTTTATCTGGAGAAGGGAAAAGAAGGCCACTGCTTTTCATGTCTATGTCTTCCTAGCTGTCCCCTACTGGCTTACTGGGCACCTCTCTATTCTGTACACCATTGTTTGGATAGCTTGCTGCCTGTATAGCATAGCTTTCTTTAACCAAATTATACCTTTTTTAACACATTAACTACCGAATTGAAAAACACACTGTGGCTGAATTAAATTTTGTTCCCATTTTCATCGTGTAGGTGTTTGCACAAAGTAAGCTGTAGTTTTCATAATTGTTTACAGATTTTTATGAATTGCACGTCATTTTAAAGATAAATGAATGTACTATTATAATAAACACCAAAAGTAATTCTAATAGAGGTTGTTGCTATTTAACGGGCCTCCGATGGCCAAAGACTTGCAATATTTTCACAATTATAACTGCTTGCGCCCCATCTCTATCAAAATCACAGTTTCAATCAATGTGCACACCGTTTTCACTCTTGTCCTCGTCACTAGATCTATCAGTAAATTGTTGAAACATGTTTCTATCCTATTCATATTCAGCCGTTAGACGAGATGTACACGCATTTTTTGTAGTCCTATCACTAGTTGCCACGGTAAACAGTTTTACACAATTTGGTAACTAACCCAAAATGCTGAAAAATATGAACATAATATCAATTTTTTAGTGTTCTACAACAGCCATGCTTTGGGAATTTGTTTTCCAGTGGCAACTTAAAATCTCGAACCAGATCAGAGAGTGTTTCAGTAAATTTTTCATTCGTTTTATTACTAAAATTAGATTGGCGCTGTGAGCGGCTTGCGGTCCAAATGTGATTATTTTGTGAGCCGCTGACAGCGGCTTGTCGTAGTTAATGTGTTAAGTGTAATAATTTATGTAATATTTATTTCTGGTACAAACAATTGAAATAAAACCTTTTACCATTGTTTGAAGCTATCAGCACATTTTGAAGCAAATTTTTCTTAGCCAGGTATTTTTCAAAATGTGAAGTCAACAGTGCCCACAAATTTCTTACAGCAAAATAAATTTTTGACTTGCTAACACTGGAATTTTATAAATATCATATATTACTTATTAAGCTTCTCACTTTTTTTTTCAGTCTAATGGATAATATTTCCTATGGCAAGTCATGAAAATGTTAAGCATAATAATGCATATATTGTTTTCTTCCTTACTTGGATTTTTATTTTTTTTAAATTAACCAAAACTACCTTGCTAGCCATACCATGCTCTTCTGTAGAAAACCTTATTCTGTTTACATTACTACTGATCAATTTATCATAAGTAATTATTGTTGTCTGACTTCTAGACCTGATTGTAATTTTAGTCTGTGTGAAAACTGACATGCAGCTAACTGTTAACCTCAAAATTATCTGGAGGACATAAAGAGTTGTCTTTCATGCATATTTGTAAGAGGCCACCAAGGAAGGTTGTAGGCCAGCCAATCACCATTTTAAAAGGAGCTGGTTGCAAAAACTGAAAACAAACTTAACTCGCATATGGTTACACAATAATGTGTCCCATAGTGCCAGACATTGTCTCCTGTATGACAAGAGGTCCAACACTAAGGCCTATTATAATGAGACTGTTGTAGCAGCAGTATTATTTAACCCATGTAGAAGGTACCCTGACTAATGTCAAGTTTGCTTTGTGCAACATACCTTCTGTTTGCTTATATAATGATGTCACTGTAATGGGCCATATTTTGGGCCTTCTCTCATACACGAGACCTTTCTTAAAGGGGCATTGAATGATTGCTTAGCAATTATATATGGTCACCCGACAGTTAGTCTAATGTACAACTAGTCAGTACTGGTTCATCCAGTGGTCTGAACTGGTCCAGTGCCAGTTCTTCCAATAAATCAAGCCCATTATGCAATAATAATTGGTCTACCAGCAGGCTTTGTTCAATTTTCACTGGTCCACGTTGTATAGTTAGTTAGACATGTGCTAATCCACAAAGCAGTATGTACAAGATGTTTTATGTTTATTAAAATACGAGGGGCGTTCAGAAAGTAATACACCACATCGTTTTTCTCAGGAGCTGTTTATTCAAAAAGCATGAAATTTATACACAATGCACGTGGATATGTCGTGTAAACATTGGTATTATTCAACATAATCCCCATCAACTTGTACGGCTTTATGCCAGCGCGAAACAAGTGCATGTATTCCCAGCCCGTACCAGATTTTGTCTTGATCATGTAGCCATTTCTTCGCTGCATGAATCACTCCTTCATCATCTTCAAACCTTGTCCCACGGAGTGCATCTTTAAGTGGACCAAATAGATGAAAATCAGAGGGTGCCAAATCGGGACTATAGGGTGGAATGGGGTAGTACAGTCCAACCCAATTTGGTGATTGCTTCCCGTGTTGCCAGACTTGTGTGAGGTCGCGCATTGTCGTGAAGGAGAAGCAGGTCTGCTGGATTCTTGTGCGGCCGAACTCTGCGAAAACGTTGATTGAGTTTTTTCAATGTCTTAATGTAAGCTTGCGAATTGATTTTCTCTCCTCTTGGCATAACGTCCACAAGAATCACACCTTCAATGTCCCAAAAGACAGTGATCATGACCTTTCCAGCTGAAGGAATTGTCTTGAATTTCTTTCTTCGTGGTGATTGCGGATGATGCCACTCAATTGACTGTCTTTTTGTCTCAGGTTCAAAATGATGTGCCCAGGTTTCGTCACCTGTAACGATCTTAGCCAAAACGTTATCTCCATCAGCATTGAAACGCTCCAACAATTCAGAAGAAATTGCTTTCCTTTGCAATCGGTGGTCATTTGTGAGACTTCGAGGAAACCATCTTGCCCAAACCTTAGAAAATCCGAGAGTTTTTATAACTGCATTTGCACTACCAATGCTGACTGACAGCTGTAAGGCCAATTGTTGAGTAGTGATTTGCCTGTCAGTAAGAATAATGCCCTCAGCGCATTTCAACATTTCTGCGTTGGTGGCTGTGGCAGGACGTCCACAGTGCGGCCGATCAAGCAGCTCCGTATCTCCACTTCCTGATTCTTTGATTCTCTGAACCCAGCGACTGACTGTACTCCTGTTGACTGCAAAACTTCCATACGCATCACATAGACGCTTGTGAATGTTCACACCAGTTTCCTTCTCTGCAACGAGAAATTCTATCACAATTCGCTGTTTATAACGCAAGTTGCTAACGCGCTCCATTTCAACGGTTTAGGGCAGCCGTATTATTTGGCCGGTTGCAGTGCAATTTGGTGCACACAATTGGCATATGCCATATTTAAAGTGTGCAAAATTTCATGCTTCTATCTTCATTATTCACCCGTGTGTTACCGGGACCCGAAAGGGGAGCAAAGAATAGTAACACTGTCCCCTGCCAAGCATGTCGTAGAAAGCGACAAAGGAGGGTTGGGCATGGGGCCGGTTACCCCATCCTGTAAAAAATTTAAACCACAAAAAACTTCAACAAATATGGACAAGTCAAATAAAGAAAATAAAACACAGCCATCCAAGACAGGGGAAGGTCCTCTCGTGGGGAGGCGTATGATGCAACACAGAGAAAGCCGAAAGGAGTCTGTGTTGCTGACTAACCTTCTTTCTTCTAGGAGAACTTCCAGATTTGGCACCTGGAATGTTCGGACATTAAACGAACAAGGGAAAGTGGCGCAAGTGGCAGCAGAAATGAGGGAATACAAAATCGAGGTTTTGGGAATGTGTGAAACAAAGTGGAAGGGGGTAGACAGGAAGAAACTCATCACAGGTGAATTGGTGCTGTCCTCAGGACATGAAGACGAAAGTTCACACCACAGTGAAGGGGTAGCTCTTATGTTATCTAAAGAAGCACAGAAAGCACTCATTGAATGGGAAGCTGTTGGACCCAGAATAATAACAGCTACTTTCAAAACAGCTAAAAAGAAAATTCATGTAAATGTCATCCAATGTTATGCACCAACTAATGACAAAGAAGAGTCTGTGAAAGAAGCATTTTATACTAAACTACAGGAAATTATGGATAAAGTAAAAAGAAGAGACATCACAATTTTGATGGGTGACATGAATGCAAAGATAGGTACAGTCAACACCGGATTTGAAGAAGTCATGGGAAAACATGGGCTAGGAGTAATGAATGAAAATGGAGAACTATTCGCAAACTTCTGTGCTTCAAATCAACTGGCTATAGGAGGAAGCATGTTTCCACATAAGAGAATACACAAGGCAACATGGATATCACCAGACCATAGAACAGAAAATCAGATTGATCATATATGCATAAACAAGAAGTTTAGATCATCATTGCAGGATGTAAAGGTATATAGAGGAGCAGATGTGGCATCAGATCACCATCTTCTGATAGCCAAAGTAAAAATGAAACTCAAGAGATATGCAACAATGCAAAATTATAGACAACAGTATAATGTAGGACAGCTAAGAAATCAGGAAACAAGAGACAAATTTGCGGTCACAGTATCCAACAAATTCCAAGTGCTCCAACAGCTGGAAGATGTAGAGAATACAGAAGACTATTGGCAGCAGGTCAAAACTGTATGGAAGGAGACATGTGAAGAAATACTGGGGAAAAGGGAAAGACAACAAAAAGCATGGATAACAACAGAAACCATCAATAAGATAAAAGACAGAAAAAACAAGAAAGCAGAGTTAAACACAAGCAAAACCAGAAGTTCCAAAGCCAAGGCTCAGGGGGTGTGCACGGAAGCAAACGAAGAAGTAAAAAGAAGTATCAAAAGAGACAAGAGGAAGTGTGTTGGGGAGTTGGCGGGGGAGGCGGAGGATGCTGCGGCCAAGGGAAGTGTGAGAGAACTGTATGGCAGCGCAGGGAAGCTGGCAGGGAAATACAAGCAGGCAAGTTGCCTCATAAAAGACAAGAATGGGAAACTGCTCAGCGGTATGCAAGAGCAAATGAAGAGGTGGACAGAATATTTTGGGGACCTTCTCAATAGACCAGCTCCACAAAACCCGCCGGACATCCAGCCAGCAGAAGAAGAGCTACAGATTAACGGTGAAAGACCAACGAAGGAAGAAATAAAGAAAGCCATGGGGCTTCTAAGAGATGGAAAGGCGTCTGGACCTGATGGCATTCCGGCGGAGGCCATCGAGGCAGATATCGACACGGCTACAGAGATGTTGTGTGAATTACTTGGTAAAGTCTGGGAAAAGGAAGAGATACCAGCAGAATGGAAGGAAGGATATCTGGTTAAGTTGCCTAAGAAGGGAAATTTACAAGAGTGCACAAATTATAGAGGAATTATGTTTCTATCAGTGCCAGGAGAGGTGTTGGACAGGATTATCCTTGAGGGATTAAAAGAGTCCATGGACGGGAGGCTGAGAGATGAACGGGCAGGTTTTCGACAAAACAGATCATGTACAGACCAGATAGCCACTTTGAGAATAATGGTTGAACAGAGTCTGGAATGGAATTCACCACTATACATCGGATTTGTGGACTACGAAAAGGCATTTGACAGTGTGGACAGAGAATCACTTTGGAAATTGTTGAGGCATTGTGGAGTTCCCCTGGGGATCATTAATTTAATAAAGAAAGCATATGAAGACATGACATGCAGAGTTCTTCGTGGGGGACAGCTTACAGAACCGTTTGGGATAAGAACAGGAGTGCGACAGGGATGCCTCTTGTCTCCATTTCTTTTCTTGCTGGCAATAGATTGGGTTATGATATCATCGGCAGCACACAACAGAAATGGAATCCAGTGGACTCTGACTAAGCAGTTGGATGATCTGGATTTTGCTGATGACTTGGCTCTTCTGTCCCATAGCCGTAATCAGATGCAGGACAGGTTGAGAGCACTCGATGAGAGGTCACAGCAGTTGGGTCTGGGGATGCACAGGGAAAAGACAAAAGTAATGCGAATGAATGCAGGTAGTGATGGCAGGGTTGAACTTGGGGAAACACCAATACAGGATGTGGAGTCGTACGCATATCTTGGCGGTGGTGTGGACAAAGTTGGAGGGACGGACAGCGATGTCAAAATAAGAATGCAAGGGGCAGGGGGAGCTTTCATTGCATTGGGAAATATATGGAGATCGAGAGAGATAGGATCCAACACGAAGATGGGGGTCTTCGGCTCAAATGTGAAGTCAGTCCTGTTGTATGGCTCGGAGACATGGAGAACAACAGGGACAGCAACCAAAAAGCTGCGGACTTTCATGGGTGGGTGCTTGCGTGGAATAGAGGGATTAAAATGGTGTGACAAGGTTACCAACGTGGAGCTGGTGACAGGAGCTAGACAAGTGCCGGTGGAACAAGAGATGAGTAGGGGAAGATGGCGATGGATAGGACACGCACTGAGGAAACCTGTTGGTGGCATTGCGGGGCGGTCCTTGTTCTGGGGCCCCCAGGGTGGGAGAGGCAGAGGAAGACCAAGAGGTACATGGAGGGGAGAGTTGGAGACAGAGGTGAAAATGATGAGGAGAACATGGAAAGAACTTGAGATGATGGCACGTGACAGGAGGACTTGGCATGTGTTTGTTGAAGGCCTATGCTCCTATGGGAGTGGAGGGTTATGACATCTTCATTATTAGCTGAGAAAAACGATGTGGTGCATTACTTTCTGAACGCCCCTCGTATGTATGAACACAGCACAACAACATTCGCAGCAAGTCATATGGAACATGGTCATTCAGTCAGTATGATCCACAAAAGTACACAAATCATGAATATTTAGGGTGAAAACTCAGTTGCATAAAACTCATCTAAAACTCGTAATTACTACAAAACATCATTTTTCAATTTATGTGCTTCAATTGTTACTGTTCAGTGGAGAGACAAATATCATCATTAAAATATGTTGCTGTTTAACTAGGGCTGCTGAGCATCACACTCTTTTGCACCCAATACCAAGTTAAAGACTCCTTGGTATTATCTACACAATACATCTAGACTTTTCTTGTGGCTTTTCTACCATTCTGAAACGTGCTGAGTTGAAGTCATGAGCTCCAGCTTGGCTTGCATTTAAAGGATCATCACATCTGGTCCTAAGCTAGGAGGATGAAGCGTATGGCGCTCTGTGCATTCCCTGCCATCCAAGGGGGCTCTCCACATATGCACAACCGAAATACTGTGCTCTGTTTCTGGGCTCTCCCAAGGAATTGTCGCGTCCTACACAGAGCCACCTCTCAGCTCCCCCTGTCTATCATTGGGTCCATAGTTAGATCCTCCTCATAGAAAGGCAGATAATTATTCTAACTACACCAAGCAGTAGTGAACACATTCAAAGCAGCACTTTTAAGTACATGAAACATTGTTATTCACAGTTTATTTATAATTACTGACTCTTTGTTTTGTCTTTATGCAGGGATGTTGATAAAATACATGATTTGATGGATGATGTCGCAGAACAACAGGAGGTAGCCAATGAAATCTCTGAAGCCATTTCAAACCCTGTGGGCTTTGGTAATGATATGGATGAGGTAAGACCTTTTATTTTATGTTATATTTTGTTCCAGTAACTTCAGCCAGAAAATATTGATCTGTTCAGTTTTTGTGGTCTACAGATGATTGCCAACCATGCCAACAGTAGCTTGAATAAAAGACGTGAGAATATGTGCATCACAGAGACTGTTATTATTAGAACATACTCGCCGCAACTTTTAGAAGGGGAGAGTAATGGGACTGAACACACTACTTCAAGCTGGGCTTTTCAAGCTTTTCCCATGTATATCACTTTTTTTTCTTTTTTTTTTTAATGTAAAACTTTTGCCTCGATTTGAAAACCTCATGACATGAGAAAAGGAAGAGACCTAAAACAGATGGAGAAGGCAATAGGAGACGCACATACAGCTGGGAAAAGGCTATTTCAGAATAGAAGAACCTTACTGGCAATAATACAGAACATTTCTTGTTAAAATGTAAGAGGTATGAACAAATGAGAATCCCAATATTAGATTATTTGCAGGCATCAAACTTACCTATAAATATAGAAGAGGTGTTAAGAATAGACAGACCTAGGGAACTGCATAATATAGTCAAATAGTATTTAACAAGAACAAAAGTTAATATACAGTAATTGGGAAGGTGAAGGTCTGATGATGTTCTTACAATACATATGACTTATGGCAAGTGAAAATCAATTAAATATCTAACTGGAAACACCAGGCCTTTACACCCCTCCCCTTGAATATTATTTTTGCTTCATGTTTTTGTTTGGTTTGTTTTGTTTTATCTAGTCATAGTCGGTTATATTAGGGCGCATGTCCAAATATAAAAGACCCTTGGGTCTGGGTGGTAGGTCCTTTTGTGTGTATCACTTAATAAAAGCAAGACATGCACTAGTATCACGAAATATAAATGTGCATCACTAAATACAAGCAAAACCTTTGCTCAATTGTGAGCTGCGGTGGCACAGTGGTCCATGGTTCAATCCCCAGTTGAGGTGCCTCATGAACTGGGTACCAGAGCAACTCTAGGAAGGTTAAGGCGGCCGGCGTAATGCTGACCACTTCACCCATAGTGTGCCGATGGTCGAGAAAATATGGGCCTACCACCATATTCCCAACATGCCTAAATGGGTGTATAACGGGATCCTTTATCTTAACCATTACCCTTTGCTTGTGACCATATGCACAGTTTCAATAGTTCTCATTTGTTAAGTGGTCCTGTTCCAGGAACCATATAATTAAAATGTGGCATAACACAAATTGTATTTCATTAACAGTTGGATCATTTCAACACTGGAAGGCCCTTTCCATACACTTTTTGAATATCAGCACTGCTGTATAGAATAAACTATTAGACCAATGATGTATTGTGACTGAAGGCAGAGTCTTTAAGTTATTGTTTGTCACGGAGATGTTAGACTGGCACTGATAAAATGACTGCTGAACATCTGCTTCAAAGTTGCCCAACATATGAGGAACAGAGAAAGCTCATATGACCGACACCAGTACCATTCGTGGAAAAGCTCTACAGAGATTCAAATAACCTCAAACTGACTACTTCTTTCTTTGAAAACATTCAAGTGGACGTCTGGGAGTGGATGAATAAGAAGAAGATATTGTTACTGCTGACAGAGGTTTTAATTATATTTCATATTACAATGTTAATATATACACACACAATTGGATTCTCACCAGTGCTACGGGGTTTGTACAGTGTGCTGAGATCCTCCTTGTGTGATCTAACGGAGGAGATCGAAGCACTGATGGAGTTGTCCTTGTGCAATGAAGATAGTCCTTAAAACCAAACCAAACTAATATGACAGTGTACTGTTAATACAGTCTTATTGTTTCTGATACGTTTATTTTTTTATTTGGTTCATGTTTCTACAATTTGTTATGTCTCTGCCATGCAGGATGATTTATTGGCTGAGCTAGAAGAACTAGAACAAGAAGATCTAGACAGGCAGCTGTTACAGGTTCATAGAGCGGAGGACCTCCCTAGTGTACCGACTTCAGAGCCACAAGCAGCCAAGGGTGAGTGAGCTTTGATAGTTTTATGTTACCTTTATTTATGCGCAGATCTCACTTCATACGTAATGTAATCACTAATACATTGACTTCAGCCAAAACACTTTTTTGTGTGTGTGTGTGCATTAACCTCATTTCTCTGAACATCAAGTGGCACAGTGGTTAGAGAGCTTGCTGATGGGTTCAAAAGCTGTTGGCATCATGCTGCAGTCTACCCAGCTGTAAATAGTTGCCTGATGCTGCTCTTGAATTAAGGAGGGCAAGGGAACTGCTCATCCCACCACATAAAACTGAGACCCAGTATGGTGAGGTCTCTTAAACACTTCACTTGACCTTTAACCTCATTTCACAGTCATTAAGTAGTTTTTTTTTTCCTTTTTTCTTCCACTTGAGAGATTCCAGAGCAAAGACTGCCTTGTGATCCTAAACCCAATATTCTGCGTTTATGTCAGGCATATGCTGGTGCGAAGCAAATCTTCAAATTTGTCTCACCCAATGATGTGCACTCAACACAGACTGCCTTGTGATCCTAAACCCAATATTCTGCGTTTATGTGAGGCATATCCTGGTGTGAAGCAAATCTTCAAATTTGTCTCACCCAATGATGTGCACTCAACACAGACTGCCTTGTGATCCTAAACCCAATATTCTGCATTTATGTGAGGCATATCCTGGTGCGCAGCAAATCTTCAAATTTGTCTCACCCAATGAATGATGTGCACTCAACACAGACTTCCTTGTGATCCTAAACCCAATATCCTGCGTTTGTGGGAGGCATATCCTGGTGCAAAGCAAATCTTCAAATTTGTCTCACCCAATGATGTGCACTCAACAGAGACTGCCTTGTGATCCTAAACCCAATATTCTAAGTTTGTGTGAGGCATATCCTGGTGCAAAGCAAATTTGTCTCACCCAATGAATGATGTGCACTCAATACAGACTGCCTTGTGATCCTAAACCCAATATTCTGCGTTTGTGTGAGGCATATCCTGGTGCGAAGCAAATCTTCAAATTTGTCTCACCCAATGATGTGCACTCAACACAGATTGCCTTGTGATCCTAAACCCAATATTCTGCGTTTATGTGAGGCATATCCTGGTGTGAAGCAAATCTTAAAATTTGTCTCACCCAATGATGTGCACTCAACACTGACTGCCTTGTGATCCTAAACCCAATATTCTGCGTTTATGTGAGGCATATCCTGGTGCGAAGCAAATCTTCAAATTTGTCTCACCCAATGAATGATGTGCACTCAACACAGACTGCCTTGTGATCCTAAACCCAATATTCTGCGTTTATGTGAGGCACATCGTGGTGCGAAGCAAATCTTCAAATTTGTCTCACCCAATGATGTGCACTCAACATAGACTGCCTTGTGATCCTAAACCCAATATTCTGCGTTTATGTGAGGCATATCCTGGTGCGAAGCAAATCTTCAAATTTGTCTCACCCAATGAATGATGTACACTCAACACAGACTGCCTTGTGATCCTAAACCCAATATTCTGCGTTTATGTGAGGCATATCCTGGTGCGAAGCAAATCTTCAAATTTGTCTCACCCAATGAATGATGTACACTCAACACAGACTGCCTTGTGATCCTAAACCCAATATTCTGCGTTTATGTAAGGCATATCCTGGTGCGAAGCAAATCTTCAAATTTGTCTCACCCAATGAATGATGTACACTCAACACAGACTGCCTTGTGATCCTAAACCCAATATTCTGCATTTATGTGAGGCACATCGTGGTGCGAAGCAAATCTTCAAATTTGTCTCACCCAATGATGTGCACTCAACACAGACTGCCTTGTGATCCTAAACCCAATATTCTGCATTTATGTGAGGCATATCCTGGTGCAAAGCAAATCTTTAAATTTGTCTCACCCAATGATGTGCACTCAACACAGACTGCCTTGTGATCCTAAACCCAATATTCTGCGTTTATCTGTCTCATGTCTGTCTTACCCCGGGGACCCTACAGTAAGAACTGTCTTTTAATTGCCATCAGCCAGTTTCCATTGTTAATTCACGTAATAATAAACATAACAATTTTTTTTAATTCCAGGCCGTGCTAAAGTTGAGGATGATGATATGCGAGAGCTGGAGATGTGGGCATCTTAGGATGGCAGGAGTCATCAAACTTTCATACAGTTTTTGTGACAATAAATGTATATACAATGTGAATCCTATGACAGCAAAAGTGATCTTTGCTTTGTGAAGCTGTGTGCATGTGAAGCTGTGTGCATGAAAAACTGCAGCATTGTTATCAGCACAATTACTTTTGTGAGGAACAGTGTGAATTACTTTTGTGAGGAACAGTGTGGGAGACATTATTGTTGAGAACTTTTCTATGCAACGGAAACAGGATATGTCATCTGCAGGGATGTGCACCACAACAACTGATATTTGGTATCTGTAAGAGAAGAGTGTTGTGCACATGTTAGTTTTACAGATGGGTGGGCCACGAGTACTTTTAGAACAAAACCTTTGCAGTTTGTTTGTTGACCTTTTTTTCTGTTGAGTGTTAAAGCTGAGGATGGTTCTCTCTCCTCCTTCCCCCCCCGCCCCCCCGCCCCCCCCGATTGTTCAATGTTCCTGTCTTTGTTCTTCATCTGTGATGTAAATACCATATCGTCATTTATCTGTAAGAATATTTCAAATACTTTGTTGTTTTGATCGTAATATTTCTTAGTGAGTGGTAACTTCACAGGTAGACCCCAGAATACAATAATTCTTTAGGTCGATCATGCTGACATTGGTTCTGTTCAAATGTTAATACAGAGGCTTCATCCTTCTTCCCAGCTTTGGTGCGTGTGTCTCAGTGAGTGCGAAGCTGTAATCTGTGTCAAATTTTGTATTTAGAAATTATACCTTTTCTGTGTTTAATGTTATCTTTAGATATTCTTCTTCTTCCTCGTTCGTCCTGAAAAGGACGGTGGTTGCGTTGTGTCTGTTTACGCCGTAGCTGTGATATCTGCACCTTTCGGTCGACACATCTGACTTCTGCACGGCATTTTTTAGGACCGGGTTTGCCTTCCCATTGCGATCCACACTCGCTCAGCCAGACTGCACTGCTGCAGACTGTTTCCAGGACCACCACGTGGAGGTGGAGTGCGGTCTTGACCAGCTCTGATTCGCTGGTCCTGACGCAGGCAGTCAAGCTATGAGTCGCTGACCGCATTCACTATTGCTGCATCTTAGGGTCCCATCTTTAGATATGATGGTTGTGGTACTGTTGAGAGAATGTGCCATAGCGCAACGACTTCAGATAGCAGGAAAGTAAAGCTTGCTGTAATATGGGAGAATTTAAATTTTGGATTAATCTCTGAAAAGTGATTTTTTTACAGAAATTGAATATAGAGGCTTTCATTATACAGACGTTGTGAAAGGAAATTGGATATCTGAACTAAATATACATCAAAGTTGTTAAGGAGGTGAAAAATAATAAACGGTGTGTTTTAAATTCTGAGGCCACAGAGAAAAACTTAACAGTCAAGTATATAACATGGGTTGTGAGTTAACAGTCAAGTAAATAACATACTGTGAGGTAACAGTCAAGTATATTACATGTTGTGAGGTAACAGTCAAGTAAATATGTTGTGAGGTACAGTCAAGTAAATGTTTTGTGAAGTAATAAAGTAAATTACGTGTTGTGAGGTAGCAGTCAAGTAAGTAACCCCAAAAGATTATAATTCAGGACCTTGTTGGCTCATCTGTTGTGTATGTATTTGAAGTTGTTGCAGCAGCCAAACATATCTCAGCAGGGATGAAACAAATGATCTTAGCCATGATGATAGGAAACTTCGTACGGATCATTACATCAGGAAGTAATTTAATTATTAGCGTCAAGTTGGCATTTTGACAACGCAAAACTTCACAAGTTTACAGCATTTGTTAAAAAATTTAGCCCAACAACAGTGGAATTTTTATTTAAAAGGCTAAGGCTGTTGACTTACACCTGATAGAAATTTACATCTGTGATTTTGCCCACTGTGTAGCTGACGAATTGAGATCTTTTCACTCAATTTCAATCTAATTTTCCCCCCTTTTATTGATGTGGACTTGTCTATTGTACACATGAAAAGTTGAAAATCTATGAGTTAACCACTTTATAAGTATATAAACCAATAAAACGGTATTGAATCAGTTCTACAAATAATGGTTCACATGAAACAAGGGACGTTTCGGTTTTTACCCTTCGTCAGCCACAAAGAGGTGACAAAGACAAGAATAGGTACCACAAAAACATACGATGATGAGAAACAAACACCAAATGAGCGATACAAGCAGATGGAAAAAGTAAACACCCACAGTGATGAGAGAAAAAAGAACAATAATAATACAAGAAAATTGCAAAACCTAAAAGAAATACTGAAACAAGAAAGTAAATAATCAACGAAACGAAAAAAAGAGAATGAACAAAACTTTGGAACAAGTAAAAGTTCACTGAGCTCGATCCGAAGATACTAGGAAAACAATGCCGTAGAATCCCGTCCAAAAAATCGCTAAGGAAGTGTTATTAACCACTTTATAGTTGAAGAAAATGAAAGCAAACAAATTAATCACTTTATTCTTGTGGAATAAGTGAAGTTTTTAAATTTAAAAAACTCACGAACAAAGCTATCTGTTGATTCTATTTTTCTAGAAATTTTTTGTTTCTTTGTCTGCAGCCAGTTTTGTATTATTCCAGTCTTTTTTTTTGTTTGTTTAATTTTAATCTCACTTTGCCTCAGTATGGCAGTGCTATAATGAGAAAATATACATTTTACAACTCGATACTTAGATTGTAATAATTTGAAAATATACTTTGTTACAACTCAATATTAGTTTGTAATAATGTGAAATAGTAAGGCCTCACATGTTGTCATATTTCATTTTTAGTTGGCAAAACGTCCTGACCCTCTCCTGTGCTGTTCATATGTAAAACTTGTCTCCAATACCTTTGATCATGAGTGCCGCACTTGTTACATACATCCTGTACATTTTCAACTTTCATAAACAATATTTCCTCACAGTATTCAAATACAATCATTGTTGTATAAAAATTATATTTAATTACCTTGCCTGTTTGGTAAGAGCTTGTGTAAACATTTTGGCTTTAAGTATTTTTTTCTCTTGTATCCGATATGTGGGGATCATGTCTGCGGATTTACACTTCCTCTCATTTGTTAAATAGAATTAGCCTTAATGGTTGTAAGTACTGACAGGTTGTGATGATAAGTAATCTCAGCCATTGTATATTTTTACATGCTGTATTTTACAGAGAATGTGGTTCAGATAAAGATTGCATGTTGTATTACTGTTGGTACATATCAGAGAATACATGTTGTATTACTGTTGGTTCATGTCAGAGAATACATGTTGTATTACTGCTGGTACATGTCAGAGAATACATGTTGTATTACTGTTGGTACATGTCAGAGAATACATGTTTTATTACTGTAAGTACATTACAGAGAATACATGTTGTATTACTGTTGGTACATGTCAAAGAATTACATGTTGTATTACTGTTGTTACATGTCAGAGAATACATGTTGTATTACTGTTGGTACATGTCGGAGAATACATGTTGTATTACTGTTGGTACATGTCAAAGAATACTTGTTGTATTACTGTTGGTGCATGTCAGAGAATAGATGTTTGTTTATTTTGAAACGTTAAAGAAAAAAAATTTGTTGTAGCTCTTGAACAACATGTTTTTTTTTAACACCCCTTGGGAATGCTTGTTGCATTGTCCTTTTTTCCCCCCCCCCCCCCCCCTCCCCCCCCCCCCCACGATACTATTTTTTAAGTCAGAAGTCAGTCACTACCATTGTTAGCATAGGTCAGTGATCACATGCTAGCACCATCACTACCATTGTTAGCATAGGTCAGTGATCACATGCTAGCAACATCACTACCATTGTTAGCATAGGTCAGTGATCACATGCTAGCAACATCACTACCATTGTTAGCATAGGTCAGTGATCACATGCTAGCAACGTCACTACTATTGTTAGCATAGGTCAGTGATCACATGCTAGCACACATTTCATCTCTGTGCTACTTTCTCCAAATATATTCTCCATCTTTCAGTTCTGTCATTAGTGAGTCTTCTCTGTTTCTTTATGTTCCTTTTCCCACTTTCCTTGGGGTTCATTGTAAGTGCCTGACAAGTTGTGCTAGAGGCCTCTTTCTCAGTTGATGTCCAGTCCATCTAAACTTTTGGTTTCTTGCTTGTTGCTTTGTTGGTTTCTGTTCCAACCTAAACTTCTTGTCCGTGTCTTTTGGTGCACAATTATTAGTGACCTTATTAGGTGGCTAAATATAGTCATAGTCACTGTCGGGGTACTGCTCCAGAAATATGAGCAGCATGACCATTTATATTAAAAATGCGAAGTTTAGTGTTTAGCTGGGAGACTTTTTCAGGCCATAAATTGAGGATTCCTCAGCAAGAGAGAGGTCGGTAAAAAAAAAAAAAACGAAGATGGCTATATACCAATCCACCTATGTCCCAGTCTTGACATATGGATGCGAATCATGGACAATGACTACAGCCCACAAAAGCTAGGTCCAAACCTCAGAAATGAGGTATCTGAGGAAGGTGGTTGAAGTAACAAGAAGAGACATGGTCCACAACCAGATGATACGTCAAGGCCTAAAATCCCACCCCCTGTAGACCCAAGTAGAACAGTGCCAACTAAGATGGTTTGGCCATGTCTGCAAAATGGGAGAAGATCGGCTACCATAACAAGCATGGGAAACTAAGAGCCAGGGATCCAGACCCCCAGGATGACCCAGAGTCCGCTGGGAGGACAACATTAGACAATCTATGAAGGACCGAGGACTAGAATGGAACCAGGCCAGGTGGAAGACAGCCGATAGGATAGTCTGGCGCTCTCTCTTCCAAACCTCTACACCTCACGGTAGAAGGGGAACGACTAAGTAAGTTTAGTGTTTTCCTTGAGACCTGCAAGTTTCCAGTATTGTTGTTCCTATACTCTGCTTTAACTGGTGATGACTATATGTTGTCTTAAAAGAGGAAACCCTAGAGAAAAAAAAAACCACAGCAAAGAGACTTGAAAGAGGCAGCCGCAAAGCTACTCTATGGCGGTTTCTTATCACTTCTTATTTCAGATTGTCTTGAGAATCGTTAATGTTATGTATGTCAGTAGCACCAAGTTTTCTCATGAAGAGGTCCTTGAGCCTGACAGCTCAGGTCAAGTCCAAACAGTACAAGATAAAGTCATAAAACCACCCGGCATATGAACAATGTGTGAATCAAGACTGGAGCCTCTAGACCATCAGAAATGACCACCAGATGGGAGTAGTTGAACAGACAGGAGCAGTTTTTTCAGTCCATAGTCTTTTTCTTTTTCCGTTATGCTCCTTATGGAGTCGGAGTGGCTAAGAGGTATGGCATTCATCTCAAATTCTAGAGGTACTGGGTTCGATTCCCAGTTGAGGGAATATAGTTTATGGAATTTTTTTTTTCCAGAACCAGTGGTTCTAATGATGTCATACTCCCCCCTGGTCTCCTGGGTGGTGAGATCGGATGCCAAGCCTTCTTGGATAAGGGCGAAAAGATAGGAGGTCCCGTGTGCAAGATGCGTTTGTTGGAAATCGTAAAGTTTAGGCCTATCAGGCCGCTGCCGTGACAAAATTTAAAAATTAGAAACCTACCCACCACAAAAATATTTATAGAATGTGTGATTCCTATATACACACATTGGGATTCTTGCCGGTGCTAAGGAGTTTTGCACTGTGCTGAGATCCTCCTTGTGTGATCTAAGGGAGTAGATCGGATGGAGTCATCCGTGTACAATGAAGATAGTCCTTACAACCAAACTGTATGGAACTATCACCGCAGCTTGCTCCCTTCCTGGGTGCCTGCATCACAGCAGTGTCGTTGTTGTTGTTTAAATAGGGTTGCAGAGCTTCTTGCTCTTTTGCAGCCAATAACTAGTTGAAGACTCATTGGTATTATCTACACTGTAGATCTAGGCTTTTCTGCCATTCCAAAATGTGCTGAGTGGAAGTCATGAGCTCCAGTTTCTCCAGCTTGGCTTGCATTTAAAGGATCGTCACATCTGACCCCAAGCTAGGGGTAAGAAGCGCATGGCATACTGTGCATTCCCTGCCATCCAAGGGGGATCTCCAAATATGCAGAGCTAAAATACTGTGCTCTGGTTCTGGGCTCTCCCAAGGAATTGTCACGTCCTGCACAGAGCTGCTTCTCAGCTCCCCCTGACTATCACTGGGTCCATAGCACGATCCTCCTGCATGCAGTCAACCAGGTCAAAGCCAGAGTTACGCTTAGTGTGCAATGCTGGGTTCTCAACAAGTTTCACCACAGGGGGAATCCCTGTAAGTAAGTGTGTGGATGATTTCAAGAGTCAATGAGACTGAGAGTGTAATTAGCCTCACAGACATAGGTTCACTTCCACGAACATTTATTGTAGCATTGTGCATAGCTGGTGGTGATATAAGGATGACTCCAGATATGCCTCCATGCATTAATGTAACTTTAAAACGCAGACACTGGCATTGTTTGCAGTAATTAATAACACATTTGGCACTGAAAACTGGCATTACAATAGACTTGTTCTCTGTTTACAACATAACATGATTTTGTTTCCTGTTTATAAAGTAATAGTCTTTTTTTAAACTGTCATTAAAGTGTTTTGCAATGATGAACTTGACTTGTTTTGACAAAAATACCATTATGCAGCAACATGCCCAGGTTTTTGTCAAGCATGTTATTCTGTTGAATGAGAGGCTTGGTCAAGTTTTTATTTATTTATTGTGAGAGGTGTAGTCAGGCATGTTCATATGATTTCTTGTGTGTGTGAGGTGTAGTCAAGCATGCTTATATGATTTCTTGTGTGTGAGAGGTGTAGTCAAGCATGTTTATGTGATTTCTTGTGTGTAAGAGGTGTAGTCAGGCATGTTCATGTGATTTCTTGTGTGTGAGAGGTGTAGTCAATCATTTTTATTATTATTTTGTTTGCGAGGTTTACAAAACCTTTTGTAATTTTGTGCATGATGGCATTTGCAATGTTTGTTCAGGGTGAATGGTCAAAAGAAATATATGAACTGCACACATATGTATCACAAGTTGCCAAGCAGTTATATAAAAGAAATTTCTTGTTATTTATTTTCAATCAACCATCAGGAGAAAATGTATTAGACAAGCTGTGTTAATCTATTATGTTATTGTAATACAATAAAAACCGATTATGGATTATGACATCTAGAGAATTTTGGACTGAAAAGTATGTTCCAAAACTTGGCTTAACAATAGGTAATTATTCTAGCACAATCTCTGATTAAACCTGTAACATGTTCAGAGATTGTGGATTTGATGTTAGTACCTTGCTCCAGCACTGGACTTTAAACTGTTCTATGGTGTCACTGTTTTGTGACTGTTGGTAGCCATATCCTGTGGAAATATCAACCATTTAATTTAAATTTATTGACTTGTTAAAATGATTATTTCCCCTCCTTAATATCTGAATTTTGCTTGGACTGTTACTTGTACAGATAAAGATCAGATACACCCAAGAGAGAAGAAAGGAATTTAAAAAAAAAAACAACCAATGTTTGCCCATGGAAATAAGAGAGCTCTTTAGTGTTGTTACACAGAGTTGATTTTGTCAGAAGGAAACATGCTGTGGACAATGAGTGAACAAAAAACATCATAGCAGACTTTTGGATTAAGGTAAGAATCCTACACAGTTTTATGACCTGATGATATCCTGAGAGATGCACCCTGCATAAGAAAATCAGATGCCCTGAAAGAGGGCATCCAGTACTGAAAAACCAGATATACTAAAAGGGGCACCATAAATGGGAAGATTAGATGCCCCTGACTCATCAGTTGAGCAGAATATATTCGTTAAGATGGTGGCAACCTCTGCCTTTAGGCCTCAAACATGTCTAGGGAACAGAAGACAGCAGTGCACGTATGTGTGTATATGGGCATGTGGGTAAACTAGTGATTGCTGAAAATAACGTTCTTTATCTCTCTCTCAAAAATACTAGTGTACATATAACGCTTAGTCCTAGGTCAATCTCCACACACTACAGATAGTCCTTGGGATTCCATTCCGACGACTCCGTCTTATGCCGAAGTGGTTGTAAGTCGAACCACCCCTTAAATGTACTGACTTGTTACATATTGCAGAGTCCGTATTCCATCATTTCATCATTTGTTAAAGTCACACACTGTACAATAAATAAAAGGGTTGAAGTAAAAGATACTAGACATGATTGGGAAACAGTACACACATTGATAACACAAATGAACAATGGAGACTGATGCATGAAGTCTCAGGATGTAATATTACATCCAATGGAAATTAATGTTTATTATCAAACCCAGTCAATATATTTACAAGTCCAGTGCAGTAGAATTCTTCTGTGAGCATGTTTACATTATCTCAAGCCATAAATCCCCCTTAGAACATAAAAACAAAGGGTTTAGGTTAAAAACCTAGAATTAAAAAAGAAACGTAAACATTTCCACCCAATTTTTTAATTTTGTTGTCAATCATAAGTCGCATACGTCGTAAGTAGAGGAATATCTGTATTTAATACACACATTCTCAGATAATCTCTGGATATTCTTCTGGTATAAAAAATGGAAACACATCACTCACAAAAATGGCACGAAAAGTCACTTCCAGGGGAAGTATAAACAACTAAATAATGATCTCTTAGATGAGTAACAACTTCCAGACTCGTACAATTCGAGCCTGATAAATTATTTTAATCCAGTAGCGCTCTTGATTTACAAACATGAGATAAACTTTCCATCTCAAAAACTAGAAACCAACAGAACTCACTCTAAATTGTCACAGCCTCAATTCCATGAGTTTTAATCACCTATTTACTGACACCATCAGGACAAAGTGAATACACACTCACAGCCAAGCTACAACACTCAGCCATCAGTATGACATCCCATTCGACTCTCTCAGAACTTCCAACCATAACATTAACCAAGCTCCCTGTGGAGCACATGTGTTTGGCACCTATAAATTATATAACATCACACAGACCATTTTTTAGAGTCCCAAAAGAACCATACATGGGAAGACTAGATGTCCTGGAAGTGAGCACCCTACATGGGAAGACTAGATGTCCTGGAAGTGAGCACCGTACATGGGAAGACTAGATGTTCTGGAAGTGAGCACCCTACATGGGAATACTAGATGTCCTGGAAGAGGACACTCTACAGTACATGGGAAGACTATATGTTCTGTAAGAGGACACCCTACATGCGAAGACTTAGATGTTCCAAAAGAGGACATCCTTCATGGGAAGACATGTTCCAAAAGAGGACATCTTACATGTGAAGACATGATGTCCTAAACGAGGACACCCTACATGGGAAGATTAGATGTCATAAAAGTGGGCACCCTACATGGGAAGACTAGATGTCCTAAAACAGGATGATGCACACATGATATCGAGACATCCTGAAAAATGAAATTCTACAAAGAAAACCTAGATGTCCCGAAACAGGACAGCCTACAAAGGAATACGAGATGTCTTGGAAAAAGACACTATATAAGGAAAACCTCCACACATATTTGAAAGAGGCAGAGATGTGAAAAATGAGAATGCATTGTGACATCAGGCAAACAGATGGTAAGGGATACAGAGGGGAACAAAAAGAGACTAAATGTGACAGGGACAATATAGCTTGTGAGAAAGTCTCCAATATAAATTACAGAGACCAAGGACTGAAAGTCTGCAGGATTACGTGTATGAATAAGCAGGTTTTCTGAAGACAAGGATGGTGGTCAAAAAGAGTGCAGGAAAATAATCTGTAACAACATAATACAAACAGTTTGTCATTTTTTTTTTAACAAAGAAGTGTTGAAAATAGACGTGGTTTTGCAGAAGAATTGAATAAATCCAATGAATAAGACAGTAAAGGAGTTAAGTGAACAGACATGTACACAATCTTTCTCCTGTAAGCTCCATAGTGACCATGGCGTAACCACCATAGTCAGTCCTGCTGTGCGCACAAGCACTTGATATGTACTGCTGCGGTCATTTTACAAGCTGACAAAATGGTATATTTGTTAAGTTATGGTAGATATCAGAAACAAAATAACATGACGTACAGATAGAAAAGAATTTTTAAACTGCTCAATTAAGATCAAATTGAGATTTTTCTAAGGCTCTTGGTGATTATCATGCAGCATAGCCAACAATAAAAAAAAAGTCCAAGAACACACAAATCAACCAATATTTACACTAACAGTGATTTAGGTTATCACATCAGCTCCACTTTTTTCTTTAAAAAATGCCAGAATTTTAAAAAAATACACATTTGAAACTTACACAGCATCTACAGATTGTTTATAGTAAATCAATGATTTTAGGAAGTTTCACCTGAAGGACCATGTGTATGGTATAGTCTAAAACAGTTCTTCGGATGCATATGGGGTTTTTCGGGGCAACCAAAGAAATAAAAATGTGTAATATCTTCATTACTACTATTATCACTACTATCAAAATTACGTTGAATCACTGTTCGTCAGTTCTGTCAGTCAACAGTTGGAACAAATTTCTAGCCTGTTCAACAGTTTGATGAGACAAGTCTTTTTGTGACCCTGTTGCTGCTTGCCGTGGTAAACAATTTTACAGTTTGGTAGCTAACTTGAAAAAAATATGAATATATTATAAATATTACAAAATCGACAACAATCTACATTTTGAAAAAGTCTCTTCCTGTGGTAAATTAAAATATGGGACTAGTACATGAAGCTTGGAGCTGGGCGCAACTGAGTGTTACAGTGGACAAACTTCTCTGGTGCTGTGAGCAGCTTTAAGTGTTAAGCTCCAAATTTAAGTCATCACAGATCACTATATGGCCGATGTAGTCAAAGCGAGGTAATCCCTTTGGATTATAGGGGAAAAAGTAATACATGAATTATGTCCTTTGAAATTGGCCACAACTACAGCATGACAGCTGATGACCACTTGCATGTTAGCCACTATTCCTGTCTGTCCATTGTCTGTTTAGCTGTGCAGTGGATAGATTGGTCCATTCGTTTATGTTGTAAATATCATTTCTTTTTCCATCTGACCTGTCATCTAATGCTTGGTGATGTGCCATAAAGGAAAATCTTTTCAGCCTGTGTGATCATGACATGCTGTAACATGACATCAGATTCCATATTTACTGTTCTCAGCAGGTTTTCATAGACTGTGCATCTAACATTGTCTTAAATGTTCATTTGTGATACAATTTAGGTAATAGTCTCAACATATTTATATAACATCTAATTTCCAATGTCTGCATCTTTCCAAATCTGTTGTCAATATCCCATGTTCTATATGTGAAAGTGAGTTACAAGACAGTGCGTGCACCAATTTGGCTCTGACAAAAATGATTTTGGATTTCAATAATGAGCATCATTAGTTAGATAAATAGAACAATATTGTAACACAAACAAGTAACTCACCAAAACATGAGGGGAAATAATTACGTTGTGCTCTGTCTGCTGCAAGTCCAGACGACTAATTCTCCTGTGGTCAAGCCATTCCAACTTCATTGGATCATAGCAGTCTCACTTAGGGCCAGTAGTGAAGGCACCATGAACAAACTGAAAGGCATGCATGCTCTTTTCATGAGTGCTCCATTTAGTTTTCCCGGTGCAATGCATGACTATCCGTTTTTTTCTAATAAGTCGGCAGGATTTTTTCATTGTGGATGTTTCACTTAGACAAGTAGTAATATCGAGACTGAAGTAATAAATGCAATGTTCTAATATTATATTATGCAAACATTACATTTTTTGGTTTTGTTTGTTGCTAATACTATTTTATTTTTTCTAATACTGACAAAAATAGTAGTTATTTCATAACTCCAGCATTTGCAGTGTGAAAACAACACAAATTCTTTTATTAATTTAGCATTGCAGTCATCAAGCAGTACTGGTTATTTTGTATTTCTAGAATAACAGCAATCAAGCATTACCAATTATTTTACTATTTCTAGTATGGCAATCCTTAACACAGAATTAGTTTTTGTTTTCAAATAAGTTATTTTACTATTCTGGTATTCCAGCAAGTATCACAGTATTCAAGCAATATAATTATTTCACTATTCTGTAAGTGTCTTCTTTTTCATCCAGTATAAAGTTCACTTTCTTGTACCCCATCAGATTCTCTTGTCTCAGTTTGTGGGTCAAACGGCACAGCTGTTTAAAATATTCCGGAAGTCGCGAGGTCTTTGCCATGTCTGCTAGTTCATCATTGTAGCTGTACTGTCTTTCATCCAGAACATGGGCATGACGATGAGGCAACCCAGCCTCCAATCGACTTCTGTAGTCTTCTTCTGTGTCTCTTTTCATCTCTTCCTCAGATGGAAGTCTTAAGGTTCCATCCAGGATTGACCTGTTAATTCAAGAAAAAAAATGACTGGTTTAGAAAGTATTGTAATAATTAATTTGTGATTTAGTATTCAAGGTATTGTTTCTGGATTAGGAACGTTGGCCCTAACTCAACGCCCAAAGCCTGAACAGTCATTTGTGTTCTCTTTGCCAGGTCTCTGCCCCTTGACCTGTTCTGCTTGGCTAAAGCTACCAAGAAAACAAAGCTCCCACCAACACAGCTCAGAGCATCAGTAAGACAGGCCATTCCACCACATCAAAGCGTAGTACACAATGTAGATAAATTGTTTCTATTTTGCTCATAGTTTCTAATGCTGTTGCTTTCTGAATGTAATACAACCTGGTCAATCACTAATTTCTGTTCAGTTTTTAAAACACACATTACTGCTATTCTATCTTTGTATGCCAGTTTTTGGCCTACGTTGTTCTCGGTGCTGCCAAATTTTCACATACCAGGTCTGCTTCGTTTAAAAATGAACCCATACATTACATACATATCTGGAATTTTCACTAAAGAATTTTACCCCTTCAAAATAGAATCCAGTGTTCAATGTTACTGTTGTAACTAAATGAATAAAAATAGTATTCTTCATGGAAAAAAAGAAGCCAGAACTCTTACATAATACATTTTAATGTGGGAAAAAAAACCAAACAAACAGGTCCAATCACTCTAAATCATCTTCATAATTGGAGTAGCCATTTTAGTTTCCCATTTACAGTTTTACAAATGTCCTTTGTGTAGCTTTGCCAGTGCTGATTTGCAACAGTACCCAAATTTAAGAACCACTTTAAAGTTTGGTGATCTAGATAATGAGATGCAGCAGTTTTCCTGAAAGTTTGACAACCATCAAACATGGCATGTAAGAGTTTAACAATGCATTAGTTTTTGCACTTTTTTTTTGCAGGTGTATAGTTTGTTTAAGCTTCCATTACTTTGTGCACTTCTATCTTGCAAGTGTTTACAGCTTGTTTACTTTTTATAGTTCTATCTCGAGAAGATTTATCTCTTGTTTAAACGTTGATTACTTTTTATATTTCTCTCTTGGGAAGATTTATCTCTAGTTTAAACATCGATTACTTATTACACCTTTCTCTTCTTCTTCTTTCATCCATAATCGCCAACCGTCAAAGCAGTCAATGGCCATCACGCCTAGTGGCGTCTTGTACAATTGATTCCACTTTGCTCGGTTGGCGGCCATCCTTCGTACAGTGCCCCAACTCTGGTTCATTCTTCACATCTCTGCTTCCACAGTTCTCCGCCAAGTTGTTTTTGGTCGGCCTCTCTATCGCTTTCCCTCGGGGGTCCACAGCATAGCTGCTCTTGCGATGGTATCAGGGTCCCCTCTGAGGACGTGGCCAACCCAACTCCAGCGTCTGCCAGCTATGATGGTGTGCATGTCCTCCTGGTTACTCTGAATAAGTAGTTCTTGGTTGCTGATGGTATTCGGCCAAAAGATTCTGAGAATTTTCCTTAGGCAGATTGTGTGGAAGGAGGACAGTTTCGACATTTCCTTCTCTGTTACTCTCCAGCATTCCGCACCATAGAGAAGCACAGAAAGTACACAGCTCTCATACAGTCTTAATTTGGTGTTTGTGCTGTACTGGGAAGACTTCCAAATGTTGTTGAGACTAGCAAAGGCTGTTCTCGCTTTATTCATTCTGTTGTTAATGTCCTTGCTTGTTCCGCCGTCAGGTGTTACTATGCATCCAAGGTAAGTAAATGTGTCTGTCTGTTCTAACTTCTGGTTCCTTATTGTTATTGGCTCAGGATTGCCCACATTTAGTGTCATGACCTCTGTCTTCTTCAGATTGATGTTCAGAACAACTTGCTGGCCATACTTATTCAGTCTATCGGTTTTTTCTTGGATGTGTTGATGTGAATGCATGAGTAGCGCAATGTCATCTGCATATTCCAGGTCTCCCAGTGTAGAAAACGTTGTCCATCTAATTCCTCTTGGACTGCCCTCTGTTGTCTGGCGCATCACCCAATCTATGGCAGTCAAAAATAATGTTGTTGATAAGGGGCATCCCTGTCGTACACCTGTTTTCACCTCTCTCTTGGGAAGATTTATCTCTTGTTTAAACGTTGATTACTTTTTACACTTCTCTCTTGGGAAGATTCATAATCATAGCTTGTTTACTTTTTACACTTCTATCTTGGTGTTACAGGTATGTGTTTGTGCACAGTGTTGGTCTATGTAGATTTTCCAAGATTCCATTAATCATGCAAAACAGCTCAAATCTCCAGGGGTTGAACGCAATACCGTAACAAATATTCACACGTCATTATGCTAGATGCAGACATCACTTTAATATCTAGACATGGCTTCACTAATGTCCACTGTCATGAGTATAATAAAATAATTGTCTGACTTAAATGGCATTCCATACACTTCTCTCTTAGGAAGATTCATAGCTCATTTACTTTTTACACTTCTATCTTGGTGTTACAGGTATGTGTTTGTGCCTCGTTTACTTTTTACACTTCTATCTTGGTGTTACAGGCATGTGTTTGTGACAGTGTTGGTCTATGCAGATTTTCCATGATTGCATGAATCAAAAGTAAAACAGCTCAAATCTTCAGTTGTTAAACACAATACCGTAACAAATATTCATGCATCCTTATGCTTGATGCAGACATCATTTTAATAACAAGACATGGCTTCACTTGTGTCCACTGTCATGAGTAAAATACATGTCTGACATAAGTGGCATTCCAACACATTAATTCTCTCCAATAATTATACACTATTAGGTAGGCACTTTCATAAATAAATCTGACTTACAGACATACTGAACAGATTGTGATGCACAATAAGTAATACATCTGTCCCATGGACACATCGAACATAGCCGTCTCACTGAGAAAAACACACTAGACACAGACTACTCTCGTATTAAGGCAAAACAAAGACATGTCATCACAACACAGCTACGTGCGTACGAATTCCTTTCTGCATACCAAATATTTTTCACATAGAATTTCCTATTTGCCCAGTAAAAACATCATAATACTTGGACAGATTATAGTTTGTTTACGCTTCCATTAAGTTTTACACTTCTATTTAGGAGAGGTTTATAGTTTGTTTACGCTTCCATTAAGTTTTACACTTCTATTTAGGAGAGGTTTATATACTACTCGTCAAAAGTCAAGGGCCACTTAGAAAAACCTTGTTTGAAACCATAAAACAAATCTGATATAAACGTAATTGGTATCAGTCAAAACGGCATTTATTGAATACCAAATTGACCATGTCACGTAAAGAAATGGAAACACACACTCAAACGCAATGAAGCTGTGAAGTGTGTCACCCACCTTTTCAAAAGTCACACAATAGATATTGGACAAATAGACATTTCAAAATCGGGTGTGACCACCGTTTGCAGCAAGGCATTCAAGACAGCGTAGACGCATCAAGTCCACAAGGGTTCGAAGAGTATCCTGAGGAACAGCTTGCCATTCCTGAAGCAGAAATGCAGTCAGCTGTGCAACATCCATTGGCAGGGGGTGATTTGTTGACAATCTTCGACCAAGGACATCCCAGAGGTGCTCAATCGGAGAAAGGTCAAGTGAATGAGCTGGCCACGCCATCCTGATGATCCCATGTTGCTGAATAAACTCATTCACCACATGAGCTCGATGGGGTCGAGCGTTATCATCTTGGAGGATGGCATTACCACCTATGGCCTCCAGAGCAGGCTGAACAATTGGTCTCAAGATTTCGTTCTGGTATCTTAGACCAGTCAAGTTGCCTTGGATGATGTAGAGTGGGGTCCTGCTGTGTCTGTAGAAGCCTCCCCAGACCATGACAGAACCCCTACCATAATGATCCACCTCTCAAATTGTGTCATCAGTAAATCGCTCTCCTGGTCATCTCCAAACTCGAATCCTGCCATCATTGAATGACACAGTGAAGCGAGATTCATCAGTGAAGAGAACTTGACTCCATTGTTGCCTTGTCCATCGGATGTGCTCGCGACACCAAGCAACACGGGCTCTGCGATGAGCAGGAGTAAGAGGGATTCTGACTGCAGGACGTCGAGCAGCCAGTCCAAATTCATGTAAACGTCTGCGAATGGTGCTTTGACTGACATTAATGTTTACAGTTTGTCTCAGCTGACATCTTAGAGTGGAACAAGTCACTGTTCGATGGTGCAGGGCTGACAACAAGAAGTACCGGTCATCATGTCTATTGGTGCATCTAGGGTGACCTGGCTGGTGGCGATCCTCCACACTTCCTGTGGCCTGAAATCTCTCCACAATTCTTTGGATAGTAGAGTGTGACACTGCAAGCCGTCTAGCAACCTCACGGACAGATAAACCACTTTCAACCCACGCTATAGCCCTCATTCTTTGTAAGGTGTCAAGATTTCTTCTCGGTGGCATGGTTTTTGCAAGTGATGAAACTACCCTAAGTCTGCTGATTGTAAAACAAATTAAGAGTGAACTCTGTTCACGAAAAGTCGCCATTGCACGTGGAATGTCAATCAGCACGATTACTTCACCTGTTTGGTTGTACGGAAGTTTGAAAAAACAGATTAAAAATGTAAATTTATGGTCAGCAAACCAAACTGCACGTGATCATCATGGTTGTCGGTGAGTTGTTTTTATGCTTAACGTGCATAGAGGACTGTCAGAGGAAGATATTGCACCATTTTTACTAAAAACTTCCTTCATTTAATCATTCTATGCGCTTATATAAAAGTGTATTGAAAATAATAGGGTGGCCCTTGACTTTTGACGAGTAGTATAGTTTGTTTACGCTTCCATTAAGTTTTACACCTCTATTTAGGAGAGGTTTATAGTTTGTTTTTTTGTTTTTTTCGTACGCCCGCTAATACTCAAGGCGAAATCTCAGGTTTAACCTGAGACTGATTTTACGTGAGTATCCCTTTTTTCTTGTACAGAGACAGGTGTCCCTCACCATTCAGGCAGATACTCGCCGATTTCGGAGGTACCCATTAGAGCTGGGTCGGCTCAGGAGCCACCAGTCCCTGGTCGACGACACTGCTTCAAATGGCCTTGCCAGTGATGGAGTTAATCCAGTCCAAATCCCGGTCGACGAAAAACTTATAATGTCCTCGCCCGAGTTTGATCCTGGGTCACCCGGTCGCCAGCGCAGAGGGTTAACCACTACACTAGCGCGGCTCCCGTTTATAGTTTGTTTACGCTTCCATTAAGTTTTACACTTCTATTTAGGAGAGGTTTATAGTTTGTTTACGTTTCCATTAAGTTTTACACTTCTATTTAGGAGAGGTTTATATGAGGGTGAGTCAAGTGAAAACCGGAAATATGTTATAACAATAAGAATAATCATGCCATTATATTGTAACTTGCCAATATTGTTGTCCTGGATGTCTCGAGTGTCACGCACACGCCATCGCGGTGATGACGCATAAAGTGACATCATAATGATGTTTTAAATATGGCCGCCCCGCTAGTGGAATGCACCAAACAGCAGCAGCATTCTGTTATTCAATTTTTGATCAGCGAAGGGGTGAAACCAATAGAAATTCATCAGCGAATGAAGCTCAAGTACAGTGATGCATGCATGTCAAGGTCGCAGGTGTATGAATGGTGTACAAAGTTCAAAAACGGCGTGATTTCTGTGATAGATTGTTCAAGACCGGCATAAGGATAGGGAGATTACCCTTACTAATGAGCTGATACATCAAAAAGGTGAATATGAGAAGAAGCTGTCAGCAATGGATTTTGAAATTACAGGGTCGAATAATAGATTGTCGGAGTTGATAGTAGATATTACTAAATGTCGTAGTCAGAAGAAGGAATTAGAAGCCTCATTAGAATCCACTGTGGAAAAAAATAAATCTTTGGAGTCTGAGGTTGAGAAACTCTCATTGAAGATTGCACAAGATAATGCCTCAGCTTACCAAAGAAAACTTCATGCACAGAGGGCGCACATTCAGTCGTTGTTGTCTGAGGTTGATCGACTGAAATTACTTGATCAGACAAATGTAAATTTAAAGATAGAAAATCATACACAGGGTGTTAAGATTCAAGAGCTTAAAGCTGAAATTTCACTTTTGAAATCAACTGTAGATATGCAAGTGCATAACCTGAGTCGAGAATGTATAGACCAGGCCATCCAATGTGAATTGATTCTCACTGATGATGTACAGTTAGGATCTCTTTACTATGATACGGAACAATATAAACAGTTCTGTCTAAATAGGGGCATTAAGACAAAAACTGAAATAAAAAAAAGGGAAAATGGTAGTGTATCATTTGATGACAATAAGATAATGGATGTAGATAATGATAAATTTTATGAATTTTGTCTTAGACAGGAAAAAAAGTTGGACGATGAGGCAAATTCATTGAATCAGATGCTGAACGACCAGATAAGTAAAGTGAAATCTTCCACGCTTGACTTGGCATTGTTGCGTGAAGATAATAAGACACTTTTGGTTAATTCCCATAGGGGTAACGAAACAAATAAGAAAGTATCTGATGAAGTGCAATCAGAAAATGATGAGAATACAGAATCTGGTATTGATGTTACTATATCTTCCTCGAGTGATGATTGTCTCATTAATGACAGGGTGACTGCATTAGAAGCGTCCCTCCTGAATGAGAAACATAGCTATGCTGAACTTAAAAAGGAAATGCAACATCAAATTTATGAACTTTCAACAGCATTGAACACATTAGAATCTTTATTTGAGAGTGAGAAGAATAGAACCATTAAATTCGACAAGGAAAATAAGAAGCAGAGACAGGAGATTGCATTCCTGACCTCTGAGAGTAATAAATTAAGAAAGAGGGTTGATTGTTTACTTGATGTAATGGCAGGTAAAAATATAGTGAGGAACAACAGAGGAGAGAAACGTACTTTGCAACATGATTTAAGTACGAGGACTGATACTAAACTATCAATACACCCATTGGTAGTTAGGAGGTCATTCCGGGGGAAATATACCTTCACTCCACAGGATGCTACTGCCAATTCTGATAATAAAAGTTGGCGACAAGCTCAGATTACAACTGATCCTAAGAAAACTATTAACACTGTCAGTAGGGTAAAGGATTTTACTAAGAAAAGTAATGTATGGAAAAATAATGTTGGAATCAAGAGTAATGAGAAAATACCAAATAAAATTACTACCAGCATACTGAAACAAAAGAACGTATGTAGTTCTTCTCAATCTTCTACTACTACACGTTCTACAAATGTATCATTACAGGATAAGGGTCATTTTACTCAAGCTCAAGATAATCATACAGTCAATAGGAAGAATAATAATTACATGAGGGACATACATTGCAATGTACCTCAAGCAACTAAGGTTGCACATCAACCGTTTTCCCATATCAGTGACAATGGTCCTACATATATTGGGAAATATGCGTATTCTCGCACGGTGTTAGTGCGTAATCTGCCACATGTAACTACATGGCAGACACTTAGAAATTTCTTTAGTTACACGGCAAACGTTAAATTTGTTCGTCTTCTGCCATCATTTAATGGTCAGAATAGTGAGGCGTTGGTTACATTCTGTAACAATAGAGACGCTCGTTTTGTTGTCGATCGTGATAATGGTGTTTACTTTCATCACCATTCACTCAGGCTACAGATGGTACCTGATTCTGCGTCACGCAGATAACATGTTGTAGTAACACTGTTGTCACATTCTTTGATGACTTAGCAAAAGCAGTCATTGTATCTTTTCTTTACTAATCATCTATTCTCATCTATATAGATTGGTTGGTAATATTTCTAGTAGAAAACATTATTTGTGACATTTATATTTTGTACACATGTTTTCTGTCTTATTTGTTTTTACCATGCCTACAATATACAGTAACATGGTTATTGGTTTTAACTATGCTCAGCCCAATGCAGCATTAGTTTCGTATATCGTCTATTTGTCTATATCAAAGACATGCTATTGAAAGTGACATGGTATCATCAACGCTTTCAAAATTTATAGGGAACATTTTTATTAAATACCTCCTAAATTTGAGGTAAACAGATGCTACTAAATTATACATAAATATATCTTCGTCAGATGCCGACAACTATCACCGTCAGCGACGTTTACATTTAAGGACTTGCAATCGTTTCATGAACTTCAAATTCAGCTAACGTGACTGTTCTACTACTTCAAACGTGGAACGATATTTCAAATTTCGTTAACGATAATATTAAATATGTCACGAGTCTACGGGATGTCAAGTTCTCCTGGGACATACAACGCTTTATGATACCGAAATTCGTACCTTAAGTAACGTTGGTACAATCGATGATGTTGAATATCACGGTTTCAGCAAACAAGCGAAATTTATGTTTACAATCCGCAAGGAGTCTGGACATTCAACTTCCTTTACATTTCTTCGTTGATGATGATATTTTCAAGTGAAAAGAAACTAGAATTCAATATGTCAAAGAGATGCTGAACAATAAGTCCTTCGTAACGATTACGTACTTCGTCAATGACTGTTTACATTGCATACTTATGATTTATACTACGAATGAAACAATTCATGGATACGTTCTTCAAACGAAATTGATTATAACAAGAGACAGAATTCGATTTTTCATTACGAATGTTTGGACTTTGGTTAGTGTCCATTCGTGATGCAGCTCATTTCGAGGCAATCGGAAAGAATATCTGAATTCCGGCTGGACAAATACCGCTATACTTCAGCAATTGAAATAACTAATTGAACACTGTGATCAATACGGATAAACTTTTTTCCGCTCAAATTGAACTAATCGTATATTCAAATGGAACTTATCGTAGACTCAATGGAACTAATGGTAGATTCACCTATGGACATTACTACGTTTGGATCTTCATATCCAATATTAGTTAGTTCTACTTATTGATTTCATTAATAAATAAAGTTGAATTGTGAGAAAAAAATGAAATATAAAAGAAAGAAAATATATGAACAGAAAAAAATCTCACACCACTGAATAATATACTTAGATTAATGATTATTCTTATATATATTTGGCAAATATGTTGATAGAATATATTACATATTATTGTTTAGTTAATTAAGTTAATTAGTTATTAGTTACTTAATACACATGATTAATTTTCAGCACACATCAATAATTAAATTTATACTTTACTTTTTCTCTACTTTACTCGTCTTTACTTCTCATTTCCTTTACTATAACAATATCATTTAGTTTATTTAATTAAAATTTAATGATACCTTACATACATACTATAATTAATTAGTTTCATTTTAATTGATTGGAATAATTTTCTTCACTTATTATTTAGTCACGACAAACTTTAAGTTAAATTATTTAGCGACAGTTGACACTCCTTTAGTTATTATAATGTCCATGGATAACATAACTATTAATATATTACATGATTAGTATGACTGATACATTATCGACATGATAACGACGATTTTCAGAACATCGTAGGCCATATGTCGGGTTTTGGTTAAATTTTTGGGATCTTTGAATAAGATAGTTCAAAAAAATCTATCTAATAGATTTTTTTTCCTCCCCGGCGTGAAGGGAACTGTTACGGTGTGTTATCGGCGTCGTCTGCTATATTTGGCAGCACGCATTTTTGATGATAAGAGAATTAATGTAGAATCAATGTTATACTTCATGGTCTAATGAACGCAATCCGCACAGTCGGATTGTGACGCGTGAGCGTTGGTATGGTCACGCGTAGTGACCAATTTAGGGGACCCTTTTGTATTTGACCGTCACGCCATGAAGTCGCATTGTTGAATTCTTCCAGAGTTAGGCTACGTATTGCCGAATTATTATTATTGATGGACGCGCAGGGTCGGTCCATAGTTCCTTAATGGATAATGAAATATAATGTTAGTAGATCAGTGGATGATCTATATATTAAATATTCGTCAAATACACAGGCGTATCATTACCGTCTGACTGGATGACAGCAGAGCGTGTACATCGCCTTTGATGTTCTGACATGAACTTATTTGACTGGAAGAGTGACGGTATCATGGATTCCCATTGATTAATGCAGATGTACATTTCTTATATTGATGAATCACAGTATGATGTTCTTCACATGTCTTGTCAAATAAATGTATATATTGGACTCAGTATGAAAGACTTACCGCATTCGTCATTCGACTTGAAGGTTGGCCTGCATGCCATATTTTATTGATTGTATTCGCATTATACTTAACAACTCTTCTATGAGGAAGAGTTCTTCATGTATTTATGAGGAATGATATTCGCACTGAACAAACAATGAAGTGTCAACGACTACGATACAGACCAGACAATATCTCAATTACATCTTTAATAATTGTCTGAGTACGAACCCACGTACGGACACATATAATCAAGTGATCTGTGATCAAACTGATAGTCCGCATAAACTCAACTGCGATATCAACTAACGCTTCGTCTGTATCAGTCAGGCACACAGAGTAGTGACTCCAGAATCGATAGCTACCGTTGAACGACTCGTACAGGGAAACTGCCGATTGACTGTGGATGATATTGCCACACATCTTGACATCAGTCATGGTTCAGCACACCACATCATCTCTGATGTGCTACAGTACCACAAAGTGTCTGCAAGGTGGGTGCCACGGCAGCTTACTCCAGAATTGAAATGACGACGCATTGATGCTTGTCAAGAACTTTTGCGGTGATTCGAAACAGAAGGTGGTGGTTTCCTATCAAGAATTGTTACACTTCCATTAAGTTTTACACTTCTATTTAGGAGAGGTTTATAGTTTGTTTACGCTTCCATTAAGTTTTACACTTCTTTTTAGGAGAGGATTATAGTTTGTTTACACTTCCATTAAGTTTTACACTTCTATTTAGGAGAGGTTTATAGTTTGTTTACATTTCCATTAAGTTTTACACTTCTATTTAGGACAGGGTTATAGTTTGTTTACACTTCCATTAAGTTTTGCACTTCTGTCTTGGAGAAGTTTATCGTTTGTTTAAACTACTATTAAGTTTTGCACTTCTAGCTTGGAGGGTTTTATAGTTTGTTTAATCTACCATTAAGTTTTACACTTCTGTCTTGGAGAAGTTTATAGTTTGTTTAAACTACCATTACGTTTTACACTTCTGTCTTGGAGGGGTTTATAGTTTGTTTACGCTTCCATTAAGTTTTGCACTGCTGTGTGGGGTTTCGTGTATTCTGTGATGACTGGTCCTAAGGCACCTTATATAATACATGTGACGGTGGGGTCTGTGATTTTTATTCAGCGTTTCTTAAATTTCAGTAGTTCCTTATAGAGCAGAGAGTAAGTTTAGTTAACTAGCCTGGCCGCTAGAGTTTTTAATTCCTCTCTTTTGTTTGGGATTTCCAGGTTCGAATTCTCTTCTCTTCTGGTGTAAGTATAGCAATTAAGTTTGGATCAGTCAGTTTCTCGACATAACATTTAATCCTTGTAATTAGATCCTCAACAGCATATGGGTTTGCATGAAAACAACTTTTAATAACTTTTAACAGGCAAATTGATTGGAGTCAACCACAACAAAGTTTTGGTTAATAGCATTTTTGCAGTAACAAGCATATGCATTTAAATCATCAATATTTTATTTCATTGATGCAATATCCTTTTTGCATCTTTGAACCATACTCAATTTGCAAAAATTGGCGAAACTCATTTTTCTTACAGTGTTCCTTCTTAAGATTAACGTTTCCTAAGTTCGACGACATTGTTCCATCTCTTCAGATTAGTCCTTGATTTAATGCTTTCTTTGGCATTTATAGTATTTCTTGAGTTAAATATTTTTCCAACACCGGGACATTCTTCCTCAGCAGTCTTGAGGTGTAGGCCTAGGTTCGACTCAAATCTTCGAACCTAATTCAGCTGCAACTATGGTTGTGAGCTCTAATAATCATTGATTTCAATTATAAATAAATACTTACTAGAGTATTTGAATTCACAAACAATCTACACCACACGTTGAAAATACACCTTGGCTATATAAGTGTGAAGTTAATCTCCTCAACATAAGAAAAATACAGAGCTGGACCAGAGACAACTTATTAGCTTCGCTCCAAATTTCTAACTAACTCTATGGTGACGCGTTCTTTCCGGCTGGGGAAAAGACTGAGCTTAACGATTGGTTGGGGTAATCACATGACTAATTCTTGGCATCTACCAAGCGAAGCTAGCCTAAATAAAATTTATGTCACTGTTTTATTATTATCTTCTGTTTCTCACAAGATACCAATTTATATGTTAATCTGTGCCTCCTCTGTCTATAGTGGGATATAGCCTGTTTCCGAAGCGATCACGGTATACACGGCTACAGCTGTTTAGGAGAGGTTTATAGTTTGTTTACACTTCCATTAAGTTTTACACTTCTGTCTTACAGAGGTTTGTAGTCTGTTTACACTATCATTAAGTTTTGCACTTCTGTCTTGGAGAAGTCTGTGATGAGTAAGGCCCCTAGGCTAAGGCAAGACGGTTCTAACGCTCAACATTTCACAGCTTATTGCAGATTACTCTAAAAACACCACCATGCCTCGTCTCAGTAAAGATTTTCTAGGCATTTAATTGTTCTCTTATGCTCAGTTGTCAAAATCATACGCTAAAGGGGACCCAAAGATGCAGCAATAGAGAATGCAGTCAGCGACCCATAGCATGACTGCGTGTGTCAGGGTCAGTGAACCAGAGCTGACCAAGACCCTACTCCACCTCCAAGTGGTGGTCCTGGAAACAGGCTGCAGTCTGGCTGAGAGAGTAGGGATCAAAGTGGGAAGGCAAACCCGGTCCCAAAAAATGCTGTGCTGAAGTTGGATGTGTCGGCCGAAAGGTGCAGATATCGCAGCTTCGCTGTAAACGGACACAACGCAACCAACGTCCTTTTCAGAACGAACGAGGAAGAAGAAGAATATGCTAATGTGGCCACTTGACTCCAGCTTCTGCTGCAACCATTTCTGTTGCGTAATATTTTTTTAAATGAACTTTTGAGGTGAAATACACTGCTTTACCTGAAAAACCTGGCCTGGACATCGAACATGGGGAATGGAACAACAACTTTACACACGCCAATTATGCCAAAGTTCGGGTACTTGGTGTGTATAAAATGCTTGTAAAGTGGAGTCACTCGGTTGTCCTTCACCTCAATTCCACATTCTGGTGCCAGGAAGCTGTAGTTGTAATGGTAACCTGTACACAGTAACAGACAGTCAACAGTCTCTTGGCTGCCATCAAGAAATTCTACCTGGCCCTTATTCACTCTCCTAATGCCAGGTTTTTGCTGGACATTTTCAGGAAGAGGAGCTTTCAGGCGGGGCTTGTTGTGGCTCAGAAATACCTACAAAATGGAAGAAGAATGATCACAAAAACTCCAAACAGGTTTTAAATGTGCTGTATTATTGGTGCTATTACAAGTTATGATTAATATTTGTCTACTAGTCTTCTTCTTTGATCCTTAGCCGCAGACTGTCAAAGCAGTCAGTGGCCATCACGCTAGGTGGCATCTAGTAAGGCAGTAACAAACTGCTTCCACTTTGTTTGGTCGGCAGCCATCCTTAGTACAGTGCCCCTGCTCTGGTTCATTCTTTGCATCTTGGCACAGTTCTCCGCCAAGTTGTTTTTGGTCTGCTTCTCTTTCGCTTTCCTTTAGGAGTCCATAGCATAGCTGTTTTTGTGATCGCATCAGGGTCTCTTCTGAGGACATGGCCAACACAACTCCAGCTATGATGGTGCGCATGTCCTCTTGGTTACTCCCGAGTAAGTAGTTCTTGGTTAGTGATAATATTCGGCCAAAAGATTCAGAGAATTTTCCTTAGGCAGACTGTGTGGAAGGAGGATAGTTTCAGCATTTCGTGTCTACTAGTCCTGTTTACTAATGTGTGAGAAGTCAGAGAGGTGACACATTTAGAAGCACTCTACATCCCACAAGCAGTGTCCTTCTCAGTTAAAAGTCAGTTTCCATTAATCAGTTTGATGATAAACATTTGCTGAAATCTGAAGATCATCACCTGGCACCAAAGATAACGAATGGCTTAATGCTGTTGACAGGTGAACAGGTAAGCACAGATGTCTGTCAGATAATTAAGTTCACTCAGTGTTACACCTAGTGTTCATGTGATGCTCGAGATTCTCTTACCTGCTCTGCTACAGTGGAAACATCTAAGGAAATGTCCTGCCCTGAAGATGCAGCACCCAAAAGCACTACTCTCTTGCCTAAAAATGCAGAAGGACGTCTGTAGTCATGACTATGCATAACTTGACCAGAGAATGAGTCTAAGCCAGGGATGTCTGGAAACTTTGGTACTGCATAATGGCTACAAAAATGATGTTTTAGATTATTAGCATATCAATATCCCAGCATGCTTTGTTAAAAATGTACATGACAAAATTTCTAAAGGATCTTGTTAAAATTCAAAGCTGCCCTGGCATTTTTCCAGGTGTTATTAACTGAACATGCAGAATTACTAGAACACTGTTATCTCTAGCTAATTCAGTTCATTTTATATTTTTATTTTAAACTGTCATTCCCACTTTATGACTAAATTCCTGATGTGTGTTGATCTAATTTGTGCACTGCATTTGTTTCTTTTCCAGGAATCAGTACTTGGTCTGGCAGGGTGTTTGTTGAAAGTACAGGAAAACAAATATTTTGTAAGCGGAAATGTCAAGCATTAGTTTTCAGGTATTACCAATTTTGCACTCATGGAGAAAGTAGCAAATTTTGTGCCCCATGTTTTTTTTTAATGCACAGAAGTAGCATTTCACAAATTCTGATCAGAATCAGAAATTCACCACTAAAAAAAATTTCATAACTTTTTTTTTTCATGTTAACCAAATTAAAAATACTATTTGATAAACTACAAAATCATGGGAAGAAGCAGAATTATTGTACATAAATGGCTGCAGACGTGAAATGGTTTTTATAATTTTGGACACTGAGTCAAATGATGACAACATGTAACCTTCCATCAAGATAGTGCTACTTAAATTAGTCAATGTTATGAACAAATAAAGTATACACAGAGGATCAGCTTGTTCTAAATTTTTGATAAATGCCATTAAATAGTAGAACCGTTGGTGGAACAACCAGGAAAACAAAGAAATTAACCATAAACAAAATGGCTGCTCAGAAATTAATGTCAGCTAATTTTATATTTATTTGTCCTGGAACACCTACAGTTGTCAGACTGTTCCAAAAGCTGGAATGCCAAATTGCAATATCTTGTACTTTTTCAAATCATAAGATTGAGAAGAAAAGAAGTATCTTTTTTAATAAAAGTGAGGAAATTAGTACACAGACGATGGCATACCCATTGCACACAAGGACAGCATCAAACAAACTGGTTTCCTCTTCTGAAAAATTAGTACCACTTTTGGTAGTAACTTCCCAACTTGTACCAAACTGATTGGCTTTGTCACCAACAGGCTTCACCCATGTAACAATGGTCTGGAACTGTCAGAATAAAACAGAAAGCCTGCACATTAATATAGTTTGGCATATGAAATACTAAATGGCACATTAATTGGTGCTAATTAATAATCTTGTGACTGCAACTATAAACTAACCCTTGCAAATACACTATTTCCTCATAAGTTATCAAGAAGAACAACGTGGCATGCCCCGAAAACTGAGATACATGGCCAAATTGATTTTATTCTTGTATCCAAAAGATTCAAGTCCAGTATTAACTCTTACAATACGGCAAGCCCCGTGAAGTGGCGCGGGTTTAGTACCAATTTTACGGCTCGCTCCGTGAAGTGGCGCGCGACGGTAACGATAGTTAAACTAGCGCGTAAAAACGCGGTTTTAGCTCCCGTATAGTAAGAGTTAATAAAGCCAAGACTAGGACTTTTCCTGGCGCCGACATTGGTAGTGATTATGACATGGTATTGATGATGCTCAAACTTAAACTCAAAAAGAACTATAATCAAAACAAATGTTCTCAGTTAAGATTCAATTTAGACAAACTGAAAGATCCAGAAATCGCGGGAATCTTTGAGGCAACTGTTGGAGGAAAATTCGCAGCTCTCAACTTTTTGGAGGATGATATCAACTCAATCACAGAGAACATGAAAGACGTGCTCATTGAATCAGCAACAGAAATACTTGGTAAAAGAAAGAAAATAAACAAACCATGGGTTACAGATGACATTCTGAAGTTATGTGATACACGACGAGAAATGAAAAAGGTTAAGAAAGAGGTTCCTGAAGCAGCATGGCAATACAGTATGGTGAATAAAAATATTAGAAAGAAAATGAAACAGGCCAAAGAAAAATGGGTAGATGATCAATGTGAGTCCATTAATACGGGGCTAATAAAAGGTAACAGCAAGGCAGCTTTTGACACATTAAGAAGACTATCAAAACCCCAACAGCCCAGGGTAACTGTCATAGAAGATAGCAATGGGGCTCTGCTCAATGAAAAGACAGCTGTAATGAGAAGGTGGACAGAATATTGTAAAGAATTATATAACTGTAAACTCGACACTGACTGTAGCATATTAAACAACATTAAGTGCGAAAACAGGGAACTCGGAAATGCAGCAATATTACGGGAAGAAGTGGAAGAGGCTATATGTTCGATGAAAGCAGGGAAGTCACCGGGTGTGGATAATATCCCAGCAGAGCTCTTGAAATATGGAGGACCAGATATAGTAAAAATCATGACAACAATTTGCCAGAAGATATGGAGTACAAAAAAATGGCCAAAAGAGTGGACGCAATCATTAGTAATACCGCTTCCAAAGAAAGGAAATCTAAAAATGTGCAAGAACTACAGAACCATTAGCCTTATAAGTCATCCAAGTAAGGTGATGTTAAGGATACTTTTGAACAGAATAAAACAGAAATCAGAAGAAATCTTGTCCGAGGAACAGGCTGGCTTTAGACCAAAAAGAAGTACATCAGAACAAATCTTCAATATTAGATTACTGATCGAAAAACATCTCCAGCATCAACACGATTTATACCATAACTTCATCGATTTCACAAAAGCCTTCGATCGAGTCTGGCATGAAGGCTTATGGCAAATAATGAGAAAATTTAATTTTGACACCAACATCATAGATATCATTGAAGCACTATACAAGGACGCAAGCAGTGCTGTTTTTGCAAGCAATGACATTGGAGAATTTTTCAAAACAACTGTAGGAGTTCGCCAGGGATGTATCCTGTCTCCAGTGCTCTTTAATATATATCTAGAACATATTATGCAAGAGGCTCTCTACGATTATAAAACAACCATATCGATTGGAGGCCGACCTCTTTGCAATCTACGTTTTGCTGATGATATCGATCTGATAGCTGGAACAGAATCAGAACTTCAAGACCTTACCTCTAGACTGGAGAAAGTAACAAGAACGTATGGGATGGAAATTAATATAGAAAAAAGCAAGATATTGGTGAATAGCCATAAGAAACATGTTCCGACCAACATTATGTTAAATGGGCAAACGTTAGAAGAAGTTAACACCTTTAAATATCTCGGATCCACTATATGTAGTGATGGAAGATCAAGTAAAGAAATCAAGACAAGACTTGAGATGGCCTCAGCTGCCATGACAAGGCTGAATGTGATCTGGAAAAGTAACATCAGTTTTCCTGTGAAGATCAAATTATACAAATCACTCGTATTATCTATTCTCTTGTATGGGTGTGAGGGCTGGACACTCACTGCAGATATGGAGCGAAGGATTCAGGCTTTCGAGCATAAATGTTATAGAAGAATTTTGCGCATTTGCTATAAAGAGCACAAAACAAATGTCAGAAGATAAACACCTATGCAGGCCACCAAGAACCACTTTTGTCAGTAGTGAAACGTCAAAAGCTTGCCTGGTTTGGGCATGTAACTCGTCATGACTCCCTTTCGAAAATGATCCTCCAGGGAACAGTCAAAGGTTAATGGAGAAGAGGAAGGCAAAGAAAATCCTGGGCTGATAACATCAAAAAATGGGCAGGGCACGGTTTTTCCACGCTTGTACGCATTGCTGAGGACAGAGATCAGTGGAGGACCCTGTCTGCTGATGCTTCCACCATGGCACCCCTACGACCCATGACGGGTTACGGGTTATGATGATGACTGCTAAATTAAAGCCTAGAACCCTTCTAATGTTTATTCTTCAGACCTAGCCATAAGTAAAGTAAGAATGAGATAACTAACAAACAAACAAAAAAATTATGAAATACTGGCACCTGAATATACTTTAGTACATCAAAATGGGATGCATAATCTTCAAGGTATTTCTGCACATCCTGATGTCTAATAAAAGATTGTAGTTCTGGAAATGGATAATCTGGATACGCCATGCACTCTTTGGGCAGATTGGTTCTGTGGATATAAGGAGCTAACCTAGAAACAATGTCACGTTGAAATAATTACTGTCCGGACAGTTTTCATCAAAGATTTACTAACAGTTACATATTTACTACTGGCAAGATTGTCATACAACACATCAAAATACACATTCAAATTAGATCTTCTAACATCATAGGCCTAAGTCTTTGTCTTAAAACTGCATAGGATATATAGACCTTCAGTCATAATCTGTTCAAACTTCCTGTACTTAAGCATTCTCTTCCTATTTTTAACCATGTCTTTGTTGTTCATAATGTTATCTCAACTTCTTTTCTACAAGCATTTTAGGGTCTCCATATATTTCTTTCACTCTGAGGGTTCCAGCTCAAGAATGACAATGTTAATGAAGTGGTATAATAATGCATGTATTTTCCATTTAGTGTTTCCAGCAATAACACAGTGCCTACTATTCCCAAAAAAATTTCCATTCACTCAAAAATTGAGTAAATTGAGAAAAAGTGCATCAAACATCCACAGTTGCTTAAAAAAATTATTTCTATAAATATTAATAAATGTAAAACTAAATATTAAATCTATCAATACACAAATTTTGTTAATATCAAAATGCAAATAATTCATTTAGGGCTGACTAGGTTCACTTCCAACTAAATTCACACATCTAAAAGCCAAAATAAAAATTACGATTTTAAATTTATATTTGTTTTCTTTATTTTAAATTGATCCATGGTGAATCTCATGGACACCAAAACAAAGACGAGAGCAGACCCCATCAATGCAATATCAACAGCTAAGCCGATCTAGACTGCACACAAGCTACCACTTTGGAAACAACAACGCTTCCATGAAATGATAGAAAACATTCCAGGTATTGAAAGAAAGAAGAGTCCTAACCACAAAATGCATATGAGAAACATTACCCAAGCAACACCTGGATCCATGCATGCACAGATGGATCAGCAAAAATTTCAAAAGAAGATGGAGGAGTCTTTCTGAGCTTTAGCAGTGTGTCGTGAAGTCTGATTCACAACACGCCATTCATACCACAATGGCACGCCACACTTTATAACAGTGTATCTTAGACAGACCAATGAAACGGCGTTCTTATTCGTTTGTTTACAATAGTATTAGGCATTCAACATGGCCAGTCTCAAATCTTTCTAACCTTATTGGAATTGGAGGTAAACTACAGCATTATGAGCGAAGTACCGCATGGAAGAGGTAGGTAATTTAACAATAGGACTGTTACTTTATAAGTAGGTGTAAAGACTTGCACGAAAAGCATTATACGAATAAAGAAATCTCGAGCGGAATGCATCGAGACATTAGGCAAGTCGAGAATTTCGCTGTTTAGGCTACGCCTATGAAAAGATGGATTTATGTAAAGAAAAGACATTTATCTAGAAAGATAAAGAATAATCCAAGACGTATTTTAAGCCTAAGATGAAGGAAATCGGTCCAGGACTAAGGAAGATATTTATATTCTTAGTTTTCCATACACGCACATCTAGACGAAAGTATGCAGGGATTTGAGTATGCAACACACTTCAGGCATTACTGTTTTCCGTGTCATCCGGCCATTATATAAGGACTTGCCCTCTTGCGAAAGCAGGCCATATATTTTCAAAAACTACAGTAAGAGTGACAGTCTGTCAGCGGGACTTCCCTTGCCTTCTGTATCTGAGAGCAGACTGTATGACCATTAACAGCTAGACTGTATGTACTTGAGGGTAAGTAAGAATGTATATGTATATATATATATATATATATATATATATATATATATATATATATATATATATATATATATATATATATATATATTTTTTTTTTTTTTTAAATTAATTAATCAAATTGTGTGTTAGGAAGTGTAACTGTGTTTTAAACCACTGTGTAATTTTTTGAGGCAAAACCAAGCCTGTGTATATTCAAATAAATTGACAAAGGCAGCGGAAAGTGTGTTCATAGTTTCAGAAAAGCATTTAAAGAATTATTTCTTGAAGGAATGGGACACACACCAGGAACAAAGGAAAGGACGAAAGGAATTGCATTACTGTATTGTTTAAGATATCCCATTGTATTTTCCACAAAACCTAATAACTGTATGGAGGCGAATCATAGACAGATAGCTGTAACCAAGGAAATGGAGAAGGATGGTATTCACGATGAAATAAATTGTGTTATTACTGGTCTATTATGCCCTATGCGTCTACCTGCACCCTGTCTGAAACTGTCTCTTCTCACCTACATCTGGGATAGAAAGATAGAGATAGACAATACAGTGGTTAACAAATTATGTTTCAGGTTACATCCTGTAATAAAAGTACACCTTTAAGGAGCCAGCCACAACTATAGGAGCTAGTGGTGTGAGCACCCTTTAATTCTAGAGGGACAGCCACCCAGTACCTACTGCCTGGATGAAACACAGTTGACCGTTTCTTTCCAGAACAGAAGTGTGACAGGCTTCAAAAACAAGAAGTGAAGATAAGTGGCCATACAAGGCTACTGTCCAGCGTAGAACAGCATTACCACAAAAACAGAACCTAAGACATAATGATGACAATTCAGTGCATCTAGATAGACACATTCAGATTCAGTAATTGACTGTAATTCAGTAACTGAAGAACTATTATTGATTCTAAAATACAGACAGTCTACAATCAGATTGAGTTCAGCCAGGAAAGAAGAACTATCAATATAAATTTTAAAGACTGTAGATATTTGTGAACGTTTTACAAGTGATTTTAATAATTTTATGTTGTAATCAAATTTTGAGTTCAGTGAAAGATTTTCACAAAGAAAAGAAAACTTGTACAAAATAAATTGTAAATTTTACCAACAGACTTACTTGGATTATTTAAGTTAAGTTACAGTTCTTGTTGGTGAATAGTTTAGTTTAATACCCCTAGCAGAGCCTAACACTATAAACAGAGGAGGATCTTGAGAGGAGCATTTAGGAACCTAGGATAATACACTATCATCATACCTAGGAACTTATACAGCTTGATCTTACCTTTGATGTCTATACACCCTTACTCTTTTCAGAGAAGGGGTATTGTTTATAAGACCAGTATCTTATCTGGCACTATCCTGGTATCACCTGATACAACTTTGTGTCCAGGATATCTTATATTTTAAACAATATTAACCCCTCTCGTGACACAGTGGCACACAGAAAAAGCTGTCAGTTGCAACAGGAAAATTCTCTAGTAACTTCAGAACAGAGGCAGAGGCCTTAACAACTGCAGCAGAAGTCCTAATGACAGAAGAAAGCTCTGAGAGACATGACGCTGTCTTGACAGATGCTTTGTCAGTAGTTGCGCTGAAAAGTCAGAATAATGCGGGCCTGGATGACCTGAGAGTAACACTCCACAATCTATGCCAGCAGTTCAAAAGAGTTGTGGTACAATGGATCTCATCTCACTGCAACATCCCTGGAAATGAAGAGGCTAACAGATTGGCAAAGAAAGGTGGAAAGCTACCTGAACTTGACATAAGCATAACTTATTTTTTTTTTTTTTTTTTTTTTTTTTTTTTTTTTTTTTTTTTTTTTTTCGTACGCCCGCTAATACTCAAGGCGAAATCTCAGGTTATTATTAATGTCCAACCTGACATTGATTTTACGTGAGTATCCCTTTTTTTCTTGTACAGAGACAGGTGTCCCTCGCCATTCAGGCAGATACTCGCCGATTTCGGAGGTACCCATTAGAGCTGGGTCGGCTCAGGAGCCGCCAATCCCTGGTCGACGACACTCCTTTAAATGTCCTCGCCAGGTCTCGAGTTAATCCAGTCCAAATCCCGGTCGACGAAAAATCCTCAAATGCCGTCGCCCGGGTTTGATCCTGAATCACCCGGTCGCCAGAGCGGTGTTGTAACCACTACGCTAGCGCGGCTCCTGCATAACTTATGAAAAAGCCAAAGAGTTTTATCAACCGCAGATATAGGGACAAGTGGAAAGCATTGCATCCAGGCCACCAAACAAATTATGCATATTCCCAGCTCAGCAGAAGTGAACAAGTGGTAATCTTCAGACTTCCCACAGGCCACAGCAGATTAAGATACCATCTATTCAACAAGCAGAAGATAGGAACTACTGATGAGTGTAACTGTGGAACCGATAAAATGACTGTTGAACATCTACTTCAAAGGTGCCAAACATATGAGGAACAGAGAAATTGCATATGGCCGTGACGGCCTGGAAAAACTTACGGAGATGCCAATGGCCTCAGACTGACCACTGCTTTCTTTGAATATATTCAAGTCAACGCCTGAGAGTGAACAAAGAAGAAGAACAATCTCATGGACCTGGCCATACGGAATCAGTAAAATGTAAGTTGGTTATTCACCCTCTTTGTCTTGCTCTCTGTGCACTTTCTTTTTTTAAAATAAAATTTAGCATATTAAATATCCACAACGGGCTGATCACCCGTTTGCCAGTCACTTCGATTACGGAAACAACAGCAAATGGGTTGATTTGCCGTTGCCCTAAAGACGCCACTAGGCGTGATGGGAAACAATGGCAAAGAAAACCTATCTGCTGTTGCCCTAAGACGCCACTAGGCGTAATGGCCACTGACTGCTTTGACGGTCGGTGGCTAAGGACGGAAGAAGAAGAAGATATTAAATATCACTGGGTTCTGTTGCTGTTTGATGAGATGTTCTTCTTCTTCTTCCTCGTTTGCCTTCAGACTTCCACATTTATGACTCTAATAAAGGCAGTAGTCAACCCAAGGCTCCCAACATCTCCAAACAGTTTTTCGTTGACAGAAGTGGGTTGTTGCCATATGCTACTCCATTCATTACTATAGGTTGGGCAGTATTGCAGCAGGTGTTCGACTGTCATTGGGCTGGTACCGCAGGTGCAGAGATCTGTTGCACCAATTTTGTATTTGTGGTACAGATGGTATCTCAATCTATTGTGACCAGTGCGTAGCCGAAAAATGATGACCTGTTCTTTTCTGGATAGTTGATGATATGCATCATTTTTCAAATGTCCCGGGTGCTCTCTTTCCCATTTGGACTTGAATGTAGCCTTTATAGTAGTCTTTGCCGTTGCGTAAGTTGTCTCTATATCATTTTGTTGTAAGGCACCTCCTTCCTTAGCAAGTCTATCTGCCTCCTCATTTCCTGGTATGTTGCAATGGGCTGGTATCCACTGGATAGTGCACTTCTTGAAGCATTCGGCCAGTCTTTCAAGGGAGATTATCAGATCTTTCAATCCTTTAGTTTGGTGGCTCTTCAGCGCTGATATTATTGAGAGGGCATCTGAAAAGATTACTATCTGTTTTTCTGCCTGTGCTTTGCATTCAATAAGAGTTTCAGCTGCCTGTTTCAGGGCTTCTGCTTCAGCACAGAAGTTATTGCAGTATTTTCCAGTGGCAATTGCCATAGAGTGAATTCTATTCTTTAATTTTATGAGGATGCCTACACCCCCATTTTCAACTGCATTTGTTGCCGAACCATCAGTATATGCATGTGTCCAAAGCTTTGCTGGAAATGTTTGGTCAATATACTTGGTTGCTATACACTTTCTTTGTGTTTCTGTCTGTGTTCCCTTACCTTCAATGCCTGGAATATCAGATTTTAACTTAGGAAAGCATCTTATTTTCCACAGTGGGATAGTTGAGCTTGTTGGGATTTTCTTTGCAACTGAGCTTGCTAGTATGGTATTATTGTTAATTTTTTCTTTTGCTTGGGCGACAAAGTTAGTTCGCTTGAGCCTGCCTCTTCCTAGCCTATTCATTCTTTGGTACATGGGGTGTCCTTCGAGCCTCTTAAATTTTTCAGCTTGTTTTAAGACTCTGCTGTCACGTCTATCCTCCATTGACTGTAGCCCTGTGATGTTTTCCATATGGTTGATTTGTGTAGACTTTAGGGCCCCTGTTATAATATGTGCTGCTTGGTTTTGGAGTCTGTTTACTCTGTCAAAATTTGATTTTGCTGCCGTCGACCAAGCTGTGATGCCATATTCCATAGCAGGTCTGACTCTGCCTGTGTACAGCTTTTTGAGGATATTCTCATCAGCACCCCATGTGGTACCTGCTAACTTTTTCATGATGGCCATGATGAGATGTGATGTAACTGAGAGTGTGCTGCCTGACAGTTAAGTGTAGTGGACTAAATGTGATGATTTTTATTTTATTACATTGGAACAGCAAATTAGACAACTATTTTATAATCAGACAGTTGGTAATTTGCACTGAAACTGAACAATCAGCTGTTTGGAATGTGCTAACAGAATGCTGTTTTAAATATGACGATGTTTAAATGTGACAATTAAAAGCTGTTTGAAATGTGACAATTGATAGATATTTGAAATGTGACAATTGATAGATGTCTGAAATGTGATAACTGAAAGCTGATTGAAATGTGACACACTTACATGAGATTCTCATACATGCTGGAATGTACTGGAAGACCATACTCATCTTTTCCAGCTCTATCAGTATAGAACCATGTTCCCCCAACCCTGGGTGCTTGTTCAAAACATACAGCAACAAAGTGAGTTGACTCACTTGCAGACAGGTGTGTCAGGTGTCTGAGAGCACACAAACCTGCTGCCCCTGCTCCAATAATCGCTACTTTAACAACATTCTTCATGATGGTTACCTCACAACTGTTGAATGTCCCAAACACTGACCTAAAGGAAAGAACCAAATACAACCAATATAGTCAGAGATTCAAGACAGTGAATATGGACTGGACATATCATCACCATCATACAAGCATCAAACATTATACAAGTGGAGTAAGAGATCAGAAGAAGATGCTAGAGATGGATAGGACATACACTGAGGATATCTGCTGATGGCATTTTAATGCAGTTCTGGGAATTCCCAGGAAAAGGGAGGTGGGGGGGGGGGGGGGGGGGGGGGGGTGGACCAAGGAACACACGGAGAAGAGAACTAGAGACAGACATGAAGAAGACATAGAAAGAACTTGAGCGGATGGCACGGGACAGGAAGATTTAAGTTTGTTGAAGGCCTATGCTCCTTGGGGAGCTGAAGGGTGATGATGTTCAATCAATCAATCAATACCCTTTAGCTCCCTGAGGAGCATAGGCCTTCAACACACACATGCCAAGTCTTCCTGTCCTGTGCCATCCGCTCAAGTTCTTTCCATGTTTTCCTCATCATTTTCACCTCTGTTTCCAGTTCTCTTCTCCATGTGTTTTTGGGTCCACCTCTGCCTCTCTTTCTCTGTGGATTCCAGAACAAGGACTGCCTTGTAATGCTATCAACAGTGTGTGTCCTATCCATCGCCATCATCTTCTTCTCATCTCTTGTTCCACTGGCACTTGTCTAGTTCTTGTCATCAGTTCCACGTTGGTAACCTTGTGATACCATTTTAATCCCTCTATTCTACGCAAGTACCCATTTATGAAAGTCTGTAGCTTTTTGGTTGTTGTCTTTGTTGTTCTCCATGTCTCAGAGCCATACAATAGGACTGACTTCACATTTGAGTTGAAGATTCTTATTTTCGTGTTGGATCCGATTTCTCTTGATCTCCATATATGTCCCAATGCAATGAAAGCTCCTCTTGCTTTTTGTATTCTTATTTTGATATCACTGTTTGTCCCTCCAACTTTGTCTATATTGCTGCCAAGATATGTCTACGATTCTACATCTTGTATTGGTGCTTCTTCAAGTTCAAACTTGTTTTCATTACCTGCATTTATTCTCATTATCTTTGTCTTTTCCCTGTGTATTTTCAGACCCAATTGCTGTGACCTCTCATCGAGTGTTTTCAATTTGTCATGATTCTGATTACGGTTATGGGACAGAAGAGCCAAGTCATCAGCAAAATCCAGATCATCCAACTGCTTAGTCAGAGTCTACTGGATTCCATTTCTGTTATGTGTTGTTGATGTTCTCATAACCCAGTCTATTGCTAATAAGAAAAGAAATGGAGACAAGAGGCATCCCTGTCGCACTCCTGTTCTTATCCCAAATGGTTCTGTAAGCTGTACTTCATGAAGAACTCTGTATGTCATGTCTTCATATGTTTTCTTTATTAAATTAATGATCTTCAGGGGAACTCCATAATGCCTCATCAATTTCCAAAGTGATTCTCTGTCTACACTGTCAAATGCCTTTTCATAGTCCACGAATCCGATGTATAGTGGTGAATTCCATTCCAGAATTTGTTCAACTATGCTCCTTGGGGAGCTGAAGGATGGTGATGATATTACCAGGTAACAAACAACCAGTATAATCAGACCTGTGCTCCTCTGGAACCTACAGGGGATGAGAAGAGTTAGGAGGCCAAAAACAAAAACAAAAAAACCTACAAAAGATTGGTAGACAGGGAGACAAAAAGAAATGGAACATCATGGGCAGGTGATGAAGGAGTTTGAAAACATGATGCTAATGGCAATTGACAACTGTAGCCTGAAGTTTCACCGGGGAAAAAAAAAGAATGTATAATGTCAAACTATTCAAACATACATGGCAAACTGCTAGTTTTATGTCAGAACTGTTATCTAATTTTGTATACCATTTTCTTACCGATACGTTTCTGTTATAGGTGACTTATGGTGCGAATGTTGTTGTGGGCCGTCGCTTCGTTATGGATAATGATGACAAGACAAACGTAACGGTAACGATTGGGTCATAAGACTGACCAATTGGTAGTAAGGCATACTGGACCCATTGTTGAACATGAATGACGATACGATTTATTACAGAAAAAAAATGTTGACATCATGTGCAAGTACAGTTCATCGATATGGTTCTGACAGGATAAAGTTGGCATATATAATAATCAACGTGGACGATGATTGACAGCACTCGCCGTTACGACGTCAAGGTTAACGGCTTGGTAGTATACATGGTTCTGTCGAATTGACAGTTCATATACTTTACGTAGTTATATATTCCCGTACGCTTCAATCAACTCCTAGCGTTAGAGGGGACGCACTAGCAATTTGACATATCTGGTCAAATTGAAGTTCTGCCATAACGTTTACAGGAGATGAAGTATCGGAGGCAAGATACTTAAAAAATAAGCCGTTTTCTTGCTAAATATTCAAATCAAGCAAGTCTTGGTATTTTCTTATCAAGAATGTCATCTTCATCTTATAGATGATTATAATTACTTTATGACCGTCTCTTTCCTGAACTAAGGATAAGCACACAAAAAATTCACGTCTATACAAGACGGAGGATATCGGGATCTGCCTCAAGTATGTTTGCTGGATAGCAACGGTTCACCGTGACAAACCGCGCCATACCCATTTAAGAATGGTGCACGGTCGTATGCAAATAATACAATGAACCTACAATTAACTTAGATGCCCTCAAATGTGCGTCTACAAAATACTAGACTCACATGTGAGGATCTCAAACATTTAACTCCCCCTCAATGAATATAAAATAACTTAACACATTTGAACCTGCGAAGTTAAATGCATATAATTTTATATCCATCTGTGTTTTAATTCCACATAAGAGAAGAGGATGGTAACTCATAATATTTAGCACAATCGTTCGATGCATGGGGTCCAGGCCCTCTCATAATTTTGCAGACTCTATAGTCTGAGCACTATTCTGCTTCCTCTTATTCATTACATCATTCAGTAGGCAAAAATACACTGCACTGTTTTGTTAGGCCTCAAAGTCAGTGCATCCAATTTCTTCAAATGTCAATTTTGTTAGACCTTCTAGGCCAGTACATCCAATGTCTTCACTGGGCAATTTTGTTAGGCTTTCTAGGTCAGTATATCTAAATTCTTCACTGGGCAATTTTGTTAGGCCCTCTAGGTCAGTATATCTAAATTCTTCACTGAGCAATTTTGTTAGGCCCTCTAGGCAGTACATCCAATGTCTTCACTGGACAATTTTGTTAGGCCCTATAGGTCAGTACATCTAAATTCTTCATGGGCAATTTTGTTAGGCCCTCTAGGTCAGTACATCCAATGTCTTCACTGGGCAATTTTGTAAGGCTCTCTAGGCCAGTACATCTAAATTCTTTAACAGGCAATTTTGTTAGGCCCTCTAGGTCAGTACATCTAATTTCTTCAACAGGCAATTTTATAAGGCCCTCTAGGCCAGTGCATCCAATTTCTTCAATGGGCAATTTTGTTAAGCTTTCTAGGCCAGTGCATCAAATTTCTTCACTGGGAAATTTTATTAGGCCTCAAGGCCAGTGCATCCAATGTCTTCAAGTGGCAATGTTGTTGGGCCTCTTCGCCAGTGAATCCATTTTCTTCAACAGATATATTTTGTCCAGTTTGCCTTCCTTGCCCCAGACTGTCTCCAGCAGTTTATGTCTCTCCTTGTCTGGTCCCTTCAATTAGATGTGTCGGATGTGGGAGACTATAGCTTGTGCTACTGCTGATATAGCTCTTGGGATCATGAAGACAAGCTTGTGCTACTGGTGATATAGCTCTTGGGGTCATAAAGATGACAAAACTGTGCTGCTGCTGATATAGCTCTTGGGATCATGAAGACAGGCTTGTGCTACTGGTGATATAGCTCTTGGGGTCATGAAGACATGCTTGTGCTACTGCTGATAAAGCTCTTGGGATCATGAAGACATGCTTGTGCTACTGCTGATAAAGCTCTTGGGGTCATGAAGACATGCTTGTGCTACTGCTGATAAAGCTCTTGGGGTCATGAAGACATGCTTGTGCTACTGCTGATATAGCTCTTGGGGTCATGAAGACATGCTTGTGCTACTGCTGATACAGCTCTTTGGTCATGAAGACAAGATTGTGCTACTGCTGATATAGCTCTTGGGGTCATGAAGACTTCAAGCTCACCCACAGAGTTTAGGTAGAGATACTTCACCACAGATAAAGTACTACTAGCAAGTAACTTGTCAAGACATGATGGCAAAGAATTATGGTGTGCAGTTTCTGCCTCACGTCCTGATAATAGCATCAGAATAAAGAGGCATCTCAGAGGTGATGAGTAGAATTGCAGGCAGAATCAGTATTTAATAAGATTAAAAGTATTTTATGCAACAAAGGAAGCTTATTAATCACATCTGAAGGATGCAATCTACTTTCTTTTGGCATATTATGAGAAGAAGAAAGCTGAAATATATTGTACCAACAGGCAAAGACTGAAGGGAAAGTGAAATAGTGAGCGGCAAGAGAAAATATACTGGACAGATCTGACATGGAAAGAAGTCAACAACAGAATTAATAAACAGTAATGGAGAGAGGAAGTTGTGGAGATACATGGTCATCTATGCCAGCTAGCATGGCACTTGAAAAAAACTTCAGAAAGTTAGGAAAGGTACCAGTAACATAATAACAAGACTACATCACATACAGCCACAGTAAGAAAGACTGACTGGTTGAAGCAGGGAATAGTAGACAGGAGGTCGCCATGTTGGCAGAGAGTCTATCAATACACAGTGTTTTGCATTGTGCTCGAATTATTTGTTTGGTTTTTGTTTTTGATAAGGTCCCAATGTTTGTTGGACGTTATTATTTTTTGACAAAGCTCGAAACAATGTGGGGGTTGGGTTATGACAAGCTGTTTGACAAAGCTCATAAGAGGGTTGGGGTTAGGTCAAGGCTAGCTGTAGCTTACATAAGGGTAGCTACTTGGCTATTCAAAAAACAGATAGACTGAATAAGTATAGCCAGCAGGTGTGTCTGAACATCAGTCTAAAGAAGACGGAGGTCATTTCACTCAATGTGGGCAGTCCTGAGCCCATAACAATAAAGAACCAGAAACTGGAACAGATGGACACATTTACATACCTGGGATGCATAGTAACAGTAGACGGTGGAACAAGCAAAGACATCAAGAACAGAATGAATAAAGCGAGAACAGCCTTTGCTTGTTTCAACAACATTTGGAAGTCTTCCCAGTATAGCACAAACACCAAATTAAGATTATATGAGAGCTGTGTACTTTCTGTGCTTCTCAATGCTGGAGAGTAACAGAGAAGGAAATGTCAACACTGTCCTTCTTCCACACAACCTGCCTAAGGGAAATTCTTCGAATCTTTTGGCTGAATACTATCACTAACCAAGAACTACTCGGAATAACCAAGAGGATATGCACACCATCATAGCTGGCAGTTGGGTTGGCCACGCCCTCAGAAGAGTCCCCGATGCCATCACAAGAACAGCTAAGCTATGGACCCCCAAAGGAAAGCGAAAGAGAGGCCGACAAAAAACAACTGGGCGGAGAACTATTGAGGCCGAGATGCAAAGAATGAACCAGAGCTGGGGCACTGTACGAAAGATGGCCACTGACCAAACAAAGTGGAAGCAGGTTATTGCTGCCCTACAAGATGCCACCAGGTGTCACGGCCATTGACTGCTTTGACAGTCGGCGGCTAAGGATCAAAGAAGAAAGAAGAAAACTTGGCTATTCACATCTGAAGGAAGCAATCCACTTTCTTTGGGCATGTGTAGACTCTGTCTACAATTACCTTGTTCTACCGAGTGACCAAGCACCTTGCCCGGTGGTGTCTGCAATAGTATCTCTACACAGCTCTATGTCTCTGGTCTTGCCTGTGAGTTCTGCTGGTGACTCTCTTCCATTCTACGCCATCAATCCATCTAGTATTTTCTCTTTCCATCTCCTCTGCTTCTTTTGTTCTTAATTTATCCCATTTATTTCATGGATTGGGTTTAAATGCAAATCAGTGGCACGTATGTTCGATGTGGCTTTAAAAAGCAATTCAGAGATAGGGATAGGAATCCTACACCTAGCCTTAGGCCTAAACTTTAACCTTAATCCAAACCCTAATGGTGTTGGCAACTTACTAGGATGATATCAAAGAACACGTCTCACTATTGTTCATTTCAACTCATAGACTGTTCCAATTCTCTTCCCACAACATTTATTATACTAAAGGAAATTGCCCTATACTTCTTGATTGCCATCGTATTGTCTTTCAGTGACCTGTCTCTTTTCCCCAGCCTCCACCAGGATCTCATTATTAGATTTCTTAGTTGTCCATGGTATTTTCATCCTTCTTCAAAAGAGTTGCACAGCCTAGGAACTGCCCAACATCACACAAGAAACTAAGTAAATGAAAGGGAGGAATGAGCATAAAGACCTACAAGCTGAGAGAGCCAGAAATTAAGACCAGATATCAGGGGCTTATTGCTACAGCGGTGAGCAGCACAGAAGAACAACCTGATGACTTGGAAACCCTCTGGCTTAAACTCAAGGACATCATAAAGACAGCTGCTGCAGAAGCATGTGGTGAAGTCCGACTTGGGAACTAGAGAAAGAGGACACCTTGGTGGACAGAGGAAGTCAAAGAGAAAAGAGAGAAGAAAATGGCATGGAAACAATACTTAGGAGCTAAAAACACAGCAGGACAAATAGAGAAATATAGAGAATATGTGACAGAACAGAAGCAAATAACAAGGTGCTAGCAGCAAAACAGAAGTCCTGGGAAGAGGTTGGAGAAAAGCTAGAAAAAGATGCGCAAGAAAACTAGAAATTGTTCTATAAGACCCTACAGAACATGAGGAAGGAAAAACAATGCCCTCTCAAATTTATAAAGGACAAGCACGGCAAATTGTTTACTGCCCCGAAGGAAGTAATAGAAAGATAGAAAGAATATTTCTCAGAACTCCTGGATGGTGAGCAAGGTCAAGCATCAGAAATGATAACCACTAGCACAGAAGAGAAAACCAATGATGGTGAAGATGACAAAGATGGAAGAACTGAAGGCAACACTGGAGAAAATCAAGATGGGCAAAGCAGCAGGGCATGATGGTATAACACCATAAATGGTTAAGTACATGGAAGCATCAGGCGACCTATTACTCTTAAGGGCATGCACTACAGTAAAAACTAACTTTTGTTCTAATAACATTTTCAAACTTTTTATGTGCTCAATAGACACAGTTTATGTCCATGAACCAAATTCTACAGTTTATTGTTAAAAATGTGGTTACCATGGTAACCAAAAAAAAAAACATCTGCCATATTGGATTTTTCACCAATTTTCTAGAGCAAAAATCATGTTTCACATTGACCAAACTTTATCAAATTGCACACACATGTTGTGACTGACAATTAAAACAATTTTACTCATGCTTATTTTGATAAGTTTAAAATTCTATTTTTAAAAATATTTATAACAAATTTATAAAAGAAAATTACCAAAATATCAAAAATGCAGATGTGTTACTTTAAAGATATAGAAATGTACTACATGCATGCCAAATTTGAGACGGCTCTGTTAGATAGTTTGTTAGTAATAAAATTTTTTGTTAATAAAACTTTAGTTTTAAGAAAAATGCATTTTACTCACAGTGTGCCTTGTCTTGTCCAATATACTCCATTCTGGGAAGCTGAATGTGTTTAAAATTCTCCAGCACTATATGCTGCACCTCCTTCAGATTCCTGCAGCTCCTCCTCATCCTTTGTCTTGCCTCTTGCCTAATTTTTCTTCTTTTTACAAGTTTGTCAGCCTCATGTTTCTGGCTGTTGGCCAGACGTTTCCTTAATCGCACCTGTCCGAGGCGTTTTGAGTTTGTTCCAGATGCTTGAACATACAGCTTTTTTATTTCTGCACTGGCTGATGGACCAAAGTTGAACTCTCCAACGGCCACAAGGACACTGAATTTGACCTTTTTTAATGACACAAATTTCCGCGAGCTGCAATGACTCCATATAACATTGTGGAGGCTTTCATTTGCATTTTGTGTTGCACCTAGCTCACATCACTTGAGCAGATACTGATCAGTAAGACGCTCATAAATAGGGGCTAAGTGCTTATGGAGCAGGTTGTAGTCTAGCGGAGTGTGAACCTTGGTCTCGTGTGGTCCGGCAGCTTCTCCTTTGGCGATGGAAGCCTGATAGAAACACCAGGAGTCTTTGCCTGGCGGACACAAATTATGTTGGGGTTTGTCGTTTGTCGAATACCCATGGTAGAGAGAAGCCATGATGGCTTGTTTCATCTCTGGGGCTGTACTATGCTTGCGGATGGCCCTGGTGTAGTAAATACACAATTTTCGTACGGCATTTTGGGTTAGACAACCACGGCCATTTCCCCCAAGGGTGACTTTTTGTTTCCTGCAGTCAGTAATGAGTGTCCTCAGTGCAGTGCCTAATCGCTTTGCAACATGGTTGACGCACTCTTCTTTGATTATGTCAACTTCTGGTCCATACGGTTTGATGTCGCAGAGTCTGTTGTAGGCCTTGGAATCGCCATCTGATAGCAAAACAGTGTAGCGTAGCTTATGATTTGCCACTGAACGAAGAAAGAGAACTTCACAGGCTTTAACCTCCATCATTCCGGCTGACCCTTCGTAATTACTGCAGCAGTCCTTCTGATTCTCTGCTTTCCATTTTTCAAATTTATCAGGCAGATTTTTCAGTTGCCACTGTCTAGTATTCTCGCAGGTGTGACAGAAGGAAGACATAACATGCGTATCGATGACCATGTCAGTCAAGATGTTGATAACACTGCCAACACCTATCAGTGACTTATGACCTCTAGTTAGCCATGTTGCATCAAAGCTGACAGCGATGTCAATGACTTCTTTTTTTTATTAATGGTACGATGCTGACTCTTAGCATGTTCAGATCGTCTGATGCTGACGGCACATTGGAATACTGTAGAGTGCATGGTATCCAAATGATAAAAAATTTGATCTGCATATTTATGAAATGTTTTCTGGTGCAGGCCAGGGAGGTCTAGGTTCTCACAGAAGAGACTGAACATAGATGGGCCCATTCCAGACATGAGGGCACCAAGAACAGCAGATCTGTTGATTGCATGTCCCCCGAGGGCCGCGGCCTTTTGGTTCCCTCTCGGATGTGTACGTTCTAGAAATTGCTTTTTCACATGTGTGACACACAACTTCCAGGAAGAGAGAGAAACTCTTTGACTTGGTGTTGTCAGTTCTTGTTTGCAATGTGCTTTGCTTACACACATTGCAACACAAATTTTTATGAAGGTTGTTGAAGAAAGAAATGTCCACAATGGTTCTGTACGTAGGTTTAGGTTGGGCGCAGACAGTATTATGAGATGCAACATTCTTGCTCGTGCTCAAGTACATTTTTATATCAGATCGACTTGGGCCAGTGGTGAACGGCACTACTGGATCAGCAATTTGAACTATAAGCCTATCGGATACTGGAATGCAGAAATTCCATGTTGAGACTACATCAGTTTGCTTATCATTCACAGCTGATTCTGTCTTACCATTACCATTGCTAGAAATTACATAATGTTGATGCGATCTTGCAGCAGATAGTTGCTTTGATCTCTTACCTTATTCTTCCCATTTTGAAGTAATAGAACACAATTCATTGAAATTTAAACAAGAGAAAAATATCGAACGCCACGTTCCATGCAGCAAACAATTAATTTCTTTACGGGCGGAAGAAGCTGTTGTTATCTTCCACATTTGCGCATGCAGCCAAGATGTTGTTACGACCAATCAAAACAGGTGTTTACAAATGCGTCTTGAATGGGTCGGGAATGAGGTCAACACTCCTCATAAGGAAGTTAGCATAAAATTACGGAAATTTTCAAAGCTACATCACTCAGAGCTATGAGAAAAAAAAGTTTAGAATTTGCTATAATACGGCAGAGAACGAAATTCCCTTTTTAACGATACCACATACTCCACAATATGGACAGCGTAACTAAGCTATTATTGAGCAACAAATCTTGCATTTTCGGCACAAATTTGCAAATCATAGCTTGGGGGTAGTACAGAAAATATGCTTTTTGATAACATCAAATGCATTTTTTATGTCATAAAACCTTGCTCAATCGATTCCTCGATGATTATTTAATAAAATAAGCTCAAAAGTAAAAAATCGATATTTTGTATCTGAAATTCGACTTTCACTGCCGCGCATGACCTTAAGTACAACCCACAAAAGCCAGATCCAAACCTCAGAAATGAGGTATCTGAGGAAGGTGGTTGAAGTAACAAGAAGAGACATGGTCCGCAACCAGACGATACGTCAAGGCCTAAAATCCCACCCGCTGCAGACCCAAATAGAACAGTCCCAACTAAGATGGTTTGGCCATGTCTGCAGAATGGGAGAAGATCGGCTACCACGACAAGCATGGGAAACAAAGAGCCAGGGATCCAGACCTCCAGGACGACCCAGAGTCCGCTGGGAGGACAATATTAGACAATCTTTGAAGGACCGAGGACTAGAATGGAACCAGGCCAGGAAGAAGACAGCTGATAGAATAGTCTGGCGCTCTCTCTTCCAAACCTCTACACCTCACGGTAGAAGAGGAACGACTAAGTAATTAAGTAAGCATGGCCTTAAGGGTCCTACAGGCAGCGTGGTGCAACAAGGCCATACCAAAGGATTGGGAGATTGCCATCATAACACTGATTTTCAAAAAGGGTGACAATCGACAATGTGGAAACCACAGAAGCATATCCCTTCTCAGTGTCCCTGGTAAAATCTACTCTAGAATCCTAGAGCAGAGACTCCGATGCCTAGCTGAGCCACAATTAGATGAAGTCCAGTGCGGATTCTGAGCAAACCGAAGTACTCAAGACCTAATCTTCACACGCAGACAGCTGAGTGAAAAGGCCCTTGAGTACAAGAGTGAGATCCATCTTTGTTTCATAGATCTGGAAAAGGCGTTTGACAGGGTCCCCTGGAGCAAACTTTGGGACTGTTTGGCAAGGAAAAACATTCCAGCACCTCTGATTCATGCTATACAGAGTTTCTACAAGTCTTGCAGAAATTATGTGAGGACAGCAAACTATAAGTCAGAAGAGTTCAGGACCACCACTGGTGTAAGACAAGGTGATATCCTATCACCTAATCTTTTCATACTCATGGACGATGTCATCAAGGCATGTAAGGAGAGAACAAGAAAGTATTCAGTGGGGTACAGGAAGATGAGACAGGTCTGTATTTCAAAGCTGGCATTTGCTGATGATGTTGTCCTGATTGCTAAATCAGAGGCACATCTCCAATCCAACCTGCAAGTCTGGAAGGAAGAGCTGGAGAAGAGAGGGATGGTCATAAGCAGCTCTAAAACAAAATCCATGGTGATATCACGAGAAAAAAGAGTACATCAGATTAAGCTGGGAGAACAGGTCCTGGAGCATGTCGACCACTTTAAATACCTCGGAGCTATTATAGACCAAAAGGGAGGCATCAAAGAAGAGTTGGCCACTCAAAAAGCAGCAGCTCTGAGACTTTTTCGGGCCATAAATAGAGGATTCCTCAGCAAGAGAGAGGTTGGTAAGAAAACGAAGATGGCTGTAAACCGCTCCACCTATGTCCCAGTCTTAACATATGGATCCGAGTCATGGGCAACGACCACAACCCACAAAAGCCAGATCCAAACCTCAGAAATGAGGTATCTGAGGAAGGTGATTGAAGTAACAAGAAGAGACATGGTCCGCAACCAGACGTTACGTCAAGGCCTAAAATCCCACCCCCTTCAGACCCAAGTAGAACAGCCCCAACTAAGATGGTTTGGCCATGTCTGCAGAATGGGAGAAGATCGGCTACCACGACAAGCATGGGCAACAAAGAGCCAGGGATCCAGACCCCCAGGACGACCCAGAGTCCGCTGGGAGGACAACATTAGACAATGAAGGACCGAGGACTAGAATGGAACCAGGCCAGGAGGAAGACAGCCGATAGGATAGTCTGGCGCTCTCTTCCAAACCTCTACACCTCACGGTACAAGGGGAACGACTAAGTAAGTAAGTTCAAAGAGGATACAGCTCAATGGCCTTCAAAACTTTCGTTTAATCAATAGGCTACCCAAGCTACGCTTCCATAAAAAAAATAAAAAAAACAATTAGCCTAGACCCTAAGTCAATGTAACAACTCACCTGTTACTTCCAACAGTTGAACATTATTACGCTTACATAATGACATGCAGTTTTCAGCTGTAGACCAGAGGTCAATTAGCAGGTACTTAAGAAGTAACCTAGTTTCAAAGCTTGTCATGACACAGTTAATTGTTCGTTTTTTTTTTTTTTTTTTAGGGGGAACCTACAAACCAAGAATCACGTACCAAGATTGTGATATTGTTTACATTGTGTTCCGGTTATTGTTTTACAAGTTACAAGACGATCTTCGTACATAAATAAATTCATATTATTTCCATGACTTTGATATCATGCTGTTTTGAGAGCTACCGAGTGACAAAAATGAAATCCGAAAATTGACCACCGTTTGAGCAAAGGCAGTTACGTTTAGGAAATCTTTAACTTGGTGCTATTTTTCATGGATATTTAGATATTTGTGTGCTACAATTATCGAGCTTAAATTGGAAGGAAACAATACAACTAGGCCCAACACAATATCAAAGTAGGCCTGTTCTAACCCGGATAGTAGGGTCTAAACCAGAAAATAGTCTAGTAATTTAAGTAATCATGTCAGCGAGGCAAGAGACATAACATGTTGAAGACTTTTTATAACCAGCTTTCGGGTTGACACTTGATCTACTCTGAATTGCGAGCATGCCATCAACGCCTAGCCAACCAGTGGCCTAAGCATGGCAACTTTAGTCCAGTGAACGGCTCATACTAACAGTCGCAGAAAACATGAAGAGAAAATGGCATTGAAATTTATCAGATCAGGATGCATGTAGATAACTGCTATGTCTCTTTGATTTATCGAATTACTTTGAATTTAATTATTTCCTAATGGACTGTTTGCTGTTATCATTGTGTGTGAATATGCAGGCTTACTGCAAGAGGATCAACTGCTGTGGTGACCCTATATTTGAAACTAAACAGGATAAAGAAAAAATATTAATGACTGAGAGAATGAACTATATGTGAATACGATGTCAGTTGGTGGTGTGTTGTGAAGCTACATCCACATTAATTATATGTCATGAAGTAACCCATATCTCTCTCATCTGACAGTCAAAATAATCGTTATAGAACTAGAAAATGGCATCAGAGAGCTGCATATTGGATATGCATATATGTGGGGCATGCCGTTCAGAATTCAGTAACATCTATAAGTTTATTCAGCACAAAAAAGAATGCTACCTTTCAGCTGCAAGAGGTCATGGTCAGGCACAAGAACTGTCACATTTAACTGGACAGTGTATTCAGCACTTGCAGTCTTCAGATGCTGTAGAGCTGCGGCTGCCACGTGAAGCTTACCCATATTCTGCTGCCCATGCAGATCAGATAAAAAATGAAGATGTTTCTCAGGCATCTGTACAGATTTCTCTGTCATACATCCTACCTGGTACTGAACATTCTGTGCCAGATTGTGCAAGAAAGGATCCTAGTCAGTATTCATACGATTTAAATTCATCTGTGATACCTGAAAGTAAGAGCTTGGATGTAACGACCCCATACTCGTACTCGTGGTCTACTGGGCCTGATATCCAGGATGAATCAGTTTCAACGACTGTGGAGAATAATGCACATGAGGATGAACAAACACTTGTCACGGATGCAGTGTCACACAAGAAAAGTTCAGTCAATGCTGAAATTACTACAGAGCTCAGAAGTAATATGGACATCTCAGCTGACAACATAGCAGTATATGTTATGAGCCCTAAATCTTTTGCATCGTCTATCAGGACCCAACCAAAATTTAACCATGATTCAAGAAGCAAGCCACTGTCAGACTTCAGCACAAGCTCATTGTGGACTGATGTGAAATCAGAAACAGACCAGCATAACCACATAGTTGATGCATTGACTAGTGTAATTACAAGTTCTACTGTTAGCTCCATAAACTTTGATGGAGGAGAGCAGCAGCCTGATATGATGTATATTCACCAAGATAACACAGGATCTGAAATTCAGAAACCTGTAATTAGCTCAGGTTTGTACAGTGATTCAGAGTTTACTCTTGGCTCTAATAATTCAACCCCTTGCCCTGAGGATTTAGAAGTAGGTCAGATCTCAGCAGCCATGTTTGTAAATAAGAATCAAGAAGAAGAGTTCAAGATAGTATTCAATATTGGCACAGCTGAGGCCATTGCTACAGTATCAGATTCTGCGCAGGATCCATGCAAGGCATCTTGTCATAATTCAACATCGGTTATCTCACACCCAGATTCATATGACAAAATTTTAGTTGATGATGTTGACAGCTTGCACGGGTATATCAGAGAGAAGACAGCAAGTGCACCTATTATCAAAGTCAAAAAAGAGTTAGATGTTCGAAGTCAGCAAAGGATCTCTGTTGACAAGAGGGAGCGGCTTCAAGGAGTCTCTGATGATCTCATCTCTTCTCCAGTTAAATACACTCCAGCAAGTAATACTCGCTGTCAAGGCCAAGAGTTAAGTGAGAAAACATCCTCTCAGGTAATTCATTAACTTTAAACTAATTGTGACCACTAAGCCATGTTTTTTTTTAAACAGTATTTTAAATTTGTCAATTATTTGTCTTCTTTATGGCCAGTCGGCTTCCTGTGTAGCACGTCTTCAATGAGTACCTGCCAAGCCTTTCTGTTTTGTGCAATCTGTTCAAGTTCTTTCAACGTTGTCTTCACCCTTTTTGTGTCTTTTTTCAGTTCTCTTATCTTCTTCAAACTTGTCTGTTTATATTTGTCATTGTCTTCTTCACTCTTCTTGTACCTGTTTTCAGTTCTCTCATCTTCTTCAAACTTCTGTCTGTTTACAGTTGTCATTGCCTTTTTCACCCTTCTTGTGTCTGTTTACAGTTCTCTTGTCTTCTTTACCCTTCTTGTGTCCTTTATTTCTCATACTCTGGGGCTTTTAGAATAAGGACTACTTTATGATACTGTTATCTTGTTTGCTCAATGTGTAACCTGATATGATCAGAAACTGTATATAAAGCATTGCAACAGAGACAATCTGATCATCATAAAAGTGCACACACACACCCCCCCCCCCTCCCCGTACTTCATCTAGTTCTATCCTCACTAGAGAAAACTGATGAATTTTATTTAAAAATATTAAAAAACAGGCTAAAAAATTATTCTTACGGTTTATCTCTCAACAAGGCTGATTGGTGAGTTTTTCAACATATTTTCTTCTTTCAGTTATACTCAGCAAAAGTATATATTTGATTTATTTAAAAAAAAGACAATTCAACAGCTCCAATACAAAAATCCACTGCGGGCTGATCACCCGCTTGCCAGCTGCTCTGATTACGGAAACAACAATTGATTTTTTGTTGTACCAATAAACGCCATTAGGCGTAACGGAACAACAATTAATTTCTTGTTGCCCTAAGACGCCACTAGGCGTACTGGCCATGAACTGCTTTGTCAGTCCGTGGCTAAGGACGGAAGAAGAAGAAGAAGAATACAAAAATCGTGGTGAGTTCATGAGAAGAAAGGCAACATCAGATTATGGTGGGAGTACAGGTCCTGGAGCAGGTCGACCACTTTAAATACCTTGGAGCTGTCATAGACTGGAAGGGAAGCATCAAAGAAAAGTTTGCTACCCAAAGAGCAGCAGCTGGGAGACTGTTTCAGGCCATAAATTGAGGATTCCTAATCAAAAGAGAGGTTGGCAAGAAGACGAAGATGGCTATATACTGATCCACCTATGACTTTTGGATGTGAGTCATGGGCAATGACTACAAGAAATGAGGTATCTGAGGAAGGTGGTTTCAGTAACAAGAAGAGACATGGTCTGCAACCAGGCAGTATGTCATGGCATCAAAACCCAGCCCCTGCAGATCTCTGTGGACCAGTCCCAATTACGATGGTTTGGTGCTGTATGCAGAGTGGAAGAAGATCGACTACCACGACAGATATGGGAAAACAGGGCTCCAGGACGACCCAGATTTTGATGGGAGGACAACATTAGATAATCTCTGAAGGACCGAGGACTAGATTGGAACCAGGCCAGGAGGAAGACAGCCGATAGGATAGTCTGGCTCTCTCTCTGGCAAACCTCTACACCCCAGGGTAGAAGACAAATGACTAAGTAATTAAAAAAGACAATTCTTTCCTTTTGTTTATTTCTGAACTGGAGTCAATGTTGATCTTTTCTATTTAGCTGCTAAGTCGGTTTCGGGGGTCTTGATTTTAAGTGAAATACTTGGTTCCAAGACTTACCAGAGTCATATCATTTGAAACAAGTTAATTTCACAACATGACTCATTTGAAAGTGGCATATTTCATAGCTTCACGTAATTTTAAACTAGCTGAATTCATCACTTTCATCTAATTTAAAATTGCTTGATTTCACCAACTTCATCTGATTGATGTCGTCAACTGTAGTGATCATCACTTCAATATTGTCACTTTTTTTATTGTCACTTTATCATTGCCACTTTATTATTGCCACTTTATCCATTTGCCTGTAAAGGTTAGTGATACATTGACTTTATCTTTGTCACAGGTAACTAATGGTAATGTTACAAGCACAAAGTTGCCTCATACATCTGCAGAGCTGCCATCTGTGACAGTACCGGCTTTGATGAGTTACAAAGCAGTGTTTACCAGCCCTTCAAGTGGAGGACATAGACTAACACCAACTCAAGCAGGGCTGTCTGAGCCGTCAAACTGTTCTGTTCAAGGCTTTTCAAATTTAAAGAGACAGCTATTGAGCAGAGGCTCAAGTAGTTTTGTTTCTAAGTCTGTTGAATATAAAAACATCTCGGCATCGGTGCAGAATCAAGGCAGAAAATCTGGGGCAGATATGCCTCATACTGCTTCAAGTCTCTTGATCACAGGAAAGAAATCAGGGAGACAGATAAACATGGAAACAAATGTTAGTCCATTAACAAGAGACACAGAGACATATATATTAACAATGAATCAGGATTTAGCACTGCCAGTCATTCAAGGACGTTCAAGAAATGTTGTCCAGGGTAATAGGATTACGTCAGAAAATTCTCTCACTCAGCAGTCATCCACACTAACTCCTACTACAAGTACTCCACTAGTGAGTTCTGCTGAAGCACAGATGTCTGTATTCAAAAATGAGGTGCAGGCGAATCAGCTGAGCACAGATTACAATGTTAATGTAGGCAATCATCTTGAAAACGATGCACCAGTTCCAGTTATAAACAGCGTTGGTGGAGTACATATGCACACAGAAGAGATTTCCAGCTCTGACTCTCATGTCATGGATGGTTCTCATAACGAGTCAAAGCTTTCAGTGATGACACAGAAAGATAGTCCCCAAGAAGTGTTGCTCTCATCTGGTGCTAGTAATACTTCTGTTGTTATGATCTATAAAAGCAGTGATGGTAATGTTGTTATGGTGCCTAAAATGCTGTACAACAACACTCATCAAAACAGTTCTCAGGCAGCAGAAGTATTTCAGACAAGTAAAGCAGATGCTGGCAAGGTAGAGTCATCATTGGAAAATGGACATCAAAACCTTGAGCAGGATCGCAGCCAGCAACAGATCCCAGATTCTGGTGTCTATCTTGATGTGATGCACACAAGTGACAGCTCATTGCAGCGTTATTATCTCCAGAACTTAACAACAGATTTCACAGATCAGTCTCAAATTGTAACATGTGTAGAGGGTAAAACAATTTTAAAACATTCTGGTGGGTCTTACATTATAAACCAAGCCACCAGCAGTCTTCCAAACAGCAATAACCACAGAATGACCAGTCACAAGGGTGTCTTGAATCAGAAACCTCAAGGCTCTAGTCCTAGTCACAGTGGGCCAGCTATTTTAGAAAAAGAAAAGTACATTATCAAGCCGAGGAAAACAGAAGGTTCATCTAAAAGTCCAAGTGCAACCATAGAACAGCCGAACAAAGATGCAAAAAGAGCTCTTCAGACTTCTCCGCTGAAAGGTAAATCTGAGCACAAGTGTAATACAGTGTATTCCCACATAAGGAAATTAATTTGCTTCACCTCAATGAGATCCCACCTAAATTACTTCGCTCCATGAGATCCAAATGAAATTAATTTGCTCTACACCTAATTGAATTAATGTGCTGCATGAGGTCCTAATTAAATTAATTATCTCCACAAGGTCCAAGTGAGATTAATTAGCTCCTCATGGTCCAGGTGAAATTAATTAGCTCCACAAGGTCCAAGTGAAATTAATTAGCTCCAAAAAGTCCTAATTAAATTAATTTGCTCCACAAGGTCCTAATTAAATTAATTAGTTCCACAAGGCCCTAAATAAATTAATTTGCTCCAAAAGGTCCTAATGAAATTAATTTGCTCCATGAAGTCCTAATGAAATTAATTTGCTCCATGAGGTCCTAATGAAATTAATTTGCTCCACAAGGTCCTAACTAAACTGATTCATTTCACAAGGTCCTAACTAAACTAATTTGCTCCATGAAGTCCATTGGTATGTAAAAGTTTCATTATATGATCCATTATTTTAGTGAGGGGAAAAACAATTAATTCTAATTCCTGATTCTTTCTAAGTTCTTATAAGTGACATGAAAGTGTCTAAGTTCTTATGAGTGACATGAAAGTATCTATGTTCTGATGAGTGCCATTAAAGTGTCTATGTTCTGAGTGTCATGAAAGTGTCTTTCTTAGTGCCATGAAAGTTTCTAAGTTCTGAGTGCCATGAAAGTGCCTAAGTTCTGTTGAGTGCCATAAAATTGTCTACAGTCTGATGATTGCTATGAAAGTGTCTACAGTCTGATGATTGCTATGAAAGTATCTAGGCTCTGATGAGTGCCATGAAAGTGTATTAGTTCTGTTGAGTGCCATGAAAGTGTCTACAGTCTGATGATTGCTGTGAAAGTGTCTACAGTCTGATGAGTGCCATGAAAGTATCTAGGTTCTGATGAGTGCCATGAAAGCGTCCAAGTTCTGATGAGTGCCATGAACTGTCCCAAGTTCTGATGAGTGCCATGAAAGTGTCCCACGTTCTGATGAGTGATATGAAAGTGTCCCAAGTTCTGATGATTGCCATGAACTGTTCCGAGTTCCATGAAAGTGTCCCAAGTTCTGATGAGTGCCATGAAAGTGTCCAAGTTCTGATGAGTGCCACAAAAGTGTCTAGTTTCTGTTGAGCACCATGAAATTGTCTAGTTTCTGATGAGTGCCATGAAAGTGTCTAGTTTCTGATGTGTGCCATGATAGTGTGTAGTTATGATGACTGCCATGTAAGTATCCAGCTTCTGATGAGTGCCATGAAAGTGTCTAGTTTCTGATGAGTGCCTTGAAAGTGTCCAGCGTCTTATGAGTGCCATGAAAGTGTCTAATTTCTAATGATCACCATGAAATTGTTTAAACTTTGATGAGTGACATGAAAGTGTCTTTTGTCTGGTGAGTGCCATGGAAGTGTCTAGTTTCTGATGCGTGACAAGAAAGTATCTAGTTTCTGATGCGTGTCAAGAAAATGTCTAGTTTCTGATGCGTGACAAGAAAGTGTCTAGTTTCTGGTGAGTGCTGTGAAAATGTCTAGTTTCTGATAAGTGCCATGACAGTGTCTAGTTTCTGATGTGCGCCATGAAATTGTTTAAACTTTGATGTGTGGCTTGAAAGTATCCTAATTTTGATGAGTGCCATGCCTCACTCCACTGATGAGCTCATTCTCGAAGAATGATTTCACTCCATCATCAACCTGTCACAGTTTTCAGTGGCTTTACAGTTTTCGTGTCAACTTGTAACCGTAGCGCTAATCTTTTTCCCTAGTTAGTAATCAGTTGAGCTTCTATTTGGCAGACTGGGTAGAGTACTGGCATGATGGCAAAGGTACTGGGTTAAAAAATTGGTCTTCTTTCTTCTTTTTCCACCTTTCAACTTCTGAAGGAGCATAGGCCTTCAACAAACTTAGGCTAAGTCTTCCTGTCCAGGGTCATCAGTTCAAGGTCTTTCCATATCTTCTTCATCCCTATGTACATCTACACCAGTGTTTCTTAACGGGGGCGGTACCGCCCTCTGGGGGGCGTTTTCAACATGTCTGGGGGCGTTCTGATGGGTTGCAACGATTGGAGGTCACTACTTCCATTCAGGGGGGCGTTGTGAACATTTTTACAAGAATCAATATGAAACAATTACAAAAGATATTCCCCTTCGCATAGCTTGTAACACGATAGTTTTTATTTGCCCTGCGTCCCATGGAGTGTTTCAAGGATTCCAAACGCAAAATTTTAGTACCTGGGATGTTACCATTGTCATGAGACAGTAGGCAGAGATTTATGTCCCTTCAACACTCGAAACATTCGTTAGCCTCTCGACACACCCAAGCTAACCTTCTCTTTCCACTCTCGACACATATTTTCTTCTGGAAACACATTCCCGTCAAACATTGATTAGCCCGTGAACACATCACAGCCCTTTCCCTACTCTGTCCACTTCCACAGCATGACTCCCTCCCGAAACATTCCCCGCACAATCACGTGTACCTGCCAAAACCCCCTCTTTGTTTAGCGAGATTGACGTTACAGTCACAGCACTACACAGAACTGTGTGTGACCTTTGTGTTCAACTCTCTTTTGATGCGAGTGCACCGAAAATACCTTCTCGCAACAGGGACGTTGTGGGCAGTTGTAGCTTAGTTTTAATGCATCTTTGGATGTTTCGGGTGTAGAGAATTAAACTCAGTCAGTTTTGAGGCTTGACGATGTGTAGATGTATGTGCAGTGATATTATACTAAAATTTTCAATGTGTCAGCAGTAAAGAGAAAGTGTCGACAATATTCAGTTGAATATTTGAAATTCCGTTTTGTACCTTCGACCGTAAATGAACAATTACCAATGTGGTTGCTGTGTCAGCAAGTGTTTTCTAATGAAGCAATGAAACCGTCACGGCATAACGAGCATTTTACCAAGAAACACTTAAAGTTGGCAAAGATCTTTCTTACTTCCAGGATTTAAAAAAAAAAAGTTTGAAAGCCGCAACACCTTCACTAGTATGTTTAAGAAAATGTATAATCACAATGATACAGAGAAGGCCACTCTCCAAACCTCCGATGTCTTGCGGGCAGTGTTAGGATGTGCAAGAACATGGACAGGAAGACTCCACAACTTCCCCACTGAAGACACGCCCACGGCGACCGTTGCCTCAATTGGCTGTGTGTGGTGTACCCGGAAACGGGGCCTCCCAGTACTGAGGCACAGTTAAGTCCCCGATGTCACTTATCGGTGCAGAGTTGAGAGAGATGGCTGAGCATCACAATCCCCCCTGTGTTGCAGCATGATGAGAACCTAGCATTGCACACTGAGCTTGGGGGGATCACTTGGGCACCAGACTTAATACTGGCTCTTGACTGGATGGCCGCATGCAGGAGATTTCTACAATGGAGGGTTGGCAGGTGGTGGGTATCTGGAAGTGGCTCTGTGCAGGACGTGAGGATTCCTTGGGAGAGCCCAGAACCAGAGCACAGCATTGTGCAAGCTCTGCATAGTTGGAGAGCCCCCTGGATGACGGGGAATGCACAGTGTGCTACCCCACCTATCCCCAACTGCTAACTTAGAACCAGAAGTGGGGTCCTCTGTATGCGTGCCAGGCCAGGATAAAATGCCTGGGAAAGAGACTGGAGCTCAGAACTCCCTAACTCAAAGTTGCAGGATGGCAGAAAAGCCATGGGAAAGACAGGGCTATTTTGAAGATAACGCAACCATATTTTCACCATACGAGCTCGGACGCCGCCTCGGTAAACAAGGTCCGCGCAGAGCAGTGACACCCCCAGGCTGCTTGCGAATAGTCTACTACTGGGAACATAAACAGATTAGGGATGAGCCCACTCTCCCGTTGAACAGGTGCTAAAGTCATAGATACTGGGCCAGAAGGCGCACCGGAAACCACAGTATCACGCAACTCGCTTTTTTTTTTCTATGGAGAGTACACCGTCAAATAAATCTCGTACTGGTGCTCGCCCTGTGGAGCTCCACCAGGCAGGTGCAGTGCCGGGCTCTGAGCCTCGACAGAGCCCACCCTCTGCTACTGGAGGACCCTCTAGACCGTCTTGTGGAGTCAGCAGACGGCGGAGGAGAACTACTGACCAAAACAAAACAGAAAAAGAGAAACCCAGAGTGCCACTTGTCATGATGCACTGGAATGCAGAGGGAGTGAACAGCAAGCAGGCTGGATACAGCAAAAAGACAGAGCTGGAAAACATCTTGTATGAGAAGCAAGTCAGTGTTTGCTGTATCCAAGAGACTCACTTGAAAGCAGATCAAACCTTTAAAATAAGGGGATATCAATGCTTCAGATCCGACAGAAAAGATAGACGAAAAGGAGGAGTACTTACTCTTGTAAGGAATAACATTCCTGCACACGAAAGGAAAACCTTCATGGATGGAGCAGAATATCAGCTGTTGCAGATAAAGGTAGACAAGATGGAAATAGAACTCCTGAACTATTACTGTCCGAACAACAAACCCCTGAGTCTCAGCTCTATACAGGTACCAGCCACCAACTTTATAGCAGTTGGAGACTTTAATAGCCACTCCCAGAGCTGGGGCTATAACCATCTGGATCACAGAGGTGAAGAGGTTGAAACTTGGCAAGATGATCACTCCCTAATCCTAGTCAATAATGCCACAGATACTCCTACCTTCTACTCCAGAGGATGGCACACAACTTCAACACCAGATCTTGCCTTCTCCACACCAGATATAGCTGGATCTATTAGTAGAGAAGTAGGAGACCAACTAGGGGGAAGCGACCATCGCCCAATCTTTCTTACTGTCCAGAGTGCAACTCTCAGTACAGGCCCAGCCATTACAAGATGGAACTACAAAAAAGCCAACTGGGGTTTATTCAGGCATCAGGTGAACACGCTGCTGTCTACCCTCAAGGTACAGAACAGAGACATTAATGAAGTGGTAAAAGACTTCAACAGATGCATACTACAAGCTGCAAAAGAAACCATTCCCAAAGGATGCCGGCGTAACTACATACCATACTGGTCCAGCACACTCCAAGAACGTCAGGAAGCTATGGACAGGGCTAGAAAGGACGCAGAGTCTCAGCCTTCACTTGAAACTCACAACAAATGGAAAAAGGCTGTAGCAGAGTTTCAGAGAACAAAGCTAGAAGAAAAACGGAAAAGCTGGAGAACTAAAACGGCATCGCTGAACCTTGAGAAAGACGGCAGGAAACTTTGGAGATTAGTCAAGTCTCTAAATGAAGAGCGTTCCTCACCTAGGCAGACTATCACATTGGATGAAGGTGGCAAACTTTTCAGAGGAAAACAAGCTGCAGACTTGTTTGCTAGAAGATACAGTTCAGAAAGCAACTTACCCATTAACATAGATCATCAGAGAGAGATAAGAAAAGAAATACTGGCAACCATGGGACAGACAGATACTCCTGCCCCAATGAGGGAACCCATCACACTAGGAGAACTACAGAAGGCTATTTCCAAGCTTAAGTTTCAAAAGTCACCCGGCCCAGACAAAATCAGCAACGAAATGCTAGTAAATCTGAGCTCAGCAGCAAAGACAAAACTGCTTGAGATATTCAACCACAGCTGGTTGAAAGGAACGGTACCCCAAGTATGGAGAGAAGCCATCACAATACCCATACTAAAGAAAGGGAAATGTAAGACCGAGGCTGCAAGTTACCGGCCAATCAGTCTCACAAGCTGTGTTGGGAAGACTATGGAGCGAATAGTCAACCACAGATTGAAATGGTATTTAGAGTCTGAGCAGATCCTGGTGCCGGAACAAGCTGGATTTAGAGAATGCTACAGTATAGAAGACCAAGTTACTTACTTGTCTCAAGCAATAGAAGATGCCTTCCAGGAGAAGAAAAAGGTCCTAACGATCTGGGTCGACTTCAAGCAGGCCTTTGACAAGGTGTGGAAAGATGGCCTCATTGCAAAACTTAGGAGAAGTGGAATCCAAGGCAACATGATGAAATGGATCCAGTCATACTTGCATAACAGGAGAACTAGAGTCACTCTTGACGGTCTGCAGAGCAGAAAAGTGTTGCTCCATCAGGGGGTACCTCAAGGAGGAGTAATTTCCCCAACACTCTTCCTTGTTTACATCAATGACCTGGTGAAAGATCTCCCTGCAGGAGTTAAAGCTGCCTTATATGCAGATGACCTAGTACTCTGGTGCGCTGATGAAAATGTCACCACAGCAAATTATAGAATGCAGCGGGCAGCAGACATGCTAGTGTCATGGGCAGAGAAATGGCTTATCACAATAAACACAGACAAAACCTCCACAACACTGTTCTCCCTCGCCCCCAAGGACAAATCAGCTAACATACACCTAGGGACAACCGTGATCAAGGAAGAAAGCTACCCCACCTATCTTGGGGTGACATTTGACCAAAGGCTTACATGGAATAAGCATATTGAAAATGCAGAAGGAAAGGCCCGAAGACGACTAGGCATACTCAGAAAATTAGCAGGTACCAACTGGGGAGCAAATGAACGAAATCTAAAGAAGATTTATAATGGAGTAATAAGACCACACTTAGAGTTTAGCTCAGCAGCATGGTCATCAGCTGCTAACTCACATCTGCAGTCTTTGGACAAGGTGCAAAATCAAGCTCTCAGGCTCATTACAGGAGCCATGAAAACTACACCAATAACAGAGATGCAGAAGGTTGCTGGATTACAGACATTGTCCCATAGAAGAGACACAAAAACCATGATCCAGATGGAAAAGTACAACAGTATGCCAATGCACCCAATGAAGGCAAGACTAGATGATCTGGCATTGGGACGTCTAAAGCGTAGCAGCTTTGTGCATCGGGGAAAAAGACTTATAAGACAGCATCAAGAAGACCTATCCATGAAGACAACACCACTGAAGCCCACCCTATACCCTGTACCATGGGAGCAGGCCAGCAGTGCCCTCCAAATTAATACATCAGTCAGTGGTCTCACAAGTGGATGTGAGTATAATGATCTGCAAAAACGAACTGCTACATTGAGTATGATCCAAGAAAGCTATCCCGATCAATCATGGATACATGCCTATACAGATGGATCAGCAACTAATGCTGTTAGGAATGGAGGTGCCGGTATCTTTATCTCATATCCTGACAACCACTATGAGACTAGGCACATTCCCACTGGTAAATTCTGTTCCAACTATACAGCTGAGGTTCAAGCTCTAGAGCAAGCTGCAAATATGATTTATAACACCAACTCTGACTGCCACCAGGTAGTCATCCTCACAGATGCACTGTCTGTCCTGCAAGCTCTCAAGGGTGGTAAACTCCCGCATCTGAGAAATGAACTAAACAAGGTAGCTGCCAAAAAGAGAACCATACTTCAGTGGGTACCATCTCATTGTGGTGTACCCGGAAATGAAAAGGCAGATAAACTTGCAAAAAAGGGAGGAGAATGTGAACAAGAAGATAATGAAGTCACATACTTTGAGAAAAAGAGAGCTATCCAGACTATCAGAAGAGAACAGAACCAACCCAAAGACGACTATCACACTCTCGACCGGCAGGGACAGATAACTATTTTTCGACTCAGGACAGGGCATAACAAACTGAATAAACACATGCACAAGCTACGATTGTCTGCTTCACCACTGTGCACATGTGGATTAAACGAACAAACTGCTGAGCATGTTCTACAGGACTGTCCTCTGTATGACCAGTTAAGAAAGATATACTGGCCCAATGACTCAACACTAAACTCAAAGCTATATGGAGTTAAAGAGGAACTTCAAACAACAGTCGAATTCATCATGAGAACTCGTCTGACGGTGTAATCATCAAAGATGCGATCGCAAGAAGAAGAAGAACAATGATAAAGGTCTCATTGTATCTTACAAAATTACACACATGATTGCAAAATGTAGTAAACCTCACAACATTGGAGAAAACTTAATTTTACCAGCTGTACGGGAGGTAATTAGCACAATGATGAAAAGAAATCCAAGTGACATCATTTCTTCTATTCCATTGAGCAATGATACTGTTTCAAGAAGAATACGTGAGATGGCAAGCGATGTTGAAAATCAGCTGTGTACTGATTTGCAGTCTACTGAATTTTCACTACAGTTGGATGAAAGCGTCGTGCTTGATAACGAAGCTTTGCTGCTCGCATATGTGAGATACACAAAGAATGAAAATATCATAGAGGATATGTTATTTGCAAAACTACTGACAACAGATACAAAGGGGTTATCAATCTTTGAAACCCTTGAAACATTTTTGTTGGAAAAAAAATTCCCTTTTCCAATGTCATCGCATGTGCACCAGCTATGGTTGGTCGTCATCGTGGGTTTCTGGCCTACTTGGAAAATGTGGCACCAGGCGTTTTAACAATTCATTGTGTTATTCATCGACAACATTTAATCGCCAAGCATCTTAGTGACAGACTCCACAAATCATTGAACTGTGTTATCAGTGTTAATAACAAAATTAAGGCGCATTCGTTGAACGATAGATTATTTCGTAAACTTTGTTGTGATAATGGTGAAGAGTTTGAACGTCTTCTCCTACACGTGGAAGTACAATGGCTGTCCAAAGATAACTGTTTAAAAAGATTATGAGCATTATTTGATACTGTTGTAGAGTTTTTGGATTCAATCAAAGAAGAATTTAGCATCGAAAGAGAAGTATTGCGAAACGATGTGGCCTATCTTTCAGATATATTTGAAAAGTTAATGAGGTTCTTCTTAAACTACAAGGAAATGTGATCAGTCTGATTATTAAAGTGAAAGGAATTATCATGGGGTTCATCAACAAATTGACATTATATAAAAATAATCTTTCTCATATTCCATGTTTACTGCAGTTAGGTGGGGACAGTCTTAAAGATTCAGATTTAGAGGTTTATTGCAGTGCTATTAAAAATGATATGAGCATAAGATTTAAAGACTTGCAAGAACTGATAATACCGGATTGGGTAAATAATCCATTTGAATCAGATATGGAACAAGTTAGTCAACATTTAGTAGAAGAATTAATTGAGTTACAAAATGACTTCGAGGCAAAAGCACGATTCAGTCACACTCATTACGAAAAATTTTGGATCCAGCAAAGGCTTGCGTATCCCGTTCTTTGGTGTGAAACTAAATTGCTAATTACATCATTCCCAATGTCGTATTTGGTGGAGAAGGGGTTCAGTGCAGTAGTGTTGCTACTATAAAAGCAACGAAACCGACTGCAGATTTGTAATATTGAGACTTCTTTTAACAAACTTAGAACCAAATATTACAAAACTTGCTGAGTCACACCAATCGCAAGGATCTCATTAACCTTCATTAGTAAGTGAATTTTTATATAATTATATCATTATTATCAACTAATAATTTTTTCATGTTCAAAGTGGTTACATAAGGAGAGGCTTAAATATTCAGATTTGAAGATATATATGCAGTAATTTAGGCGCTATTAAAATGATATGATTATTATAGTTATAGAGTTGTAAGAACTAATTTTATATCATTTGCTCCGCCAATTTGTAATTCAAGGATAATGAACTTGTGGTGTATATAATTCCGTACTTGAACTCATATTTAATATAACTAGGCTTTTATAAATGTGCTTTCTCTTTTTTCTTTATATTATAAGAATAGATAACTCATTAACTGCATTGCTTTTTTAAAAGTATGGTGGAATATATGTATATGTGTGTGTGTGTTTATGTATACACGATAAAGAGCAAGGGGGTGTTAAAAGGGTGGGGGGCTTTTTAAAATATTAGTTGTCAAAAGGGGGCGTTGCTACTATCAGGGTTGAGAAACACTGATCTACACTGTCAAATGCTTTTTCATAGTCCACAAACCCAATGTAAAGAGGAGAATTCCATTCCAGACTTTGTTCCACTATTATTCTCAATGTGGCTATCTGATCTGTACAGGATCTGTTTTGTCGAAAACCTGCTTGTTCATCTCTCAGTTGTCTATGTATGGACTCTAAAATCTCTCAAGGATGTTCGTGTTTAATACTTTTACTGGTGCTGATAGTAACACTATTCCTCTGTACTTTGTGCACTCTTGCAAATCTGCTTTCTTAGGCAACCTAACCAGATATCTTTCTTTCAATTCTGCTGATGTTTCTTTCCATTGTGTGTTCATTCTCTCTCTCCTCAGACTTTACCCAGTAATTTGTATAAAATCTCTATAGCCGTGTCAAAACATTGTGGCATCATGTAAATGGGTACCTGACTCTGTTCTTGAGACAGGGAAGGCAAAGACAGTGAACTGTTCACCCTCATCTCTTGAAGCTGGACCTAGTCTAGCGAAGTCTCTAACCCTTCACTTCCCTCTGGCAGTATCTGCTATGGGACAACCTTGACTTTGTTCGTTCATCGTTCCTTGATGAAATGATTTGTGTGTGTGTGGCCTCCCTCATACCCTGGGAATTCCAGAGCAAGGACTCCTTGTAATGCTATTATCAGGTTACCTCCGTGCATGTCCTATTCATCACCCACATCTGTTTATAGTTTAAGCTACTCATTTATCTCTTGAAGATCTTGAAAAATGATTTTCTTTTTGAGAGATGTCACAATTTCTTCCTCATCATCTGTCTCAAACTGCAGTCCCATTGGCTGTCCGAAAGGTGACAATTTTCTTTTCAACAATTCAGGTGGAAATTTCGAAAAAAATCCTGCAATGCTTCTGGCCACAGTGCTTTCCACGTGCATTTCATGACTGATGTGGACACATCTCAGTTCTGAAACATTCTGCTTTACATCCTGTGAGATATTGTAACTTGAATACGAATATGGAGGCAGTATCACTTTAGGTTTTTCAAATAGCGTTGTGACACCCAGACATTTTTTACGTGTTCAGTTGTTTAAAGCTTGCAGTTCCAAACTGGTTATTCGGTTGCAGGAGATGAGCGATGTTAGCAAACATAGACAACTTTTTAGCATATAAAGTCTTGACAGATGTTGAGACACTTGCAGTGTTCACGGCTGTTTGTGCCCTATACCAGAGCGCTCTTTTAGTTTCGGTGACAGGAATTCTGACACCGGGTATAAAATTTTGTGTGCACCGTAAAAGACTATTTTAGTTTTTGGCGGGGAAAATCAGCTGATGTGTGAGTAAAATCAGTAAAATATAAATCATTACACACTCGTTCTGGATAAACACAACGCTAAAATTCTTTTGTGTACTATAACTTTGTTCTGTGTTCTATTTTTGATTGCATTTTTATTTGTTTGAAATTAGTTTTGACGGAGTTACAGACTTTTGAAAACAGCGTCATCATTTAAGGAAATTCATAAAATAAGTAATCTTTTTATTAATTTAATATCTAAAAATCGGCCCATTCGTTTGAGTTTATAATTATAAAGACTTCTCGAAGGGAAGCTAAAGATTATTTCCACATACTTTTTTTTTGGTTTCATATCTTGAGAATGTCTGGTAGTCAGTTTTGTGAGTGTGGCATTACAAGAACAAGCATATTGTCACCAGATTTTATAGCATTTAAATCCCTTTAAACGCATTCCTGATACCCACAAATCTTAAATAAGGTAGTAAAAAAATAACTTTTTGTAAAGCACCATCTGTTTTTGCATTTTCATTCATTTATAATGATATTTAGCTACGTATATAAGCGTCAGAAAACATGTAAAGCTATAGATAGATTACTTCCACATAATTTGATCTATCTTTCAAGTCTTGTTAATCTTCTATTTATAATATGAATTTTTTTTTTAATTGTGTGTGAGATAAGGACTGTTCCATTGGTGTTCTTTGGTAGACAATCCTGTGCACACGACGGCTGCCAGCGAATTCTAAGTAACTGTTTGTATATCTTCTTTCATTCAAAGTTACAATGCAGGTAGTAAATTTAGAGAAACCAAATTCTAAATCTAATACCATCCTTTTATCAATGGCTAGAGTCAGAGATACATATGATAATTTAGAAATATTTATGAATGGCATGAAAGCTCAGATAGAGTCACTAAAATATTTAGAGTGGGATGGTAAACAAGTTGTTGTTTTCTTATTCGGGGATTATTTCCTTGTTTTGCTGGAGACACCACAGACATGGGTATATTCCTTGAGCTCCAGACAAACCAAACATTTTCATCAAAGACATCCAGAGAGCATACAACTTGCAAACCAAGAAGTTTGGCCATGTTGATAAGAGATTACAATAGATATATGAAATATGGGAAAGGGAATAAAAGGCAAGTGGCACATTACCATAATTGTTTACACAAACCAATGTTAGAGATTGAAATTGAAAATGTAGCTCCTCCTTACCTTCATATTTTATTAGGCATTGTTTTGAAACACCACAGACTTCTAGAACAGGTAGCTGATACAATAGACGCAAAGATATTTGAGAATTCGCAAGAGATACATGCAAACATTAGTACTTTTAAGAACTTGAAGAGATTTAGTAGGAACTGGAAATAGGCAGAAGAATTAGGAGCTAAAATTGAATTTTTCAGGTAGGTATTGAACTTTGTGAGGATAAGGAGGAGACAGATAATTTTAAAGTTAGACTTGAAAATGCACAAGATGCGCTGGCCAAACTTCAGTTTCAAGATCTATGTACTAGGTCTGGTCCAGTTTGCTCACACTTGGACAAGGTACTAGCCAAACACAAAATCATACAACAGGCTTATAATAGCAGAGCATTTATAGGGAATCACTGTCACAGATATCTCACACAAAAAGTTTATAAAGATCTTACAAGAGCAATCATTACACAAACACTGAAAATTACAGACAAACAAGATATAACTAACATAGCTTTTATTGCCCAAGAACAATTCAACTCACTGAAAGAAGCATTTGAGAAAGTACACAACAAAATATCACACAGTAAACCAATTAGTAAAGAATCAATAACAGCATCGATAGAGATTTATATGTCTTTGTTCAGAAAGCTATTCCCCAGTAAGACAATTCATAAACAGCACATATTAGAAAAACATTGCGCAGACTGGATCAGAACTCATGATGTATGATTGAGATAATTGTTAGCTCTCATGTTTTGGGGACAATTGGGTGTGTTATTTTAAGGTTATAAATGTGGACATGCAATTTAAACTTTCAATAATTAATGTTTGACGCATGAAACCAAAACAAAACTTTGATATCCATTTTCTGCAGGTTTTCTACTTTTGATTTCTGTAATTTGTTATGCATGTTGATTGTGACCGTTTTAGTGTAAATTGAATTAGAAACAAACCATAACAAAATGTAAAAAAAAACCGTAAATTTTACACTATTTCAGACTATTATATCTTCTGTTCTAATTGTGATAAAGTGTTTGTTCTTGTTCTAAAATTTACTCTAACATTTCTAGTCTAGCTTTACGCAAAATTAAAGCTGGTATTTATAATAATAAAGTAGCATAAAAGCAATTCAAACATGTTTTGGGGACAATTGGGTGTGTTATTTTAAGGTAATAAATGTGGACTTGCAATTTAAACTTTCAATAATTAATGTTTGACGCATGAAACCAAAACAAAACTTTGATATCCATTTTCTGCAGGTTTTCTACTTTTGATTTCTGTAATTTGTTATGCATGTTGATTGTGACCGTTTTAGTGTAAATTGAATTAGAAACAAACCATAACAAAATGTAAAAAAAAAACCCTAAATTTTACACTATTTCAGACTATTATATCTTCTGTTCTAATTGTGATAAAATGTTTGTTCTTGTTCTAAAATTTACTCTAACATTTCTAGTCTAGCTTTACGCAAAATTAAAGCCGGTATTTATAATAATAAAGTAGCATAAAAGCAATTCAAACATGTTTTGGGGACCATTGGGTGTGTTATTTTAAGGTAATAAATGTGGACTTGCAATTTAAACTTTCAATAATTAATGTTTGACGCATGAAACCAAAACAAATCTTTGATATCCATTTTCTGCAGGTTTTCTACTTTTGATTTCTGTAATTTGTTATGCATGTTGATTGTGACCGATTTAGTGAAAATTGTATATAAACAAACCATAACAAAATATAAAAAAAACGTAAATTTTACACTATTTCAGACTATTATATCTTCTGTTCTAATTGTGATAAAATGTTTGTTCTTGTTCTAAAATTTACTCTAACATTTCTAGTCTAGCTTTACGCAAAATTAAAGCCGGTATTTATAATAATAAAGTAGCCTAAAAGCATTAATTAAGCCCTATCAAAAGTAAACATCGCCACATGTTTTTCCCATTAGGAAGCTGACCACGTGACCTCTGTCAAGTGGGCTATAAATAGCACGGTCGGGGAAAAAGGGGAAATAACTAAAAGATCGCTCGCAAACAGCCGTGTGTTAGGATTGTGTCCAGGAGCATTGCTAGGATAGATAATCTTTTAGGGGTCATTTATTATTGTGTGTGTTAGGATAGATAATCTTTTAGATGTATTTATTATTCAACAGATAATTTTGTGTGTGCTAGGATAGATAATCTTTAGAGACATTTATTGTTCATCAAATAATTGTGTGTGTGTTAGGATAATCTTTTAGTGGTATTTATTGTTCATCAGATAATTTTGTCTGTGTGCTAAGATAATCTTTTAGATGTATTTATTGTTCATTAGATAATTTTAGGTGTGTGCTAGAATAGATAATCTTTTAGAGGCATGTATTGTTCATCGGATAATTTTGTGTGTGTGCTAGGATAATCTTTGAGTTTTTTTTATTGTTCATCAGATAATTTTGTGTGTGTGCTGGGATAGATTGCAAATGGGCTGATCACCTGTTTGCTAGTCACTTTGATTACGGAAACAACGGCAAATGGATTAATTTGTTGTTGCCCTAAAGACGCCACTAGGCGTGATGGGAAACAATGGCAAAGGAATCAATTTGCTGTTGCCCTTAAGACGCCACTAGGCGTGCTGGCCACTGACTGCTTTGACGGTTGGTGGCTAAGGATGGAAGAAGAAGAAGAAGCTGGGATAGATAATCTTTTAGAGGCATTGATTATTCATCAGATAATTTTGTATGTGCTAGGATAATCTTTTAGAGTGTTTTATTGTTCATCAGATAATTTTGTGTGTGTGTGTGCTAGGATAGATAATCTTTTAGAGGCATTTATTGTCCATCAGATAATTTTGAACAGATGAACACAAAATCTGTACTGCACATTTGTTGAGCACTACCCAATCACAAAGTACATACGTTTAGATTTGGGGGGAAGGGGTGTGAGGATGATGAATCTTACAAAGAAAACATGGCTTTCCTATCTCACGCAGTTCATGAATATTTTTTACTTGCCAGCTCAAGAATTTTCATTGGGGATGCAGACCTTTCATCCTGGGGACACCGCGATTTTAAATGACGGCAGGAGAAATCTAGTCCGAATTTTCCCTCGCTTAAAAAAGTCTTTTTTCGCCGCAGTTGCATAACACCTACCAAATCATCCACTGGAATCTACTGGTAGATTGGGGTCACATTGTTGCCGACCCCTGTTTGAGGCCATCTAGGGCACAGACTCTTGACACAAGCGCTGCTTAAGAATGTCTCAGTCTACCTTATATACTCGAGTATAAGTCAATCAAACTAAATCGATCCCTAGACTTTGGAACCTATAAAGCGTCCAAACAGAATGACCTGATTATAAGTTGAAGTACAAATAATGATGCTTCAACGATGAATTTATGAAAAGCTAGAATTTTTCACCCCAAAACTGCTGATAATTTTTGTGCATTAGCGAAGAGACATCAAAAAACGGTTCATAAAACAGCTACACCAGCCTGAAGAGGCAAGAAATTTCGATATTTCTGGCTTGTTGCAATATTTTTCAGTTGAAGGACGCGAGTTCGTATTGATCCTCAAGTAATCTTCTTCTTTGATCCTTAGCCGCCGACCGTCAAAGCAGTCAGTGACCATCATGCCTGGTGGCGTCTTGTCGGCAATAACAAATTGATTCCACTTTGCTCGGTCGGTGGCCATCCTTCGTACAGTGCCCCAACTCTGGTTCATTCTTTGCATCTCAGCCTCCACAGTCCTCCGCCAAGTTGTTTTTGGTCGGCCTCTCTTATGTTTTTCTTCAGGGGTCCAAAGCAAAGCTGTTCTTGTGATGGCATCGGGGTCTCTTCTGAGGACATGGCCAACCCAGCTCCAGCGTCTGCCAGCTATGATGGTGTGCATGTCCTCTTGCTTGCTCCGAGTAAGCAGATCTTGGTTGGTGATGGTATTTGGCAAAAAGATTCGGTGAATTTTTTTTAGGCATGTTGTGTGAAAAGATGACAATTTCGACATTTCCTTCTCTGCAACTCTCCAGCATTCTGCACCATAGAGAAGCACAGAAAGCACACAGCTCTGATATAATCTTAATTTTGTGCTTTTGCTGTACTGAGAGGACTTCCAGATGTTGTTTAGACTAAAAAAGGCTGTTCTTGCTTTGTTCATTCTGTTGTTGATGTCTTTGCTTGCTACGCCGTCTGGTGTTACTATGCATCCTAGGTATGTGAAGGTGTCTGTCTGTACCAGTTGCTGATTCCTTACTAATATGGGCTCACATTGAGGGTCATGACCTCTGACTTCTTTAAATTGATGTTCAAGCCCACCTGCTGGCTATACTTATTAAGTCTATCTGTTTTTTCCTGGATGTGTTGATGTGAATGTGTTAGTAGTGCAATGTCATCTGCATATTCCAGATCTTCCAATGTAGAAAATGTAGTCCATCTTATTCCTCTTGGACTGCCCTCTGTTGTCTGGCGCATCACCCAGTCTATGACTGTTAAAAATAGAGTGGTTGATAAGGGGCATCCCTGTCGTACTCCTGTCTTCACCTCAAAGGTTAGGTTGCTCTGCCCAACACTACACGTAAAGTTGGCATAGAGGCTTTTTATGATTGACACTATGCAGCTTGGAATTCCATAAGTGATAAATCTCTCTCTAGTTGATAACTCTCTTTTGCTCATCATCATCAGTTGATAAATATAAGCCCACTAGAACATCACCAGAGCTAAATGCTGTGTTGTTGTGTTGCTTGTGGTTTGAGTATGGAATGTCAACTCGACCTACGCAGTGGTGTGTAGACATAGATTGTGAGTATAATATGCGAATGATAAGAAGAGTTCGTGGTGTTGACAAATGGTCTTTTTCTCACACTCATGTATGGCTGGAAGTCATCGACACCAACGACTGTGTACCTTTGCTACAGTTTAATTGGACGTACACACTCGACAGCACAGATAGTGACAAATCACAGGTTGGCATAATACATCATGGTACAGTGGATAAATGGTCTTGCAATGATACATGGGCACTCATGTAGAATAATAGCATAATGGACTGTCAGTAGACAAGCACTCAGTATTGCCCATATATATATATCATCTGAGTTTACTGACAAAGCACGTCAGATTATAAACAATATTCAAGATGGCTTCTAGACCTAACCTCGTCTAGCGAAGATTCCTTTAAATAATGTTCAGCACATATTTTTCATATAATCATATTGAACCGCTAGTAATGGGTTCTCATGTGTAGCAGTGATCTCTGGACTCATCAAGCGATAATACGGGGCATCCCTTTCTCTTCTTGAAAGTCACAAAATATTTGGATACAAGATGGCTTCTCTCGTGAGCTGTCACTCACGTTTGGATACAGATAATGAATCTGTATTAAAGTTAGTCATTCATTAAATGTTCTCATTGCTCTGTAGATTCTATCATGATACAATTGACTTCATCATACAAGATATAGTGCTGCTAGGAATGAATGTCGTTTTCATCTAGTTAAATATTTCCTCAGACGTACAAATCGTGTCTATCGAGAAACGGTGGCTTAGCAAGAGTTCATAAGAAGTATCTTTTGTTACCTTGGTATCAGAAATATGATTCTGCCATTCCTTGGCAATAAGAATAAACACTGGGGTAAAGCATACACGATAGGTCTAGACGACTATCACTTTCCCCATAAATACTGAGATCACTTTTTCCGGCGACAAGCCGACACACAAAAATCACAGCCCCATCAGCGCGAAGCCAAATCACACCTCTCTAGCGACACATCCGCCGAACAGCCCTTTGACCTTTCTAGAGACAAAAGACCATATAGTTCGACTTAGATATGTAAAGATATACAGATATAAGACAGACTCGTCCTACCCAGACAAACAATACACATAAATTCAGGCCATAGATACACTGAAGCAAGAACAACCTATTTCTACCCAAACAAAGAATAAATCGCAGTAAAACTGGATTCATCCGCGGAGTTCGATCGAAAGTGACGACACTCCTTTCAAGGGAAGTAACTCAATAATGACTTTTCCTTAAGCACTAAAAAGTATCTATTTTGTTTACAAAATATTTGCGAACATAACAAGCATACAAATGTATTATATTGTAAGATATCAAAGACTGCACGTAACAGTCTTACCACACCTCCCGGGGAAAAAAAAATGGAACATTTTTTTTTTTTTTGAAATACATCTAGGAGCAACGTACAATAGGCTCACAACGCATGAATAATGCGCAGATGAAAATATCAGGAATAAATATAACGCCTAATATGAGGCTAAGTCGACTTATGGAGCGACTGGTGAGAATGTATCTCATAAACTGAGAGAAATTATTTCTCTACAAGTAAATTTTTCCAGGAAGGTGTCATCAAAGTATAATACAATTCTGGCAATTACACAATGCCTAAAAAATTTCATACCATAATTTCGTATTAGATATCTTAAATTTATGATTTATGAAGAAAAATCATCAAAGCACAGCGGTGAATAAACATCAATGAACCGCTAAGTAGTGATACAATCATTATATTATTAAATTACAAATGTGTATCTATCTTGATATAGAAAGGAACTATTATAAACTAGACATATCAAGAAGTCTAAGACCTAATAGTTATGTGGAATCATGTGGGCATCTTGACAGAATGTCTGCCATCACATTATCTGATCCACGAATAGCTCGCACAGAGAAATGAAAAGGTTGAAGAGCAATTGCATATCGAGTAGACCTCGAGCTCTTCAAATTCTTACTCTGTATAGCAGTAAGAGCTTTTTGGTCGGTTTCTACTATGAAATGTGCGCCTAGAAGGAATCTCTGTAGTTTGAGGATCGACCAAACCATAGCTAATAGCTCACGGTCTAAAACCGAATAATTCCTTTCTGCCGCATTAAGTTTTCTGGAAATATACATTACAGGATGCAGAGTTCCAGAGTACTCTTGCATTAGTGCCGCTCCAATCCCAGTGGATGAAGCATCACTACGAAGAACAAATGTCTTATCTTTAGTAGGTAACACTAAAATAGGTGGTGTTGAAAACAATGTTTTAATCTTATCCAGAGAGCATTGGCATTCCTGAGACCAGTGGACCATATTAGGCGAACCTTTCTTTAAAAGTGTAGAAAGAGGTGCCATGATAGAGGATAGATTCTGAATGAATCTGCCATAAAATTGAATAAGACCTAACAGACTTCTCACCTGTTTTTTAGTCTTAGGGATAGAGATGTTAAGTATCTTACTAGTATTATGGTCCTCTGTCTTTAGGAAACCATGACCAACTCGGTGGCCTAGGAAAGAAATTTCGCTAAAACCAATATAGGCTTTAGAGGGTTTCGCTGTCAGGTTGTGCTCGCGCAAAGTAGACAGCAATTCATCTAACCCTGAATAGTGATCTTCCCAAGTATCGCTGAAAAGACAGATGTCGTCTAGATATGCAATGACATCTGACCGATAAGATAGGATTCGGCGCATCATGCGTACGAATGTAGCTGGTGCGTTCATAAGACCGAAAGGCATAAAATTCCATTGGAACAAACCTCTAGGTGTTGAAAAAGCCGTGAGAGGTTTGGCGCGTTCAGATAAAGGAACTTGCCAATATCCTTTAGACAAATCAAGTTTAGTGAAAAAATGAGATTTGGAGAGTCGAGTAAGTAGCTCTTCCAGTAAAGGCATAGGTTCGGCATCGAACTTCGTTACTTGATTCAATTTGCGATAGTCAACGCAAAGACGTATGTTATTGTCTTTTTTCCGAACAATAACCATCGGCGAAGAATATGCAGAGGTGGATGGTTCGATTATTTTCAAATCTATCATCTCATCCAACTCTTTCTCGACCTGTGCTTGAAAATGTATAGGTATAGGATAAGGTCTAACCCTAATAGGAGTATGGTCAGTTAGAACAATGTCATGTTCAATGACATGAGTTTGTCCAGGGATGTCAGTGAGTACATCCTGAAATGTTTGCAACATAGTTGAAACTTGTCGCTGTTCTCCTAGAGACAAATCAGGAGAGACAGTAACGTTCTTCCATGATTCACTAGAATGAAGTGGGATCATTGGAAGAGGAAGATTTACATCTGAAAAACTTGTTTCCTCATCCTGTATCACGGACAGTGATGAGTAATGACCATGTTGTACTGGAGAATTGTCCGTTGCTTGGTAAATGGGTTGCAAATAATCCGGACGTTCATGGAATTCAGTAAGCATATTGATGTGGAAGGTTTTATGCTTCCCATCAATATCGACAATATAGTCGACATCGGAAATTTTCGATATTATATCGTACGGACCTTTCCAAGAAATAAGTAGTCTGTTTTCCCTACAAGGTAGTAATACAAATGCTTTGTCACCAGGACAAAGTTGTCGTAAGCATCTCTTCTTATTGGCAAATTGCCTTGCCTTCTGTTTCGCAAATTCAGAAGAAGAAGTTGCTAATTTGCATGCTTCGATAATCTTTTGTCTCAACGCGATGACATATTCGTAGGATGACTTTGTGTCATCGTCAATATTGTCAGCTGTTATGAGATCATGAAGCAACGACATAGGGCCACGCGGACGCGCGCCAAAGACGAGTTCAAAGGGGAAAATCCTGTATGTTCATTGGGGACCTCTCTGTAAGCGAAGAGGGCCGCAGGTAAAACTCTGTCCCAGTCTTGAGGATGATCCTCAGTTATCTTCCCTAGTAAGTTTTTAAGTGTTCTATTAAGGCGTTCGACCATCCCATTAGACATTGGATGATAGATACTACTTAAAGATCTATCTATCTGCAGAGTAGACATTACTTGAGACATGGTATCTGATATTAGTTGGGTGCCATGGTCTGACAATATCTCTCCGGGGAACCCCAGACGAGAAAATATAAGCCAAAGAGCATCTGCAATATCAGCAGTAGTAATGCTCTTCAGAGGAATAGCCTCTGGCCAACGTGTGCACATATCAACACACGTCAAGATAAACTGATGTCCTCTGGCAGACTTGATCTTAAATGGACCAATAATGTCTATGGCCATTTTTTGAAACGGCCGAATAGGAATGTCCGCCGCCTGAATGGGTGCAGCATGCCGTGGACCTTTGGATTTAACTTCCTGACATACTTTACAAGATCGACAATAAATCCGTATGTCCTTGTTTACCAATGGCCAAAAGAAAGCCGCAAGGACTCTTGACTTAGTACGGGAAAAACCCATGTGTCCAGCACACTGAGAGTCGTGAGCGTGCTGCAAAATTTTAACTCTCAAATTCTTGGGAACCAGGATTTGAGAATGACTTGACGTAATGGAGTCTTGAACCATACGTACAAGTACGCCATTCTTCTTTGTAATCCACGATTTACGACTTGTGTCTTTATTCGGATCACCTTTAGTTGCAAGAATGAAGAATTTCTTCAGAGTGGGATCATCTTCTTGCTGTTTTATAAACGAGTCACGAGAAATTACCAAGGGATCATCTTGGTTATGCACTTCATTATCTTCAGTAGATGAAGTTTGAGGCATATTAAGAGCCTGAGCTCTAGTGACTACAGCGTTAGCAATCTGCATGTTTTGCCTTTCCCACGCGGAAATTTGTTGCGGAGTGCATTCTTTGACTCCATGAATGCGACCGATGATGAGGTCAGCGATCGGATTCGGAAGAAGACATGCGTGTACATCTCCTGTAAAGAAAGGAGTAGCAATCCTAATGATAGCAGTAGAGTATTTCTCTAATGTGCCGCCAAATGTTACACATTTGACTACTTGTCCAGTGGCACGGGAAGGATCTACGAGTGACTGCCTAACACCAATTGTGGTGCATCCAGAATCAAATAGCACGGAGACTGGATTGTTATTTACTAAACCCTTATGTAAGACAAGAGAACCTCTTCCATCATGCGCGACTGATGCAGGAAGAGCAGGAAGAGGATGGCCGCAGCTTAAAGTAGACACTGTGGTTGGCTCAAATAATGTTTTGCATTGGGGGCACTGAGATGCTCTCCCAAAATCAAAAGCGGCACATGCCATATTATTAGCGTCATTATTATCTTTACTCTGTTTATAGGCTTCATGGGACTCTTGTTGTGCAGAGTTTGCCTGAAAATGTGGTTTATGTCTTCTGTTTTGAGATCTACCTCGGTTATTATTACCTCTGTAGTTATTGTTACCTCTATTGTAACCCCTATTTGGGTTTGAGTCATAGTTCTCTTGGTTACCATTATCATATTCATTATAATGAGTATCTCTGTAATTGCGATCTTGTTGACTCCAAGACGGATACCTCGGATAGTTTCTATAATTACTTCCTCTATGGAAATTCCTATAATTGTGACCACCCCTGTGTCGAGAGCTATCAGCTCGTCTCCAGTTCTTTGAAGAAGAACCCTGAAATGATTGGTTACCTTGGTTTTGATAACTATTATGGTTACCTTTTTTATCAAATCTGTTTTGAGGTCCCTGAAATCTGTGTGAATAATTGGGATTGTATGGTGTTGCTGAAGCAACTGGCATACTCTCCTTAATCTTAGTGTTGCCAAAAGTCACGTCGGGGTGTGCAGTGACATATTGGGAACAATATTCTTCCATTTCCTTTAGAGATTTGGGTTTACGCTCATGTATAAATTCAAGGAATGGTTTGTTAACACATGACATAATCTTATCTCTGAGCAACAAATCCATAAGTCCTTCATACGTTTTTTCTGTTTTGGAAAGCTCAATCCAACGATCAACTGTGAGACGTGCCTTTGCAATGAATTCTGAGAATTCTACACCTGTCTCAGGCACCATCGTCTTAAACAAAAGGCGATAGCCTTCCTCACTTAGCTGGTATTTTTTTATCAAAGCCGCCCTAATGACATCATAATTATCCTTATCTGCTTCTCCTACAAGGCATAATCTAGTCAGAGATTCACCTTTCAAGTTTTCTGCTAATTGATTAGCGTATTGTGATTTATCCACATTATGTGTACGACAAGAACGTTCAAATCTATCCAGCCAGAATGTAATATCGTCACTGGACTGATTGAACGGTGGAACCTTAACCTTGTAAGTAGAAGGTTTACCATTACCACTAGATGCCTGATTAACATTACTCATACTTGTCAATCTCAATTTCTCTAACTCAAATTCATGTTCTCTTATTGCTTTTCTTTCTTCAGCTTCTCTGTCTAATCTTCTTTGTTCAGCATCAAATCTCCTTTCCTCCACCTGCATCTGCAATTTCTTTTGTTCAGCAGCAATATCAGCTTCTTTTTCTAAATCTTTTCTCTTCAGCCAGAGCTTTTCTCTCTTCTGCAGCAGCTTTTTTCTCTTCAGCAGCAGCTTTTCTCTCCTCTGCAGCAGCTTTTCTCTCTTCAGCAGCAGCAGCAGCTTTTTTCTCTTCTGCAGCTAATGCTTTGTCATATTGAGCAACTGCCCATTCTTCTAATTGTTGACCAGTCTTATCAAGGGCTTTCCCTTGTATAATGAAGTATTCTAATGTAGACATGATGTCTAACAATAATACTAATCACTTGAAACAATAATAATACCACAAGTTCTTAATGACTTGATTAATCAGCACACTATCCCAATATCTGTGGGTCACAAGCCTTAATAAGGTCTTGTATAACAGTAATAATAATCAAGTACTGGTTTATACCATAATCCAAGTGCAGTGCACAAGCAATAGTGTCTTATGAAATATACCTATATAAAACATATGTCAACCAACAGAATACATAAAGTACAAATAAGACTGACAATACGAAAACGTTTGCAGAAATCAAATAAATCAAATAGGGAAATCAATGAAAGTAATCACTGAATCTGCAAAGGAATAACAACACAAATGACGTCACAGTATATGAATATAAATTGTGAATAGAACTGAAAGATAGAAAAGGGTAGACCAACAAATTACAAACAAATCAAAACAAAACTAAAGAACAAAAAAATATTACAAAAATAACAATAATTACAGTCTTCACAGCTAACACAAATAGCAACTAGTTGTTGCAAGCAAATTTCCAATTAAGGAAATTGCACCTAAAGAAAACGCCCACAACGGACCCTCTATGACGTGGGATATTCTGTTGTGAGGACACCACCCAACCTAAACATAACCCGCTGACATATAAACTAACATACTATACAAACAAATAACATGTAAACATAAATATATAAATTATGTGTATGATAGTATGTGTTACAAAATAGGCTCAGTTTTACAGTAATGGCAAAGTTATTCTTATGAAAATAAATAAACTGCCACTTTATTGAATTACAAATTCTGGCCTTAAATATTAAAGTTCAACACAATAGCAGAACATAAGAAGATCCATCGATGAAAGTAGGGCTTCTATGTTCAACCACATTTCAACAACAGGACAGTTTATGGCCTTTAAAGTATCATCTCTGTACTGTGAAACTCTGTAATGTCTAAGCGTAAAAAATGTCAACAACGCTGACCTACATACTACATTCACTTGACAGGTCACGTGACGAAGTGTTGACAAAGAGCAAACTAATACTGCAAGTGTGTCGTATCAGCCACAGGAAACGGTCTGGTATCGGTAGTCTGTTGACTTCTTAACTTCTGCGAGGTCAAACCCAGAAAGCTGGTCCACCAGTTGATAAAACCTCCTTTTTCAATTAATGATGTCCACCAGTTGATAAATATAAGCCCACTAGAACATCACCAGAGCTAAATGCTGTGTTGTTGTGTTGCTTGTGGTTTGAGTATGGAATGTCATCTCGACCTACGCAGTGGTGTGTAGACATAGATTGTGAGTATAATATGCGAATGATAAGAAGAGTTCGTGGTGTTGACAAATGGTCCTTTTCTCACACTCATGTATGGCTGGAAGTCATCGACACCAACGACTGTGTACCTTTGCTACAGTTTAATTGGACGTACACACTCGACAGCACAGATAGTGACAAATCACAGGTTGGCATAATACATCATGGTACAGTGGATAAATGGTCTTGCAATGATACATGGGCACTCATGTAGAATAATAGCATAATGGACTGTCAGTAGACAAGCACTCAGTATTGCCCATATATATATATCATCTGAGTTTACTGACAAAGCACGTCAGATTATAAACAACATTCAAGATGGCTTCTAGACCTAACCTCGTCTAGCGAAGATTCCTTAGAATAATGTTCAGCACATATTTTTCATATAATCATATTGAACCGCTGGTAATGGGTTCTCATGTGTAGCAGTGATCTCTGGACTCATCAAGCGATAATACGGGGCATCCCTTTCTCTTCTTGAAAGTCACAAAATATTTGGATACAAGATGGCTTCTCTCGTGAGCTGTCACTCACGTTTGGATACAGATAATGAATCTGTATTAAAGTTAGTCATTCATTAAATGTACTCATTGCTCTGTAGATTCTATCATGATACAATTGACTTCATCATACAAGATATAGTGCTGCTAGGAATGAATGTCGTTTTCATCTAGTTAAATATTTCCTCAGACGTACAAATCGTGTCTATCGAGAAACGGTGGCTTAGCAAGAGTTCATAAGAAGTATCTTTTGTTACCTTGGTATCAGAAATATGATTCTGCCATTCCTTGGCAATAAGAATAAACACTGGGGTAAAGCATACACGATAGGTCTAGACGACTATCACTTTCCCCATAAATACTGAGATCACTTTTTCCGGCGACAAGCCGACACACAAAAATCACAGCCCCATCAGCGCGAAGCCAAATCACACCTCTCTAGCGACACATCCGCCGAACAGCCCTTTGACCTTTCTAGAGACAAAAGACCATATAGTTCAACTTAGACATGCAAAGATATTCAGATATAAGACAGACTCGTCCTACCCAGACAAACAATACACATAAATTCAGGCCATAGATACACTGAAGCAAGAACAACCTATTTCTACCCAAACAAAGAATAAATCGCAGTAAAACTGGATTCATCCGCGGAGTTCGATCGAAAGTGACGACACTCCTTTCAAGGGAAGTAACTCAATAATGACTTTTCCTTAAGCACTAAAAAGTATCTATTTTGTTTACAAAATATTTGCGAACATAACAAGCATACAAATGTATTATATTGTAAGATATCAAAGACTGCACGTAACAATAAGCCCTCAGTATTTTCCTATAAACTGTCCCTATGTATACTGTCAAAAGCCTTTTCAAAATCGATGAAATTAATGTACAGCTGTCTTTGCCATTCTGAGCACTGCTCTATAATGTTCCTGAGGGTAAATAAATGGTCTACACATCTTCTATTCTTTCTAAATCCTGCTTGTTCTTTCCTCAGTTTGTGGTCTACTGCTTTTAAAATTCTCTGTATAACTATCCTGCCTAGTATTTTGCTGGGAACTGAGAAAAGAGTGATTCCTCTCCAATTATTGCAGTCTGCAAGATCTCCCTTCTTGGGCAATTTGACAATTATTCCTTTGTTCCACTCCGTTGGTGTTGTCCCTGTTTTCCAGACTTGTGCAAAAAGTGTTTCTAATAGTTCTGCTGCTAGCTCAGAGTCTGTCTTAAATAGCTCTGCATTTAAGTTATCATGGCCAGGAGCTTTTCCATTCTTTAACCCTTTGACTGCTGTGATGATTTCTTCTTTTTGTGGAATGTCTGTATTAACATCTAGATCGTTTTCAGCCTCAGGGACATTCAATTGTGTCTCTGGTGGTTCCTTGTTCAGAGTTTCTCTGAAATGCTCTGCCCATTTTGTTTCCTGTCCCTCTGCTGTCATGATGAGATTTCCTTGCTTATCTCTTACTAATGTAATATTGTTTGCACCTCATTTTCCACTGATGATTTTAGTTATGTTGTATACTGTGCTTTGTTCATTTCTCAGTGCTGCCTCTTCTGCCTGTCTTGCAAGATCGTCTAGGAAATTCCTTTTGTTGGCTCGGGTTTGGCGTTTAACTTCCTTGTCCAGCTGACTGTACTGTTCGCTATATAGTTGCTTTAACCTGGGGGGGCTTCTATTTTCTTTCTTTTCATTTCCTTTCTCCCTCAAGTAATGATGCAATGATTTTGCTGCTGAGTTTAGTTCATTTAGTTCTTAAAGAGCTGGAAACCACGAAGTGTTCCCTCTCCTTGCTAGTTTCATTTTCAATATATCATTCATTCATTAGGAATCCTGAGCCTAATCCTAACCCTAATGACGTTGGCGATTTACAAGGGTGACATTTAAGAACACGTCCCAGTATTCCTCATTCCAAGCCGTTTTTTAATATATTACTTAAGATATTTTGTTAAAAACATTTAATGATGCAGCAAGTTTATATCTGAAGGATACCAGTATGTGTTGGGAAGGGTGGAGGGCAACACTAACCAGTTTCATGAATCTTTATTTATTAATTAATTTTTTTTTTTGACTCGACTTTAAGTCGGGTCCTGTTTTTTTAAGGTCAGAAATTGAAATAAATTTCTCGACTTATAAGCGAGTATATGGTATTTACTAGAAAAAACTCCTTAAAGAATATACTTCCGTTAGATAGATCTCTTCGAAGTCATGTTAGTCTCCGAGGGGAAAGCTCCGGACAGATTGCACTTTTGAAAAAAAGCTGCCCAGGTGCCCAATCTGAAGGTGAAAAAGAGGACAAACCCGGGGAAAAGAGGACAGATGGTCACCCTAAGCTAGGAGGGATGGACTTTCTGTAATTAGTAGCTGTACCTGCCTACCCTGTGTGGTCTAGTCCATTAGTTGTCTCTGCTATCAGTTTTTATGATTAGTAGCTGTGCCTGCTACAAATGTCCCAATATGGTCTAATCGATTGTTTATATTTTTTATGAATTTTTTCAGAATTACTGGTTTCTGATGTAACAGAGCAGGAAAAAGATAAAAAGACTCGGTCGTTCACCTGTAAATTTGATAAATGCAGGTAAAGTTTTGTGTGTTCAGAATTGTTGTAGACCTACGAAAAGAAATGAAAATACAGCTCATCATTTTATTTTATTAATGTGCTTCGTTATTTCACCTGTGGTGCAGAAGTTCATTCGTCCGGGCTTCAGATGACATCACTTAGTAGCAAAATGTAAGTGATACAAAGTAATTGTGGAAAAAGATTTTTTAAAAACAACTGCAAGATATTGTCTTGTTTTTGTGGTTCAAAAATAATAATCACATTTTTTTTTTCATTCACGTTTCTATTTCTTATCAATTCATTTTGTTAATTTCTTGCAAAAACTTTATCTACATTTGCTCTTTCATAACAAACCACAAGCTGGAGTTAACACTTTCACTTATTTTTATTTTTTTCGTAACCAGCGGCACTTGGGCTTTCAGCCCTTTGGCCCAATGACATGTCATTGCGAGGCTGGGGAGTTTGTGGACTTTCATTCCAACCGGGTCAGGAGCTTCGCTCCTTCCCATCCACAGAGGGTTTATCTCAGGATCCATTCAGGTTATTCAGTCAAAATCCCGGTTGATGACACTCCTTCAAATGCCCATGCCAGGGCTTGAACCTTGAACACCTGATCGCCAGCGCAATGTGGTAACCATTACACCAGAGCGGCTCCCCTTTCACTTATTAAAACTCATTCACATTTCTATTTCTTGTCAGTTTATTTTGTTAATTCCTTGCAAAAATGCTGTGTATGTTTGCTCTTTTATAACGGAATAGAAGCTGAAGTTAACCCTTTCACATATTGACCATGTAGCCAGTCATGGTGATGTAATAACTGGAAATATGGTGTTCTTCTTACTCAGAAATGGGTGGGGCCTATGAATATTTTTGGCAGCCTGTGTAGTCTTAGTCCAAAGTAGTTTCTTCATTTCATTTTGATCATCGTTACCTAATCTTCCTCTTCCACCCTTCTTTTCCTTGTTCTCCCCACTTTTCTCTTTCTCTGTGGATTCCAGTGTAAGACACGTCTAGTTTTACTGTTGGTTGTTTCTGGGGGTGTGTCCTGTCCATCACCATTTTCTATCTTTAATCTCCTGTTGTACTGGTTGTTGTCTTGTCCTTTTCCACATTTTTTCCATGTTTGTTATTACCTCTGGTCATTTGACGCTGAAGATATGGTGTAAGCATGTCTCTGTGAGTGTTTAGAGCCATGGATTCTAACAGATTTTACATTTGTATTGAACTGCCTAATTTTATTTTCCTAGGAAAGGCTAAAGTTTTCCATACTAATTTGAGAGAGTTGAAGGCAAATCTGGTTAATTTGTCTGGGCATTTTAATCTGTTTTCTCCTACTTCTTTGTCCATGTTACTTTCTAGGTAGGCAAAATTGTGCACTTCTTCAACTTTTTCAATCATTTTCCCATCAGTCTTTGAATCTATTTGCATGTTATTTTGTTTTTCTCATTTCATATGTTTTATTGACATCTTGTGTTTTGGCTGGTTTCTTGTTTTCAAGTAGCAATGGGTCCTTTTAAAATCTCAGCAGCAGCAGTGACGGCTGATTGAAGACAGCACCAAAAATGTTTAATGTTCTTTTCATGGTGATCATAGATGATGATGTTAGTGGTCCTACTGTAGTGTAATGTATGTATTGACTATTGTGAACAACATTCAAGATGGTCAGAAAACAAATCATCAGGACATCGTAGCATGTGAAATATTCAAAACAAGTGATAAAACTCAAGAAACAATTAAAATAAAGTCCACTGGTTTTTTTACACCCACTAAGAGGAGTGACCCCACGCAAATTACCTTCTTTTATTTTCAGCTTACATATTTTTTTTTCATGTAAATTGTTCATCTACCAACAGGTATACAACAAGTTTTTACAAAGATTTCCAGCGCCATTACCGAAGGCATACAGGAGAGAAACCTTATGAGTGCAGTGACTGTGGGAAAACTTTTAACAGATCAGACAAACTCAAGATACATCAGCGTCGGCACACTGGGTTGAAACCATTTCAGTGTCAGATCTGTGAGTCATCATTGTTTTGTTGCATTGGACTTGCCTGCATCAGTTGGCTTGCCTGCATGTCTGACTTTCTGTCAGCTAAATTGCCTTTATCTCTAACTTTCTCTTATCTTTCTAAATCAACAGCTTCTCTGTCTTATTTTATCTCAGCTGTCTGTGTCATCAGCCTCTCAGACTTTAACATACTTGTCTGAGTCATGTTCTCCTCTGACTTCTCATCTGTCTGAATCATGTTCTTCTCTGACCTCATCTGTCTGTCATGTTCTCCTCTGAATTCTCATCTGTCTGAGTCATGTTCTCCTCTGACTTCTCATCTGTCTGAGTCATGTTCTCCTCTGACTTCTCACCTGTCTGAGTTATGTTCTCCTCTGACTTCTCATCTGTCTGAGTCATGTTCTCCTTTGACTTCTCATCTGTCTGAGTCATGTTCTCCTCTGACTTTCTCTCAACTGTCCACATTATCAACCTCTTAGTCTTACATGTCTGAATCATGTGCTTCTCTAACTTTAGAGTCTTCTGCCTCTCAGACTTTAATTTACATATTTGAGTCATTTGCTTTTTGTTTGGTTTGGTTTTAAGGACTATCTTCATTGTACACGGACAACTCCATCAGTGCTCTGAACTCCTCCCATAGATCAAACAAGGAGGATCTCAGGACAGTGCACAAACTCCGTAGCACTGGTGAGAATCCCAATGAGTGCATATAGGAATCACACATTCTATAAATATTTTTGTGGTGGGTAGGTTTCTAATTTTTTTTATTTTGCCAGGGCCGCGGCTCGATAGGCCTACTCTTTATGATTTCCAACTTCCCCTGAATTTTTAGTGTGCGCAATTTGCACACAGGACCTCCTTTTTTTTTTCGCCCTTATCTAAGAAGGCTAGGCATCCAATCTCACTACCCAGGAGACCAGGGGGAAGTATGATATCATTTCCATAAATTATATTCCCTCAACTGGGAATGCTTTTAGTACTTTTGTTCAACTATTGGGGTCATCTGCCTCTCTTTCAACTGATGTAGTTTTTTAAATACAAATTTGTGTTTTATTTTTCTTTAATGTGTGGGAGGGGGTGGGGAACAGCATCATGTGTCATAATTATTCTCATTGTTAAATTATTTGTAGATCTTGTGTTGAAACTTACTTAGTTTCAGACTGCTGAAACTGCTTTTCTCACTCACAGGTAGCTATGCTGCTATTGAAGGAGGAAGTCTAAAGAAACACATGCGTGTTCACACAGATGAAAGGCCTTTTAAGTAAGTAGGAATAGCAAGGTAGAATGGTTGACTTGTGTAGAGGAGGCGAGGGAGATCTGTCAGGAAGTAGAAGTAATGAGACAGATCTGTCAAGTAGGATAAGTAATGAGACGGACATGTCATGACATATAAGTAATGAGACAGATCTGTCATGGAGTATAAGTAATGAGATGAATTTGTTAAGAAGTATAAGTAATGAGACAGATCTGTCAAGTAGGATAAGAAATGAGACAGATACAAGGGGATTGACAAAAGTCTTGGGCCTGACCATGAAGGACATGTCACAGAGAGCTGAAATTTTGTATAGTGTTTATTCCTTTTTAATATAATTACCGTCTGAATTGACACACTTCTGCCATCTCTGCTTGACCTTGAAAAGACCTTGGGAGTAAAACACCCTATTTTTTAAACTAAACGAGTCATCACATGCCAGTATAACTTCTTCATCGCTGTCAAAATGATTTCCTTTTAGCTGTTTTTTTAAGATTTTTGAATAGAAAAACGTCTGATGGAGCCAAATCTGGAGAACATGGTGGGTGTGGAAGAATTTCAATATTCAAATCGTTGGCTGCTAGCTGCACAAGCCGTGCTTTGTGAGAGTGTGCGTTGTCTTGAAGCAAAGGAAGATTTTGAGTGCGCGTTATCCCTCGTTTCCTGGTCACAACCTTTCTTAGTTTGGTGAGAAGATCTGCATATTACTGTCCATTAACTGTGTTGCCATGAGGCAGATAATCTTTCAACAGGACACCTTTGGCGTCCCAAAAAACAGTCACCATCACTTTTCCTGCAGATTTATGCGCTCTCGGCTTGACAGCTGTTGGGGAGCCCGGGGTTTTCCATTGCATGCAGGCAAATTTGGATTCAGGGTCATGATGGTGTACCCAAGTCTCATCTACTGTCACCATGGTCTCCAAAAAGTTTTTTGACTGACACTTTTTGAGCAACTGTTGACAGCAATTTACCCTCGTTTGCTTCTGTTCACGTGTCAACAGTCGCGGAACCCAGCGTGCACACACTTTTCTCATGTTCAGTCTTTTGTGTAAAATTCTATAAACTGTTCTTTCATTCAGTTTTACTCTACTAGCTATCTCCACAATTGTCATTTTTCGATCCTGGTCAATGATTTTCTTCACTCTTGTTGCATTTTCATCTTTGCACTCTGAGGCTGGTCTACCAGATCTTGGCAGATCAGCAACATTTGAGCGGCCGCACTGAAACTGTTGACACCAGTTTTTTACCGAAGTATATGAAGGACAAGAACCACGAAACATTGGGTCCACCTCCCTGTGTATTTCTGTAGGGGTTTTTCCCTGAAACATCAGAAATTTTATCACAGTTCTGGCCTCCTTCTTTTCCATTGTTTTGTCAAATCTTTGGAGCAGCAGATCCGGTCAATAGGGTACATTGCGCCGTGCACCGTAGCGGGAAAACCCATTGAAGAAACAAACGCGTACTTCACACATTCAGTGCAAATATGATGAACTTTAAATGTACCGAGTTTCATCTTCCTCCTGTGACTCCTTCATGGTCAGGCCCAAGACTTATGTCAAGCCCCTTATATAAGTTATGAGACAGATCTGTCATGATGTATAAGTAATGAGATGGGTCTGTCAAGAAGTATAAGTAATGAGATGGATCTGTGTCACTACAATGAAAACTAACTTTTGTTCTAATAATATTTTCAAACTTTTTATGTGCTCAATAGACACAGTGTATGTCCATGAACCAAATTCTACAGTTTATTTTGTTAAAAAGCATGTGGTTACCATGGTAACAACAAAAAAAACATCCGCCATTTTGGATTTTTACAAATTTTCGAGAGCTAAAAACTTATGTTTCCCATTGACCAAACTTTACCAAATTGCACATACATGTTGTGACTGGCAATTAAAACAATTTGTCAGGGGCTTTTTTTGATAAGTTTAAAATTCTATTTTTAATGATTTTTTTTTAAAAATACACTATATTTGTATGAAAAACAATGAAAAAAAAAATATTAAAAAAATTATATCAAAGCATATTACAAAAATATCAAAAAAATCCCTTGTCAATTTAAAGGTATATATGCATCCTACATGCATGCCAAATTTTAGACTGATCTATTAGATAGTTTGTAAAAAATAACATTTTTTGTTAATAAAATGTTAGTTTTGAGAAAAATGCATTTTAGTCACCGAGTGACTTGTCTTGTCCAATATACTCCATTCTGGGGAGCTGAATGTGTTTAAAATTGTCCAGCACTATATGCTGCACCTTCTTCAGCTTCCTGCAGCTCCTCCTCTCGCCTTTGTCTTGCCTAATGTTTCTTCTGTCCTTCTACCATGGTAACCAAAAAAACAACCGCTATATTGAGTTTTTCACCAATTTTCAAGAGCAAAAATCTTGTTTCCCATTGACCAAACTTTATCAAATTGCACCCACATGTTGTGACTGACAATTAAAACAATTTTACTCATGATTATTTTGATAAGTTTAAAATTCTATTTTTAATGATTTAAAAAAAAAAACTATATTTGTTTGAAAAAATATTTTTTAAAATATTTTTTTTTAAATTATAAAAGAAAATTACCAAAATATCAAAAATGCAGATGTGTTACTTTAAAGATATAGATGTGTACTACATGCATGCCAAATTTGAGACTCCTCTGTTAGATAGTTTTAGAGAGAAATCGTGCATTTTCGGCACAAATTTGAAAATCATAGCATGGGGGTAGTACCGACAATATGCTTTTTGATACATCAAATGCATTTTTTATGTTATAAAACCTTGCTCAATCGATTCCTCGATGATTATTTAATAAAATAAGCTCAAAAGTAAAAAATCGATATTTTGTACGTAAAATCCTGTTTTCATTGTAGTGGAGCCCCTTAAGACTAGAGGTTGTCTAATTATAGAGACAAGACTCTAGTGGGAAAAAAGTCTTAGAAGATAGATTTTAGATGAAAATGATAATGACCGTGACTGTGGAAAGATGAGACTATTGGCGTCAAGGGCGAGAACCTGGATTGATTCTCCCTTGCCACTTGTGACTTATTAGATAGCTATAGCCCCACCCACCACTTACTACCCTAAGGAGATGAGGTTTAAACACCACAGACGTACTACACAGACAATATATATATATATATATATATATATATATATATATATATATATATATATATATATATATATATATATATATATATATATATATATACGTACAGGAATAGTAAAGTAAGTGACTGATCCAGACTAAAGTTTAAATAGTTTTATTTACACCACAAATTCAAATAACATACATAAATAAATAAAGTGTGTGTTTGCACACCTGGAAAAAAGAACAAGAACCATTAAATTGATTTGTAATCAATCCCAACCCTTCACCCACGAGTTTCAACCTGTATGGGAAAAAGAATCAACGATTAAACAAACCCACACTGAACTTGGTGGGGTCTCGGATTTCGAGCCTCCACTCCAAACTAGCTATTCTAAATTATAATTTTAACCCCACTGTTCAGCTGTAGACCCTATGAAATGTCTACTCAATCTCTGCCGGACTTCTTTTCTAAACAGCCTATACTGCAACTCCCGAACACTGCTCCACAACTAACTTCCTCAATAACTTCAGAAGCTGTCCTCTGCTAGGTTGTTTTTTCTAACTCTTTAACACTTCTGTATCTCCAATCTAAAGCCTTCTGAAGGAGTTGTAACCGTATTTCCCACCACTAATTTGTGCTGTTGATGGCTTGGGCTTTGGACTCAGTGACTCTCTGACCCGGCTGTAATCTTCTGAGGATCTGATGAGTGGCTGGTTAGGAAAAGTAGGTTTTCCCCATCTCTTTTTCGTTGTACTGATAATGGGTTTGGTTAGCTACCACCATATGTGATAGCCGAAGGCGGAAATTAGATTTCAAGGCTTTATTATGGCCTTATGAAGCACTTGGCAATGCGCCAATAATGATGTGCTTTTAGTGAGCTTACAGCTCCTGATTGTTGAGAACCAGTTCCAGCTGAAGATTTGTTTCTCTTCACTGCAATGGAACTTTTCGGTTCTTTCACCTCTGGCGATATCTTGAGCATTCTGCTTCTGAGATAACAGAGTTTGCCGTTGGTAACTTGTAAGGGCCTGGTTCAACCCACCCTTTGAGCCGGGAACCGCTGTAGACAAAATAATAGGATGGATGGGTGTGAAAAAAATCGAAAAAAGGTGATTCGTCTTACGAGGACAAAAGAATGAGAAAATAGCCAACGTTATGGCCACAAGGCCTTCGTCAGGGAAAGGAAAGAAAGTGAAGGTTAGATAGGACACATAAGAACCTATAAAATTTAAAAATAGGTACTTCCCTGAAGGCGGCAAAGTCCTAACGCTTATGGGCGCATGCCAGGAAAAGGAAATGACTGCCACCACCGGATGTACACAATAACATACTTAGAAACTAAAAAACGAAACTAAGCAATAAACTACCTAAACGTAATAGAAGTGGGGACTGGAAATAGAAGGGAACAGAATGAGTCGAAGATAAATAAATAAAAAATAAAATAAAAAATCTAGACATATTAAAAACAGTGTATTATATATTCATGCGTATAATTAGAGGGCGGCAGAAAATAGAAAAATGGGATAAGAGTGGAAAGAGTCAAAGTAGAACAGGAGAGGAAAGGGTGACCTCAGACAAAGGTGTGTAGAGTGTTGAGCCCAGCTGGTTTTAGACACCCCATGCGGTGGATAAGATGGTTCTCAAGCTGTTCTCGGCTAGCAGTGTCAGAGGAGCAGGATCTGATCGCCGTGACCTGGATGTCGATGGGACCCTGGTGGTCAGGGCCATTAAAGTGTATGGCAACTGGTGTGGATTTGTGCTGAGAGATGTCATTCAAGTGCTGGCTGAACCTGTCCCCAAGTCGTTTGCCTGTTTGGCCAATATAGGTTTTGCAGCAACGTTTACATATGATCGTATAAATGATCTTACGTGACTCACATGTGAAGCTACTAGTGATGGTGTACGTAGCCTCAGGAAAAGACACCTTGTGGGTTGAGATGACATACTTGCACGTGTTGCATCGTGTCCGACCACAGGGTAATGTGCCAAAGTGAGTGGCATTCTCCTTTGGGAGATGGCTGTGAACAAGAAGATCCTTCAGGTTCTTGTCGCGTCTCTATGCTACCAAAGGTGCTTCACCGAATACTTCTTGGGTCACAGACTCTGCTTGAAGGATAGGTAGGTGGCGGAAAAGGATCTATTTGACTGCAGTACTGTGAGGGTGATAGGTCAAGATTAATTTGACTCTATCCAAAGTGGATTTATAGTGAGGTTTGGGGCCTCCTGACGAGAGATGGGGAGAACACGTTGGAAGGCAGAGGTGAGAACATGTTCGGGATAAAGTCTGCTACGGAAGAAATCCAACATCTCATTGGCTCGGAAGTGGAAGTCATCATCGTCTTGGCACAAACGATGGAAGCGGAGAAGTTGTGAAAATGGAAGGGAGTCACGACAAGCCCGAGGATGAGAAGAGGTATACAGAAGGTAGCTATGGGCATCTGTCAGCTTGCAGTATACTGAGGTATTGAGGCCGGAGGGTGTGATAGTAATAGTAATGTCAAGAAAGTTGACAGATACTGTGGAGATGAGGGAGGTGAACTTGATGGTGGGGTGGAAGTGGTTGACAAAGTCGATGAAGCGGGATAAATCAGTCTCGGACATATCTGTGAGACCTATGCCATCATCGATATATCTGCGGTAAAACCCGGGGAAAGGACCGGAGTATTGTTGCCATATCTGATGCTCCAAGTGGCCCATGAACAGGCAGGCATAGCTAGGACCCATCTTCGTTCCCATGGCAACACCACTAATTTGGTCAAAAAACTGACCATTGAACTCAAAGGAATTCAGTTGAAGGACCAGTTCAGCAAGACGGAGAAGAGTGTCAGTGGGAATAGAGGGACAAGTGCGCTGGTCAAGAAAAAAACCGAAGAGCTCGGAGACCATCGGGGTGGGGAATTGAGGTATACAGAGAACAGACATCTAACAAGAAAAGACGGTAGGAGCGGTCTGCTGAGAGTCGGATAGAGGAGAAAGTTATAAGAGCATGATTAGTATCTTTGACAAAGGAGGGAAGATTCTGAACGATAGGTTGGAAAATGCTATCGAGGAAGTCGGAAATGTGTTCAGTAGGACAGGAACAGGCCGAGACAATAGGTCTGCCAGGGTTCACGATCTTATGAGTTTTGGGGAGCATGTAGAATACAGGCTTGCCCAAAGAACTATCATGAATCCTAAGAAGAGATGCGCGGGGAGGAAGAGCTTGGCTGGTGATGAGCTGTTTAATGGTGCTGTGTACAATGCGATTGTTAGAGACAGTAGCATCGCTGGTCCTGGGCCTGTAAAAAGAGCCATTGGTCAACTGGTTTTTACCTTCACTTAGGTATAAGTTCTTTTGCCAGACGACAATGGCTCCTCCCTTGTCAGCCGGTTTGATGACAATTTCGTCTCTACGGCGAAGAAGGGAGAGAGCATGGGACTCCACAGACGTGAAATTGGAATAGTGCAATCTACGAGGACGGAGCTGCTGAATGTTGTGGATGGTGTTCTTTATGTACTGGTCCAGGGCATGCGAAGCCCCAGGTTTAGGTGTAAAAGGAGGTTTCGTGGAGTCAGAAAAACGTGCGAAGATGTCAGATTCAGTCTGAGACTGCGGAGTGCTGTCCTCCTGTCTAAAATGGAATTTCAGCATCATGCGACGGTGAAATCGATGAACATCCTGGAGGAGATTATATGGGTCTAGGGTCGGGCGAAGAGGAACAAATTGTAGGCCCTTACTGAGAACAGAGCGCTCTTCCTCAGAGAGCGACAGATCTGGGGGAATGCAGACTACCTGAGTGCGGGATGGAGTGGAGGATGGAGGAGCAGCATTAGGGGTAGGGAGGAGACGGGATAGTTTATGATGTTTAGTAGTGGAAAGGGACTCATGCAGCTGCCGGTTCAGTGTGTGGATAGTGGTGCGTATCATGGAATAGAGAGGGAAGTTGTTGGAGGTGAGACAACGTAAGTGAAGCAGAAGCTGGGACTGTTGGGCACTGAGATCCGATAAAAGGCGGGAGTTACTGGCAGCCACTACGCGCATACGTTGAAAGCCACATCTGGTCTCAATTCGTTGTAGGAGACGTTGTTCCCTAGGATTGAGTGTGCCAGCAGATGGATGAAAATTGGAAGAGAATCCATTGGGAAGAATTTTGTGGTGGAGGCAGGTATGAATAAAGTGGCGATGAGAGGTAAATCTGGTTTTCTTGAAAGTAACGAAAGCAAAGTCAATAGTGGCACGGGATATATCAGGAGGCAGGGAGCTAAAGCTGGTGGTAACCAACACACAGAGAGAGTTGATAAAATATTTCAGAGATGGCATAGTGGGGAAAGAACCAGGAGAAAAGTGAATCGCCCAGAAAATGAAATAAAAGATAAAAAAATAATAATACAAAAATATATAATAAATAAATAACATATAAAACATGCTAGATGAAGATAGAGATGAATAAAAAAATAAATAAATAAATAGGATAGAGTGCAGAAATATATGGTATGAAGGAAGAGTAGGGAATTACGAAAATAAATAAACAGATATAAAATGATAGGCCTATGCAGTACTAAAAAAAAGGGAGAGATATGATAGGATCGGAGGGATAAGCTCGATAGGTAGATAGACACACGAGATAACAGAGATACGGTGCAGTCAAAAAATTGTATATTAGGTTGAGGAAGTTGAGGGGAACTGCGGTAAGATGTGGAATACAATGGATGGGTGTGAAAAAAATCGAAAAAAGGTGATTCGTCTTACGAGGACAAAAGAATGAGAAAATAGCCAACGTTACGGCCACAAGGCCTTCGTCAGGGAAAGGAAAGAAAGGGAAGGTTAGATAGGACACATAAGAACCTATAAAATTTAAAAATAGGTACTTCCCTGAAGGCGGCAAAGTCCTAACGCTTATGGGCGCGTGCCAGGAAAAGGAAATGACTGCCACCACCGGATGTACACAATAACATACTTAGAAACTAAAAAACGAAACTAAGCAATAAACTACCTAAACGTAATAGAAGTGGGGACTGGAAATAGAAGGGAACAGAATGAGTCGAAGATAAATAAATAAAAAATAAAATAAAAAATCTAGACATATTAAAAACAGTGTATTATATATTCATGCGTATAATTAGAGGGCGGCAGAAAATAGAAAAATGGGATAAGAGTGGAAAGAGTCAAAGTAGAACAGGAGAGGAAAGGGTGACCTCAGACAAAGGTGTGTAGAGTGTTGAGCCCAGCTGGTTTTAGACACCCCATGCGGTGGATAAGATGGTTCTCAAGCTGTTCTCGGCTAGCAGTGTCAGAGGAGCAGGATCTGATCGCCGTGACCTGGATGTCGATGGGACCCTGGTGGTCAGGGCCATTAAAGTGTATGGCAACTGGTGTGGATTTGTGCTGAGAGATGTCATTCAAGTGCTGGCTGAACCTGTCCCCAAGTCGTTTGCCTGTTTGGCCAATATAGGTTTTGCAGCAACGTTTACATATGATCGTATAAATGATCTTACGTGACTCACATGTGAAGCTACTAGTGATGGTGTACGTAGCCTCAGGAAAAGACACCTTGTGGGTTGAGATGACATACTTGCACGTGTTGCATCGTGTCCGACCACAGGGTAATGTGCCAAAGTGAGTGGCATTCTCCTTTGGGAGATGGCTGTAAACAAGAAGATCCTTCAGGTTCTTGTCGCGTCTGTATGCTACCAAAGGTGCTTCACCGAATACTTCTTGGGTCACAGACTCTGCTTGAAGGATAGGTAGGTGGCGGAAAAGGATCTATTTGACTGCAGTACTGTGAGGGTGATAGGTCAAGATTAATTTGACTCTATCCGAAGTGGATTTATAGTGAGGTTTGAGGGCCTCCTGACGAGAGATGGCGAGAACACGTTGGAAGGCAGAGGTGAGAACATGTTCGGGATAAAGTCTGCTACGGAAGAAATCCAACATCTCATTGGCTCGGAAGTGGAAGTCATCATCGTCTTGGCACAAACGACGGAGGCGGAGAAGTTGTGAAAATGGAAGGGAGTCACGACAAGCCCGAGGATGAGAAGAGGTATACAGAAGGTAGCTATGGGCATCTGTCGGCTTGTAGTATACTGAGGTATTGAGGCCGGAGGGTGTGAGGGTGTGATAAACAGCTAGTAATGTCAAGAAAGTTGACAGATACTGTGGAGATGAGGGAGGTGAACTTGATGGTGGGGTGGAAGTGGTTGACAAAGTCGATGAAGCGGGATAAATCAGTCTCGGACATATCTGTGAGACCTATGCCATCATCGATATATCTGCGGTAAAACCCAGGGAAAGGACCGGAGTATTGTTGCCATATCTGATGCTCCAAGTGGCCCATGAACAGGCAGGCATAGCTAGGACCCATCTTCGTTCCCATGGCAACACCACTAATTTGGTCAAAAAACTGGCCATTGAACTCAAAGGAATTAAGTTGAAGGACCAGTTCAGCAAGATGGAGAAGAGTGTCAGTGGGAATAGAGGGACAAGTGCGCTGGTCAAGAAAAAACCGAAGAGCTCGGAGACTATCGGGGTGGGGAATTGAGGTATACAGAGAACAGACGTCTAACAAGAAAAGATGGTAGGAGCGGTCTGCTGAGAGTCGAATAGAGGAGAAAGTTATAAGAGCATGATTAGTGTCTTTGACAAAGGAGGGAAGATTCTGAACGATAGGTTGGAAAATGCTATCGAGGAAGTCGGAAATGTGTTCAGTAGGACAGGAACAGGCCGAGACAATAGGTCTCGATCTTATGAATTTTGGGGAGCATGTAGAATACAGGCTTGCCCAAAGAACTATCATGAATCCTAAGAAGAGATGCGCGGGGAGGAAGAGCTTGGCTGGTGATGAGCTGTTTAATGGTGCTGTGTACAATGCGATTGTTGGAGACAGTAGCATCGCTGGTCCTGGGCCTGTAAAAAGAGCCATTGGTCAACTGGTTTTTACCTTCACTTAGGTATAAGTCCTTTTGCCAGACGACAGTGGCTCCTCCCTTGTCACCCGGTTTGATGACAAAATAATACAACATATGTACCACACATCAAAAATTACACATCTTTAACACCTAACTCCCATAACTACATCCCTTTCTATCCCTTAAATCACTACAGCTCCCTCTCTATTGTCGCACCAGCGATACGTAAATATTACCTAACCCCAGGTCAACTACCCCGCAACCCCCTGTCTATCCCATTCCCACGTAACCATCGGTCTGGTAATCAACTCCCAGCCCGGCTGACCTAAATCTTTTGTTACACCTAGGCTAGCCCCGAGTCACAACAATTCAAACTTATGGGGAACCCTCCTGTCCGTAATACTTTTAGCTACTTCTACACTGACCCTTGGTGATTCGTTAATTAACACAAAATAAAATTAGAACTACTCTAGGAATCATTAAATTCCAGTTCCGAAATTTAATTACATCCCTCCTGATTACACAACACTTCAAGGCACAAATAAAATAACGTACACATGAGTAAATGCCCCCATAAATAAATCGTACACACAATACGCTATCGTAGTTTACACTGCCATATTATAATCAAGCGAGGTTATCTATATATATATATATATATATATATATATATATATATATATATATATATATATATATATATATATATATATATATATATATATATACCCCCTCTGCTCCGCCACCTCGGTAAAAATTAATTACACCACTGTTCATATAGAGATATATATATCTCTCTCTAGGAAAAAATTAAATCCCGTCTCAGAAAATAAAATACGCCCCTCACTCCCCTGTGCATCCCACTACCTTATAAAATTAGCCTGCTAGCAAAATACCCAACTAAGCTAAAGTATGCACACTTGTAAATTATCAGAATTAAATACTCAATGAAATGAAATACATACATGCGCTCCCGTATATATATTTGTAACTTACAGAATTAAATTGTGTTTGTCACAACTACCTTCTACATATTACTGAGCGCTGGTTTAACTTAGCGCTTAACCTTACACCATGAACATCTCAAAAGCCTTGCCACACAATTAATAGCTCAACAGCCTGTACCCAAATCTGAGATACAGCTACTATTCACAGAAACTATATAGGCGCACTATGAGTATATTCTAAGATAGCAATTGATGGCGCTTTCGTTTATTAAAAATTAATTTAACTTCCCCGAAGAAAACTTCACTAAATCGGGCCAAGATTAATTATATAAAACGAACTCTAAGTTATGGCTTACCCAGTCGAATTTCCCAATTAAGAGCAAGCGAGCGTGGCTTGAATTCACGGCTGTAATTTTTCTGAAGACCAATAGACCCGCTAATCAATTTCCCTATTATTTATTACAAGAAAAGGAGGCCAGCGCCCACGCCATACTTCGTCACATGGCTTTGTTGTAAGACCAATGATCGCGCTGCATTTCAATAAAGTTTGACCCTGGCCAATCAAAAGTGTAAACAATTATGACTCATATAATTATGGCTAGGGCGTCCACAAATTACGTCACATTACCGTGTCCGCTTGAGAAACATTAACTTTGATTCGTTGAAACGCCAGTTGTACGTACATGGGTAGATAAATATTAGACAAACATAAAGGTATGTTTTCAGGCACTCGTAAGAAATAAAGAAGTAGAACACTAGACAACAGAAAAACAACAGACGAGATTTGAACCCCGGACCTTCCGTGCGACAACACCGCCTAGCTATGCAAGTGAATCACACTATCCTCCCAGCCAGCTAGGCATCACCAAAAAAATGATGCTTCGATGACCGGTCATTAGTGCGAAACGCAAAGACACAACACCGGAAGTTTACAATGGGCACCTTAACCTATTAATGATGCAATCACCTGTCGTTCCCCTATTATACAGTATATGTCAGTCCACACAAGACAAAGACCTTGATACTGTGTCTAGTAAATGATAGAAGACTTAAGAACAGTAGTATAGAACAGAGGGTAGGTTTCTGGTATTGTATAAACATTTATAACACATAAGGAAGGGAAATCCGAGGCCTGTAAACAGTAATTTACTAGACACAGTATCAAGGTCTTTGTCTTGTGTGGACTGACATATACTGTATAATAGGGGAACGACAGAAGTGATTGTGTCATTAATAGACTAAGGTGCCCATTGTAAACTTCCGGTGTTGTGTCTTTGCGTTTCGCACTAATGACCGGTCATCGAAGCATCATTTTTTGGTGATGCCTAGCTGGCCGGGAGGATAGTGTGATTTGCTTGCATAGCTAGGCGGTGTTGTTACACGGAAGGTCCGGGGTTCAAATCCTGGGTAAGCCACTCACATCTGTTGTTTTTCTGTTGTCTAGTGTTCTACTTCTTTATTTCTTACGAGTGCCTGAAAACATACCTTTATGTTTGTCTAATATTTATTTACTGTTTACAGGCCTCGGGTTTCCCTTCCCTATGTGTTATAAATGTTTATACAATACCAGAAACCTACCCTCTGTTCTGTACTACTGTTCTTAAGTCTTCTATCACTTACTAGACACAGTATCAAGGTCTTTGTCTTGTGTGGACTGACATATACTGTATAATAGCGGAACGACAGGTGATTGTGTCATTAATAGGCTAAGGTGCCCATTGTAAACTTCCGGTGTTGTGTCTTTGCATTTCGCACTAATGACCGGTCATCGAAGCATCATTTTTTGGTGATGCCTAGCTGGCCGGGAGGATAGTGTGATTCACTTGCATAGCTAGGTGGTGTTGTCGCACGGAAAGTCCGGGGTTCGAATCCCATCTGTTGTTTTTCTGTTGCCTAGTGTTCTACTTCTTTATTTCTTACGAGTGCCTGAAAACATACCTTTATGTTGTCTAATATTTATTTACTGTTTACAGGCCTCGGGTTTCATTTCCTTATGTGTTGTACATTGGTAGAGGTCACTACCCCCATTCCCCCGTTCAAACAAAGAATGTACTGGAGTACCGAATTATCTCCTAACGGTCAGGAGATAATGCTTCACGCCTCTACTGCTTACTAACAAAATGACCACACTTATTTTAACAAAGCAAAATACGACTACTAGAACGAAATTACTACAGAGAAAAGCACTGGTGCAAATCTGTACTAAACTACAGTAATCCCTATGGAAAAAAAACGCACTTAATTCCCTACAAAAAGAGACTAAACTCCCCTACTATTTATAGAGAAGAAACATGGGGCGGATAAGATAAAACCCCACCGTAATCCCCTCCTGAAAAAAACCCGTTTCTAATACAAGGAGAAGAAACATGGGCCTGTTGAAAAAATAAATTACAGTACAGTATCACAATCTGTCAAGAAGGATAAGTAATGAAACAGATCTGTCAAGAAGGATAAGTAATGAGACAGATCTGTCAGGAAGGGTAAGTAATGAGACAGATATGTCATGATGTATAAGTAATTAGACAGATGTGTCATGATGTATAAGTAAAGAGACTGGTGTATACTGACATAAGTAATGAGACAGATATGCCGAGAATGATAAGTAATGAGACACATCTGTCAAGAATGATAAGTAATTAGACATCTGTTAAGCATGATAAGTAGTGAGACAGATCTGTGATGTGTAATGAGACAGATCTTTCAAGAAAGATAAGTAATGAGACAGTTGTCAAGAATGATAGGTAATGAGACAGCTGTCAAGAATGATAAGTAATTAGACATCTGTTGATAATGATAAGTAATTAGAAATCTGTCAAGGATGATAAGTAATGAGACTATTGTAAAGAATGATAAGTAATTATACAGATCTGTCAAAAGTGATAGGTAATGACATATGTCAAGAATGATAAATAATGAGACATCTGTCAAGCTTGATAAGTAATGGCACAGACCTGTTAATAATGATAAGTGATGTGACAGATCTTTCAAGAATGATAAGTAATGAGACAGATCTGCGGTTATTGATAAATAATGAGACAGATCTCTCAGGATAAGTAATGGGACAGACTGTCAATAATGATAATTAATGAGAAACCTGCCAAGGATGATAAGTAATGAGACATCTCTGTCAAAGATGGAATAATTGGACTATTGCTTCCTCAGACCTGTCAAGGATGATAAGTAATTAGATAAATCTTTCAAGAATGATTGTAATGAGACATATCTGTGGTTATTGATAAGTATTGAGACAGATCTCTCAGGATAAGTAATGGGACAGACTGTCAATAATGATAATTAATTAGACAAATCTGCCAAGGATGATAAGTAATGAGACATATCTGCCAAGGATGATAAGTAATCAGACAAGTCTGCCAAGGATGATAAGTAATGAGACATCTCTGTCAAAGATGGAATAATATGACTATTGCTTCCTCAGATCTGTCAAGGATGATAAGTAATTAGATACATCTTTCAAGAATGATTGTAATGAGACATATCTGTGGTTATTTATAAGTAATGAGACATCTCTCAGGATAAGTAATGGGACAGATTGTCAATAATGATAATTAATGAGACAAATCTGCCAAGGATGATAAGTAATGAGACAAATCTGCCAATGATGATAAGTAATGAGACATCTCTGTCAAAGATGAAACAATAGGACTATTGCTTCCTCAGATCTGTCAAGGATGATAAGTAATTAGATAAATCTTTCAAGAATGATAAGTAATGATACAGATCTGTTAAGACTGTTAAATAATTAGACATCTGCCAAGAACAATAAGTAATGAGGCAGGTTTGTCAGGAAGTAGAAGTAATGAGGCAGGTCTGTCAGAAAGTAGAAGTAATGAGGCAGATTATGTCAGAAAGGGTAAGTAATCAGGCAGATCTGTCAGAAAGATTACAGTAACGTAACAGATCTGTCATGAAGTATAGAGTCCTTTCACATCAGTCAGACACATGTGAGATTACAACCATTCATCTGTAAACAAGCTACTTCATCTACAAACAATTTCAAGCTTATCACTCACAATCAACCTAGCTCCCTGTGGAGCATATCCTCATAACACCCATTCTCAAAACACTCCATGACAGTTGTAGTGTTAAAAGATTTCAATTGTTAAATCATTTTTGGTTTAATTTTCTTGTGTGTCTTCTGATTCTCACTAATCAAAACCAGATAGAGCACAGTCCTTTTTACCAGGTCTGTCTGAGTTAACCTTTCTTGGACAGTCAGCGTCTGCCTTGTCCTTCTGATTTCTGTGTCACATTTGAGATTCTCCAAGTGTTTTAGTGTCGTCGTCCTGGGTAAAATAAGATGAGATGGCAGTCATCTTCTGTTTTGTTTTCACTTACTAGTGTTATAATTTTGCTTGTTTAAAACGTTTTTTTTTTTTTTTACAGTCCTCGATGGCTGGTTTGGAGTAAGGGCTTTGTTTTTTTTTTGTTTCTTTTAAACAAAGTTCTTAAAGATTTGGGGGAGCTGTTGTAGCTATGTTCTGACAGATTGGGGTAGCTTTTGTAGCTAATTTGTGACATCTTGGGGTAGCTTTTGTAGCTAAGTTCTGGCAGATTGAGGTAGCTTTTGCTGCTAAACTTGGGGTAGCTTTTGTGGCTAAATTATGACATACTGGGCTAGGGAGCTCCATAACTAAACTGTTTTTAGTGACTTTTTATGACATTTATGACCTGCTTGTTAGACAAAGTGCTGCCGTTGTGTACTGTCCACTAAGCTAGTGTCTGTTGTTAGTACACTTTTCTAAATCAGGCAAGAAAACGATATTTTCTATTTTTTTTAAATGTATCACAGATGTCACAAATGCTCCTACATAACTCCAGTAGTTCTCATTTACTATTTAAAAAAATAATAAAATTGGTATAGTTTCATAGAATAGTAGAGATAACAATGCTGTTTTTCTTTTTTTAATGTCGGTCAAGACCAGCCATGGGTAGTTAAAATGTCAGTCAAGACCAGCCATGGGTATTTAAAACCTCAGTCGAGACTAGCCGTGGATGGTCAAAACCTCAGCCGAGACCAGCCGTGGGCAGTTGATATGTCAGTCGAGACCAGCTGTGGGCAGTTAAAACGTCAGTCGAGACTAGCCATGGGTAGTTGAAGTGTCAGCCGAGACTAGCCATGGGCAGTTCTCTGAGGTCTGTTAGGAGTGAAAGAAATAAAAGGACTAATGCTTCCTCAGAGATGTCATAAAAGACGTGTCTAATGTGAGGTTGTGTGTGTGGGGCTGGCTACCTCGTCATGTTAAATGAGTTGCTACAGAAGCCACAACACAGGCTTACTCACATGGACAAAAGGAGCAAAAGTCCTATATATAAAATCCCAGCTTTTTCTGTCAGTGCGTAACTGTCAGACACTAGTACTGCTGTGGATTTATCATCATCAGCATATGTATATTAATAACAACCATAGCAACATCAAGACTCATTATCTAGAAGTACGACTACAACTAGGACTAGCTGACATTAAATAATACTAACACCATCAACAGGTCAATTCCCTCTTTAATAAATATAACACACAGAGAAGCCACACACGGCTATCAATATACATGAAAATGCAATACACAATGTAATAAGAATGCCAACTTACTTGCGAGAATAATACCAATTCACATAATAGCAAAAATGGTCATCGACATAATTTACTCAGCAACCGCCATGACTATCACTCACAGGCGGATTGCGCTACTGACACAACGCAATACATAATTGCAAATAATCTTCACATAAATAAGATCCAGGAGAAAATCACTAGAATTTACAAGCAGAGCTGTTACGTACATTTATTACCTAAGGGGGTAGTCTTTACCAACGGGCTGATCACCCGTTTGCCAGTCACTTCGATTACGGAAACAACAGCAGATGGATTGATTTGCCGTTGCCCTAAAGACGCCAATAGGCGTGATGGGAAACAATGGCAAAGAAAACCTATCTGCTGTTGCCCTAAGGCGCTACTAGGCGTAATGGCCACTGACTGCTTTGACGGTCGGTGGCTAAGGACGGAAGAAGAAGAAGGGGTAGTCTTCGGTCCTGCCAAATGTACGCACCAGTCTTAATATAGTTATATTATTTGTGCGTTCGATTGATTCACGCACTGACGTGCACAATGCAGTGTGAGTTGCTTTGGACGCACGGGTAACCTAGTTTAGGGATTCTGACGTCATGTTTTGTATGGGGGCAGTACGGACCATGTTGATGTCCGTGGAATATTTCTTGTATTCGTGGCAAGTTTGTGGAAGCCATTATTTCTATTGATATATATATTGGTCTTCATGTCGAAGCCAATAGTGGAAGTATCATGTAAGTGTCGCCCCATTTCACATTGAATGTTTATTGATTTTAATTGAAGTATCAGGCCGCTCCTAGTTATGGTCTAGCGGGGATCCATCGTAGTATGTCATTCCTAGAATGGACAAACGGAGTCGATTGCCTTGTTTGAATTACCGTAGAGGGAGGATACCTACGAGGAAACGAAGTTAATTGATTTTGTATGCTTCACATGTTTTAATATGCCGTTTCGCCAATGCCAAAGTCATGGCATGGATTTTGGGAGAGGTTAGTCAACAGAAGACTCTAACCTGATTGTATTGCCGTGTATGACTTTGTCTGGATTATATATATGCTACATAAGTATTGTATGAAGAAAGTCTGGGAATTTTACGGGTATGATATCAAAGATTGATCCTTGAACATGAATCCGTTTACCACGATAGACGTCCTTGGAAGAAGGTCAACGGACTTCATTGTAAATGTATATTAGCGGGTAACAGAAGTGATCCTCAGCTCAATTGGATAGAAGAGGACTTGATTGTTGAAGAATCTCCAAGAATTTAAGAGTATGATCAGCAACTTTAAAGTATGACATTTGCATCTGTAATCTGTAACCATGATCGTCTTGTGTGTTCCACTCCGTATGTGTCACGTTAAATAAAATATATGTACAGTCATCACAGACTTGTGTGCTGCCAGTAAGTGACCAGTTAAACACTACTTGTTGGAGTTCGTTTTGAAGAACATTTTCTGACATTTTTGTTCCTTTGCAACCATTCGCGTAATGAAGTTCTTCACCATTAGAATGAACGACCCAACAGTAAATGGTATGCCAGTGTGGTCTGGAAATAAATAATTTCACAGGAACGTACTCAATCCAAGTATCGGTTGAAAAGAAGATTTGAACTTTCAAGGCGACAACATCTCAAACATGGAACCTAGTGTGATGATGAATCAGAATCAACTTACGGTTACCAAATGCTCAAGGTCATCAATCAACCTCCACGTCAAGTTTTACAGTGACTGACTGCCTTGGGATCACCTATTCGTCATTATTACGTGCGAGCTGTTGTTATATACGCAGAGCGAAGTATTTTATCCTCAGACGTACATCCACGGAGACGAGGCACATTGTTTTTTCCCGGCACACGCGAGATGAGTATAACGTGCTTTCGTTGTACATTTTATTACTTTTAGCTGTGCCTTCTATAGTTATGTCCATCTTTACATTTTCCATGTTATATGTTATATGTTGTACATTCGTCGTGGGAGGTAGGGAGGTTGATCTGACGAACGAAATCCATCTCGAAGCCAATTCGGGCTCTTCGTCAGACGTTCTGTAGGGCTCAACTTGTAAGTTTCAATTGAGCGATAATTCCGGTCCAAGGCTAGAAACCTTGCCGAAGTTCCGATCGCTAATTGTTCCTTATGATAGTATCTGTTTAGCTGTTTCGTCACGTTTACTTGTTGTTTTTGGTAGTTATTTTTACTCGTATTTAGTTTTATGATGAATTTTGTTTGTATTATGCGTCCGTCTCACCTTTCCTGTCGTTCAGTTTTTTACAAAACCTATGTTTTTACACTGTGTTGTCAATTGTCCTGTTGAGTATCTGATCGTAGTTGTCATCGTAAATTTTTACGATATTCTATTTTAGTTACACATTTCTATTTTTGTTGATTTCTACGATTGTGTTCACTCGTCTTTGATTATCGTGTCTTGTTGGTAATGTTTCTATTGTCTTTCACGTTGTTGCTTTCATGTCATTTCATTACATAAATTACTATATTGATTATTGATATATTTCATAACTATATGATAACAAAAGATACCGTTCTAGGACAGGAACGACGTACACTTGGCAAAGTAACAAGGTTAATTAATTTACATTGATTAATTATCATTTTATAAATCAAGAGTATTGTGACTACTTATAAAGCATAATGTATTCACTAGATTATTTCATTAAGCAAGCAAAAGCTCTTCAGATGGCTCCTGATGAAGCAAAAGCATTTGCACTTGCAGAATATAAGAAAGCTCAAGAAATAGAAGCCGAACAGAGAAAGTTAGAAACTTTAAGACTAGAAAAACTTCAATTTGAGGCAGATCAAAAACGGATTGAATCTGAGGAGAATGAGAAAAAAATGAGATTAACTGCTGAGGAGGATGAAAAGAAGAGGAAATTTATAGCTGAGGAAGAGGAGAAAAAAATGAGATTAGCCGCTGAATTAGAAGAGAAACGATTTCAGCGAGAGGCAGAACAGAAGCAAAGGGAGGCTGAAGAAAGACTTAAAATTGAGATGGAAGTTAAACAAAAGGAAATGGAAGTTAAACAAAAAGAAATGGAAGAAAGAAGATTAATAGCTGAACAAAATACAAAACGACTTCAGCTTGAGATGGAAGAGAATGATAAAAAACGACAGCATGAACTAAAATTAGCAGAGTCAGAATATGAGAGACTTAGGTTAACTCAGGAAGCTAATTCTCAGAGAACTTTTGAAAGCCAAACTTCATCCAGACATGATCATTTTAAGGAAATTCACCTTAAATTACCTAAATTTAATCCCCCGTCGGATGACGTAATATTTTTCCTAGATAGATTTGAGGCCACTTGTAGGTCTTATAACGTGGATAAAACACTGTATTGCACATATTTATCCAGGTTACTTACTGGGGATGCTTTAGCAGTTTATCATACTACCAGTATTAATGAGAAGAATGATTATAATGCTCTTAGAGCCGCACTTCTGAAGAAATTTCAAATGACAGAAGATGAATACCGATTAAGATTTCGTACATTACTACCGCAATCAAGCAGAAATTTCAGTGATTTTCTGTCACAAATACGACTAACCCTAGAAAGATGGATCGAATTATCCAAAATTGAAAAGTCGTATGAAGGTCTCTTCGATTTACTGATGCGCGATAAGGTACTATCGTCTGTAAATCCTACATTTCTCGCATTTTTACACGAACGGAAACCTTTATCTATGAAAGACTTAGAAGAACATGCAAAAAATTTCTGCACTGCTCACCCAACCATGGATCTAAGTAATGCACAGATTAAGAATGAATTGCCTGTTGCTTTTGCAGCACAACAAAACAATTTTTCACGAAATCGTTCCTTTAGTGCTGACAGGTATGTCAATAAGGGAAATAATTACAATTTTAACAATGATAACTTTTACAAAGGGAAGCAATTTCAACAATCTGCTCCATTTAATGTTTCTTGGAACCAAGCTCACAGATCGCGAGATTTTGGTAACAATAATTTTAAAAATAATCAAGGACATTATAATAAACAAAACTGGAGATCAAGATCTCAGGGTCCGCAAAACAGACAAGGTTCTTGGAATAAAAATTTTAAAGAACATCATAACTTTAATTATACAAATTATCGGACTCATCCAAATTTTAACTCAAGCAGAAACGACAATTATGGCAATTTTAATGCAAATAATCAAAATCGATCGCGTCGTAGAGATAGATCGTCGAGTAATACGGGTAGACATTCTAATGTCGCTTTAAGTGATACACAGGCTAACATTGAACAGGGTAAAGTAGCTGAAACTCACAATGCTATGTCTTGTTCTCTTGATTGTACCCAGGTGAAAGACTGTCCAGAATGCTCGACTCTTTTCCAGCCTAAGGCGATCACGACGCTGCGTTGCGGACATACCTTGCCTAGTCTACCTGTAGTCTGTACGGCCACTGCTGCGTCAGTACACCAGGGACAGGGCTCTCTTAAGTTTAACAAGGGATTTGTCAACAACATTTCATGCTCTCTCCTATTTGACTCAGGTTGTAGCACTGTGGGCGTCCGGACTTCGCTGATCAACCCAAGTTGTGCCACGGGCAGGGTTGTCAAGTGTGTGACTTTTGGTGGCACCGTTGAAACATTTCCCACTGCTATTATTGACCTTAATACACCATTTTTTTCAGGAAAGATCCAGGCATGTCTCCTTCCGAATCCAATTTGTGATGTAATACTTGGTCGCATACATGGTATTAAAGAGTGTACACCACAGCAAATTGCTGAATGGGAAGAGCGACATATTCAAACTGCAAATGCAGTAGTGACTAGAGCGCAAGCTACTAATATGTCGCATGATACACCTATTGAACCTACAGTTCATACCACTTGTGATGATGATGCTCCTATTTCACGGGAGTTGTTTGCAACATTGCAAAAGAATGATGATTCATTAAAAAAAATTTTTCAGTATGTGAACAAAAAGAATACCAGCAACAAACTTGCAAAATCTAGACATGACTTTATACTTAAAAATGGGATTTTGGTTAGAGTAATACGGGAAAAGGATTCATCCTTATGTTATCAGATCTTAGTCCCATCCTCTATGAGATCTCGTATATTACGACATGCGCATGACTCGCAATGTGCGGGCCATATGGGTTTTTCGCGTACCAAATCCAGAGTGCTTTCGGCATTCTACTGGCCAGGCGTCCATAGGGACATCACTCTCTATTGTCGGTCCTGTTTGATATGTCAGGAAGTTAAGGTACGGGGTCCATTTCATGCGGCTCCTATTCAAGCTGCGGACATCCCGATTAGACCATTTGATAAAATGGCTATAGACATTATTGGTCCGATGCTTCCATCTGCTAGAGGGCATACGCATATTCTTACGTGCATTGATATGTGCACTCGTTGGCCTGAGGCCATCCCTCTCAAGAACACTTCATCTGCCAGTGTAGCAGAGGCATTGATGTTAATCTTCTCACGCATTGGTTTTCCACGGAAAATCTTGTCGGATCATGGGGTTCAGTTCATTTCTGAATCCATGTCTCAAGTTATGAAGACATTAGGTATAGACAGATCTCTTAGTTCTATTTATCATCCGATGTCAAATGGGTTAATTGAGCGTCTCAATAGGACACTCAAGCAGTTGTTGGGTAAGATGACCCAAGACCATCCCCAAGACTGGGATCGGGTCATACCCGCTGCTCTGTTCGCGTATCGCGAAGTACAAAATCAAGCCACGGGGTTTTCTCCATTCCAGCTAGTTTTTGGCATGCAACCACGCGGTCCGATGTCGTTAATCCACGACTTATTGGTTGACGAGAATATTGAAGAGGAAACTCAATCCTCTTATGAGTATGTGATCTCTCTGAGAAAGAGAATCATAGATGCTTGTAGACTAGCTACTGCATCATCCGAACAAGCCAAAGAAAAAGCTCGTCTATTTGCAAACAAGTATAGACGTCTTCGCCAGCTTATTCCTGGTGACGAAGCTTTTGTATTACTCCCTGCGCATAACAATCGTCTTTTAATTACCTGGAGAGGTCCTTTCAGGATCATCTCAAGAATATCCGATGTCGACTACATCGTTGATGTTAATGGTAAACATAAAACCTTCCACATTAACATGTTGAAGGAGTATTACTCACGTCCTGATTATCTACAGTCAGTGTTCCAGGCAACTGACGATCCTACACCTCCTATTCAACACTATTCTAGTTTGTCAGTCATCCAAGAAGAAGAATCTTCTTTCGATGATGTACAACTACCAATACCAGTTGTACCACTCCATTCCACTGAGAAATGGAATGATGTTACAATCTCATCTACTCTTTCGGCTGATCAACGTCAGCAAGTCTCTAATATTCTACACTCGTATGAGGATGTCCTCACTGACATCCCAGGTCATACGTCAGTCATCCAACATGACATTATTCTGACTGACGATACGCCTATTCGAGTTCGCCCATATCCTATCCCTTTACACTTTCGTGATAAGGTTGATAAGGAATTGGATGAGATGCTTCAATTAAATATAATTGAACCATCTTCATCACCATATTCTTCTTCTATGGTAATCATTAGGAAGAAGGACAACAATATACGTCTTTGCGTAGATTACAGGAAATTAAACAAAGTTACAAAATTCGATGCGGAACCGTTACCTCTTTTAGACGACTTATTGGAGAAATTATCTCATGCCACATTCTTTTCGAAATTTGACCTTTCAAAGGGCTATTGGCAAGTGCCACTCACTCCTAAAGCAAAGCCATTCACCGCTTTCTCGACGCCACGGGGTCTTTTTCAATGGAATTTTATGCCATTCGGATTAATGAATGCGCCAGCTACCTTTGTACGCATGATGCGCCGCATATTGTCTCATCGTCCCGATGTCATTACTTATATAGATGACATCTGTCTTTTCAGTGACTCTTGGGATGAACATATTCATGGATTAAAAGCTTTACTTTCTACCTTACGGGATTATAACTTAACAGCGAAACCTTCAAAGGCTTTTGTCGGTTTTCATGACATCTCATTTCTGGGTCACCGCATAGGTCATGGTTTCATGTATACAGAAGACAGTAACGTCTCTAAAATTTTAAACATCTCGGCACCTAAGACAAAAAAACAAGTTAGATCTCTTTTAGGACTAATACAGTTCTATTCAAAATTCATCCCTCATTTGTCTACTATAACTGCACCTTTTTCGTCTCTACTGAAGAAAGGCACATCTAATGTAATAAAGTGGTCGCAGGATCACCAAACGGCGTTAGACTATATAAAACGATTTTTTTCAAATGAACCTTTTTTGAGGTTGCCTAACAAAAATCTCACTTTCATTCTTCGCAGTGATGCATCTTCTTACGCTATTGCTGCAGTTTTGATGCAGGAATATAACGGCACCTTATTTCCGGTGATGTACGTGTCCAGAAAACTTACGGAGAGCGAACTCAAATACTCCGTTCTGGATAAAGAGCTCCTCGCATTAGTATGGGCAATCACAAAACTGGAACGTTACCTCCTCGGCTCACACTTTGTGGTGGAATCTGACCAAAAAGCTCTTACCGCACTGAACACGAAGAACGTTAAATCATCGAAGTCAGCGCGTTACGCTATAGCGCTTCAACCATTCAATTTTGAAATACGAGCTATTCCTGGAGTGAAGAATGTGTTCGCAGACTGTTTGTCGAGATGCCCAAGCGAACTTGTCGAAACTAAACCACTTCCAGATGTTGAAACATCCTCACCGATAACATGAATAACTTTGTACATTATCATTGATTGTACATCTATAAAGACTGGTTATATAACTGAAGTATTCGTATAAGTATAACTTTCATGATATACTTACTTATAGATTATAACATTACTTCTTGTGTAGTAACATTTTATTAGTACGGGAACATTGATACTATAGTAACGTTTTATTAGAACGGGAACAGTGGTATTAGAGTAACATTTTATTAGTACGGGAACATTGGTACTACAGTAACTTTTTATTAGTATGGAAACATTGTTAAGAGCGACAAATATACATTTGTTATTCCTATGGAACATATTACACTACATATCGTGTTCGAGAATATATTTTATCGTGTATGGAACATTGAGAACATCGTCTCGTCGATTACTAACTAGTTGTAACTGAACATTGACATATTGATAGTGATATTGGAATTACTTAGAATATATTAGTAACTGGTTATTTGTTAGTAATTAAGAAATATATAAATTAGAATAATTCAATTTAATCTATTTAATTGATTATGGATCACACACATACTAACTTTCTTAGTTGTCACGTAATACCTGCATTCACGGGTCTTAGTTATGATATCTCACTGTTAGATCACTAGTCAACCGTACTAGTGTTAGAAAACATTAAGGGTGTTGATTCTTAAAGTGTTTAATTTTGCATTGCTTCATTTTTGCACATTGTATTTTCAATTTTTCTGTTTTATTGATTCTCTTGTCATTGATCATCATCAGTGTTGCTTTTCATTTTTGAAAATCATATGTTTCAAATTTTTTTTTTGAAAACTTAGTTGAATTTTATTATCATCTTTTTTTTTTATGGTTTTTTCATTTTTCATTTTCAACTTGTTTTTACTTCGAATATTACCACATCGTTCCAAAGTAGGTCGATTGTGGATGTGTGCTTTAATGCATACTATCATTTAGTTATATTGATTTCGTTTAATATTCTTTTCTTAATATGGTATAACTTTATGCATTTCATATATCTTGTGGTAGTTTTGACTCACCTCTCTCGGGTACTAAGTTCAAAAAAATTAATAGAATTAATTTTTTTAAGGGGAGGTAATAAGGGAGCTGTTACGTACATTTATTACCTAAGGGGGTAGTCTTCGGTCCTGCCAAATGTACGCACCAGTCTTAATATAGTTATATTATTTGTGCGTTCGATTGATTCACGCACTGACGTGCACAATGCAGTGTGAGTTGCTTTGGACGCACGGGTAACCTAGTTTAGGGATTCTGACGTCATGTTTTGTATGGGGCAGTACGGACCATGTTGATGTCCGTGGAATATTTCTTGTATTCGTGGCAAGTTTGTGGAAGCCATTATTTCTATTGATATATATATTGGTCTTCATGTCGAAGCCAATAGTGGAAGTATCATGTAAGTGTCGCCCCATTTCACATTGAATGTTTATTGATTTTAATTGAAGTATCAGGCCGCTCCTAGTTATGGTCTAGCGGGAATCCATCGTAGTATGTCATTCCTAGAATGGACAAACGGAGTCGATTGCCTTGTTTGAATTACCGTAGAGGGAGGATACCTACGAGGAAACGAAGTTAATTGATTTTGTATGCTTCACATGTTTTAATATGCCGTTTCGCCAATGCCAAAGTCATGGCATGGATTTTGGGAGAGGTTAGTCAACAGAAGACTCTAACCTGATTGTATTGCCGTGTATGACTTTGTCTGGATTATATATATGCTACATAAGTATTGTATGAAGAAAGTCTGGGAATTTTACGGGTATGATATCAAAGATTGATCCTTGAACATGAATCCGTTTACCACGATAGACGTCCTTGGAAGAAGGTCAACGGACTTCATTGTAAATGTATATTAGCGGGTAACAGAAGTGATCCTCAGCTCACTTGGATAGAAGAGGACTTGATTGTTGAAGAATCTCCAAGAATTTAAGAGTATGATCAGCAACTTTAAAGTATGACATTTGCATCTGTAATCTGTAACCATGATCGTCTTGTGTGTTCCACTCCGTATGTGTCACGTTAAATAAAATATATGTACAGTCATCACAGACTTGTGTGCTGCCAGTAAGTGACCAGTTAAACACTACTTGTTGGAGTTCGTTTTGAAGAACATTTTCTGACATTTTTGTTCCTTTGCAACCATTCGCGTAATGAAGTTCTTTACCAATAGAACTGAACGACCCAACAACCACCTAGCGACAAATTAAATACTCCTGATCATATGAAAATTGGCAAGTAGTATGAATCACAATGGCATTCCCAAAACCCAGCACAACTGCTGACAAAGGCAAAAGCGTCCTCACAGGATGGCGGACATATCAAGACTGATTTGCGCCAAAAGTCTTATCCCTACTTCCGCTCTCGGCTGAACTCGCCAAACGGGTTTTTTAAGATGAGTATCAGTGTTGTCAGTTTCAGCGTGGCCAATATAAAATTTCGGCCAATGTCTATCCTGTGACAGTAACGCTAAGGCATGCAACTTTAGTTGAAAGTTAGACATTAATTGTATTGTTTCCCTTATATGTACTCTCCCAAAAATAGTAACACTTACCAAAGAAGAATGCACAAATGATGGTGTGCACAAAAATATTTATAGAATGTGTGATTCCCATATACACACATTGGGATCCTCGTTGCTGCTACGTAGTTCGTGTACTGTGGTGATGCACAGTGGTTTTTTAAAAAATACTTTTGAATAAGTAAAATTGCAGTTAGGTATTGGTGCTTTTGAATTTAATTCCCGTCTTATGACGGGCTTTTACACTAGTAAGAGATGATGATGAAGGCAGGACTTTGGTTAAATTCTTTCTTGTAGCAGTTTCCTAGATCAGAAAAAAAGAAAATAATTTTGTCATTTATTTTGTCACAGATGTCAGATATGTTCCTACGCCAGTCGAAACTCCAGTCAGCTGATTGTCCACCTGCGCACCCACACAGGTGACTCCCCGTTTCACTGTACAAAGTGCACTGCCAAGTTCAAGATCAACTCTGACCTCAAACGTCACATGAGAATTCACACCGGGGAAAAACCATTTCAGTGTGACAAATGTGATTATAAATCGTCAAATAAAGGTGATTTTTCTGTGACTTCATCTTTTTTATCATATCTCGTTCACCTGGAACAGACATTTCTAGCAGAAGTCATTGATTAGTCATTGCAACTTGTGCATCTTAAATTATAACTCCATTATTACCCAACCATGTGCTCCAGAAGTTTACCCTGGAATCCCCCGTGGTAAGAGGGGGTAGCTGGAGACCAAGGAACTGGAGACAGGCATGAAGGGGGTGAAAGAGACATGGAGAAGCCTTAAAGCTGATAGCACAGGACGGGAAGACTTTGTTGAAGGTCTATGTTTCTTGGAGAGTTGAAAGGTGAAGAAGGAGCAAAATGTGCTGCAGATGCAACAATAACAAAAATGTGAAAATACATTTGGCACTTTCTTTGAGATCTTTCTGTGTAAGCACCTTAGAGACATTACTTTTCTTCTGTTTTCTTCTTATGTGTGTTCTTCTTACTTTAAAGTTCTTTGCTGCAAAGAAAATGGTTAATCTGTTCTGGTTTTGTATTCTTGTCTTTCTTTTGGTTTAAGTTCTTTGTCATACGGCAGTATTCATCAGGCACTCTTTTTGTCTTGTACATTTTAATTATTTACAAAGACAACCTTTATCTCTGGAGAAATCCCAGGGATAGTCTTTATCTCTCTAGAGAAATCCCAAAGATAGTCTTTATGTCTCTGAAGAAATCCTGCAGATAGTATTTGTCTCTAGTGAAATCCCAAATTTGTATTTATATCTCTGAAGAAATCCTAGAGATAGTCTTTATCTCTCTGGAGAAATCCCAGAGATACTCTTTATTTCTCTGAAGAAATCCCAGAGATACTCTTTATTTCTCTGAAGAAATCCCAGAGATAGTCTTTATCTGTGTTGAGAAATTCCAGAGGTAGTACTTACCTCTCTGGAGGAATCCCAGAGATAGTATTTATATCTTTGGAGGAATCCCAGAGATAGTATTTATCTCTCTGGAGGAATCCCAGTGATAGTTTTTATCTCTTGGGAGGGAGGGGGAATCCCAAATTAGTGATTATTTCTCTGAAGAGATCCCAGAGGTAGTATTTATCTCTGTGAAGAAATCCCAGAGATTGTCTTTATCTGTGTTGAGAAATCCCAGAGATGCTCTTTATCTCTAAAGAAATCCAAGAAATAGTCAACATCTGTCATGATAAATCCCAAAGATAGTATTTATATCTCTGGAGAAACCCAAAGATCGTATTTATTTCTATGAAGGAACCCCTTTGTTTAGTATATCTTTGCTTTCTGAACTTGTTTGACTCTAGGGTTTATAGTTATAATTTCTACAGATTAAATGAAATATTTGTATTTATGGCTTCATCATCATAACCCTCCACTCCCAGAGGAGCATAGGCCTTCAACAAACACATGCCAAGTCCTCCTGTCACGTGCCATCATCTCAAGTTCTTTCCATGTTCTCCTCATCATTTTCACCTCTGTTTCCAGCTCTCTTCTCCATGTGCTTCTTGGTCTACCTCTGCCTCTCTTACCCTGGGGGTTCCAGAACAAGGACTGCCTTGTAATGCTATCAACAGGTTTCCTCAGTGTGTGTCCTATCCTTCGCCATCGTCTTCTTCTCATCTCTTGTTCCACTGGCACTTGTCTAGTTCTTGTCATCAGTTCCACGTTGGTAACCTTGTCATACCATTTTAATCCCTCTATTCTACGCAAGCGCCCATTTATGAAAGTCTGTAGCTTTTTGGTTGTTGTCTTTGTTGTTCTCCATGTCTCCGAGCCATACAATAGGACTGACTTCACATTTGAGTTGAAGATTCTTATTTTCGTGTTGGATCCGATTTCTCTTGATCTCCATATATTTCCCAATGCAATGACAGCTCCTCTTGCCTTTTGTATTCTTATTTTGATATCGCTGTCTGTCCCTCCAACTTTGTCTATATTACTGCCAAGATATGTGTACGATTCTACATCTTGTATTGGTATTTCTTCAAGTTCAACCCTGTTATCATTACCTGCATTTATTCTCATTATTTTTGTCTTTTCCCTGTGTATTTTCAGACCCAATTGCTGTGACCTCTCATCGAGTATTTTCAATTTGTCCTGCATCTGATTACGCTTATGGGACAGAAGAGCCAAGTCATCAGCAAAATCCAGATCATCCAACTGCTTAGTCAGAGTCCACTGAATTCCATTTCTGTTGTGTGTTGTCGATGATCTCATAACCCAATCTATTGCCAGCAAGAAAAGAAATGGAGACAAGAGGCATCCCTGTCGCACTCCTGTTCTTATCCCAAACGCTTCTGTAAGCTGTCCTTCGTGAAGAACTCTGCATGTCATGTCTTCATATGTTTTCTTTATTAAATTAATGATCTTCAGGGGAACTCCATAATGCCTCATCAATTTCCAAAGTGATTCTCTGTCTACACTGTCAAATGCCTTTTCGTAGTCCACAAATCCGATGTATAATGGTGAATTCCATTCCAGACTTTGTTCAACTATTATTCTCAAAGTGGCTATCTGGTCTGTACATGATCTGTTTTGTCGAAAACCTGCTTGTTCATCTCTCAATTTCTTGTCTATGGACTCTTTTAATCTCTCAAGGATAATCCTGTTTAATACTTTTCCTGGCACTGATAGTAACATTATTCCTCTATAATTTGTGCACTCTTGTAAATTTCCCTTCTTAGGCAACTTAACCAGATATTCTTCCTTCCATTCTGCTGGTATCTCTTCCTTTTCCCAGACTTTACCAAGTAATTTATATAACATCTCTGTAGCCGTGTCGATATCTGCTTTGATGGCCTCTACTGGAATGCCATCAGGTCCAGACGCTTTTCCATCTTTTAGAAGCTTTATGGCTTTCTTTATTTCTTCTTTCGTTGGTCTTTCACCGTTAATTTGTAGCTTTTCTTCTGCTGGCTGGATGTCCGGCGGGTTTTGTGGAGCTGGTCTATTGAGAAGGTCCCCAAAATATTCTGTCCACCTCTTCATTTGCTCTTGTATATTGCTGAGCAGTTTCCCATTCTTGTCTTTTATGAGGCAACTTGTTTGCTTGTATTTCCCTGTTAGCTTCTTTGTGCTGCTATACAGTTCTCTCATATTACCTTTGGCTGCAGCATCTTCTACCTCTCTTGCCATCTCCTCAATATACTTCCTCTTGTCTCTTTTGATACTTCTTTTTACTTCTTTGCTTGCTTCTGTGTACACTTCTTGAGCCTTGGCTTTGGAACTTCTAATTGTGCTTGTGTTTAAATCTGCTTTCTTGTTTTTCTGTCTTTTATCTTATTGATGGTTTCTGTTGTTATCCATGCTTTTTGTTGTCTTTCCATTTTCCCCAGTATTTCTTCACATGTCTCCTTCCATACAGTTTTGACCTGCTGCCAATAGTCTTCTGTATTCTCTACATCTTCCAGCTGTTGGAGCACTTGGAATTAGTTGGATACTGTGACCGCAAATTTGTCTCTTGTTTCTTGATTTCTTAGCTGTCCTACATTAAACTGTTGTCTATAATTTTGCATTGTTGCATATCTCTTGAGTTTCATTTTTACTTTGGCTATCAGAAGATGGTGATCTGATGCCACATCTGCTCCTCTATATACCTTTACATCCTGCAATGATGATCTAAACTTCTTGTTTATGCATATATGATCAATCTGATTTTCTGTTCTATGGTCTGGTGATATCCATGTTGCCTTGTGTATTCTCTTATGTGGAAACATGCTTCCTCCTATAGCCAGTTGATTTGAAGCACAGAAGTTTGTGAATAGTTCCCCATTTTCATTCATTATTCCTAGCCCATGTTTTCCCATGACTTCTTCAAATCCGGTGTTGACTGGTACAAATTGTGATGTCTCTTCTTTTTACTTTATCCATAATTTCCTGTAGTTTAGTATAAAATGCTTCTTTCACAGACTCTTCTTTGTCATTAGTTGGTGCATAACATTGGATGACATTTACATGAATTTTCTTTTTAGCTGTTTTGAAAGTAGCTGTTATTATTCTGGGTCCAACAGCTTCCCATTCAGTGAGTGCTTTCTGGGCTTCTTTAGATAACATAAGAGCTACCCCTTCACTGTGGTGTGAACTTTCGTCTTCATGTCCTGAGGACAGCACCAATTCACCTGTGATGAGTTTCTTCCTGTCTACCCCCTTCCACTTTGTTTCACACAATTTCACCCGATTTTGTATTCCCTCATTTCTGCTGCCACTTGTGCCACTTTCCCTTGTTCGTTTAACCTTTAGCACGCTGCATTCTTTGGCGAAAATTTTCGCCTCCAGCTGCATTCTTTTTCACAGCATCCCGTTTCTATAGTGGGTGACCCTTAATGTCTATAGTTTTTGTGTTTCTTGGTCAATTGCTATCATGTTTGGAATTTATATAAATAAATGAATGGTGAATCTGATGATATAAAATTTGTTTGTGTACATATTAGATGTGATAGGAAGAGAGGAAAGGAAAGATGAAAAAAACGAAAAAAAAATTTTAAATAATAAAAAAATATTTTTTTTTTATTTTAAAATTTAAAAAAAAATTTAAAAAAATAACCAGCAAACGAAGGGTCCATATCCCTTGCATCTCAATGAAAGTCATTTGACCAATAGACCAATACAAATCAAATGACGATCTTTTCGTTACACCCATCATCAGTAGCAAAGCAACAAACGCTCTCGTCAGCTGTGACATTCGGCCGAAATTCTAAATCTTTCCGATATTCCTAGTCCTAACCCCTAACATTATACATACTTGAAAGGCCATTTTACTTTCGTTTCCATCTCAGCCATCAAACATATTCTGAGAACCGATATCAGCGCTTATAAAGACAAAAATCTCATCCCCACCGCATGGCGTCAGAATCCAATAAAATTAGAGCAAAAATGGCTGTGTGTTGATGCAGATTCATTTCGATTTAAAAAATTTACAAAAAATAAATGCGGATACACCCATCGCTTTTTTAAGATCGGAAACGGAAGCTAACTCTCTTGCAAATAACATTACAACTTAACATACGGGGCTGAAATCACGTGTACACAAGTCCTCATGCTAGAAACGGTGATATCCGTAAGGCGACACATGGCAGCTCCAGCGTGCAGAGCATAGGTTATCTTCGGCGACATGTGTCGCCCGCAGCGTGCTAAAGGTTAATGTCCGAGCATTCCAGGTGCCAAATCTGGAAGTTCTCCTAGAAGAAAGAAGGTTAGTCAGCAACACAGACTCCTTTCGGCTTTCTCTGTGTTGCATCATACGCCTCCACGCGAGAGGACCTTCCCCTGTCTTGGATGGCTGTGTTTTATTTTCTTTATTTGACTTGCCCATATTTGTTGAAGTTTTTTGTGGTTTAAATTTTTTACAGGATGGGGTAACCGGCCCCATGCCCAACCCTCCTTAGTCGCTTTCTACGACATGCTTGGCAGGGGACAGTGTTACTATTCTCTGCTCCCCTTTCAGGCCCCGGTAACACACGGGTGATTTATGGCTTAAATGGTGTCATATGTCTCATAGCTTGTTATCATAATTTTTAAGTGTCATAAATCTCCCAGTCTTAGATCATAATTTTGAATGTCATAACTAGTAATCATAGTTATTAATCTCAGATCCTGTGACCTCATTGGTAAATCTTAAAAATTATAATAATGGTTATACATCTCAATTCTTGTAATTATGATTTATAAACTTCAGTCCAACAGGTAGCCTCAAGTCACACACATGAAAATCAACCATGTGAAGAATTTTAAACATATTTATAAATGCCAAAACTTATAGTTACAAATACCAACACTTGTAATTGTTGCTATAAACTCACAGTACATAATTATAAATCTAAAAACTTGTAAAATCGTAGAAAGATTAAACTTATGTTCAACATGTAACCTCAAGATTATAAACTTCTATATAACAGGTAATTTCAAGATTTTAAACTTCTATAAAACAGGTAATTTCAAGATTTTAAACTTTTATCTATCCAACAGGTAACCTCAAGGTTATAAACTTTTATCCAACAGATAACCTCAAGATTATAAACTTTTATCTATCCAACAGATAACCTCAAGATTATAAACTGTTATCCAACAGAAAACCGCAAGATTATAAACTGTTATCCAACAGATAACTTCAGGATTATAAACTTTTATCAAACAGATAACCTCAAGATTATAAACTGTTATCCAACAGGTAACCTCAAGATTATAAACCGTTATCCAACAGGTAACCTCAAGATTATCAACTTCTATATAACAGGTAATTTCAAGATTTTAAACTTCTATCTATCCAACTGATAACCTCAAGATTATAAACTGTTATCCAACAGGTAACCTCAAGATTATAAACTTTTGTCTAATTGGTAACCTCAAGATTATAAACTTCTAAATAACAGGTAATTTCAAGATTTTAAACTTCTACATTACAGGTAGTTTCAAGATTATAAACTTTTATCCAACAGGCAACCTCAAGATTATAAACTTCTATCCAACAGGTAACCTCAAGATTATAAACTTTTATCCAACAGGTAACCTCAAGATTATAAACTTCTATCCAACAGGTAACCTCAAGATTATAAACTTCTATCCAACAGGTAACCTCAAGATTATAAACTTTTATCCAATAGGTAACCTCGAGATTATACACTTTTATCCAACAGGTAACCTCAAGATTATAAACTTTTATCCAACAGGTAACCTCAAGATTATAAACTTCTATCCAACAGGTAACCTCAAGAATATACACTTCTATCCAACAGGTAACCTCAAGATTATAAACTTTTATCCAATAGGTAACCTCAAGAATATACACTTCTATCCAACAGGTAACCTCAAGACACACATGAAGATCAACCACTTGGAGGAGAATGAAATCCATTGTCCAGTTTGTACATTTGTTACCTCCTCAAAGAAAAGGCTTCGAGAACATGAAAAGAGCCACAATGTGCAAGTAATTAAGTGCACACAGTGTGAGTACACTTGTGCTAACTTTGGCCAGTTGCGCAGTCATGTGATTATCCACAACTCAGTCAAGCCATACAGGTGCAGTTTCTGCTCATACTCATCCAGACAAAGTGGTAACCTTAAGAAGCATGTACAGAACATGCACCTGTACAAAATGCGAGGACGGTCTAAGAACTCTGCCTTAGATTTAGAGAATGTTGTGAAACTGCAGGGCACTAGAAGAGAGAACGTCCTGTTACCCATCGCAGACAGAATCAACATTCACAGACGCCGCAGCACGGCAGGTTGTCGGAAGTTGCATTCATGTGATCAGTGTGGTTGCAGCTTTGTGCGTGAGGACTCACTGAGGTGTCACATGAAACAACACAGCACAGTTGCAGATGAGGTAGGTAGTAACACACAGAGGGCCATAGAAGTTTGTGAGCAGTTCTATTCTTAAGAGAATAAAGAGTAACAAAAGTTTATGATAGTAATGAAATACAGTAAATGCTCAATATAATAGGGCATGATGTAACAAAATTCTAATATATATATATATATATATATATATATATATATATATATATATATATATATATATATATATATATATATATATATATGTATATATATATATATATATATATAGTGGACCTTCGAGTTGCAGTGTTAATCCATTTCATTGTTATTTGAAAATATCATTTGTGGACTTTATTACTGCATTGTTTTCTGGTAATTCATTCCAAGACATTGTGAGTTGAACTTTTTGACACAGAAATAAGCTATTTTACCCATGTAAACAGTCATGTTTAGGTGGAGATATTAGTTTCACATAGAAAAATAAAACTATTAAAACATGTTTAAATTTTTTTTTTTTTTTTTTTTAAATAAAGTTACCTTAAAGTGGAAGAAATACTTCTGAAAGTTGGGAGGTGATATGGAGGAATGGGGGTTGGAGGGGGAGTTACAGACATTCACCTGTAGGTGCCATTATAATGGCTGTGTCGTCGAGCTGTTTAATGTGATGGTATTGTACACCATCCGGACCCAGAGCAGTGCTTCTGCTGGTTTTCAATGTATACACCACGTCCTCTTCAGAAACGAGATCACAATGTATCTGGCCCCTTAGGGCATTTTCCAGAACACTGTCCATTATTTTCAGGTGGGCACTTTTGTCACCGTTATCCGTTTGCTCCACATATCGATTGAATAATGCTCTTCCCTTCTCTTCGTCCATCTTCAGGCTTAGCCCTGTAGAGCTTTTGATATTAGGGATGGGTTGGCTTGCACTTTTCCTATTCATTCTTCTGTGTAAGGACCAGTATTTCTGTAGGGTTTTTTCCATGCCCACCTGTGTCACAAAGTCCTCCCACACTTTATCCTTGGCCTCCCGTGCCAAGCTCTTGAATCTATTAACGGCTCTTTACTTTTTCTCCTTCATCTCTTCAACCTCTTCCTCATTCATCATTCTTCTGTTTCGTGCTGTAAGCCATTCCTTTGTTGCTCTTTCCTTTTCTATCCATGCTTCCTCCATCGTCTTATTCCACCAGACTCGCCACTCCTGACCACCTATATTCACAGCAATCCCCTGCAATTGCACATCCTCACTAGTTTGGGAACGTGTATGCAGCCACGTATTAGGGAGCTCATGTTTTACATATATAGCTTGCCCTCGTCTACCAGGCCCACATGGATTGGAGTAACATCTGTAGCCTGGGCAACAGATAACACTATTGGCTTTTAAATTTGTCTCCTGGATCATGAGGATATCAAAATTGTAGATGATTGTTTGTATCATGGCTGCCCGTTGATTGGCACTTCGACAATTCCAGTATCCTATATGCACATATTTCATCGAGAGGCGATCTGCTTTATTTCTGAACTTTCTCTTTCCTGCCCTTCTTTTTCTCTCTCTCTCTTCTCTCCTCTACCTCTCCTTCTGCATTTGTATTTCCTCATTTCATTTGCTGCAGGTATCAACGACAGAGCACGATCTCCATAGATCCCGCGATGATTCTGTATAGTTAAAAGACTCATGGTGTATTTGCAATAAATGGTGGAAATATTCGGTCACCCTGGTAGAGCCACCATATCAGGGAAGAGGCAAGGGATGTCCTCACAGAGTCCATCTGCCTGGTGCCGCCCCGCTCACCCACCAGACAGCCAATGTTGCGACTGCTTACCCAGCAGCCATTCAGTCTCTCGGCACATTGGTCCACCTTAGACTTGGGGTCATTCTTTGATGACTCAGTTATCTTTTGATGCATGATTTGGGAGTGAATTGATGGGTGTCAGAGCATATACCACTCATCTGTGAGTTCTACACACCACATCTTTAGGCAGGGTTCGTAGCGACCTTGAAAAACCTTGAAAACCCTGGAAAACGAAAAAAAAAATTCCAGGCCTTGAAAAGCCTGGAAAAATGGCTAACAGCCTTGAATTTCCCGCATCGGACCTTGAAAAAATATTAAAAATCGGAAGTTTTCCATTTTTCGGTTATTGATGGTATTTTTCGTTAAACTTCAGTTACCGCAGAATTTTTACTTCCCTTTGGGCACAAAATCTATTTCCAGACGTTTTCGGCGGTTCGTGTTTTCGGCGATTTACGTTTTCGGCGAATTGCGTTAACGATGTGAAGCAGATTTATTTTTAGCGCGCGTGTCTGTTGTTACTCGAAAGCGGTAATTTCCTATTACTCGTGGGTTTTTGCTCCGCAGTGAATATGTGTAGTTATGTCTTGTATCGTAACAGTTAGGGTTAGATTTAGTATTAAGGTTAGGATTAGGGTTAACGCTAACCCAAATCCAAACCCTAATACTAAACCTAACCCTAACTGCTACGAAAGGACACATAACTAACTACACATATTCACTGCGGAGCAAAAACCCACGACTGGGAAAAAATGTATTTATAACCTCAGACCTAAGGGCCTTTTATATTTGGATATGCGCCCTAATATAACCGACTAGGTTGAACGGAACGCGCCTCGCCAAAACTTAAAAAAAACAAAACAACAACACCAAGAACTTGTCTCTACGCATTCATGTTGTATTAAATCGTTCATTTCAACTGAGGTAAGTAATAAATTCATTTATAAAACATATTTACATAGGCTAAGTGCGGTTTATAGATATGCCTACTGTACTTGCGGCCGTAATTTACAATGTAGGCCTATTTACAGTTATTTTTAACCATGGCCAAAATTAGTGTTTGAATGAAATTTCTTGGTTTACAACTGCTTACGAGAATATGTTTGACACAGTTTGAGATGGTCAAGAATAGAAATTGATGGCGATTCCATATCCTATAGCCTACTCTGTTATCAGACGTGTCACACTGTTCATTTCACCACATTTTTGGGAAATAAATATATTTTGAATGCTTTTTCATTATATTTATGATGAAGAGACATATCCCGTTCTGCTCTGCAGGGTTATAATTAGGATAGGCCTAGGCCTACATGTTTTCAATTCCAGATAACATGAATAACCGCCGATACATGAAAGTGGCATCACATCTGTCAAATCACTGTAATTAGGATAAATGAAAATTACCAATTTTGTGCATAGGCCTATGTTATTTAAAATTTTAAAAATAATTTAAAAAAATTTTTTTTTAATCGAAACAAACAGAAACGATAAAACAAAACAAACCCCAACTTAAAAAATCAAACAAAAATAGTAAAGATGGGGAGGGGTGTGTGTGTGTGTAAAGGCCTGATGTTTCCAGTTAGATATTTAATAGATTTTCACTTATCATAAGTGTTATAAGGATATCATCATACCTTCACCCTCCCAATTACTATATATTAACTTTTGTTCTAGTTAAATATTATTTGACTATATTATTCATGCATTTAGAATTTTGACTTGGTAAATATACATAGCTTAGGCCTACTTATAAGTTATTTGTGTGTTCCATTTTTTTTTTTTTTTTTTAAACAGAAAAGAACACAACCCTAAGGAGCAGTTTTTCCCTCAGAAACATCAAAACTATCTAACACTATTCCCTCGGACACGTCAAAAACATCTAACACTATTAGGAGACCTACAGATGTGACATCATTTGTGACCAAGGAAGAAACTCTCAGAGCTGAGATTATTTGGACTCTTTTTTCAGTGAAAAGTCACCATAGTTTTAATTCAAATTTCATACGCAACAAGGGACATATTCTCTTCTGTGGTAGTTTTTATTCAGCCTTCAGCTTTATTTCAAGACCTGAAATTCAGATTGGTGCATTTGGAACAGTAGCGGAAAATAGGAAGCATTTTCCTGTAGCATTGAAGAAAAAACAACTCAAATTGAAAAAGACAAATCATCCTGTGTTTTGTGCGACAGAAGATAAGGCATGCCGACAGTCACCTGGCATGATATGAAAAGATTTAACCTTATATCTACTGTTCACTCCAATGATAATATAAACAAGACAGAAAGACAAATTCTTTAGGGCAGAACAATTCAGAAGCCTTTGCTTGCAGAAAAATACAGCAAAAGTATGGGAGGTGTCGACTACTTCAGCCAACTAGGTGCAAGCTACCCCTACCCACACATATCCTATTTTTATATCATTTCTTAGTTGAAACTGCCCTGGTCAATGGGCACATAACCTACAACACTGCCAACTCTACAAAAAAAGATCAAAGCAAAGATCAGGATGACTCTTATTGAACCTGCTATTCTTCGACGTAATGTGACACCTTCAAAACCACAGGTCACAACAACACGACTTACTGAGCACCACTTCATTGATAAATATGAAAGGACAAGGTACAAACCAGACTGTAAAGTGTGTAAGGCTGCAGGGAACAGAAGCCAGACTTGCATGTACTGCCCAGATTGCAATGTACCTCTATGCCTGATATTCTGCTTCAAGTTATACCACACAGTCAAGGATTATCAACGATCCAGACAAAGACTCTTGCAGAGGCCTACAGCTGCAACTTCAATCCCAGTTAATAAAGGAAGCAGCTCAGACTCCAACTAGAGGTACGTAGCTACTCAAACATTTACAAACGCTCATTGTCATGCCACAGACGCAGAATACATTCAAAAAAGACAAACACGAAAAATAGTTTTTTTTGCATTTTATTCACAATTTTATTAGCCTTTTATGTTGATATACGTTAATCATTAAATCAATATGTCAATCAAGCTTATTTTATTCATTGACATCCATGTCACTAACATTTTATTGCGCTGACGTTGAACAAATTTGCTAAAAACTGGGAAAAGATGTCTGTTTTTCAATCTTTTATGAATTTTTAATTAAAAAAATGTTCTTTTTAAAGAAATCTGCAAACACCCTTGGTAATGGGAGACGGTAATGCTCCGGATTGCTGGTCAGCAAAGTGATAATTCACCCGTGTGTTACCGGGGCCCGAAAGGGGAGCGAAGAATAGTAAAACTGTCCCCTGCCAGGCATGTCGTAGAAGGCGACTAAGGAGGGTTGGGCATGGGGCCGGTTACCCCATCCTGTAAAAAATTTAAACCACAAAAAACTTCAACAAATATGGACAAGTCAAATAAAGGAAATAAAACACAGCCATCCAAGACAGGGGAAGGTCCTCTCGCGGGGAGGCGTATGATGCAACACAGAGAAAGCCGAAAGGAGTCTGTGTTGCTGACTAACCTTCTTTCTTCTAGGAGAACCTCCAGATTTGGCACCTGGAATGTTCGGACATTAAACGAACAAGGGAAAGTGGCGCAAGTAGCAGCAGAAATGAGGGAATACAAAATCGAGGTTCTGGGAATGTGTGAAACAAAGTGGAAGGGGGTAGACAGGAAGAAACTCATCACAGGTGAATTGGTGCTGTCCTCAGGACATGAAGACGAAACTTCACACCACAGTGAAGGGGTAGCTCTTATGTTATCTAAAGAAGCACAGAAAGCACTCATTGAATGGGAAGCTGTTGGACCCAGAATAATAACAGCTACCTTCAAAACAGCTAAAAAGAAAATTCATGTAAATGTCATCCAATGTTATGCACCAACTAATGACAAAGAAGAGTCTGTGAAAGAAGCATTTTATACTAAGCTACAGGAAATTATGGATAAAGTAAAAAGAAGAGACATCACAATTTTGATGGGTGACATGAATGCAAAGATAGGTACAGTCAACACCGGATTTGAAGAAGTCATGGGAAAACATGGGCTAGGAGTAATGAATGAAAATGGAGAACTATTCGCAAACTTCTGTGCTTCAAATCAACTGGCTATAGGAGGAAGCATGTTTCCACATAAGAGAATACACAAGGCAACATGGATATCACCAGACCATAGAACAGAAAATCAGATCGATCATATATGCATAAAGAAGAAGTTTAGATCATCATTGCAGGATGTAAAGGTATATAGAGGAGCAGATGTGGCATCAGATCACCATCTTCTGATAGCCAAAGTAAAAATGAAACTCAAGAGATATGCAACAATGCAAAATTATAGACAACAGTTTAATGTAGGACAGCTAAGAAATCAAGAAACAAGAGACAAATTTGTGGTCACAGTATCCAACAAATTCCAAGTGCTACAACAGCTGGAAGATGTAGATAATACAGAAGACTATTGGCAGCAGGTCAAAACGGTATGGAAGGAGACATGTGAAGAAATACTGGGGAAAAGGGAAAGACAACAAAAAGCATGGATAACAACAGAAACCATCAATAAGATAAAAGACAGAAAAAACAAGAAAGCAGAGTTAAACACAAGCAAAACCAGAAGTTCCAAAGCCAAGGCTCAAGAAGTGTACACAGAAGCAAACAAAGAAGTAAAAAGAAGTATCAAAAGAGACAAGAGGAAGTATATTGAGGAGTTGGCAAGAGAGGCAGAAGATGCTGCAGCCAAAGGAAATATGAGAGAACTGTATAGCAGCACAAAGAAGTTAACAGGGAAATACAAGCAAACAAGTTGCCTCATAAAAGACAAGAATGGGAAACTGCTCAGCAATATACAAGAGCAAATGAAGAGGTGGACAGAATATTTTGGGGACCTTCTCAATAGACCAGCTCCACAAAACCCGCCGGACATCCAGCCAGCAGAAGAAGAGCTACAAATTAACGGTGAAAGACCAACGAAGGAAGAAATAAAGAAAGCCATAAAGCTTCTAAGAGATGGAAAAGCGTCTGGACCTGATGGCATTCCAGCAGAGGCCATCAAAGCAGATATCGACACGGCTACAGAGATGTTATATAAATTACTTGGTAAAGTCTGGGAAAAGGAAGAGATACCAGCAGAATGGAAGGAAGGATATCTGGTTAAGTTGCCTAAGAAGGGAAATTTACAAGAGTGCACAAATTATAGAGGAATAATGTTACTATCAGTGCCAGGAAAAGTATTAAACAGGATTATCCTTGAGAGATTAAAAGAGTCCATAGACAAGAAATTGAGAGATGAACAAGCAGGTTTTCGACAAAACAGATCATGTACAGACCAGATAGCCACTTTGAGAATAATAGTTGAACAAAGTCTGGAATGGAATTCACCACTATACATCGGATTTGTGGACTACGAAAAGGCATTTGACAGTGTAGACAGAGAATCACTTTGGAAATTGATGAGGCATTATGGAGTTCCCCTGAAGATCATTAATTTAATAAAGAAAACATATGAAGACATGACATGCAGAGTTCTTCATGAAGGACAGCTTACAGAACCATTTGGGATAAGAACAGGAGTGCGACAGGGATGCCTCTTGTCTCCATTTCTTTTCTTGCTGGCAATAGATTGGGTTATGAGATCATCGACAACACACAACAGAAATGGAATCCAGTGGACTCTGACTAAGCAGTTGGATGATCTGGATTTTGCTGATGACTTGGCTCTTCTGTCCCATAACCGTAATCAGATGCAGGACAAATTGAAAACACTCGATGAGAGGTCACAGCAATTGGGTCTGAAAATACACAGGGAAAAGACAAAAATAATGCGAATAAATGCAGGTAATGATAACAGGGTTGAACTTGAAGAAACACCAATACAAGATGTAGAATCATACACATATCTTGGCAGTAATATAGACAAAGTTGGAGGGACAGACAGCGATATCAAAATAAGAATACAAAAGGCAAGAGGAGCTTTCATTGCATTGGGAAATATATGGAGATCAAGAGAAATAGGATCCAACACGAAAATAAGAATCTTCAACTCAAATGTGAAGTCAGTCCTATTGTATGGCTCTGAGACATGGAGAACAACAAAGACAACAACCAAAAAGCTACAGACTTTCATAAATGGGTGCTTGCGTAGAATAGAGGGATTAAAATGGTATGACAAGGTTACCAACGTAGAACTGATGACAAGAACTAGACAAGTGCCAGTGGAACAAGAGATGAGAAGAAGACGATGGCGATGGATAGGACACACACTGAGGAAACCTGTTGATAGCATTACAAGGCAGTCCTTGTTCTGGAACCCGCAGGGCAAGAGAGGCAGAGGAAGACCAAGAAGTACATGGAGAAGAGAGTTGGAAACAGGTGAAAATGATGAGGAGAACATGGAAAGAACTTGAGATGATGGCACGTGACAGGAGGACTTGGCATGTGTTTGTTGAAGGCCTATGCTCCTTTGGGAGTGGAGGGTTATGAATGAATGAAAGTGATAATTATATCTGAGAAAATTAGATGAGGAAAATATTAGAGTTTCCCATCCTTGAAAATCACGTGCTGGACCTGGAAAAACCTGGAAAAAGCCTGGAAAATGCTTGAAGAAATTTGCTATGAACCCTGTTTAGGGTTCCACTGGATCCAAGATCCTCTGCCAGTTTAGTTCAGACCCCGAGAGGGACCGTTATCCATGGCGCACAACGAGGATGTATGGCAGAAGTCTTGCATGAAATTCCGTAGAAACCAGAACAGGTAGACTTATGAAACTGCACCCTTTTCGCCTTGTGGCTAGCTGGCGTCCTTAGGGAAAACCATGAGGTTATCCCTACCTCTGTCACCGTGGACTTAACTTCCTCTCATGCCTGTGAGTTGAACCCACTGCGCCAGGTTATGTCTCTCTACCTGCTGTCAGATGGCAATCCCAGGGCTTAAATGTGACTGTTAGGTTATGTCTCTCTACCTGCTGTCAGATGGCAAACAAAAACAATGCTTAAATGTGACTGTCAGGTTATGTCTCTCTACCTGCTGTCATGTGGCAAACAAAAACAGAGCTTAAATGTGACTATAAATAAACAAATTAAAGGTACACAAGAAACACGGGACATTTCGGGTTTCACCTTTCATCAGCTCCGGAAGCTTCTCCTGCACTGGATTTGTAAATTGCCAGTACTTTGCATGACATTAACCAGCTTGCTCTACCTCATCTCCGTTGAACTAACCTCACTTCTTCTGAATGGCGGACATTGTCACACCATAGAAAACGTGATGATATTGTCATCAAACCTGCAGACAAAGGAGGTACAGTGGTAGTTTGGCATAAGGACATTCAAGGAGTTACACAGCTAGGCAACACAACCTACTACTCACCTTGTTCTGATGATGCCACAGTTCAGAATAATCTTACTGTTTATAAGACTATCCGTGGTCTAATCCAGGATGATCTTCTTCCTTCTAGTGCTTTATCTCTTCATATTTTTTATAGTAGTCTGGGTAAGCCTTCCTTTTACATGCTTCCTAAAGTGCATAACATTGATAATCCTGGTAGGCCTATTGTTTCAGCCTTCTCTTGTCCCACTGAATGGATCTCTGAATTCCTTCGTAGTATTTTCCAGCCCTTAGTCGCCAATCTACCTTCTTATTTGAAGGATACTACTATTACCACCTTTGATTCGATTAGATTCACGCCTGACCATACTTACCGTCTTTTCCTTCTAGATGTTTGTTCCACATTCTGATGGGCTCAAGGCACTTAAGTTTTTTCTCGACCATCATGCCTATCTTACCATTAGTACAGATGCTCTTCTTTGCCTTGCTGAGTTAGTTCTTAATCTTAACTCAATGGCCAATTCTTTAACCAAGTTAGTGGCGTAGCTATGGGCACTAAAATGGGCCCTAGTTACGCTTGCCTGTTTATGGGCCACTTTGAGTATTTGGTCTTTCAAAGTTACGATGGACCGATACCTGAGTTTTACCGGCGCTATATTGATGACAGGATTGGCATTACAGATATGTCTGAGGCTGACCTCCATCGATTTATTGACTATGTTGGTAATTTAAATCCTGCCATCAAATTCACTTCTCAAATTTCTACGACATCAGTGAACTTTCTTGACCTCACTATTATAAGCCTACTGATGCTCATGGTTTCCTTCTTTATACTTCATCTCACCCTCTTAGTTGTAAAAATTCCATTTCCCTTTTCTCAACTTCTATGCTTGCGTCGGTTATGTCAGGATGATGATGATTTTTATGAGCGAGCTCAAGAGATGCTTGAGTTTTTTTCGCTGACGTCTTTATCCTGAACGTGTTTTATCTGATGCTCTTAATCGTATCACACACATCACTCATCAGATGGTACTCACCATTAAACCCTCTGCTAAATCTGACAGACTCAAACTTGTTTTAACTTTCCATCCCCACAGTTTGGCGGTGAAAAGAATTCTATTTCGTCATCTTCCTATTCTCAACTCTGATCCTGTTACCAGTGAGTTGTTCCATGATCCCCCTCTGGTAGCATATCGTAGGGATAAGAATTTCAAGGACATTCTTGTACACAGCTGCTTGATGAATACTAGCCCTCCATATTTTGGTACAAAGTCTTGTCACCGCCCCAGATGTCGTACGTGTGCGCATGTGCTCCAGACTCAGACTGTTTCATTTCCGAGGGGCAATTTTATTATTAGAGAGTCATTTACATGTGAATCTAGGAATCTTATTTATGCCATTATCTGTAAAAGATGCAACATTACCTATATTGCTGAAACTGGCAGACGTTTGGCAGATAGATTCCGTGAGCACTTAAATGACATTTATCACAGGGAACCTAAGCCTGTGGCCCTTCATTTTAATAGCCCAGACCATTCCGGTTTCCTTGATGCCCTCCCTTGTGACTGGTTTATGAGCCTGCTTCTGTGATGACCGTTCTCGCTTTTCTCTAGAGAATGTCTCATTTTCGAAATGGGTTGTCTTTCTCCTGATGGTTTAAATGAGCAACATCATTTTGCTTAACTCTGTTATTTATTTGCTTTCCACTGTTTTAGTCTTCTTTATTTCATCCGTCACTTTTTCGCGATCTTTCTTTTGCAAGTGTTTCGTTTCCTGTCCCATTTGTGCACTTTTATGACACCACGTTTGGGCATGTAACTCGTCATGACTCCCTCTCGAAAACGATCCTCCAGGGAACAGTCAAAGGTAAACGGAGAAGAGGAAAGCAAAGAAAATCCTGGGCTGATAACATCAAAGAATGGGCAGGACACGGTTTTTCCATACTTGTACGCATTGCTGAGGACAGAGAGCAGTGGAGGACCCTGTCTGCTGATGCTTCCACCATGGCACCCCTACGACCCATGACGGGTTACGGGTTGAGATGATGATGATGACGCCGCGATTATTTGTGATTCCTGTTGCCATTGTATTTACCTCTTCTCCGTATCTTTTGCTGATAGTGTCATATCAGGGTTTGTTCTTGTTTTATTCCATTTTCTGCTTTTGATTTTTGTTGATTGTTGAATTAATTGTCTTTATATTTTTTCGGTTTTTTTATTATCCTTGCTTTATTATTGCTCTTCACCTGTGTTGTTCTATTTCATATATATAGCTATATACACATTACATGTTGAGTAATGTCTATAGTATATTTTTTCAACCTGTCTATATTTCTTGTCCTTGTTGTTTATTTGTAACTGTGGCTGACGAAGGGTGAAACTCGAAACGTCCCGTGTTTCTTGTGTACCGTTAATTTGTAAAACTGATCTAATACCTTTTTATTTGTTTATTTATATTTATTTTTGTAACAGTTTTACAGCAGCCCCCTTTTTTAAATGTGACTATCAGGTTATGTCTCTCTACCTGATGTCAGATGGCAAGCAAAAATGAAGCTTAAATGTGACTATCATGTTATGTCTCTCTGCCTGCTGTCAGATGGCAAACTAAAACATAGCTTAAATGTGACTATCAGGTTATGTCTCTCTACCTGCTGCTAAAAAAAAAGTTCATACAGAATCATAATACATCATTGTCCTATAAGACAAGAAGAAAGAAACTTGGACTATACGTGAGGTACTGACAACTTCATGATGAGGAACATGCTTGGATTGCTGTTGATTAGATCCAGATATGCGATGGCCCAGGCAAAAGCCTATATGTGGATAACCACAGACAAGAGACATCCCTCGCATGGGAACATAGCTGACATCACCAGGGAGCTAGAATAAAAAGAAGGATGTCATAGATGGCACAGGCAGAGACTATACTTGGGCAGGTGACGACAGTTGAAAATATACTCAAGGGCAAGAGTGGAGTAAGGTGAGAAGAACTGAACGAACTATCAGCAGCAAGTCATCATCAACCTTGGCTGGGAGTGCAGAGCGTGGGACAATGGGAGAGCAGAGGTGGAAATTAATCAATAGGTAAATGATCATGCCGGGTATGGTTCTGTACTCAGTGGTGAGAAATCAGGATAGGGCTTCTTGGTTAGAGTAAAAGGCAGGCTCGTAAGTGGAGCTTGCACGATAACAACTTCCAGCATGTGCCACGTATTTTTAGCGTTGTGACTGAATTTGAAAACATGCTGTGTCTTATAAACCAAAGCATAATCTGTTAGTATGTTTTCAAAGCAGTGGCCTTATTTCCCTGTACCTTTATGTTAGGAGCTACACTGTGGTACAGAACCACTACTGCAATAACCCATTGTAGTCTTTCTGCAGAGTACTACTCTGTGGTGCAGAAAGACTACAACGGGTAATTGCAGTTCTGTACCACAGTGCACTCCTATTGAACGTGGGAAAAGAGATTGGGGGTTGTGAAGGGTTACAGGGGATTAGCAACAGAGGTCTTTGGGGGAATGGAGTTGTGAGCAACGTATGAAAGTGTCGTTCTGTGTTCTTGGAGCTACATTGAACTATGAAATATGATGTTGGATTTATGTTCACATGAAAAAGGAAATGGTTTGTCCTGTACAGTAATATTTTCGTATCTTAATAGATGAGACAAGTGATAAGAGGTACGACTGAATGAAGTATACTTGGATATTGTATTCATTGAGTATACATGACCTTATCGATGTTAATAAATGATATGGACCGTTCGCCATTCTCTGATGTTATGAATAATGTTGACGTTGACACACCTCTCGTTTGAAGATCATACCCAGCGTTGGTTGTGTTTAATATTAATGTTTTCAAACTACATTATACATGTCAATGAGACAACATATTGCTCACACACATATCCGTCCCCAACACTTCATATTTTTGTATTCTTATTCTTTATCTCAAGGGCTAATTTTTGTTATTTTCTATTTCCAGAACACTTTGAGAAGACAAAGTGGAGGACAAATCCAGCCCCAGAAAGTGGATGTTAAATCTCAGCCTAGCAACTCAACAAACACCACAGCACCAACACTTTACGGTCATCAAGGCATTCAGCAAATTGTTGCCAGTGCTTCTAAAATTTGTGAAGAGAACTACTATAGACAGAATGCTACACATAACCCTTCTGCTATCACTGCAGACTCACTTGCCTCAAAAACTTTATTGCATGATAAAGTAGACCATTCAGTTACAAATAGCCAACCTCATGCAGGCAGCAGTCTTAATGCTGCTCCACCCACAGCTGTAAATGAGGCAGAAAAACAAAAGAAAGCAGCATTACTCCAAGTTCCATGGGAACATTGTTCTTATACACTCTCTGTGTCTTCTAATTGTGAAGAATCACAGCCATCTCCAACTTGTGAGGGTGGGTCAGCAACCTTCCATACAAAAACTCAGACCAACTTTCTCAAATCAAAGAGCCCACAAAGCAAATGCAGCAAATTGTACCATAAACTGCCATCTTCTAAGAATGGCTCTTTTTATCCTTCACCAAAACGACAAGCTTCCAAGCAGCTTAGCTCACATTTGTTGAAAAGTCAGAGAGTAGAAAAGTCCATTTCACCATCGTCACAAGCACCAGCCAAGTCTTACACTGTTCTGGACAAATCCACACAGCACACTCATTGCCAGCAGCAGGAGATTCAGCAACCAACAATGTTTGTACAGCAGAACTTAATGTCCTCAGATTCCACTAATGAACTGTCAGAAGCCACTGGAACAGAATCTGCAGTTCTTCTCACCCAGACGGTACTGATAACGATATCATCATTGCCACAGTTGCTTGCACCATCATCACCATCCTAACAACTGCAATAATGATCACCTTGAGTTGTGTGAACACCATTTCTGTCATTGTTGTCACCATCATTACCCCTTCTGTTCATACCATAATCTTTATCAGACCAACATTGTCACATCACAAATATCCTTACCATCACCACAATCACATCACAGTCATCCTTAACACCACCACTATCATTACATCACAATCACCCTTAACACCACTACTACCACAATCACCCATAATACCATCAGTCATCACATCACAATCATCCTCAATACTACCATAATATGCATGGTGGAATATCTGGAGTCATCCTTATATTATCACCAGCTAAGCACAATGCTATAGTATATTTATGGAAGTGAACCTCTGTCTGTGAGGCTAATTACACCCTCATTGAATCTTGAAAACATCCACACACTTCCAGGGATTCCCCCTGTGTTGAAACATATTGAGAACCCAGCATTGCATACTAAGCTTGGAGGAGTCACTTGAGCCCCAGATGTAACTCTGGCTTTTACCTGGTTGGCTGCAGGCAGGAGGATCTCACTATGGACCCAATGAAAGGCAGGGGGAGCTGAGAAGTGGCTCTCTATAGGACGTGACGATTCCTTGGGAGAGCCCAGAACCAGGGCACAGTATTTTAGCTCTGCATATTTGGAAAGTCCCCTTGGATGGCTGGGAATGTGCAGTATGCCAGGTGCTTCTTTCATCTACCATGGGACCAAATTTGATGATCCTTTAAATGCAAGCCAAGCTGGAGAAACTATAGACCTCATGACTTCAACTCACCACATTTTAGAATGGTAGAAAAGCCACAGGAAAAGCCTAGATCTACAGTCTAGATAATACCAAGGAGTCTTCAACTTGATATTGGTTGCAGAAAAACTCAACAGCCCTAGTTGATTAATAACAACAACAACACTACCACCATCAACCTTAACACCACCATGATCTTCACATCACAATCAACACCATGGTCATCACATCACAATTGTCCTTAACACCACCACAGTCTGTCACGGGATTTCCTCCCCTGCTCTACAGTGATGGTCCAACAATGGCTAAAATTTAGAGTATAAAATGAGGGTCTTCAAAGGTATCTACCTTCGCTCAAGATTACTCTTGGCAGAGTTGTAAATTTAAGGATGGTGCTTCTATTTTAGGGAGTCCTCATATGATTTTCAGAAATTAAGCACAACACAGATCCATTCTCATGCTGGAAGTTGTTATCTTGTAAGCCCCGCTATGTTCGGCGACAATTCTGCCCTGTACCCGAGCAGAGAAGCCCCAACCGGATTTCTCACCCCGGATCACCGACCCATCTGTATACACAATGGCATCACCATCCCTGGAATGATCATGTATCAGTTGATTAATTTCCAGTTCTGCTATTTCATTCCCCCAATTTCTACACTCTCTCCCATGGCTGATGATGACCTGCTGGTAGTTATCCCAGCTCTCATCTGACATACACCATTCTTCTCCCTTGAATATATTGTCAACTGTGGCCACCTGCTTGATATTTGTATCTGCCTGTGCCATCCATGACATCCCTCTCTTTATTCTTGCTCCCTTAATGTCAGCTATGTTACCATGCAGAGGGTGCCGTTTGTCTGTGTCTACTCGCATATAGTCTTTTACTTGGGCCACCACATATCTGGATTTAATCGACAGCACCCCAAGCATGTATCTCATTGTCACAATCGGGGTTTCTCGCGTACAGCCCAAGACTATGCGCATCCCTTCATTCTGAATACGTTCTAGTTGTTCACATTGTGTTACTGACAGCGTGAGTATTCCCAGTCCATACTCAATGACCGATATGACTTGCTGTTGATAAAGAAGAAATAGTAATCTCTGCTCCAGATGCGCCGCGGCCATTATTTTCAGGGCCGCTAGACCTCTCCTGCATTTCTGTGTGATGTTCAAAACATGATACTTATACGAGAGCCCGCAATCAAATGTAACTCCAAGGTATTTCAGCTTTTCTTGCCTTTCAGTTTTCTGTCCATTGAGAGTAATATCTGGGAGGTCTGCTTTCACAGTGGGGTTGTTCAAGGAGCACCACATCACGCAGGCCTTGTTGGGATTGACTTTGGAGCCAGTTTCCTCGCACAATTTAGACACTTCCTGTATTGTCCCATGTATGCTATTAACCATTTCTTGTCAGTCAGAGCCAGTTCTGCAAATGAGTATATCATCAGCAAATGTCAGTGTTTGTCCCAACCCAATTGGTTGAATGGTGGCTACTTTTGCTGTATAGATATTAAACAGCACTGGTGATAGTGGAGAACCCTGGGGTAGTCCCGGGCAAATGAGCAGTGGATCTGATGTCCATGTTCCCAACCGAAATGCCACTGACCTCTCAGTTAAGGCAGCTGCTATCCACCTTGTAATCCAAGGGTTAACACCACAAGCCATTACACAGTTTATTAATGTTGCATAGTTCACACTGTTATAAGCATCCTCTAGGTCAGTTACTACCACAACCGTTTCTCGCTTATCCTGGAACCCCTCATATACATCATAAGCAAAAGTTCCAGCGTTACCCCATGTTACTTTCATGGGCCTATAGCTGCCGAGAGTATCGGGTAGGATCTGTGCATTTTCGAGGTGGTTCATTGTGTTTTGTGCTACTATCTTTTCTAGTAGTTTACCATAGACATTCTGCATTGTAATAATTCTGTAGCTGCTGAGAAGCCTGGGGTCTTTACCGGGTTTAGGAAGTGGTCATAGGTAACTATGCAACCAGTCTTCTGGTACAAGAGCATTCTGTAAGCTGTTGTTGAAATCACATGCCACACTCTTAATGCCTGTGTCATTGAGTTGTTTTATGTGATGATACTATACACCATCAGGACCCAGGGCAGTGTTCCTACTGGATTCTAAAGTGCACATAACGTCTTCTTCTGTTATGAGGTCGAAATATAAAAGTAACCGATTCATACGTGTGCACTTCATTCTGTAATAATTAAATCAACTATCAATTTGTATTTACATATAACAAATTTAATAATCAATTATTGCTTAACAAGAGTAAATAAATAAATGGGTTTAGGAGATTGAAAATATGGAGTTTTTTTTTTCACAGAAAAAATACTGGTAAAGGTGGTTTGTTGTTATACAGTGTGCGGTCTTTTACTCTGGACTGATTAAAAGCACTTATCTGGCCAGATGTTGAAAATAATTTGCTGACTGCTCCGTCAATCGTCGACTCCTGTGGGGAAGGCACATCCCAGGCGTTGTTGCAGGGGTAACCACTCTGAATGTCAAGGCAAGGATCTTCACAACCTGTCGAAGGCAGGCATCTAGCATAGACTACAAGCTCTTAATCCACAGACTCGTACCAAGCTGGTACCACACACTTTAAAAAGAAACAAATGTCTCTGCTAAGTATCGTTTCCTGACACTAGTATGGCGCCTTCCCGCTGTCAATTCCACCGACCCTTTTTTTCTCAGTAATTTTACCCGCCCTGAACATCATTGTTAAACCCAGTGGATTGGATGAAAAATCATTGTTAAACCCAGTTAATCTGATGAAAAAATGTGGCAGGACAGTGGAAAATGCCCCATGCATGATTTAAACATGTTTGAATATGCATATAAACTTATTAAGAGGTAAACATAGCATTTCTATACATCATAATATCATAATCTGCACCCGACTCCACTTGGAGCCAGGGGCTACCTCTACTTTTGATTCTTTATGAGAGAACCAGCACGAAGCCATCACCAGCGCTTGCTGTGGTTCATGAATCTATCATTTTCATAATCTAAGGTTGCCAGCCTCGTATGAGCCTGTACAACCACCAGCAAGTTAAACATGCCTAACGCAAAATATAAAATGATAAAATGTACAACTTACCCCAAGTTTTTCAGGAATAAAATTTTACAGACGTCTGGCACAGGAAGATTGCTGAATAATGTCGGGCCACTGGTTATCTGGTTATGAGGCTGTCTTACATGTAGTCAGGGTATTAATGTTAGTTATAATCCCACTATTATCCTACATATAGGTTCCATGGACTTGTGGTTTCCGGTATTATAAATTTGAGTTTTCTTTCTGGTTAATCTCAGAAAATTCTCAATACTTGGTCCGGTCCTCTCTATTGGAATCCTGTATTTCTCCAGTCCTGGCTTGTCTGAAAATGTCATCTTGACTCAATGGAACACGGTGCCATGGGTCTAAAATTGTGCTACATTAAAAGGGACTTTTTTGCACCCGCTCCCAGCTTTCTACACGGGGGGAAAGTCTCCAATCAGAAGTAGTCTATTTGAATATATTTCATCTAGACCAAGCATATTTGAATGTCTGACTTTTGTATAGGTCTTCTGTCCCACCCTTCTCATGAAATCCCACATGACAATATGCGATGTGTTTTATTTGAAAATCCTCCCATATAAGGTATGGACGCTACCGGTTGTTTTTATGAATCATGTTTTTAACTCTTGATATAACCTCAGTTTAAATTGTTATCATAAATTTTGACAAACACTAAGTCTACCTCCGGAATTATTACATAATCTTCATGCCACACTTAAGGTAATCTGTCGTGTGTTTTAAACACTACTGTCAGCACATTCACTGTTTATCTCCCAATTATCAATACAAGAAGAATAGTGGCAAAACTGGTGCAAGTGATTAGGTCCCTGCCCGTGTTTGTTTTTTAACACAGGTAGGGCAGTGTTATCTTCCTGGTTCCAGATGGGGTGGTGTTAATGTTATCTCCAACTAGATTAGTCATCACAGATTATGAGAGAAGACATGGGTAAGGGGAAAATAAAGTGAAGGGCACAGGAGAGAAGAAGACAAGAAAAACACAGATAAATGAAAAGCATGGGCAAAAATTTATAGTTTTCACTCTTGACCCTTTTTTATTTGGGGTGAGTTTCAGAGCTTTCTTTCAAACCCAGAGGACTTCCACAACTCAGCAGGCTCAACATTTGTATAACAGACCTGCTAATTGCCGGGTGGTACACTGTCATGTGTTGGAGGTGCCACTACCATACTAGAGGGAATCACACTGGCTTAAACGTCATTCTTTTATCTGTTTCAGAATATAGACAACAGCACAGTGGACTCATTTTACAACATCCAGTTGGTGCCTCAGTTTGAGACATCACAGGTAGCTGGAGTTACTCAGGTAAATATATTATCACATCCATACCTGGATTTGGGGCTCTAGATAACTCTTGATTTTGGTATTAGTCTCAGTTAAGTCACAACTGAAAGCAGGCTATCATGTTATTTAAATAAACAGCCAACTTTAAGCTCTTGAGTAGCCATCTTAAAAGGGGAATAAATCATATCTTTGGTGTGTATTTTTGTTGTCTCATGGTCACTTTAAATTCTTACTCAACAACACCATCTCTCAGGTTATTACTGTACTTGCTATACTACAACAAAAACATCTCTCAGGTTATTACTGTACTACAACAAAACCATTTCTCAGGTTATTGATGTACTTACTGTACTACAACAAAACCATCTCTCAGGTTATTACTGTACTTACTACACTACAACAAAACCATCTCTCAGGTTATTTCTGTACTTACTGTACTACAACAAAACCATCTCTCAGGTTATTACTGTACTTACTGTACTACAACAAAACCATCTCTCAGGTTATTTCTGTACTTACTGTACTACAACAAAACCATCTCTCAGGTTATTTCTGTACTTACTGTACTACAACAAAACCATCTCTCAGGTTATTTCTGTACTTACTGTACTACAACAAAACCATCTCTCAGGTTATTACTGTACTACAACAAAACCATTTCTCAGATTATTGATGTACTTACTGTACTGCAACAAAACCATTTCTCGGGTTATTGATGTACTTACTGTACTGCAACAAAACCATCTCACAGGTTATTTCTGTACTTACTGTACTACAACAAAACCATCTCTCAGGTTATTACTGTACTACAACAAAACCATTTCTCAGGTTATTGATGTACTTACTGTATTACAACAAAACCATTTCTCAGGTTATTGATGTACTTACTGTACTGCAACAAAACCATTTTGCAGGTTATTACTGTACTTACTGTACTACAACAAAACTATTTCTCGGGTTGTTACTGTACTTACTGAACTACAACAAAAGCATCTCTTAGGTTATTGATGTACTTACTGTACTACAACAAAAGCATCTCTCAGGTTATTGATGTACTTACTGTACTACAACAAAAGCATCTCTCAGGTTATTACTGTACTTACTGTACTACAACAAAAGCATCTCTCTGGTTATTGATGTACAACAAAAGCATCTCTCAGGTTATTACTGTACTACAACAAAACCATTTCTCAGGTTATTGATGTACTTACTCAACTACAAAACCGTCTCTCTGGTTATTGCTCCTCATTATTCATCATCATTTTTGTGTAAGTCTGTCAGGTCCTAGTGCTTCTTCTTCTTCAAGTAGCGTGCCTTGTGGTGTAGGAGATCATGTCTCTCCACAACTTCCTGAGTCCAGTACAATTTATCAATTCTGTTGTTGACCTCCTTCCATGCCACGATGTCAAACTGTCCAGTATTTGCTCTCTTTGTCTTCCCCTATCTCTGTTTCCTTCAATCTTACCTGTTGTTATGATATATTCCAGCTTTCCTCTTCCCATAACATGCCCAAAAAAAAGTGGATTGCTCCTTTCTAACTTGTGAAATAAGTTTCCTTTGTGCGTTGGCCTCTTTCATGACATCCACATTACTCTTTTTGGCTGTCCATGGTATTTTTAACATTCTTCTGTAAAACCACATCTCTGTGGCCTCTAGTGTCTTCCCTATTTGTTTACTAATTGTCCATGACTCACTCCCATATGTCAGGATCGGTTCTATATAACAATGAAGAACTCTCTTTTCTTACTTCCAATGACAAAGAATTGTTGCATAAAATACTCTTCATTTTATAGGTCCTAGTGCATAATTTTGAAACACAAACTTTCCTGTCAGTTTGGTTCTGTACCTGGCAACCGACCATGTATTGCTACAAAGTTCTTGCGAGAAGTCCACTGTGTGACTCAATATAATTAAAGCTCCACTTTATTTTCAGTATCGCATGGTTTGATGTACTGGCCGTTCTTGCATATAGAAAGCCTTTGTGGACTAATTGTGAATATGTTGCATGGACTAAATAAAAAGGAACCCATCGTGTAAAACTTGTGGCATGAACACCAGTTGCTTGTCAGAGGGATGTAGAAATGTTTGAAGACTTACAGAATTAATTTCATTTTTGTGTAGTTCTTACAGGGTTCATAGCGACCTGGAAAAACCTGGAAAACGAAAAAAAAAATTCCAGGCCTTGAAAAGCCTGGAAAAATGGCTAAAAGCCTTGAATTTTCCGCATCGGACCTTGAAAAATAATACGAAATCGAAAGTTTGGTAATTTGTGTCCATTTTTTGGTTATTGATGGTATTTTTCGCAACAACAGACGCGACGAGCCTAAAAATAAATCTGCGCTTACGCCATTAACGCAAAGCGCCGAAAACGAAACCGCCGAAAACTTCTGGAAATGGAAGTTCGAAAAGGGAAGTAAAAATTGTAAAGTTACCGTACAATTTTTACTTCCCTTTGCGCAAAGTTACCGTACAATTTTTACTTCCCTTTGCGCATTAAATCATTTCCAGAAGTTTTCGGCGCTTTGCGTTAACGACGTAAACGCAGATTTATTTTTAGCACTCGTTGTAAGTAATAAATTCATTTATCTCATTTATAAAATCTATTTAAATAAGTCCAGTTTATAGATAGACCTACTGTACTTGCGTCTGTATTTATAATGTAGGCCTTTTTACAGTTTAATTTTTAACCATGGCCAAAATTAGCCTATAAACAAGCGTTTGAACAAAATTTCTTGGTTTACCTCTGCATACGGGAATATATTTGACACAGTTTAAGATGGTCAGGAATAGAAATTGATGGTGATTCCATATCCTATTGCCTACCCTGTATTCAGACCCATGTCCCACTGTTTATTTCACCACATTTTTTGGAAATAAATATATTTTGAATGCTTTTTTATTATATTTATGATGAAAAGACTTATCCCGTTCTACCTCTGAAGGGTTATAGGCTAATTAGGATAGGCCTAGGACTACTTGTTTTCAATTTCAGATAACATGAATAACCCCCGATACACGAAAGTGGCATCACATCTGTCAAATGACTGTAATTAGGATAAATGAAAATCAGCAATTTTGTGGATAGGCCTGTTATTTAAAATTTTTAAAAAAAATTAAATTAAATTTTTTTTTAAATCGAAACAAACAAACGAAACAAAACCCAACAAAAATAGTAAAGATGTGGGGGGGTGTAAAGGTCTCCAGTTATCATAAGTATTACCCTCCCAATTACTGTATATATTACCTTTTGTTCTAGTTAAATATTGTTTGACTATTATGTATGCGTTTAGAATTTTGAATTGGTAAATATACATAGCTTAGGCCTACTCATAAGTTATTTGTGTTCCCTTTTTTTTTTTTTTTTTTTTTTTTTTTAATTAAAACTAACACTACTAGGAGACCTACAGATGTGACATCATTTGTGACCAAGGAAAAAACTCTTGAGAGCTGAGATTATTTGGACTTTTTTTTTTCAGTGAAAAGAATAGCTTTAATTCAAATTTCATACGCAACAAGGGACATATTCTCTTCTGTGGTAGTTTTGATTCAGCCTTCAGCTTTATTTCAAGACCTGAAATTCAGATTGGTGCATTTGGAACAGTAGCGGAAAATAGGAAGCATTTTCCTGTAGCACCGAAGAAAAAACAACTCAAATTGAAAAAGACAAATCATCCTGTGTTTTGAGCGACAGAAGAAAAGGCATGCCGACAGTCACCTGGCATGATACGAAACGATTTAACCTTATATCCACTGTTCACTCCAATGATAATATAAACAAGACAGTTAGAAAGACAAATTCTTTAGGGCAGAACAATTCAGAAGCCAGTGCTTGCAGAAAAATACAGCAAAAGTATGTGAGGTGTGGAAACTTCAGCCAACTAGGTGCAAGCTACCCCTACCCACACAGATCCTATTTTTATATTATTTCTTAGTTGAAATTGCCCTGGTCAATGGGCACATAACCTACAACACTGCCAACTCTACAAAAAAAAAGATCAAAGCGAAGATCAGGATGTCAGTATGACTCTTATTGAACCTGCTATTCTTCGACACAATGTGACATCTTGAAAACCACAGGTCACAACAACACGACTTACTGAGCACCACTTCATTGATAAATATGAAAGGGCAAGGTACAAACCAGACTGTAAAGTGTGTAAGGCTGCAGGGAACAGAAGCCAGACTTGCATGTACTGCCCAGATTGCAATGTACCTCTATGCCTGATACCCTGCTTCAAGTTATATTACACAGTCAAGGATTATCAACGTGGATCGTTGACAAAGACTCTTGCAGAGGCCTACAGCTACAACTTCAACCCCAGTTAATGAAAAAAGCAGCTCAGACTCCAACTAGAGGTACTTAACTACTCAAACATTTACAAACGCTCATTGTCAGATGCCACAGACGCAGAATACATTCAAAAAAGACAAACACGAAACATAGTTTTTTTTAAAACATTTTATTCCAATTTTATTAGCCTTTTATGTTGATATACGTGGTTAATTGTTAAATCAATACGTCAATCAAGCTTATTTTATTCATTACCATCCATGTCACTAACATTTTATTGCGCTGATGTTGAACAAATTCACTAAAAACTTGGAAAAGATGTCTGTTTTTCAATCTTTTATGAATTTAAAAAAAAAAAAAGTTATTTTTAAAGAAATCTGCAAACACCCTTGGTAATGGGAGATGGTAATGCTCCCGATTGCTGATCAGCAAAGTGATAATTATATCTGAGAAAATTAGATGAGGAAAATATTAGAGTTTCCTCATCCTTGAAAATCACGTGCTGGACCTGGAAAAACCTGGAAAAAGCCTGGAAAATGCTTGAAGAAATTTGGTATGAACCCTGTTCTTACACTTGCCAAAGGAATTTCCAAGTCTATTCCATTATTTTTCATGAGCAAAGTTGTCCCTGGCTGTAAAAAAAAAACTAATAGGTTCCTTTGTAGCACAAACAACACATCTGCTCCTCTTCCATTGCTAGAAAAAAAACAACTCTCCTTTACACATTCCTTCTAGCAACAACAAAATCTATTAATTTTCTTATATGATGATTTAGAACCACTTTTGTCAGTAGTGAAACGTCGAAAGCTTGCCTGTTTTGGGCATGTAACTCGTCATGACTCCCTTTCGAAAACGATCCTCCAGGGAACAGTCGAAGGTAAACGGAGAAGAGGAAGGCAAATAAAATCCTGGGCTGATAACATCAAAGAATGGGCAGGACACGGTTTTTCCACACTTGTACGCATTGCTGAGGATAGAGAGCAGTGGAGGACCCTGTCTGCTGATGCTTCCACCATGGCACCCCTACGACCCATGACGGGTTACTGGTTGAGATGATGATGATATGATGATTTCCTTGAACTAACACAACAGACAGCAGTCCGCATATCACCAAGATCAGTATGGGGATTATAACTCCTCCTGTGGCATCATTTCTAAAATACTATGTAATTCTAGGATATGTGCAGCCTGTGACACCTAAACTATTAGAGAACTAGGCTGACAGATTGGCAAAGGAAGGTGGAAAGCTACCTGAGCCTGGTACAAACATAACTTTCGAAGAGGCAAAGAGTTTTATCAGAATCAGGTACAGAAACAAATAGGATGCAGAGCATCCAGGACACACAAAATGATGCATACTATCAGCTCAATAGAAGAGAACAAGTGGTAATCTTCAGACTCCGCACGGGCCACAACAGATTGGGATACCATCTATTCAACAAGCTAAAGATAGAAACTACCGATGAATGTAACTGTGGCACAAATAAAATGGCTGCTGAACATTTGCTTCAAAGATGCCCGGCATATGAGGAGCATAGAAAGCACACATGGCCATCACCAGTACCATTCCTAGAAAAACTCTATGGAGGTACAAATAGCCTCAAGCTGACCACTGTCTTTCTTTGAAAATATTCAAGTAGACGCTTGAGAGTGTACCAAGAAGAAGAAGAAGCATTAGAGAACTCGGGAACTTTGTCACTGTGTACACAATTTGTTTACTTACTAGGGAACTCAGGAACTTTGTCACTGTGTACACAATTGTTTACTTATATACTAGGGAACTCAGGAACTTCGTCACCTGTCACTGGGACCCATGCATATTCAGCTTCAGCCCTCAACACATATTCAAATTGTTATGCCAGGTGGAACTGCCCCAAAATCTACCCAGTTGGTTTGCAGACAAGGCAATCCAGTCATACAACCGCAGCAGATTTTACTCCAGGTAAATTCTTGTTTAAAAATGTACATTCACTTCTATCAAATGTTGTACATTCACTTCTATCAAAATGTTGTACACTCAACACTATAAAATGTTGTATATTCACATCTGTCAAGTGTTGTACATTTACTTCTGCCAAATTTTGGAAGTTCACTTATGTCAAATGTTGTATATTCACTTCTATGATGTGCTGTACATTTGCTTCTATTAGATGTAAATTCATTTCTATCACTTGTTGTACATTCACTTCTATTGAATGTTGTACATTCATTTCTATCAAATGTTATGCATTCACTTCTATCAAATGTTGTACATTCATGTCTATGAAATGTACAGTCACTTCTGTCATATGTAATACATTCACATGAATCAAATGTTGTACATTGATTTCTGTGAAATGTACATTTGCTTCTATCAAAAATTGTACACTCACTTCTGTCATATGTTGTACATTCACATCTATGAAATGTTGTGTATTCACTTCTGTCAATGTACATTCACTTCTATCAAATACACATTCAATTCTGTATCATTTCTATCAATTATTGTACATTCCTTTCTATGATATGTTTTACAATCTCTTGTGTGAAATTTTGTACAACCACTTCTTTGAATTGAGATAAATCCGGAGTCCCTGAGGCAGTCTAATGTTGATTCAACATTATTCTGGCAACATCGTTGGTACCAAACTGTATCGTCTACTGCCGTTCCTTTGGACCTACCGGCTACGTGGAAGGGGGAACATGCTGCATGAGTAACAGCTTGATCTCTATATAACTGTTCCTAAGCTCGAGCTCCGGAGAGGACATTCCAGCTTTACCCTATAATGTCTGCACAACACGGGAAGTAACAGTTACCGGTTATATGCATTTCGCCCAGCTGGCTCCAAAGGCTACTTCCAGCAGTGGAAGAGTTTCTAGGAGGTCAGATGGCTGACTGTTTGACCTCACAAAGCTGAAGGCAAAAGCACAGATCACAAGGGTCACTAAAAGAGACATGTTGTTCGCCGACGATGCTGCAGTCGTCACTCAAAGTCAACAGGAGCTTCAGAGCTTGATGAATCGCTTCTCTCAAGCGTGCAAGGACTTGGGACTCACAATAAGTCTTAAAAAAAATATATGTGCTAGATCAGGATGTGGATGTTGCACCAGATATTACTGTTGATAACTATGAATTGGCAGTGGTGCACCACTTCACATACCTGGGGTCTACCATCAACGACAGACTCTCTCTGGACACAAAAAGTGACAGCTGCATTGGCAAAGCTGCATCTTTATCCTCCACACATGCATTTTTGGGGAACTCCAAACTCACAATGAAAACCAAAGCTGCAGTACATAATTCTTGCATCATTAGCATGCTGTGAGCGTAGTATAAGACAGGGAGACATGGACAATCTATGCTAAGCAAGAAAGAAGGTGCAGTGCCTTCCAATTATGGTGTCTGTGCCACGTCCTTGGTATTTCGTGGAAGGACAAAGTGACAAATATCGAGGTGATGCTGGCCTTCAGAGCATGTATACACTGCTAGACAGCACAGACTACGCTGGCTTGGCCATATCCGCTGCATGGACGATGATCACATCCCCAAAGATATTTTCTATGGACAACTGGCAGATGGCAAAAGAACAGTTGGGCGACCACAGCTGATGTTCAAAGATGTGTGCAAAAGAGACATGAAGGCACTGGACATAAACCAGCAACCTGGTAGAATGAAGCTGCCAGTTACAACAAGTGGCGATGCTGTCACAACAAGCAGGAGAAGAAAAAACACACCAAAGGAAGCACCAGAAAAAAAGCAGCTGAGGGCTATCACCTCAGGGGAGCTTTCCCATTGTCAGTTATGACTGAAGAAGGCTACTACTACTACTACTACTACTACTACTACTACTTCTACTACTACTACTACTACTACTACTACTACTACTACTACTACTACTACTACTACTACTACTACTACTACTACTACTACTACTACTACTACTACTACTACTACTACTACTACTACTACTACTACTACTACTACTACTACTACTACTACTACTACTACTACTACTACTACTACTACTACTACTACTACTACTACTACTACTACTACTACTACTACTACTACTACTACTACTACTACTACTACTACTACTACTACTACTACTACTACTACTACTACTACTACTACTACTACTACTACTACTACTACTACTACTACTACTACTACTACTACTACTACTACTACTACTACTACTACTACTACTACTACTACTACTACTACTACTACTACTACTACTACTACTACTACTACTACTACTACTACTACTACTACTACTACTACTACTACTACTACTACTACTACTACTACTACTACTACTACTACTACTACTACTACTACTACTACTACTACTACTACTACTACTACTACTACTACTACTACTACTACTACTACTACTACTACTACTACTACTACTACTACTACTACTACTACTACTACTACTACTACTACTACTACTACTACTACTACTACTACTACTACTACTACTACTACTACTACTACTACTACTACTACTACTACTACTACTACTACTACTACTACTACTACTACTACTACTACTACTACTACTACTACTACTACTACTACTACTACTACTACTACTACTACTACTACTACTACTACTACTACTACTACTACTACTACTACTACTACTACTAACTACTACTACTACTACTACTACTACTACTACTACTACTACTACTACTACTACTACTACTACTACTACTACTACTACTACTACTACTACTACTACTACTACTACTACTACTACTACTACTACTACTACTACTACTACTACTACTACTACTACTACTACTACTACTACTACTACTACTACTACTACTACTACTACTACTACTACTACTACTACTACTACTACTACTACTACTACTACTACTACTACTACTACTACTACTACTACTACTACTACTACTACTACTACTACTGTGAAATATTGTCCATACTGTGTATTAGAATTAATGTCTTTGTACTACGGGCAAACCCATAGGTGCTCAGTCTCCTTCAAGAAATGTCGAAGGGTATGAATACTACTCGCCTGATGCATCCTCTCATACATTCATCTCTGCTGGTCTTACATAATTTGATGCCAAATTCCAGCAATCTTAGCCTTGATGTCATTCTCTAATAGGTGATCATTAATTGCCCTCAGTATCACTCCCTTTACCTGTGTGTTACCGGGGCCCGAAAGGGGAGCAAAGAATAGTAACACTGTTCCCTGCCAAGCATGTCGTAGAAAGCGACTAAGGAGGGTTGGGCATGGGGCCGGTTACCCCATCCTGTAAAAAATTTAAACCACAAAAAACTTCAACAAACATGGACAAGTCAATTAAAGAAAATAAAACACAGCCATCCAAGACAGGGGAAGGTCCTCTCGCAGGGAGGCATATGATGCAACACAGAGAAAGCTGAAAGGAGTCTGTGTTGCTGACTAACCTTCTTTCTTCTAGGAGAACTTCCAGATTTGGCACCTGGAATGTTCAGACATTAAACGAACAAGGGAAAGTGGCACAAGTAGCAGCAGAGATGAGGGAATATAAAATCGAGGTTCTGGGACTGTGTGAAACAAAGTGGAAAGTGGAAGGGGGTAGACAGGAAGATATTCATCACAGGTGAATTGGTGCTGTCCTCAGGACATGAAGATGAAAGTTCACACCACAGTGAAGGGGTAGCTCTTATCTAAAGAAGCACAGAAAGCACTCATTGAATGGGAAGCTGTTGGATCTAGAATAATAACAGCTACTTTTAAAACAGCTAAACAGAAAATAAATGTAAATGTCATCCAATGTTATGCACCAAATAATGACAAAGAAGAGTCTGTGAAAGAAGCATTTTATACTAGACTACAGGAAATTATGGAAAAAGTAAAAAGAAGAGACATCACAATTTTGATGGGTGACATGAATGCAAAGATAGGTACAGTCAACACCGGCTTTGAAGAAGTCATGGGAAAACAGGGGCTAGGAATAATGAATGAAAATGGGAAACTTTTCTCAAACTTCTGTGCTTCAAATCAACTGGCTATAGGAGGAAGCATGTTTCCACATAAGAGAATACACAAGGCAACATGGATATTATCAGACCATAGAACAGAAACAAGGGTGAAACAAGGCTGTATAATGTCACCACTACTTTTTGGAATAGCTATTGATTGGGTTATGAAAAACTATACCCACAACGAACAATTAGGTATAAAATGGACAGATGGAAAGTCCCTGGAAGACCTCGATTTTGCAGATGATTTAGCATTCTTAAGTCCAACACCCAGACAGGCCCAAGAAGCAGTAAATAATCTGTGTCATCTCTCGGTTAAAATAGGTCTCCAAATAAATGCCTCTAAAACTAAAGTTATGAACTTTTCTAACGAGACCTTCGATATCATCCTGAACGGGGAAAAACTACAGAAAGTTGAAAGTTTCAATTATTTAGGCAGTAAAATGACTCAGGATGGTGACACAACAAGAGAAATTCATACTAGAATTGCTTTGGCAGCTAGCGCCTTCAATAGATTATCTAACATTTGGAAATTACGATCACTGAATATACATACCAAGCTTCGTCTGTTTAATTCGAATGTTATCTCAGTGTTAACATACGGCTGTGAAAGTTGGAAAATCACAAAATCATTGGAGAACAAGCTGAATACATTCGAGAATAAATGTCTTAGAAAACTCATGAACATCAGTTGGAAAGAATTCAAGACTAATCGACAAATAAGAGAAGACTCTAAGCAGAAATATGTCTCCGACTATATAAGGAAAAGACGATGGTCATATATCGGTCATGTCCTACGAATGCAAAACAACAGAATACCACTACAGGCGCTCACTTGGGTTCCTGAGGGTAAGAGGAAAAAAGGAAGACCAAAAGAAACACTTAGAAGAACAATAACAAGAGAAGGAAGAACGTTGGGCCTAAATAATGTGCAAGAGTTGAGAGGAGTGGCGTCACAACGAACAACCTGGAGAGCAATGGTTTCTGCCTTATGCGCCGTGTTTGGTGCTTAAAGAATTTATTATTATTATTATTATTATAGAACAGAAAGTCAGATTGATCATATATGCATAAACAAGAAGTTTAGATCATCATTGCAGGATGTAAAGGTATATAGAGGAGCAGATGTGGCATCAGATCACCATCTTCTGATAGCCAAAGTAAAAATAAAACTCAAGAGATATGCAACAATGCAAAATTATAGACAATTTAATGTAGGACATCTAAGAAATCAAGAAACAAGAGACAAATTTGCGGTCACAATATCCAACAAATTCCAAGTGCTCCAACAGCTGGAAGATGCAGAGAATACAGAAGACTATTGGCAGCAAATCAAAACGGTATGGAGTGAGACATGTGAAGAAATACTGGGGAAAAGGGAACGACAACAAAAAGCATGGATAACAACAGAAACCATCAATAAGATAAAAGACAGGAAAAAGCAGATTTAAACACAAGCAAAACCAGAAGTTCCAAAGCCAAAGCTCAAGAAGTGTACACAGAAGCAAACAAAGAAGTAAAAAGAAGTATCAAAAGAGACAAGAGGAAGTATATTGAGGAGTTGGCAAGAGAGGCAGAAGATGCTGCAGCCAAAGGGAATATGAGAGAACTGTATAACAGCACAAAGAAGCTAACGGGGAAATACAAGCAAACAAGTTGCTTCATAAAAGACAAGAATGGAAAACTGCTCAGCAATATACAAGAGCAAATGAAGAGGTGGACAGAATATTTTGAGGACCTTTTTAATAGACCAGCTCCACAAAACCCCCCGGACATTCAGCCAGCAGAAGAAGAGCGACAAATTAACAGTGAAAGACCAACGAAGGAAGAAATAAAGAAAGCCATAAAGCTTCTAAGAGATGGAAAAGCGTCTGGACCTGATGGCATTCCAGCAGAGGCCATCAAAGCAGATATCGACACGGCTACAGAGATGTTACATAAATTACTTGGTAAAGTCTGGGAAAAGGAAGAGATACCAGCAGAATGGAAGGAAGGATATCTGGTTAAGTTGCCTAAGAAGGGAAATTTACAAGAGTGCACAAATTATAGAGGAATAATGTTACTTTCAGTGCCAGGAAAAGTATTAAACAGGATTATCCTTGAAAGATTAAAAGAGTCCATAGACAAGAAACTGAGAGATGAACAAGCAGGTTTTCGACAAAACAGATCATGTACAGACCAGATAGCCACTTTGAGAATAATAGTTGAACAAAGTCTGGAATGGAATTCACCACTATACATCGGATTTGTGGACTACGAAAAGGCATTTGACAGTGTAGACAGAGAATCACTTTGGAAATCGATGAGGCATTATGGAGTTCCCCTGAAGATCATTAATTTAATAAAGAAAGCATATGAAGACATGACATGCAGAGTTCTTCATGAAGGACAGCTTGCAGAACCGTTTGGGATAAGAACAGGAGTGCGACAGGGATGCCTCTTGTATCCATTTCTTTTCTTACCCTTTAGCACGCTGCGGGCGACATGTGTCGCCAAAAAAAACATTGTTCTGACAGCTGGAGGCACCGTGTGTCGCCTTACGGATTTCATCGTTTCTAGCATGAGGACTTGTGTACACGTGATTTCAGCCCCGGATGTTAAGTTCTAATGTTATTTTCAAGAGAGCTAGCTTCCGTTTCCGATCTTAAAAAAGCGATGGGAGTATCCGCATTTATTTTTTGTAAATTTTTTAAATCGAAATGAATCGGCATCAACATGCAGCCATTTTGCTCTAATTTTATTGGATTCTGACGCCATGCGGTGGGGATAAGATTTTTGTCTTTATAAGCGCTGATATCGTTTCTCAGAATATGTTTGATGGCTGAGATGGAAACGAAAGTAAAATGGCCTTTCAAGTATGTATAATGTTAGGGGTTAGGACTAGGAATATCGGAAAGATTTAGAATTTCGGCCGAATGTCACAGCTGACGAGAGCGTTTGTTGTTTTGCTACTGATGATGGGTGTAACGAAAAGATCGTCATTTGATTTGTATTGGTCTATTGGTCAAATGACTTTCATTGAGATGCAAGGGATATGGACCCTTCGTTTGCTGGTTATTTTTTTAAATTTTTTTTTAATTTTAAAATTAAAAAAAAAATATTTTTTTATTATTTTAAATTTTTTTTTCGTTTTTTTCATCTTTCCTTTCCTCTCTTCCTATCACATCTAATATGTACACAAACAAATTTTATATCATCAGATTCACCATTCATTTATTTATATAAATTCCAAAAATGATAGCAATTGACCAAGAAACACAAAAACTATAGACATTAAGGGTCACCCACTATAGAAACGGGACGCTGTGAAAAAGAATGCAGCTGCAGGCGAAAATTTTCGCCAAAGAATGCAGCGTGCTAAAGGTTAATAGCAATAGACTGGGTTATGAGAACATCGACAACACACAACAGAAATGGAATCCAGTGGACTCTGACTAAGCAGTTGGATGATCTGGATTTTGCTGATGACTTAGCTCTTCTGTCCCATAACCGTAATCAGATGCAGGACACATTGAAAACACTCGATGAGAGGTCACAGCAATTGGGTCTTAAAATACACAGGAAAAAGACAAAGATAATGAGAATAAATGCAGATAATGATAACAGGGTTGAACTTGAAGAAGCACCAATACAAGATGTAGAATCATACACATATCTTGGCAGTAATATAGACAAAGTTGGAGGGACAAACAGTGATATCAAAATAAGAATACAAAAAGCAAGAGGAGCTTTCATTGCATTGGGAAATATATGGAGATCAAGAGAAATCGGATCCAAAACGAAAATAAGAATCTTCAACTCAAATGTGAAATCAGTCCTATTGTATGGCTCTGAAACATGGAGAACAACAAAGACAACTACCAAAAAGCTAGACTTTCATAAATGGGTGCTTGCGTAGAATAGAGGGATTAAAATGGTATGACAAGGTTACCAACGTGGAACTGATGACAAGAACTAGACAAGTGCCAGTGGAACAAGAGATGAGAAGAAGACGATGGCGATGGATAGGACACACACTGAGGAAACCTGTTGATAGCATTACAAGGCAGTCCTTGTTCTGGAACCCCCAGGGCAAGAGAAGCAGAGGTAGACCAAGAAGCACATGGAGAAGAGAGCTGGAAACAGAGGTGAAAATGATATGGAGAAGGTGGAAAGAACTTGAGATGATGGCACGTGACAAGAGGACTTGGCATGTGTTTGTTGAAGGCCTATGCTCCTTTGGGAGTGGAGAGTTATGAATGAATGAATCACTCCCTTATCGTTTTCACGTGCACCTTCTATGGGTGCTCTTGAAGCTAGTCTGTCAGCTCTTTCATTGCCATGTACGCCTGCATGACCAGGACAGTAGATCCACACCAGTTCCTAAAGATTTGAGGCTTCTATGGGGGTTTTCCATTCATGCCGGAGCCATCCACTTTGGACCTTCAAAAGCATGGGGTTTGAGATTCAATAACTTCCCTTGTTAATGAAGTCTCAGACAGCCATTTTCAGGCTGCAGTAGTTGCCTCTACCTCCATTCTCATGATGGAGGTAGTTATGTAAGCCCCGCTGTGTGCAGCGACGATTCTGCCCTTTACTCTAGCAGAAAAGCCTAACCCTGATTTCTCACCACGGATCACAAACAGATCAGTATACACAATGGCATCAGTTCTGCACTCTCTGCCAAGGCTGATGATGACTTGTTGGTAGTTTGTCCAGTTCTCACCTGACTTACTCCACTCTTCTTCCTTGAATATTTTTAACTGTGGTCACCTAATAATTGCCTCTACCTGTGCCATCCATGACATCCCCCTCTTTATTCTTGCTCTTTTGATATTAGCTACATTCCCATGCAGGGGATGCCTTTTGTCCGTGGTTACTCGCATATAAGCTTTTGCCTGGGCCATCGCATATCTGGATCTAATTAACAGCAATCCAAGCATTGCCATATCGTCACAATGGGGGTATCTCCAAAGTTCATACATTCCCGCTCACTTTTGAATGATATTTTGACTATTGCTTAGTTGTTTAATCTTTCACCTCAAACACCTCGAGTATTCACCATCGTTCATCTATAATTTCCTGCAAAGACCATACAGATGTTTAAACTCAGCTTACCCTCGCTCACAAATTCAAACAGGCAGCCTAGCTCCCTGAGGAACATATGTTACTGAGACCCATACCACAAAACAATTATTAACACCTAATATTGTTCCTGCTTCCAGAGATTATCAAAAATATCTGGTCATCTTGTTTCATTCTTTCTTCATAGGTTCAGGACAACTCAAATGGATCCCAGGTATTTGCCATCCCAGCTGGTAGCTTGAATACATTGCAAACTGCAGGCCAGATCCTACCTCACGTACTGAACCATTTTATACCTCAACAAAATGGCCAGGTTGGCTCACAAGTTTGCAGCACTGAAGACTCACAACCTATTGGTACACAGATCCTGGGTCAACTCACTTACCAGCAGCTGAGTGAAAGTGTTCAAAATTTAGTTACTAGCAATGTTGGTGTTGTTTCAGAAATTGTCCAAGAAGCCATGAGCAGCAAAAATGAGCCACATGTAACAATTTCTTCACAAGAACAGCAGGTTTAGAACATTATTGTTTGCCATTACAGTGGACAATGAAATTTGGTTGTTCAACACAAATGTAAAATCCATCCTACTTTATGGTTTGGAAATGGGACTTGTTACCAGATGCCAAGATTATATTATAACATTCAAGCTTCCTTTTATATATGCTTCCATTGCTTCTTGCGAATCATACGGCCAAATGTACACACTAACAGACCTATGGAGGACAACCATGATAACAGCCAGTACAGTTGGAGGTTCAAGTGAGGAAGTGGAGGCTGACAGGACGTAACAACCAACCAGCGTAATCAGACATGTCCTTGAGTGGAAACCAAAAAAAAAAAAAAAGTTGGAAGGCCAACGAGAGCCTGATGATAATTGCTAGAAGAGACAGCTAAAGCAGTTGGAATATTAATGCCAGAGCTGGAACACTTCACATTTATAACAGGGGGGAGAGAAGAGTAGCAGTTGTAACTGGAGATCAATAGATAAGGATCCTCAAGCAAGTAAAGCTTTATTGCCACAGCTGAAGACAGTCCAGAGAAGAAATCAGTTATGGAGCCAGAGTTACAGCCCCATGTTCGTGCAGGAGCAAAAGGGAGTTGTACGACAAGAAGGTGACATTCACGTTTGGATACATATTATAAGATATCTGGACACATGCTTGTTCAAGAATAAAAAGCCAGAAGGATATGGGTAGGGGGCCATACTGCCAAGAAAGCTTATCATTAATATAGTCAGCTAGCCAGACCTTAATGGAATCTACAAGGACAGAGGAGGATGTGGTGAGCAAGAATTACCTGAAAAAGATAGATGAGAGCAAAGATGTTCTGAGACAAAGTGAAGAAGCAAAATAGAACATAGAGAATGTTGAAAGTGTCCAATGCCTTGTCTGGAACCAAATGATAAACTTGAAGTCAAGTGAAATAAGTTGTTTTTTTTTTTTAAACTGAATCAGTTTTTTATAATGATGTCCCGGGAACATCAGGAACTTTGACACTTCATAGAGCTAGGACAAATAGCAGTTGTTACTATTTGTGTGAATAAGAATAATTAAATTACTATTCTGACAGATAAGGATAATAAGCAGTAAGTGGTGATAGAATTGTGACGACATTTAAAACACAGATAATTCATCATTGCTACATCTCAGTGTCATTTGAATGTTTATTAAAACTCAGTTTTGTTTATCCATTAAGGATTTTAAAGTTTCCTTTTTTAATCGAGTCCCTATTTAGAATCTCCACAATAATGAACTTCCATGTTGATTATCTATGGCTTTGTTCTTGTTGCTGGCCTTGTATATTCACACCTCAGAAATATGTCACACTATTGTTTTCTTCAAAATGATGTCGCTCAATGTCTGGTGATGTCTATGTTAATTAGACCATGTCCTTATTCCTGTGAGCATGTTTTCGCTTGAAATGGTTGTGTAAAGTCAGCCATAAAGCTTTCTGAATGACCAGAGCTACACTGGAGGATCATGTCCTCTTTGACTGCATTACATTTGTAAGCTGAACCTGGTTTGTCCATGTGTGTGATGGAGTATTTCATGATGATTTTTGTGGCTGGCGAGGGAACGTCTCATACACCCAACAAAAGTCAGATACATCAGCTACCATTCCCACATCAAAAGTCGTCTGCAGTGAGTCTCCATCATCTCATTTTGCCTTGATTGTACACTGTAATAGACTTTTCCCAGTACATTTCTTAATGCTATCTTCCCACTTATAGCATTGTCTTCTTTGTTTATCTTTAATGTTTACGTCGATTATGACTTTAAAAAACAAGTGTTATATTGAATCCAATTGTTATCTTATCCATGAATTTTAACAGAATCATTGTTCATGTGATCAGATAGAACCAACACCAAGCTACAACCTACAATACTGGGCTGTGGTCACCTTTTACTTGAAAATATTGTAGATCAGATAGAACCAACACCAAGCTACAATACTGGGCTGTGGTCACCTTTTACTTGAAAATATTGTAGATCAGATAGAACCAACACCAAGCTACAATACTGGGCTGTGGTCACCTTTTACTTGAAAATATTGTAGATCAGATAGAACCAACACCAAGCTACAATACTGGGCTGTGGTCACCTTTTACTTGAAAATATTGTAGATCAGATAGAACCAACACCAAGCTACAATACTGGGCTGTGGTCACCTTTTACTTGAAAATATTGTAGATCAGATAGAACCAACACCAAGCTACAACCTACAATACTCAGCTGTGGTCACCTTTTACTTGAAAATATTGTAGATCAGATAGAACCAACACCAAGCTACAACCTACAACACTGGGCTGTGGTCACCCTTTACTTGAAAATGTTATTGTACAATCTCATAAGCAGTCAGTCATACGTATGATCTGCCTTTTCAACTCCAGATGTGCTCATCCCGTATATGATGTTGCTTATTGCACTAATTTCACTTTTTTGTGTGTAAGTTTCTAGTTTTGAGCAATGTGCATGTCATACAAGGTTATTATGTTTAAACACATAGAGGTTATCATCATGCTGGCCTAGTAATATTAGAAATATGCTCGATGCTAGGAAGATTCAAATGATTTTGAGATTACAGGGGATTTTTTACAGAATCTTTGTATATCCTCTGTTAAGAATAATTGAATTATTCAGTCGTTTCTTCTTCTTTGATCCTTAGCCGCCGACCGTCAAAGCAGTCATTGGCCATCACGCCTAGTGGCGTCTCGTAGGGCAACAACAAATTGATTCCACTTTGCTCGGTCGGCGGCCATCCTTCATACAGTGCCCCAACTCTGGTTCATTCTTTGCATCTCAGCCTCCACCAGGTTGTTTTTGGTCGGCCTCTCTTTCGTTTTCCTTCAGGGGTCCAAAGCAGTCCTCTTAGACTGCCCTCTGTTGTCTGGCGCATCACCTAGTCTATGACTGTTAAAAATAGAGTGGTTGATAAGGGGCATCCCTGTCGTACTCCTGTCTTCACCTCAAAGGTTAGGTTGCTCTGCCCAACACTACACGTAAAGTTGGCATAGTGGCTTTTTATGATTGACACTACGCAGCTTGGAATTCCATAAGCCCTCAGTATTTTCCATAAACTGTCCCTATGCATGCTGTCAAAAGCCTTTTCAAAATCAACTAAATTAATGTACAGCTGTCTTTGCCATTCTGAGCACTGCTCTATAATGTTCCTGAGAGTGAATATATGATCTACACATCTTCTGTTCTTTCTAAATCCTGCTTGTTCTTTCCTCAGTTTGTGGTCTACTGCTTTTGAAATTTTTTGTATAATTGTCCTGCCTAGTATTTTGCTGGGAACTGAGAGAAGAGTGATTCCTCTCCAATTATTGCAGTCTGCAAGATCTCCCTTCTTGGGCAATTTGACAATTATTCCTTTGTTCCACTCTGATGGTGTTGACCCCGTTTTCCAGACTTGTGCAAATAGTGGTTCTAATAGTTCTGCTGCTAGCTCAGGGTCTGTCTTAAATAGCTCTGCATTTAAGTTATCATGGCCAGGAGCTTTTCCGTTCTTGAACCCTTTGATTGCTGTGATGATTTCTTCTTTTCTTGGAATGTCTGTATTTACATCTAGATCGTTTTCAGCCTCAGGAACATTCAGTTGTGTCTCTAGTGGTTCCTTGTTCAGAGTTTCTCTGAAGTGCTCTGCCCATCTTGTTTCATGTCCCTCTGCTGTCGTGATGAGATTTCCTTGCTTATCTCTTACTAATGTAATATTGTTTGCACCTCGTTTTCCGCTAACGAATTTAGTTATTTTGTATACTGTATTCAGTCGTTTGCCAAGTTTTTAACATATTGCCTGGGGTAAGAGAACTTGGTATGACAAAGTCACAAATGTGGAGTTGAAGACAAGAACCAGACAAGTGCCAGTGGAACAAGAGTTGAGAAGAACACGCTGACGATGGATAGGACACACATTGAGGAAACCTGTTGATAGCATGACAAGGCCCTTATTCTGGAATCCACAGGGAAAGAGGCAGAGGTAGACCAAAAAACACATGGAGAAGAGAACTGGATACAGAGGTGAAAATGATGAAGAAAACATGAAAAGACCTTGAGCGGATGGCATGTGACAGAACTTGGCATGTGTTTGTTGAAGGCCTATGCTCCTTGAGGAGCTAAAAGGTATTGATTGATTGAAGAGAACTTGTTTGCAGTTGTTAAACAGGAATTTTCATCTCCATCCTGCTTAGAGAGCTGTTATGAATGGGTTTTGTTATTATAGAGTGTGTGGTTGATCAAGATTCTTGGTTCATAACTGACCTCTATGTTGAACGTTGTGCTGATGAGATCTTGTGAAATGACATGGGGTTTGTGCAAGAACTATCAAATCATAAAGCGACCTCCAACGACTTGTGGAATGGGTCCACAGATAACAGCATGTTTATTTAGATGTAGCATCACAAAATGTTCATGGCAAAGTGGGATTACATACATATATTGAATCTCCTACAGTCTTTGATACATCGTCTCATATCTGGCCTATTTACTAGAGGTGCCGATAACGGTTAACACCCAAGTATTGAAAACCAGAATATGGAGATAATTATTATTGATTGCTCCCATAAAGATTCCTCTGCATAAAACTCATCGAACTTTAAATTAGGTACCACAAAGTGCCTGCTTCGAGCTGTTGAAAGTGGAGAAAACTGAGGGAAATTCGTCAAGTTTAAGTCGTCACTGTCCCTTTTCTATTAAGCGGATTGTAATAAAATGTATATCACGATACTCTTTATCTTCTTCTCTTTTGAAGTGTATTAATTTTAAAAAAATAAAAGCTATTGAAGTATTTTTTTACTAATAAAAACAAACAGCAGCGTTACGCGTAGTTTGCTACAGACTCCGAACCTTTTCGTCTCACCCCACTTCATTCAAATGAGGGTCGCTCGACCGCCAAACCACTAATTTGCACACTGTTTTCACAACTTTTAGGGGGAAAAGTGTATTTTTAGTTTCATATATTGCAAACTGTAGAAAACAAAGTTTAAAACGTTGATATCTTGAAGTGAAGTTGAAATTTTACCAAATTTGACATTTTAAATGGTGTTATAATTGTTTGCAATGTATGAGAAGATTTGGGAGCCATTTTCCTTTATTCGTGTGAAATTTTAAAGACTTCTGATATTTGGCGGTCGAGAGAATTGATTTTGAGTAAGTTCTGTGTCCCTCAAGTTAGGCCTAGAATTTTAGCGAAGGATGCAGAGCGAGGCTGCTTCATGGGCCGTGATAACTCCCGATGTCATCAAGATCGGGACGCCACTTATATTGGCTCTTGTTCAAACATCATCACATCTTCTGATTTGAGGTTAACTATACGTAAGTATATCACTTATTAACAATGTTTTGAACTTCAAATGTAAAATTTACTATAGTTTTAATATTATTTAGCAATTTAACACGATTGCACAGTTTGTATAACAGCGTGGATTGAATGTGTTATCACCGCTTCAGACATTCGCACATCAATCTAATTTTTTCAAGAGCTTGAAAAGCTAAGAAAGTTACCAATTTGAATAAAAAATGCATGTTTTGATTAATTGGTAATTAAATGGTTTCTTTTGCAACATAATAGGGTGAATTATGATCTCAAAAGCAAATGATATCGCGAGGCCCAATGCCAACATATCGAGTCAAGGCTAGGAAACCGGACAATGTCATAATTAAAGTAGCGGATTCTGTACTGAAATGTCCGGACTAGTCTTAAAATTCCCCGAAAAGAAGATATATAATATATATATATATATATATTTTTTTTTAATTAAGGATGAAAAATATCCCGTTCAACCTCTGATGGGTTATAATTAGGATACATATTGTTTTCAATTCCAAATAATATGAAGAAAAAAAAATCAAGAAGAAACTCTGAACAAAAACAAGCCATTAATAGTAATAGCACATGTAATTCTCTATATATGTTATTAAAAAAAATAATAACTTCTGGAATTTTATTGTTCCAGATGACTCCTACTATGATGCTATGAAAAACCATTTTTAATGACTGGGAAGGGTTGCCGTCCAAAGGTGCCAGCTGTCAATCTGACAAACAAGGTCCTTGCACAACTTTATTATCTGAAGGAGGATGGGAATGCAACATGGCTTGAGGTAGACTGCTTGTGGTTTTTTTTTTTTCCTAAAGCTACAGACCACAAAGTAACACACTACAAACAGATAAAAAAGTGAAATGGAGAAGAGGAAGGAGCAGATAAAATATAAGTAGAGAATGCAAGAGTGATGACGAAGAACCCAAAACATAGACTGGAATGGAAAAAACGGAGTAAAGAGTCAGAGAGGGCAGTCAAAGAAAAAATTAAACAGCGAATAACTGACAACAATAGGAGGAAAAAAGAGAAAGATATTAAAAATGCAGAGAAGAAGATAGAGTTATATAACACAATCATAAGCCAAGGGGGTCTGTGCACCACAAAGCAGGATGTGGATAAAATTTGTAAAGGACGAAATGCCCTTAGAAATCTTAAGGCTCAGTTAAGATACTTACTTACTTAGTCGTTCCCCTTCTACTGTGAGGTGTAGAGGTAAGATACAGATAATTAATATTGAATGATAAGGACATTAATATTAAATGATAAGGACATTAAACTATCAGGAAATATCAAAGAATTGTATTTTGGACTTCTGAAGCATTTAGGTTGTGAGGCGTCATTGTCCTCTCATAGGGAAAGAGTGCGCCATGATCATTCTTCTCCAGTTAAAAAATGTCTTTTTAAATGCTAATAACCAGTTGTTTTAAAAAAATATAGCGTTTAGATGTTGCTAATTATTGTTCAGATGTTGTTAATTATTGCCTAAAATTTTTTTTAATGAAATATGGACAGTATCTTAAAAAAAAAAATTTTTTTCTTCATTTTCACATTTTTTTTTCTTCCCCTGCGACAAATTGGCCTCTGGACACATTTTAAAAAATTATACAAGAACAAATAGATGTTTAAATCCTCTGAAAAAAATTGAGATATATTTGTGTAGTATGCAGATCACGGCTGTTTGCCAGCGATCTTTTAGTTGTTTCCCTTTTTTCCCCCGACTGCGCTATTTATAGCTATCTTGACAGAGTCACGTGGTCAAGTTCCTAACGGGAAGAAAATGTGGCGATGTTTACTTTTGATAGGGCTTAATTAATGCTTTTAGGCTACTTTATTATTATAAATACCGGCTTTAATTTTGCGTAAAGCTAGACTAGAAATGTTAAGAGTAAATTTTAGAACAAGAACAAACATTTTATCACAATTAGAACAGAAGATATAATAGTCTGAAATAGTGTAAAATTTACGTTTTTTTTACATTTTGTTATGGTTTGTTTCTAATGCAATTTACACTAAAACGGTCACAATCAACATGCATAACAAATTACAGAAATCAAAAGTAGAAAACCCGCAGAAAATGGATATCAAAGATTTGTTTTGGTTTCATGCGTCAAACATTAATTATTGAAAGTTTAAATTGCAAGTCCACATTTATTACCTTAAAATAACACACCCAATTGTCCCCAAAACATGTTTGAATTGCTTTTATGCCACTTTATTATTATAAATACCGGCTTTAATTTTGCGTAAAGCTAGACTAGAAATGTTAGAGTAAATTTTAGAACAAGAACAAACATTTTATCATAATTAGAACAGAAGATATAATAGTCTGAAATAGTGTAAAATTTACGTTTTTTTTTTTTCTTTACATTTTGTTATGGTTTGTTTCTAATGCAATTTACACTAAAACGGTCACAATCAACTTGCATAACAAATTACAGAAATCAAAAGTAAAAAACCTGCAGAAAATGGATATCAAAGTTTTGTTTTGGTTTCATCCGTCAAACATTAATTATTGAAAGTTTAAATTGCAAGTCCACATTTATTACCTTAAAATAACACACCCAATTGTCCCCAAAACATGAGAGCTAACAATTATCTCAATCATACATCACGATGGTCATGTAAAAATGAGTATGGTCATGAGTAAAACGAAATGTTAAATTTATTAGATAAATAGGTGTACAGTAGAACTCCATTTATCCGAACCCCATGGGACCGAGCATCGTTCGGATAATCAAATGTTCGGATAATTGGATTACATAATGTATCGAGTACATGTACACATATTTCTAAAAATAATTAACCATCACAAGGAAAATACACTATAAAACATATTTGCTTGTACTGTAATAATAATACCCACACTGTATTAGATCACTGTATCACCAAAATCTTTTATTACACTGCAGTGCATGTACTACTTGTATTAATTATTTTTGTTAAGAAAAAGAAATGTTTTCAAAATAACATTACAAACGATTCAAAACCAGGCGCGACTTACGTATATATGTACTTGCACAGATGTAGCCCACTATTTAAAATAATGAGGAATCCTCTTTTGCACCAAACTGGATAGTCTCCTTTTGGCTGCTAAGTCCCGCATTCTCTTCAACAGCAGAAGCTGTGTAGGACAGCTGTCATCTTCTTGCTCGTACCAAGCCATCGCTGTTTCTAGTGCTATAAAGGCCTCTTCAGGACTTGGTCGACGTTTTGGGTTTTCTTCATAATCTACAAGTACATCATGTACTTCTGAGGAGTCTTCGTCATCGGTCACTACATGTATTTGGTTTTCTTCTTGCACAAAAGACAAAATTTCTTCGTCATTCAAAAACTGAAAACCAGAACCATTATCATCTTCTAGCCACATGTGTGCATCATCTTTGTCACAGTCCGAAAATCCGGGCATTGAAACAGTTCCACAACTTCATTTATACAATCATCATTTGTGTCCACTGCAGTAGTTTCATTTCCTCCTTTTTTCTCAAGCAATCTACTCCAAGCCTTGTTGAGATTATCTTGTGACAGGGTGGTCCAAGCATCAGCTAACATATAGCAGCAGTCTTTGAGATTAAGTTTTTTGGAAAACGCCACCACACTTTCTTCATCTTCAGCCAACAATAAACGACGCAGGACTTCCTTCTTGTACATCTTTTTAAGCTTTGCTATAACACCCTGATCCATTGGTTGAATCAGTGCTGTTACATTGGGAGGCAGAAAAATTACTTTAAAATTTGCATCAACTGCATTTAATGTATCCGTCTCTGGATGAGATGGTGCATTGTCCAGTAGAAGAATTACTTTTCCAGTTTTCTTTTCTTGTTCTCTCAACCTCTTCACATTTGGGATGAACTGATTTGTATACCAATCAAGAAATATTTCACTATTCATCCAAGCACTCTTCTGTGCTTTGTAACACAATGGGAGACATGTGTGGTGAAGTGGGATGTTATAAATATTTATAAGGGACTTAGTGTACTGACTGAGATCAGCTGTGAAGGTATATATATATCTAATAAGAGTAGTATATTATATATATAACCTTACTTGCTACCACATATCTATATATCTCAGTCAGAATTATTCTGGAATAGTGTGATGCTACGTTATGTGTCTAGGGTATGAGTATGGTGAAGTGTAAGTCACAACAACAGACAGATAAACAATTTAATTTAATCCACTACTCTTGACAACACTGTGACACTCACATACATATAACACTCTACAAAGATATCTTAAAAGAGTCACTGATAAACTTTCAAATAACAATATGTATTCATTACTGGCATGAATGAATATGTGTCCTGATTCAACTACAAGGGAACCAGGAATCACAATCAATTTAAATTACAAGTTATGTACAGAATGTATTTAATATGAATATTGTAGTGACATATATTATTACAAATGTTCTATGTGTGTCAGTTGTGTAGTAGTAAAATGAGGTAATACTGGTTTTGTTTTGTTCAAGCTCTGTTGGTATTTGTCATCATGACTTCAATAGTTAGTCTTTAGGGACTAGTATTGGAGATGTTCACAGTTCCTGATTTTAAGACAAGTAAATTCCCCTCTTAATGTTAATTTTAAAAAGTCAGTTCAAGATGAGGGGACATAATGTTGAGCTCAGCTGGCCAACTCTGCTTATCTTTAGTGATGGCGGCAGGAAAGGACTCCTCTGCTCGAATTCTCCTCTGGGCTCAGGAGACACCTCACTGATAGCTAAAAAGACCAAGGAGTATGCTGTCCGACTCTGGATTCAGCAAATCTCTGACCAGGTGCTGCTCAGTACCATCAAGACCACTGTCCCTGAAATCAAGAAGGATGTACCTTCTACTTCATAACTAATTTATATTCTCTTTTACACTGATCACAATACAGCACAAACATTGCGTTCAGAGCGTTAGGCCAACAGTCAGCTTCATTTGAAATACTTTATTCCAGTATTACCCTTCTTAATGGTTACTACGCCTCTGCACTTCCAGCATTATTTCTTTCTAGTCAATCATCCAGGTGTCAGTGTACTATTTGGCCATTCCATGCCGTTTTACTTCTCTCCGACACCCTCTGTTCAGGCTGGAGCATTATAGGCTTTACCTCACGTTTGCCACTGAACTACACATATATATACAGGCATAAATCAACAATTCACATTCAATTTTCATTAAAAGATACTGAATGGTTCAAGCTTACCACAATTTCATGGAAATAAACACAGATACGTTGATTAGCAATGAATTCTGGCACAAACTGGCACAAATTCCGTTCTGCCTATGTTCCAGGCTTTTATTTTAGCAAAAATGTGAGCTGGCTTCAACGCACTGTCGCTTTATCAAGCTTATTTGAATTAGTGGTCTCGAACTAACGCTCCCAAGTGTGTATATCAGCGAGACTGGCCAATGAGCCACGTTTCGACAAGTGTTTGAAAAAATGTTATCTTTTCCCGTCTCCCCTAACAACCAAGATAGTATTTATAGCCCGACCAATCGTGGTTAGGCTTTCATTTGTTGCGCTCCAATCAATTTGGAGTTTACATGGTAGGCTATTTATGTAACGTAAGGTTTTTTCAAACACGTTATAAAAAAAATTTTATGAGCAGAAATGATTTTATGCTGTCAGGCACCCCCAATATTTTATTTTGGGTATAATTTATTAATTCCTGGACTATTTGCGTAACGTTTTACATATTATTTGTCAACAAGCCCTAAGGAACCCAAAAATACTAATTTAAAGGAGCTACGTGGCTGCGTTCAAAATATGCAATTTCTTCTACCTCCTGTTTCGAAGATGTGCTGTCTGGGTACTGTTATGTGTTCAAACGTAAACCCATCTAATGTTGTCTTTTCTAATAAGAGTCTGTTATGATTTATAAACCTAACTCTGGGAAAGGGTAGTGTATTTTATCACTGTCCGTCTGAAAAAAAATTAGTGCATGTAGACTTACACGCGTGATGGTAGTAATTGTGTATCGCGCGAAGCGGGTTTAGTGTTCGGCTTTCTGCCTCTCCCTTCTCTTTTTATCCTTTTGTCCATCTGTTCGTTCGTTTTGGTAACGCAGTATAATTAATGTTAGGGTTAATTTAGGTCATTACGCAGTACGTCTCAATGTTTTTCTTAGAAATGCAGCACACGTTTCATTGAAGAAGGCGGGTAATAATACAGTAAGCTTTTATATCAACGTGAAAGCGTTACAATTTGCAGACGAAGCAGAAAACAAGGGGGATTTCGAGTACATTCTTTGTGACAGCACTGTCATTTTACCATTGCTCTTCTCTTTATTAATTTTATTTGTTAGGCTTCATATTTACCTAATAATTTATATATGTGGATTAGAATATTTCATGACACCTCCCCTCTTAAAACAGACATTATATGTCAGTCCTTTATTCTATATACACATAGAGAAATTTATTATTATTTCTGGGGTTTACGGTGATTCTCATCACACGGATGGCGGCTTAAAAAATCCGCTCCCAGATTGGTTTTTCCAGATATATATTCAATGCTAAAATTATATGGAGCCAGAAGCAAAGACCATCGGAGTAACCTAGAGTTCTCATGCTTAGCCTGTGCTAAAAACGATAAAGGTTTGTGGTCAGTTTGCAACTTAAATGCCTTCCCATATAGATAAATATTGAATTTCTTTATTGCCCATATTACTGCAAGACATTCTTTTTCGCTAGTTGAGTAGTTGATTTCAGCTTTATTCAACTTTCTGCTAGCATATGCCACTGGGCTTAATTCCCCATCCAATGCATCTGATTTCTGTAGTAAAGTTGCACCTAACCCAATATTACTTGCATCCGTCCTTACTATGAATTCTTGACTTAAGTCAGGTAATTTCAAAATGGGTTTACTTGTGAGCTTTTCCTTCAATTCTTGGTAAGTCATTTCACATTGTGGTGTCCATGTAATGCGATCTGGAAGTCCTTTACGTGTCAATTCCGTTAAAGGTGCACATATGGAATTAAAGTTTTTGATATACTTCTGGTAGAAACCACATAATGAGACAAAGGATCTCACGTCCTTCTTGGTTTGTGGTCTCGGGGCTTTCTGTAGTTTCTCTAAATTCTTTGGGTCAGGGGTCATGTTTCCCTGATAAACTGTGTGTCCCAAAAATTCCAATTCTTTACATCCAACGCAACATTTGGTTGGTCGGGCTGTTAAATTTGCCTCCCTAAGTCGATCAAACAGCATGTTCAGAGAGTCAATGTGTTCCTCAAATGTTTCTGTTGCTATAAGGATATCATCCATAAAATTTGTTATACAGGGATTATTCAGAGGATCCAATAATTTTCTCATCATTCTAGAGAAGACACTAGGCGCATTCTTCAATCCAAATGGCAATCTATTAAACTCATAGTGTCCTTCTGAGGTACTAAAAGCTAGGTATGGTCTAACCTCAGGCTTTACTGGAATCTGATAGTATCCTTTACTCAGATCCACTTTTGAGAAATATTTAGCTTTATTTAGTCTGGCAAACAGCTGATTTGTATCCGGCAATGGATCCACCTGTCCTTCTGTAATAGCATTCAGTCTCCTGTAATCTATACAGAGTCTATGTTCTCCAGAGGGCTTCCTTAAGAGTACAACACCGGAACTATACGAAGACTCACTGTGCGAAATAATTCCTTCCTTCAACAGATAGTCTATCTCTTCCTTCAAAGCTTTTTCCTTAGCAAACGGAATCGAATATGGTTTCATACAGACAGGTGTGGAGTCTATTAGTTTCATATCATATTCCAATAGGTTTGTATGCCCTGGTCGGTCTGTTAACACCTCTGCATGATTATTTAGAACCTGTTGCACTCTCTCTTTCTGAGTTTTCGTTAAATGTGTACTGATTTTCACCTGTGCTGCTGTCTCACAGGGGTGTAATGGATATTCAAATGATGAAAGTGGTTCCTTTTTCATCTCCATGGCGATGGACAAGGTCAACAAGTGTGTCTCTTCCTGATGTTCTCTTTCCAAATATTTCTTCAGGAGATTCACATGATAGATTTTTTCTTTCCCCTTCTTATCTATCTTATAATTTGTTCTAGACACCTTCTCTAGAACTGTATATGGACCCTGCCATCCAATTTGTAACTTATTCTGACTCCCGGCAAAAGAAGCAGTACCTTCTCTCCCACAGCCAAATTTCTGTCTTTCGCCTTCCTGTTATAATAGGCAGCATGTTTCTTCCTGGCTTGTTTCAAATTTTCATTGGCAAGTTTCCAGCCAGTTTTTAACCGAGTGGTCAGCTCATTCACATATTGGTATGAAGATGTAATGTTTTCCTCTGCCTTTTCATCAGTCCACGTTCTTAACAAAGCTTCAAGTGGACCTTTTATTGGCCTTCCAAACAATAATGTTGCCGGGGCCATACCGGTTGAACTATGGGGTACCTCCCGATAAGCAAAGAGGGCGGCGTGCAGGTACTGGTCCCATGTATCTGGTTTTTCGTGTGCCAACTTTCTCAGGATCGACATCAATGTGCCGTTAAATCTTTCCACTTGGCCGTTCCCTTGGGGATGATACACACTACAATGGAAGTGTTTGGCCTGAAAGATCCTGAAAACTTCTTCAGTTAGTTTCCCCTTGAACTGAGAGCCATTATCAGTCAAGATTTGATTGGGAAAGCCTAACCTTGTGAAAATTGTGAGCAATGCCTCTGCCACATGTTTAGAATCAATCGATGACAGGGCTACTGCCTCTCCCCACATAGAACAAGTGTCCACCAGAGTCAGAATGTAGCTGTTCCTTCTCTTGGTTCGGGTGAGAGGTCCCACAAGATCCACGGCAACTCTCTCAAAGGGTGTTCCCACTATGGGCATTTCCCCCAGAGTTGCTGGTGCAGTCCAATGTTTAGGTGCTACTCGTTGGCACTCTGGACAGGATTTTACATATCGTTTGATATCTTCAGTTATTCCTGGCCAGAAATAGTGACAAGCTATTCGCTGTCCTGTTGCGCTGATTCCCATATGACCACTGAAGGGAATCGCATGCCCTAGTTCCAACACTTTAGTCCTATATGAAGTGGGAAGGACCAGCTGTCCGTGACCATTGGATTCAGATCCAGCCTTCCTATATATCAATTTGTTCTTCATATAAAACTCTCCCTTGCCTGGAGGTGTATGAGATTTGGGCAACTTCTTGAAACATGGCTTGAGTGTTTTGTCCTCAGCCTGTGCCTTCCTCATCTCATCTGGGTGAGTATTTATGGGATTATCCTCCTCCTTCTTTGTCTGTGATCTGGTCTGCACTGTTGCCAATATCACAGGTCTCTTGGGATTCCCCAAGAAGACATATCTACACCCCAATATTAGAGGGTAGATTGGCTCATTTATCACTGCTGCTTTTATGATTCCTTCCACATATCGCGTTTTCACTTTTATTCGGGCGACGGGAAGTGTCATGGTAGCTACATCCTTGGTTGCAGTTTGAATCTCCACTGTTTCTGTGGTGTATTGATCGGCCTGCACCAGGTGAGAACTCACAACGGAATCGTAATCTAAACCGGTATCATATAAACATCTTATAGTGACACCATTACCAATGACATCTTCACACACTGGGGGGTGGTATGGTTCCTGTAATTCTTCAGGTTTGCCCTTCTTTTCCTTTTTCCCCGATGTCATAGCAGCAAAATGAGGAGGTTTCCTTCTACAATGGTCAGTGTCATGATTGTTCATCTTACAATTTTTACACCACCTTTTTCCTTGGTTGAAAGATTTTCTTTCATCATATTTCCTTTCATCGAATTGTGGGAATTTATTTTTATTGTCATACCGTGGCCTATCAAATTGGTGCTTACCTTTATTTTGATCCTTAGGATCAAATTTATTAAAGTTCTGTGGTGCCCTAAAGTTGTCCACCTGTTTCTTTTTATTACCTGTTACCTCTGCTTGAGCTGCTTGATACCTTTCAGCAACATTTAGCAACTCACCCAGCCTCTCTGCACCTTGTTCCATGAGAAACTTTCTCAGGTCTGGAGCCATGGACTCTCTTAGTTGCTCTATAAGGACCATTTCCTTAAGATCTTGGGTTTTCCCCAGAGAAGTCCATTTCTCCAAGTATGTCTCTATTCGTGCAGAGAACTGGTGATAGGTTTCACCTGACAGTAGTTTAGCATTCCTAAATTTTTTCCTGTAAAACTCTGCATTCTTTTCATACCTTAACAAAAGAGCCTGCTTTAGCATGTCATAATTTTCCTGATCACCTCTGCTCATTTTTGCAAAAACTTCATAAGCTGCCCCACGAAGTCCCTGAGATAACTTTAAGCTCCACCTTTCTCTCTCTAACCCATACGTGGTAGCTAATAGTTCGTACCTATTTATATAGCTCTCAATATCATCGTCTTTCTCAACAAAATGATCTAAATGAAAATTCATAGCTGAGATTGAGGCTCCCTGAGTAACCGTAGCATCAGAGGCAAAGGGACTGGCACCATTTTCAGGAGCATGGCCTTGAAACTCAAACTCCCTTAGTCGTAACTCATGTTCCCTTTGTAATCTTTTCTCCTCCTTTTCTGCTTCCCTCTCTGCAGCTAATCTCTTCTCTTCCCTTTCTGCAGCTAATTTCTTCTCTTCTGCAGCTAATCTTTTGTCTTCTCTTTCTGCTTCCAATTTCTTAGCCTCTTTGTCAGCCTCAATCTGCAACCTCTTAGTCTCAGCCTCTAACTTTCTTTCGGCTTCTTTTTCTAATCTTCTTTCTTCGCGTTCAATAAATTTGTCACATTCCGTTGTGACATAGGCAACCATAACTTGCCCATCTAATCCTAACTCTTTTGCAGTCTGAACCGCAGCAGATCGAAATTTGGCCAGGTCCGCCATTGTCTATCAGGTAACTTAATACAATGTCTAACCAACAATTCAATCTCTAATGGACAACACAGGCACCGTGAGCTCAACCTTATTTAATTCCACCCAAGGATACCTTTTAATTCTTATATTCCCTGAAGTGAATTATCCCCAATATTTTTAATAGTTAAAGATTCAAAATCCCAAGAGCGAGACCCCAATATATGTGGTGAAGTGGGATGTTATAAATATTTATAGGGGACTTAGTGTACTGACTGAGATCAGCTGTGAAGGTATATATATATCTAATAAGAGTAGTGTATTATATATAACCTTACTTGCTACCACATATCTATATATCTCAGTCAGAATTATTCTGGAATAGTGTGATGCTACGTTATGTGTCTAGGGTATGAGTATGGTGAAGTGTAAGTCACAACAACAGACAGATAAACAATTTAATTTAATCCACTACTCTTGACAACACTGTGACACTCACATACATATAACACTCTACAAAGATATCTTAAAAGAGTCACTGATAAACTTTCAAATAACAATATGTATTCATTACTGGCATGAATGAATATGTGTCCTGATTCAACTACAAGGGAACCAGGAATCACAATCAATTTAAATTACAAGTTATGTACAGAATGTATTTAATATGAATATTGTAGTGACATATATTATTACAAATGTTCTATGTGTGTCAGTTGTGTAGTAGTAAAATGAGGTAATACTGGTTTTGTTTTGTTCAAGCTCTGTTGGTATTTGTCATCATGACTTCAATAGGTTGTCTTTAGGGACTAGTATTGGAGATGTTCACAGTTCCTGATTTTAAGACAAGTAAATGCCCCTCTTAATGTTAATTTGAAAAAGTCAGTTCAAGATGAGGGGACATAATGTTGAGCTCAGCTGGCCAACTCTGCTTATCTTTAGTGATGGCGGCAGGAAAGGACTCCTCTGCTCGAATTCTCCTCTGGGCTCAGGAGACACCTCACTGATAGCTAAAAAGACCAAGGAGTATGCTGTCCGACTCTGGATTCAGCAAAGCTCTGACCAGGTGCTGCTCACTACCATCAAGACCACTGTCCCTGAAATCAAGAAGGATGTACCTTCTACTTCATAACTAATTTATATTCTCTTTTACACTGATCACAATACAGCACAAACATTGCGTTCAGAGCGTTAGGCCAACAGTCAGCTTCATTTGAAATACTTTATTCCAGTATTACCCTTCTTAATGGTTACTACGCCTCTGCACTTCCAGCATTATTTCTTTCTAGTCAATCATCCAGGTGTCAGTGTACTATTTGGCCATTCCATGCCGTTTTACTTCTCTCCGACACCCTCTGTTCAGGCTGGAGCATTATAGGCTTTACCTCACGTTTGCCACTGAACTACACATATATATACAGGCATAAATCAACAATTCACATTCAATTTTCATTAAAAGATACTGAATGGTTCAAGCTTACCACAATTTCATGGAAATAAACACAGATACGTTGATTAGCAATGAATTCTGGCACAAACTGGCACAAATTCCGTTCTGCCTATGTTCCAGGCTTTTATTTTAGCAAAAATGTGAGCTGGCTTCAACGTACTGTCGCTTTATCAAGCTTATTTGAATTAGTGGTCTCGAACTAACGCTCCCAAGTGTGTATATCAGCGAGACTGGCCAATGAGCCACGTTTCGACAAGTGTTTGAAAAAATGTTATCTTTTCCCGTCTCCCCTAACAACCAAGATAGTATTTATAGCCCGACCAATCGTGGTTAGGCTTTCATTTGTTGCGCTCCAATCAATTTGGAGTTTACATGGTAGGCTATTTATGTAACGTAAGGTTTTTTCAAACACGTTATAAAAAAAATTTTATGAGCAGAAATGATTTTATGCTGTCAGGCACCCCCAATATTTTATTTTGGGTATAATTTATTAATTCCTGGACTATTTGCGTAACGTTTTACATATTATTTGTCAGCAAACCCTAAGGAACCCAAAAATACTAATTTAAAGGAGCTACGTGGCTGCGTTCAAAATATGCAATTTCTTCTATCTCCTGTTTAGAAGATGTGCTGTCTGGGTACTGTTATGTGTTCAAACGTAAACCCATATAATGTTGTCTTTTCTAATAAGAGTCTGTTATGATTTATAAACCTAACTCTGGGAAAGGGTAGTGTATTTTATCACTGTCCGTCTGAAAAAAAATTAGTGCATGTAGACTTACACGCGTGATGGTAGTAATTGTGTATCGCGCGAAGCGGGTTTAGTGTTCGGCTTTCTGCCTCTCCCTTCTCTTTTTATCCCTTTAGTCCATCTGTTCGTTCGTTTTGGTAACGCAGTATAATTAATGTTAGGGTTAATTTAGGTCATTACGCAGTACGTCTCAATGCTTTTCCAAGAAATACAGCACACGTTTCATTGAAGAAGGCGGGTAATAATACAGTAAGCTTTACTATCAACGTGAAAGCGTTACAATTTGCAGACGAAGCAGAAAACAAAGGGGATTTCGAGTACATTCTTTGTGACAGCACTGTCATTTTACCATTGCTCTTCTCTTTATTAATTTTATTTGTTAGGCTTCATATTTACCTAATAATTTATATATGTGGATTAGAATATTTCATGACAACATGTCACATTCTTTAAACAACGTGGTTTTTTGGCTTTGCCGATCATTAGCACCGGTAAACGATGACTTCCACTGGCATTCGCGGCTACCAAAATTGTTACTCTCTCTTTGCACTTTTTAAACCCTGGGGCAACTGCTTCGCGCTGAGATGCAAGTGATTTTTGAGGCAATGATTTCCAGTATAAGCCAGTCTCATCGGCATTATACACATCATCGAGTGAATAACCTTCTTCTTCCATAAAAGCCAAGAATGTTTCTTTAAAATTTTTAGCGACAGTTGCATCGCTAGATAAAGATTCCCCTTGAATCTCCAATTCTCGTATGCCATGACGAGATTTAAAGTTTCTTAATCATCCCTGGCTAGCCTTAAAGTCAGGAGGACCGTCAAGTTGATTGTTGAACTGAAGTGCCTTTTCACACAACAGAGAACCAGAGATAAGTTTCCCTTTGCTTCTTCTTTGCACAGACCATATATACAAAGCCTCTTCCAATTTCACATCTTTCGCATTTCTCATGGTTTTACGTTTCTTCGACCCATTTTCACTATCAAATTTCTATGCAAAACTCATAATTTTATCCTTGTTACTTTTGATGTCAGAAACGGTAGCTTTCCCAACATTGAAAATCCTCGCAAGTGAAGACACAGTTTCACCTTGTCCTAGTCTCTTGATAATTTCTGTTTTCGTTTCAATTGACAAAACATTGCGGTTCCTTTTATATGCTTTAGGCCTACTGGAAGATGCCATATCGCACAGAGAAATACTTGTACACCAAAATTATTCTGCTGTAGTAGCAGACACAATTATTTTAAGTTGAACTGTCTGTTTAGCCAGTGTTCTACCTAGAACGCATACGTACACTGGATTGGTAAACCAGATATTAACTGACTTTATGATCTAACTGACTTCCTGTACGTAAGCGACCGACCATTAGCCATCCCATTCTCTACAAATTGTTCGCACACATTTGAAGTTTGCCGCATCAAAAGATTCAGAATTTTAGTCTAACGTGACTGTGGCATCTGATTTTTTTTTTCACGAAAAAGTGTTCGGATAATTGGATGTTCGGATAATTGGGGTTCGGATAAATGGAGTTCTACTGTATTTAATAAATACATCTATTAAATGATTTCCACACTCTGTTAATTCTGTCACTCTCACGCAACAACTGCCATAATTTGCTCTAGCCCCAAAATTTCGCTCAGTTATCATTCACACTTCCTTTTTTTTAATAGGATGAATCTGTACATTCACAGATGGAGAAATTTGTAACAATGTTATAGAAGAATTTTGCGCATTTGCTATAAAGAGCACAAAACAAATGTCTATGTTAGAGAGAAGATAAACACCTATGCAGGCCACCAAGAACCACTTTTGTCAACAGTGAAACGTCGAAAGCTTGCCTGGTTTGGGCATGTAACTCGTCATGACTCCCTTTCGAAAACGATCCTTCAGGGAACAGTCGAAGGTAAACGGAGAAGAGGAAGGCAGAGAAAATCCTGGGCTGATAACATCAAAGAATGGGCAGGACACGGTTTTTCCACACTTGTACGCATTGCTGAGGATAGAGAGCAGTGGAGGACCCTGTCTGCTGATGCTTCCACCATGGCACCCCTACGACCCATGACGGGTTACGGGCTGAGATGAGATGATGATGAGTTTCCATTATAAATTTTAATTGTGAAGTTATATTTTTAATATCGCTGGCGCGTCTTTCAATTTTGGAAATAGTGGAATGTACAAATTCTCCTCCTTGCTCTCCATGCATGCTCATTGCAAAGCCATGAGTTCTGATCCAGTCTTCGCAATGTTTTTCTAATATGTGCTGTTTAGGAAGTGCCTTACTGGGGAATAGCTTTCTGAACAAAGACATATAAGTCTCTATTGATGCTGTTATTGATGACATTGATTCTTCACTAATTGGTTTATTGTGTGATATTTTGTTGTGTACTTTCTCAAATGCTTCTTTCAGTGAGTTGAATTGTTCTTGGGCAATAAAAGCTATGTTAGTTATATCTTGTTTGTCTGTAATTTTCAGTGTTTGTGTAATGATTGCTCTTGTAAGATCTTTATAAACTTTTTGTGTGAGATATCTGTGGCAGTGATTCCCTATGAATGCTCTGCTATGATAAGCCTGTTGTATGATTTTGTGTTTGGATAGTACCTTGTCCAAGTGTGAGCAAACTGGACCAGACCTAGTACACAGATCTTGAAACTGAAGTTTGGCCTGCGCATCTTGTGCATTTTCAAGTCTAACTTTAAAATTATCTGTCTCCTCCTTATCCTCACAAAGTTCAATACCTACCTGAAAAAATTCAATTTTAGCTTCTAATTCTTCTGCCTATTTCCAGTTCCTACTAAATCTCTTCAAGTTCTTAAAAAAGTACTAATGTTTGCATGTATCTCTTGCGAATTCTCAAATATCTTTGCGTCTATTGTATCAGCTACCTGTTCTAGAAGTCTGTGGTGTTTCAAAACAATGCCTAATAAAATATGAAGGTAAGGAGGAGCTACATTTTCAATTTCAATCTCTAACATTGGTTTGTGTAAACAATTATGGTAATGTGCCACTTGCCTTTTATTCCCTTTCCCATATTTCATATATCTATTGTAATCTCTTATCAACATGGCCAAACTTCTTGGTTTGCAAGTTGTATGCTCTCTGGATGTCTTTGATGAAAATGTTTGGTTTGCTGGAGACACCACAGACATGGGTATATTCCTTGAGCTCCAGACAAACCAAACATTTTCATCAAAAAGTCATAATCCCCGAATAAGAAAACAATAACTTGTTTACTAAATCTTTTAGTGATTCTATCTGAGCTTTCATGCCATTCATAAATATTTCTAAATTATCATATGTATCTCTGACTCTAGCCATTGATAAAAGGATGGTATTAGATTTAGAATTTGGTTTCTCTAAATTTACTACCTGCATTGTATCTTTGAATGAAAGAAGATGTACAAACAGTTACTTAGAATTCTTTGGCAGCCGTAGTGTGCACAGGATTGTCTACCAAAGAACACTAATGGAACAGTCCTTATCTCACACACAATAAAAAAAAAGACATTCATATTATAAATACAAGATTAACACGACTTGAAAGATTGATCAAAGTATTGTGGAAGTAATCTATCTATAGCTTTACATGTTTTCTGACGCTTATATACGCAGCTAAATATCATTATAAATGAATGAAAATACAAAAACAGATGGTGCTTTACAAAAAGTTATTTTTTTACAACCTTATTTAAGATTTGCGAGTATCAGGAATGCGTTTACAGTGATTTAAATGTTATAAAATCTGGTGACAATATGCTTGTTCTTGTAATGCCAAACTCACAAAACTGACTACCACACATTCTCAAGATATGAAACCAAAAAAAAAAGTATGTGGAAATAATCTTTAGCTTCCCTTCGAGAAGTCTTTATAATTATAAACTCAAACGAATGGGCCGATTTTTAGATATTAAATTAATAAAAAGATTATTAATTTTATAAATTTCCTCAAATGATGACTATGTTTTCAAAAGTCTGTAACTCCGTCAAAACTAATTTCAAACACATAAAAATGCAATCACAAATAGAACACAGAACAAAGTTATAGTACACAAAAGAATTTTAGCGCTGTGTTTATCCAGAACGAGTGTGTAATGATTTATATTTTACTGATTTTACACACACAACAGCTGATTTTCCCCGCCAAAACCCTCAGTAGTTTTTTTACGGTGCATTTGAAAATTTTATACCCGGTGTCAGAATTCCGATCACTGAAACTAAAAGATCGCTCGGGTATAAGGCACAAACAGCCGTGAGATTAATATGTAAAATTTAAAGCTTGTACCTTTTATACTTTTTGAAATATGATGTTGTGAATATTGACTTTCATTCAACAAACTATATTTTTCGGTAATGTGTTTTGCAGATTTGCAATTTTCGGTCTCAAATATATTGATAATTATTCATGATGTAGCCCTATAGTTTTCTTTGTGTGATCAGCATATTCCAGACTATAAGCTGTTTGTCAGAGAAAGTTGTAAGATTATATTTAAGAAGACGGCAGTGTTCTGAAGTTGGTGTGATGTAACTTTTTCAATATTGCGAAGTCCCCACATTTTTTAAAATGCTATAACTTTTTTATTTGTTGTCCTATTTTAAAAAATAAAGTACCAAATTTCATGATTTACCAAGGGCTTCAAAACTACATTGTTTTCTCGGGTGTTTCTGTGCAAACAAAATCACTTTCTGGTACCTATTTAAATACTTATGTTCGGCATCTTCTTGAATATCAGTGGCGACCTTCGCAATTCCATAAGCCACGTAGGAGAACTGTTAAACTTCAAATATCTTGGGAGTGATAGCATCAACATCTTACTCTGACGGATTCATACAACGAAAGGCCTCGAACTAACGGTCTGCATACGTTAGTGCAGAACCTATTACGTCATCACCTAGTGATGTAAACCTTATATCCCGTTCATGTATAATTAAAAATGGTGCAAAATACATCATGTTGGCCCCAGATAGAATTGTTACCGCGTAGATTAAACTGCTAACAAAACTAAGTGTGGTCAACATGTAAAATACATTATAATCTTATTTAACAAGAGCGGATATCCAGTTTGTTACTTCTTGTAACCAAAGCCATAACACCATGCCAAACCAGGTGTGTGGTGTTAGGTCCTTCACGGATAAGGTTGCCTACCCATACAGGGTTAAGGTAAAGGATCCCGTTACACGCCCATTGAGGTAATTGGGAATATGGTGTTAGGCCCATATTTTCTTGACCATCGGCACACTAGGGGTGATGTGGTCAGCATCACGCCAGCCACCTTAACCTTCCCAGACTTGCTCTGGTACCCAATTGGGGCTGGGTCGACCCAGGAGCCGTTTGCGGCCTAAAAAAATCCTACCTCATCTGGGGATCTAACCATAGACCACTGAGCTAGGAAGCCAGTGCACTAACCACTATGCTACCGCAGCTCCCAGGACGTGGGCGTAAATCGTCTGCTTACGTCACCCTACCCACAAAGCAAGATTCTTACATTTTTCTTATAAAATATAATATAGTAATAGCCCCTTCAGTCATAAGACTATACCCATACAGGACATGGACGTAAATCATCTGCTTACATCACCCTACTCACGAAGCAAGACTCTTAACATTTTTCTTAGTTATATATTAATAATATAATATAGTAATAGCCCCTTAAGTCATAACTGTCAGTCTGATGTGACAGCTCTCAGCTGCTCATTTTCCTGGTGTTCCTTTCGACATTTTCTCCTCTCTGCTGCTTGCTGTGAGAGCTTCTTTTTGCCCAGTCTGAGGTGGTGCTGTGGATAGCATCACCACTTGGCGCGATCGGCAGCTTCATCCTCCCAGGCTGCTGGATTGATGTCCAGTGCCCTCATGTCTCTCTTGCATGCATCTTTGATTCTCAGCTGCGGTCGCCCAACTGTTCTTTTGCCATCTGCCAATTGTCCATAGAAGATATCTTTCGGGATGCGACCATCTCCCATGCGGCGGACATGGCCAAGCCAACGTAGTCTGCGCTGTCTAAGCAGTATATACATGCTTTGCAGGCCAGCATGTGACAACACCTCAACATTTGGCAGTTTGTCCTTCAACAAAATACCGAGGATGTGGCGCAGACACCGTAGATGGAAGGTACTGAGCCTTCTTTCTTGCTTAGCATATATTGTCCATGTCTCTCGTTCCCACATAGAAGTGTGCTGGTGACGCAGGTGTTAACTTATATACTACAACTTTGGTCTTCGTTGTGAGTTTCCCCAAACATGCATTGTGAGACGGGCAAAGGCAGCTGCAGCTTTGCCAGTGCGGCTGTCAATTTCTGTGTCCAGGGAGAATTTGTCGTTATCAACAATAAACTGTCCCTGGACATTTTTCTTAAATGAAAAATATCACACCTGTATTTATTAATGTGATGTATAGCTGTGGTTGTGAGCAACCAATTATTCTATTTTTTGGTCCAACCACTCACTCTTGTAAATGCACAACTGACATTGCTGTATTATCAAGCTGGCTAATTGAAAAGACAGTATATAAGAGCACAGTAAACTGCTTCATCACCCGTGTGTTACCGGGGCCCAAAAGGGGAGCAAAGAATAGTAACACTGTTCCCTTCCATGCATGTCGTAGAAAGCGACTAAGGAGGGTTGGGCATGGGGCTGGTTACCACATCCTGTAAAAAATTTAAACCACAAAAAACTTCAACAAACATAGACAAGTCAATTAAAGAAAATAAAACACAGCCATCCAAGACAGGGGAAGGTCCTCTCGCAGGGAGGCGTATGATGCAACACAGAGAAAGCCGAAAGGAGTCTGTGTTGCTGACTAACCTTCTTTCCTCTAGGAGAACTTCCAGATTTGGCACCTGGAATGTTCGGACATTAAACGAACAAGGGAAAGTGGCACAAGTAGCAGCAGAAATGAGGGAATATAAAATCTAAGAAGACAGAGGTCATGACGCTCAATGTAAGCAACCCTGAGCCCATATCAGTAAGGAATCAGCAACTGGAACAGACAGATGCCTTCACATACCTAGGATGCATAGTAACACCAGATGGCGGTGCAAGCAAAGACATCAACAACAGAATGAACAAAGCAAGAACAGCCTTTTTTAGTCTAAACAACATCTGGAAGTCCTCTCAGTACAGCACAAGCACAAAATTAGGATTATATCAGAGCTGTGTGCTTTCTGTGCTTCTCTATGGCGCGGAGAGCTGGAGAGTTACAGAGAAGGAAATGTCGAAATTGTCCTCTTTTCATACAACATGCTTAAGAAAAATTCACCGAATCTTTTGGCCGAATACCATCACCAACCAAGATCTGCTTACTCGGAGCAAGCAAGAGGACATGCACACCATCATAGCTGGCAGACGCTGGAACTGGGTTGGCCATGTCCTCAGAAGAGACCCCGATGCCATCACAAGAACAGCTATGCTATGGACCCCTGAAGGAAAACGAAAGAGAGGCCGACCACAAACAACTTGGCGGAGGACTGTGGAGGCTGAGATGCAAAGAATGAACCAGAGTTGGGGCACTGTACGAAGGATGGCCGCCGACCGAGAAAAGTGGAATCAATTTGTTGTTGCCCTACAAGACGCCACCAGGCGTAATGGCCACTGACTGCTTTGACGGTCAGAGGCTAAGGATCAAAGAAGAAGAAAATCGAGGTTCTGGGAATGTGTGAAACAAAGTGGAAGGGGGTAGACAGGAAGAAACTCATCACAGGTGAATTGGTGCTGTCCTCAGGACATGAAGATGAAAGTTCACACCACAGTGAAGGGGTAGCTCTTATGTTATCTAAAGAAGCACAGAAAGCACTCATTGAATGGGAAGCTGTTGGACCTAGAATAATAACAGCCACTTTTAAAACAGCTAAAAAGAAAATACATGTAAATGTCATCCAATGTTATGCACCAACTAATGACAAAGAAGAGTCGGTGAAAGAAGCATTTTATACTAGACTACAGGAAATTATGGATAAAGTTAAAAGAAGAGAAATCACAATTTTGATGGGTGATATGAATGCAAAGATAGGTACAGTCAATACCGGATTTGAAGAAGTCATGGGAAAACATGGGCTAGGAATAATGAATGAAAATGGGGAACTATTCTCAAACTTCTGCTTCAAATCAACTGGCTATAGGAGGAAGCATGTTTCCACATAAGAGAATACACAAGGCAACATGGATATCACCAGACCATAGAACAGAAAATCAGATTGATCATATGTGCATAAACAAGAAGTTTAGATCATCATTGCAGGATGTAAAGGTATATAGAGGAGCAGATGTGGCATCAGATCACCACCTTCTGGTAGCCAAAGTAAAAATGAAACTCAAGAGATATGCAACAATGCAAAATTATAGACAATTTAATATAGGACATCTAAGAAATCAAGAAACAAATTTGCGGTCATAGTATACAACAAATTCCAAGTGCTCCAACAGCTGGGAGAAGTAGAGAATACAGAGGACTATTGGCAGCAGGTCAAAACTGTATGGAATGAGACATGTGAAGAAATACTGGGGAAAAGGGAAAGACAACAAAAAGCATAACAGAAACCATCAATAAGATAAAAGACAGAAAAAACAAGAAAGCAGATTTAAACACAAGCAAAACCAGAAATTCCAAAGCCAAGGCTCAAGAAGTGTACACAGCAGCAAACAGAAGTATCAAAAGAGACGAGGAAGTATATTGAGGAGTTGGCAAGAAAGGCAGAAGATGCTGCAGCCAAAGGAAATATGAGAGAACTGTATAGCAGCACAAAGAAGCTAACAGGGAAATACAAGCAAACAAGTTGCCTCATAATAGACAAGAATGGGAAACTGCTCAGCAATATACAAGAGCAAATGAAGAGGTGGACAGAATATTGTGGTGACCTTCTCAATAGACCAGCTCCACAAAACCCCCCAGACATCCAGCCAGCAGAAGAAGAGCTACAAATTAACGGTGAAAGACCAATGAAGGAAGAAATAAAGAAAGCCATAAAGCTTCTAAGTGATGGAAAAACGGCTGGACCTGATGGCATTCCAGCAGAGGCCATCAAAGCAGATATCGATACGGCTACAGAGATGTTATATAAATTACTTGGTAAAATCTGGGAAAAGGAAGAGATACCAGCAGAATGGAAGGAAGGATATCTGGTTAAGTTGCCCAAGAAGGGAAATTTACAAGAGTGCACAAATTATAGAGGAATAATGTTACTATCTTCTTCTTCTTCTTCGATCCTTAACCACCGACCGTCAAAGCAGTCAGTGGCCATCACGCCTAGTGGCGTCTTGTAGGGCAACAACAAATTGATTCCACGTTGCACGGTCGGTGGCCATCCTTCGTACAGTGCCCCAACTCTGGTTCATTCTTTGCATCTCAGCCTCCACAGTCCTCCGCCAAGTTGTTTTTGGTCGGCCTCTCTTTCGCTTTCCTTCAGGGGTCCAAAGCATAGCTGTTCTTGTGATGGCATCGGGGTCTCTTCTGAGGACATGACCAACCCAGCTCCAGCGTCTGCCAGCTATGATGGTGTGCATGTCCTCTTGCTTGCTACGAGTAAGCAGATCTTGGTTGGTGATGGTATTCGGCCAAAAGATTCGGTGAATTTTTCTTAGGCATGTTGTGTGAAAAGAGGACAATTTTGACATTTCCTTCTCTGTGACTCTCCAGCATTCCGCACCATAGAGAAGCACAGAAAGCACGCAACTCTGGTATAATCTTAATTTTGTGCTTGTGCTGTATTGGGAGGACTTCCAGATGTTATTTAGGCTAAAGAAGGCTGTTCTTGCCTTATTCATTCTGATGTTGATGTCTTTGCCTGCCCCACCGTCTGGTGTTACTATGCTTCCTAGGTATGTGAAGGTATCTGTCTGTACCAGTTGCTGATTCCTTACTGATATGGGCTCAGGGTTGCTCACATTGAGCGTCATGACCTCAGACTTCTTTAAATTGATGTTCAAGCCCACCTGCTGGCTAAATTTATTAAGTCTATCCGTTTTTTCCTGGATGTGTTGATGTGAATGTGCCAGCAGTGCAATGTCATCTGCATATTCCAGATCTTCCAATGTTGAAAATGTAGTCCATCTTATTCCTCTTGGACTGCCCTCTGTTGTCTGGCGCATCACCCAGTCTATGACTGTTAAAAATAGAGTGGTTGATAAGGGGCATCCCTGTCGTACTCCTGTCTTCACCTCGAAGGTTAGGTTGCTCTGCCCAACACTACACGTAAAGTTGGCATAGAGGCTTTTTATGATTGACACTATGCAGCTTGGAATTCCATAAGCCCTCAGTATTTTCCATAAACTGTCCCTATGTATGCTGTCAAAAGCCTTTTCAAAATCAACAAAATGTATGTAAAGCTGTCTTTGCCATTCTGAGCACTGCTCTATAATGTTCCTGAGAGTGAATATATGGTCTACACATCTTCTGTTCTTTCTAAATCCTGCTTGTTCTTTCCTCAGTTTGTAGTCTACTGCCTTTGAAATTCTCTGTATAATTATCCTGCCTAGTATTTTGCTGGGAACTGAGAGAAGAGTGATTCCTCTCCAATTATTGCAGTCTGAAAGATCTCCCTTCTTGGGCAATTTGACAATTATTCCTTTGTTCCACTCTGATGGTGTTGTCCCCGTTTTCCACACTTGTGCAAATAGTGGTTCTAATAGTTCTGCTGCTAGCTCAGGGTCTGTCTTAAATAGCTCTGCATTTAAGTTATCATGGCCCGGAGCTTTACCGTTCTTTAACCCTTTGATTGCTGTGATGATTTCTTCTTTTCGTGGAATGTCTGTATTTACATCTAGATCGTTTTCAGCCTCAGGAACATTCAATTGTGTCTCTGGTATTTCCTTGTTCAGAGTTTCTCTGAAGTGCTCTGCCCATCTTGTTTCCTGTCCCTCTGCTGTCTTAATGAGATTTCCTTGCTTATCTCTTACTAATGTAATATTGTTTGCACCTTGTTTTCCGCTGATGAATTTAGTTATTTTGTATACTGTGCTTTGTTCATTTCTCAGTGCTGCCTCTTCTGCCTGTTTTGCAAGATCGTCTAGGAAATTCCTTTTGTTGGCTCGGGTTTGGCGTTTAACTTTTTCTGTCCAGTTGACTGTACTGTTCGCTATATAGTTGCTTTAACCTGGGGGACTTCGCTTCTGTTTTCTTTCTTTTCATTTCCTTTCTCATCTTTATGGTGTTTAGTGTTTCTGGTGTTATCCAGTCTTGCTTCTTCCTTTCCTGGAATCCTAAGCATGATTTGCTACTTTCCTTATATATTGTTGAAATGGTGTTAAAATTCTGGTCTATATCATCAGTCAATGTCTTTTCCTGGCTTTTGGCAAATTGATATCGTTTCTTAATGTCGGCCGCAAAAGCTTTTCTGGTAAGGGGGTCCTTCAATTTGCTGATGTCAAACCTTTTCTGTGTAGTTACAGTTGGTCCAGCCCTTCTTAGTTTCAGTTTTGCAACTACTAAATGGTGATCGCTTCCCACATCTGCACCTCTTCTTACCTTCACATCTTGTAATGCATGTCTCCATCTACCGTTAACCATGTTACTATCAGTGCCAGGAAAAGTATTAAACAGGATTACCTTGAGAGATTAAAAGAGTCCATAGACAAGAAACTGAGAGATGAACAAGCAGGTTTTTGACAAAACAGATCATGTACAGACCAGATAGCCACTTTGAGAATATAGTTGAACAAAGTCTGAAATGGAATTCACCACTATACATCGGATTTGTGGACTACGAAAAGGCATTTGACAGTGTAGACAGAGAATCACTTTGGAAATTGATGAGGCATTATGGAGTTCCCCTGAAGATCATTAATTTAATAAAGAAAACATATGAAGACATGACATGCAGAGTTCTTCACGAAGGACAGCTTACAGAACCGTTTGGGATAAGAACAGGAGTTCGACAGGGATGCCTCTTGTCTCCATTTCTTTTCTTACTAGCAATAGACTGGGTTATGAGATCATCGACAACACACAACAGAAATGGAATCTAGTGGACTCTGACTAAGCAGTTGGATGATCTGGATTTTGCTGATGACTTGGCTCTTCTGTCCCATAACCGTAATCAGATGCAGGACAAATTGAAAACACTCGATGAGAGGTCACAGCAATTGGGTCTGAAAATACACAGGGAAAAGACAAAAATAATGAGAATAAATGCAGGTAATGATAACAGGGTTGAACTTGAAGAAACACCAATACAAGATGTAGAATCATACACCTATCTTGGCAGTAATATAGACAAAGTTGGAGGGACAGACAGCGATATCAAAATAAGAATACAAAAGGCAAGAGGAGCTTTCATTGCATTGGGAAATATATGGAGATCAAGAGAAATCGGATCCAACACGAAAATAAGAATCTTCAACTCAAATGTGGTCAGTCCTATTGTATGGCTCTGAGACATGGAGAACAACAAAGACAACAACCAAAAAGCTACAGACTTTCATAAATGGGTGCTTGCATCGAATAGAGGGATTAAAATGGTATGACAAGGTTACCAACGTGGAACTGATGACAAGAACTAGACAAGTGCCAGTGGAACAAGAGATGAGAAGAAGGCGATGGATAGGACACACACTGAGGAAACCTGTTGATAGCATTACAAGGCAGTCCTTGTTCTGGAACCCCCAGGTCAAGAGAGGTTGGCTGATAGAGTTGGGGGTGAGTAATCATAACTGCTTCTCTTCAGACAGGAATAAAACAGTAAAAACCTTATCTGTATAAATCGTGAGGCTCTTTTTTATAAATACCAACAAAATAATACTGTTTATTAGTGTTTTTTTTTTAATATGTTGGCATGAAGCAGTTTCATCATCATCATAACCCTCCACTCCCAAAGGATCATAGGCCTTCAACAAACACATGCCAAGTCCTCCTGTCACGTGCCATCATCTCAAGTTCTTTCCACGTTCTCCTCCTCATTTTCACCTCTGTTTCCAGCTCTCTTCTCCATGTGCTTCTTGGTCTACCTCTGCCTCTCTTGCCCTGGGGGTTCCAGAACAAGGACTGCCTTGTAATGCTATCAACACGTTTCCTCAGTGTGTCTTATCCATCGCCATCGTCTTCTCATCTCTTGTTCCACTGGCACTTGTCATCAGTTCTACGTTGGTCATACCATTTTAATCCTTCTATTCTACGCAAGCACCCATTTATGAAAGTCTGTAGATTTTTTGGTTGTAGAATTTGTTGTTCTGTTTCAGAGCCATATATTAGTACTGACTTGACATTTGAGTTGAAGATTCTTATTTTTGTGTGGGATCCAATTTCCCAATGCAGTGAAAGCTCCTCTTGCTTTTTGTATTCTTATTTTGATATCACTGTCTGTCCCTCCAACTTTGTCTAATTTGCTGCCAAGATATGTGTATGATTCTACATCTTTTAGTGGTGTTTCTTCAAGTTCAACCCTGCATTTATTCTCATTATTTTTGTCTTTTCACTGTGTATTTTCAGACCCAATTGCTGTGACCTCTCATCGAGTGTTTTCATTTCTGACTACAGTTATGAGACAGGAGAGCCAAGTCATCAGCAAAATCTAGATCATCTAACTGTTTAGTCAGATTCCACTGGATTCCATTTCTGTTGTGTCGTCGTCTATGTTTTTATAACCCAGTCTATTGCTAGTAAGAAATGACCTCTTTCTTTACCCCCTCTTTTTTCGTATTTTGATCTGATAAAAAATGGCACGTTGAGTAGACAGAGTTCAGAAGTATTCACTTCCTTCGGCTAACATGATGGCACAACAATTGTTATGGTACGTATAAAGGATACATCAAAAAGCCCAAAAAATATCTAGCATTTACAGTACTAAATATTTCCATGTGCTGTATATCCAAATATAAAAATAAACACCAGACAAACACAAAGGTATGTTCTCAGGCACTCGTAAGAAACAAAGAAGTAGAAAACTAAACAACCGTTTTCCCTTCCTTATGTGTTATAAATGTTTATATCCAAATATCAGTCTTCCAGCAAATTTCACGACATTCCCCATTTCATATCCAGCTAACCATTATCTTCTGTCTCCATCCTCTGCCTTATTAGTCACGATGTTTTCCTGTGGTTACTGCTCACGGCTGTTTGTGCCCTATACCAGAGCACTCTTTTAGTTTCTGTGACCGGAATTCTGACACCGGGTATAAAATTTTCGTGTACACCGTAAGACTATTTAAGTTTTTGGCGGGGAAAATCAGCTGATGTGTGTGTAAAACCAGTAAAATATAAATCATTACACACTCGTTCTGGATAAACACAGCGCTAACATTCTTTTGTGTACTATAACTTTGTTCTCTGCTCTATTTTTGATTGCATTTTTATTTGTTTGAAATTAGTTTTGACGGAGTTACAGACTTTTGAAAACAGCGTCATCATTTGAGGAAATTCATAAAATAAGTAATCTTCACACTGTTAGAAAACATATTGCTGGAACATCAACTGATTCATTAGACCTGCAGCAGGCACATGAACTACAACGCTGTTCAGAAACGTCACGTCAGGAAATTTGCAGGAAAGCAGGCATTGAAAGTAGAGTTAGAATATCCAAAGAATTAGCAATAGCCATGAAGGAAACAGTAGGTCTTACGTGGGCACAGGACAGAAAACAGAAAAGATTGAAAATTGAAAGACGCGCCAGAGGTATTAAAAATATAACTTCACAATTAAAATTTATAATGGAAACTCATTTGTTACAAATTTCTCCATCTGTGAATGTACAGATTCATCCTATAAAAAAAAAGGAAGTGTGAATGATAACTGAGCGAAATTTTGGGGCTAGAGCAAATTATGGCAGTTGTTGCTTGAGATTGACAGAATTAACAGAGTGTGGAAATCATTTAATAGATGTATTTTTTAAATACACCTATTTATCTATTAAATTGAACATTTCGTTTTACTCATGACCATACTTATTTTTACATGACCATCGTGATGTATGATTGAGATAATTGTTAGCTCTCATGTTTTTGGGGACAATTGGGTGTGTTATTTTAAGGTAATAAATGTGGACTTGCAATTTAATGTTTCTTCTTCTTCTTCTTCTTCTTGCGATCGCATCTTTGATGATTACACCGTCAGACGAGTTCTCATGATGAATTCGACTGTTGTTTGAAGTTCCTCTTTAACTTCATATAGCTTTGAGTTTAGTGTTGAGTCATTCGGCCAGTATATCTTTCTTAACTGGTCATACAGAGGACAGTCCTGTAGAACATGCTCAGCAGTTTGTTCGTTTAATCCACATGTGCACAGTGGTGAAGCAGACAATCGTAGCTTGTGCATGTGTTTATTCAGTTTGTTATGCCCTGTCCTGAGTCGAAAAATAGTTATCTGTCCCTGCCGGTCGAGAGTGTGATAGTCGTCTTTGGGTTGGTTCTGTTCTCTTCTGATAGTCTGGATAGCTCTCTTTTTCTCAAAGTATGTGACTTCATTATCTTCTTGTTCACATTCTCCTCCCTTTTTTGCAAGTTTATCTGCCTTTTCATTTCCGGGTACACCACAATGAGATGGTACCCACTGAAGTATGGTTCTCTTTTTGGCAGCTACCTTGTTTAGTTCATTTCTCAGATGCGGGAGTTTACCACCCTTGAGAGCTTGCAGGACAGACAGTGCATCTGTGAGGATGACTACCTGGTGGCAGTCAGAGTTGGTGTTATAAATCATATTTGCAGCTTGCTCTAGAGCTTGAACCTCAGCTGTATAGTTGGAACAGAATTTACCAGTGGGAATGTGCCTAGTCTCATAGTGGTTGTCAGGATATGAGATAAAGATACCGGCACCTCCATTCCTAACAGCATTAGTTGCTGATCCATCTGTATAGGCATGTATCCATGATTGATCGGGATAGCTTTCTTGGATCATACTCAATGTAGCAGTTCGTTTTTGCAGATCATTATACTCACATCCACTTGTGAGACCACTGACTGATGTATTAATTTGGAGGGCACTGCTGGCCTGCTCCCATGGTACAGGGTATAGGGTGGGCTTCAGTGGTGTTGTCTTCATGGATAGGTCTTCTTGATGCTGTCTTATAAGTCTTTTCCCCCGATGCACAAAGCTGCTACGCTTTAGACGTCCCAATGCCAGATCATCTAGTCTTGCCTTCATTGGGTGCATTGGCATACTGTTGTACTTTTCCATCTGGATCATGGTTTTTGTGTCTCTTCTATGGGACAATGTCTGTAATCCAGCAACCTTCTGCATCTCTGTTATTGGTGTAGTTTTCATGGCTCCTGTAATGAGCCTGAGAGCTTGATTTTGCACCTTGTCCAAAGACTGCAGATGTGAGTTAGCAGCTGATGACCATGCTGCTGAGCTAAACTCTAAGTGTGGTCTTATTACTCCATTATAAATCTTCTTTAGATTTCGTTCATTTGCTCCCCAGTTGGTACCTGCTAATTTTCTGAGTATGCCTAGTCGTCTTCGGGCCTTTCCTTCTGCATTTTCAATATGCTTATTCCATGTAAGCCTTTGGTCAAATGTCACCCCAAGATAGGTGGGGTAGCTTTCTTCCTTGATCACGGTTGTCCCTAGGTGTATGTTAGCTGATTTGTCCTTGGGGGCGAGGGAGAACAGTGTTGTGGAGGTTTTGTCTGTGTTTATTGTGATAAGCCATTTCTCTGCCCATGACACTAGCATGTCTGCTGCCCGCTGCATTCTATAATTTGCTGTGGTGACATTTTCATCAGCGCACCAGAGTACTAGGTCATCTGCATATAAGGCAGCTTTAACTCCTGCAGGGAGATCTTTCACCAGGTCATTGATGTAAACAAGGAAGAGTGTTGGGGAAATTACTCCTCCTTGAGGTACCCCCTGATGGAGCAACACTTTTCTGCTCTGCAGACCGTCAAGAGTGACTCTAGTTCTCCTGTTATGCAAGTATGACTGGATCCATTTCATCATGTTGCCTTGGATTCCACTTCTCCTAAGTTTTGCAATGAGGCCATCTTTCCACACCTTGTCAAAGGCCTGCTTGAAGTCGACCCAGATCGTTAGGACCTTTTTCTTCTCCTGGAAGGCATCTTCTATTGCTTGAGACAAGTAAGTAACTTGGTCTTCTATACTGTAGCATTCTCTAAATCCAGCTTGTTCCGGCACCAGGATCTGCTCAGACTCTAAATACCATTTCAATCTGTGGTTGACTATTCGCTCCATAGTCTTCCCAACACAGCTTGTGAGACTGATTGGCCGGTAACTTGCAGCCTCGGTCTTACATTTCCCTTTCTTTAGTATGGGTATTGTGATGGCTTCTCTCCATACTTGGGGTACCGTTCCTTTCAACCAGCTGTGGTTGAATATCTCAAGCAGTTTTGTCTTTGCTGCTGAGCTCAGATTTACTAGCATTTCGTTGCTGATTTTGTCTGGGCCGGGTGACTTTTGAAACTTAAGCTTGGAAATAGCCTTCTGTAGTTCTCCTAGTGTGATGGGTTCCCTCATTGGGGCAGGAGTATCTGTCTGTCCCATGGTTGCCAGTATTTCTTTTCTTATCTCTCTCTGATGGTCTATGTTAATGGGTAAGTTGCTTTCTGAACTGTATCTTCTAGCAAACAAGTCTGCAGCTTGTTTTCCTCTGAAAAGTTTGCCACCTTCATCCAATGTGATAGTCTGCCTAGGTGAGGAACGCTCTTCATTTAGAGACTTGACTAATCTCCAAAGTTTCCTGCCGTCTTTCTCAAGGTTCAGCGATGCCGTTTTAGTTCTCCAGCTTTTCCGTTTTTCTTCTAGCTTTGTTCTCTGAAACTCTGCTACAGCCTTTTTCCATTTGTTGTGAGTTTCAAGTGAAGGCTGAGACTCTGCGTCCTTTCTAGCCCTGTCCATAGCTTCCTGACGTTCTTGGAGTGTGCTGGACCAGTATGGTATGTAGTTACGCCGGCATCCTTTGGGAATGGTTTCTTTTGCAGCTTGTAGTATGCATCTGTTGAAGTCTTTTACCACTTCATTAATGTCTCTGTTCTGTACCTTGAGGGTAGACAGCAGCGTGTTCACCTGATGCCTGAATAAACCCCAGTTGGCTTTTTTGTAGTTCCATCTTGTAATGGCTGGGCCTGTACTGAGAGTTGCACTCTGGACAGTAAGAAAGATTGGGCGATGGTCGCTTCCCCCTAGTTGGTCTCCTACTTCTCTACTAGTAGATCCAGCTATATCTGGTGTGGAGAAGGCAAGATCTGGTGTTGAAGTTGTGTGCCATCCTCTGGAGTAGGAGTATCTGTGGCATTATTGACTAGGATTAGGGAGTGATCATCTTGCCAAGTTTCAACCTCTTCACCTCTGTGATCCAGATGGTTATAGCCCCAGCTCTGGGAGTGGCTATTAAAGTCTCCAACTGCTATAAAGTTGGTGGCTGGTACCTGTATAGAGCTGAGACTCAGGGGTTTGTTGTTCGGACAGTAATAGTTCAGGAGTTCTATTTCCATCTTGTCTACCTTTATCTGCAACAGCTGATATTCTGCTCCATCCATGAAGGTTTTCCTTTCGTGTGCAGGAATGTTATTCCTTACAAGAGTAAGTACTCCTCCTTTTCGTCTATCTTTTCTGTCGGATCTGAAGCATTGATATCCCCTTATTTTAAAGGTTTGATCTGCTTTCAAGTGAGTCTCTTGGATACAGCAAACACTGACTTGCTTCTCATACAAGATGTTTTCCAGCTCTGTCTTTTTGCTGTATCCAGCCTGCTTGCTGTTCACTCCCTCTGCATTCCAGTGCATCATGACAAGTGGCACTCTGGGTTTCTCTTTTTCTGTTTTGTTTTGGTCAGTAGTTCTCCTCCGCCGTCTGCTGACTCCACAAGACGGTCTAGAGGGTCCTCCAGTAGCTGAGGGTGGGCTCTGTCGAGGCTCAGAGCCCGGCACTGCACCTGCCTGGTGGAGCTCCACAGGGCGAGCACCAGTACGAGATTTATTTGACGGTGTACTCTCCATAGAAAAAAAAAAAGCGAGTTGCGTGATACTGTGGTTTCCGGTGCGCCTTCTGGCCCAGTATCTATGACTTTAGCACCTGTTCAACGGGAGAGTGGGCTCATCCCTAATCTGTTTATGTTCCCAGTAGTAGACTATTCGCAAGCAGCCTGGGGGTGTCACTGCTCTGCGCGGACCTTGTTTACCGAGGCGGCGTCCGAGCTCGTATGGTGAAAATATGGTTGCATTATCTTCAAAATAGCCCTGTCTTTCCTGCCATCCTGCAACTTTGAGTTAGGGAGTTCTGAGCTCCAGTCTCTTTCCCAGGCATTTTATCCTGGCCTGGCACGCATACAGAGGACCCCACTTCTGGTTCTAAGTTAGCAGTTGGGGACAGGTGGGGTAGCACACTGTGCATTCCCCGTCATCCAGGGGGCTCTCCAACTATGCAGAGCTTGCACAATGCTGTGCTCTGGTTCTGGGCTCACCCAAGGAATCCTCACGTCCTGCACAGAGCCACTTCCAGATACCCACCACCTGCCAACCCCCCATTGTAGAAATCTCCTGCATGCGGCCATCCAGTCAAGAGCCAGTATTAAGTCTGGTGCCCAAGTGATTCCCCCCAAGCTCAGTGTGCAATTCTGGGTTCTCATCATGCTGCAACACAGGGGGGATTGTGATGCTCAGCCATCTCTCTCAACTCTGCACCGATAAATGACAGTGTCTCAGTACTGGGAGGCCCCGTTTCCGGGTACACCACACACAGCCAGTTGAGGCAACGGTCGCCGTGGGCGTATCTTCAGTGGGGAAGTTGTGGAGTCTTCCTGTCCATGTTCTTGCACATCCTAACACTGCCCGCAAGACATCGGAGGTTTGGAGAGTGGCCTTCTCTGCTTTTTTGAGCCGGGGTGGGCTCCCCGGGCAAGTCTCGATGGGGATCGGGACGTGTCCACGCGCCAGTGGGCCCAGCATCGGCCGCATCTGTTGGAGGACTTGCTCTGCCAGGTTTGAGTTAGTAAATTCCAACTTTGTCATCTTCTTGGCATTGTGATGCTGGGGTGCCTGTGGATTTCCTAACGCCCCGGGTAGAAGCCAGAAGTGTACTGTGCCAGCTCTGGGGGAGATAAAGGGGGTGTTTCTGCGTCTCCTTGTGATACGTAGCCAAGGTAGGGCTCACAGTGCTCTTTCCCCGCCACCAAATTGCCTGCTGGTTACGCCGAGTTCTCCGAGGCTCTAGGCATGTGACCAAGAGTTGAAGGCAATAGGATCGTCACGTCCTGAGTCTCTGTGCCTGTACGATGGGTTCCGATCTTCAGGGAGCAGTCCACACTCGTTCCCACTCCCAAGACTTGTTCAGTATCCATCTGGCTCCTTCCCACCCACAGAGGGCGTGTACGGTGTAGTGCACCGGTTTTATTATCGAGGTTTGCTCCTCTAGATCCGTTGTGTTTAGCCTGAGGATTCGCACCCTCAGTTACCAGGACTACCTCGAGGAGGGTGTGGCTCTTCACCACGCACAACGATCTTGGGGTATGAGAGGTTTTGCTAGGCCAAGAGACTAACACCGCAATGGTCGCTCCTTTCATGAACAGAATTCACTAGGCCTAGGGTGAAGCAAGGGGGGAAACCCACTACCCACAACACCAGCACATCATACCCCCTGTCTGTAGACTTTGCCCCTTTAATGTTTCAATAATTAATGTTTGACGCATGAAACCAAAACAAAACTTTGATATGCATTTTCTGCAGGTTTTCTACGTTTGATTTCTGTAATTGGTTATGCATGTTGATTGTGACCGATTTAGTGAAAATTGCATTATAAACAAACCATAACAAAATATAAAAAAAAAACGTAAATTTTACACTATTTCAGACTATTATATCTTCTGTTCTAATTGTGATAAAATGTTTGTTCTTGTTCTAAAATTTACTCTAACATTTCTAGTCTAGCGTTACGCAAAATTAAAGCCGGTATTTATAATAATAAAGTAGCCTAAAAACATTAATTAAGCCCTATCAAAAGTAAAATCCGCCACCTTTTTTTCCAGTTAGGAAGTTACCACGTGACCTCTGACACGATAGCTATAAATAGCGCGGTCGGGGGAACAAGGGGAAATAACTAAAAGATCGCTGGCAAACAGCCGTGTGCTGTCTACTGCACTTATCCAGTGACAGCTGGTTGTATTTCTTAATTTTTGTTCTTAGCACCTTTCCAAATATTTATTAATGATCTCTGCTACCCACAGGAATCTTTTTTTCCTGCTGAGAAAATCTGCACATCTGTGCTGTCCTCAGTTATCTTATTTCAGGATTCGTAGCTGCCTTGAAATACCTAGAAAAGTCGGGAATGACCAGGAAAGACTACAATGCCTTGAAAAATGGCTGAAAAAGCCTTGAATTTGCTGCATCATACATGGGGGGGGGGGAGAATATTTTGGTTATTAATAACATTTTTCCTTAGGCATTATCGGGTACCACTGTCTGCTTATTTCCCCCCAGCATTTTCTTTAACCCTTTCAGCACCATTATGACGTACGCCGTACGGCATAAATCTTCACAATTTTTGTCGCTGTGCCGTACCGCGTACTCCACGGAAATAGCGCGATACCTCGTTCCCATTCACCTATATGACGTACGGCGTACGTCCTATTTTAAAAGCACCAGAACTCTTCTGTTTACAACCGTATCGGCAATTGCTGGGCATAATCAGATTCAGCATTGAAAAATCTGGCCACTAAGCTTGAAACGAACAAAATATTTTACTGCTAGCGAATACAGTAGAACTGATAAGTGATTTTACCAAAGCAAAAGTTCACAAACATGGACGCTGCCGTACCGGCGAACCATAAACATCTTGTTTGAGTTGAATTTATTCAACTTGAATGATTCTGACAACTCTTTTTACTGAGATTCTGGTAATCTTTACCTTTAGTGCCGTCAAGTATGTTTAATATGTGTATTTTCGTACCGTTTAGAGTTGAGGTTAGGTTTAGGGTTACCCTAATTCTAATGCCGACTCAATACACATATTATACATACTCGACGGCACTAAATGTAAAGATTACCCAGATTCAGAGTTTGTGTAGTCTGGTTCAGAATATACTTTTAATGGGTTTCCTTTTATGATAAACTCTTTACAGTCAAATTAGAAATATGACCCCTAAAATTACAATTATCCTGTCGTTCAGGGGAACGAACTAAGCTGAAAATGGTGTTGTCATTTGGAATGAAAAACCCGTCGTTGCGAAAGGGTTAAAGATTATGAATGTCGTCATATGAGTGTTTAACACACAGTGCATGCGAGACAGATTTATGCAGACAAGACTGTACAAAGGAGAATAGATTTAATTTTGGAAACTCAACACACAAAACAACAAAAGCATAATGCTGAACAAGGGAAATGTAATAACAAAAGAAAAATTCTTGATGAGATAGTTGTGACTGAAAAGAAAAAATAATTACTTTAGACCAGGGCATCAAGTCCCAGACCACTGCTGATGATGATAATTCTTTTTTTAGGCAGAAACAGGGCACAAGATATCTCTTACTGCTGTATTCAAGTACTTGAGGAAATAAAAGGACACGAAGAAGAGAGTAAAGGTGCTGACAAACAGGTTTCAAAAGTGTCAAGAATATTTGTATATTATGTAAATACAGTTTCAAGTGATTCTGATTGTAAAGTGATTTGTACATGAAGTGTACTTTTAACTTTAAGGTGCTTCTGTATTAATCTGGGTGTTTCATTTAGATGGGTAAAAATTCACACGGTTAAGTTTTTTCTCACATCTGTGCATATTCATTTGAAATCCAGTGTGGTAGATTATTATACTACTTTAGGCATGTTCTCAGTATATATACATTTTTTTAATTAAATGTATAGCGCAATAGTTTGTTTTCTTGTAATAACTAAGCCATACATCGAATATAAATCATGTTTCTCATACCCTTGAAAATCAAATACTTGCACCTTGAAAATCTTGGACAATGTTTGAAGAAATTTCTTCACTTCCAAAACTGACTTTGTACTATTATATGGCTCTGAAACATGGAGAACAGCAAAGACAACAACCAAAAAGCTACAGACTTTCATAAATGGGTGCTTGCGTAGAATAGAGGGATTAAAATGGTATGACAAGGTTACCACACGGCTGTTTGTGCCCTATACCAGAGCGCTCTTTTAGTTTCGGTGACCGGAATTCTGACACCGGGTATAAAATTTTTGTGTGCACCGTAAAAGACTATTTAAGTTTTTGGCGGGGAAAATCAGCTGATGTGTGTGTAAAATCAGTAAAATATAAATCATTACACACTCGTTCTGGATAAACACAGCGCTAAAATTCTTTTGTGTACTATAACTTTGTTCTCTGTTCTATTTTTGATTGCATTTTTATTTGTTTGAAATTAGTTTTGACGGAGTTATAGACTTTTGAAAACAGCGTCATCATTTGAGGAAATTCATAAAATAAGTAATCTTTTTATTAATTTAATATCTAAAAATCGGCCCATTCGTTTGAGTTTATAATTATAAAGACTTCTCGAAGGGAAGCTAAAGATTATTTCCACATACTTTTTTTTTTGGTTTCATATCTTGAGAATGTGTGGTAGTCAGTTTTGTGAGTTTGGCATTACAAGAACAAGCATATTGTCACCAGATTTTATAACATTTAAATCACTGTAAACGCATTCCTGATACTCACAAACCTTAAATAAGGTTGTAAAAAAATAACTTTTTGTAAAGCACCATCTGTTTTTGCATTTTCATTCATTTATAATGATATTTAGCTACGTATATAAGCGTCAGAAAACATGTAAAGCTATAGATAGATTACTTCCACATACTTTGATCTATCTTTCAAGTCTTGTTAATCTTGTATTTATAATATGAATTTTTTTTTAAATTGTGTGTGAGATAAGGAATGTTCCATTAGTGTTCTTTGGTAGACAATCCTGTGCACACGACGGCTGCCAAGGAATTTTAAGTAACTGTTTGTATATCTTCTTTCATTCAAAGATAAAGCATTCTACATCCTGGTGTTAGGCTTGATAGTCCCAAATATTCCTTTATCTTTATACATACACAAGTAAACTATACTACATAACAACGAAATGGAACATACTGTTTTGCATCATATGAATTGTGCCAGTGCACTGTGCAGAGCCTGTGGCAAGAGTGCATTAACTTTCAAAACAACACGTTCAATTCAGAAAGCACTGAACTGTTCTAATTACGTTAATGATCTGTTCTTTGTGTTTGGAATTAACGTATCAGATGATAAACCCACACAGCATTCGACTATATTTTGTAAGAAGTGTTACTTACGAATACAAAACTCAAAAAGGAGGCATAATGAGAAGTGTCTTGAAACAGCCAAGTTACTATCGGAAAACAGTCAGCACATCTGGAAAGACTATGACCATAATTTAACTATAAGTGAATGTCAACTGTGCAATTATGTTGCAAAGACATCTTTTGGTGTTTTAAAAACAAAAAGCTGCTCTATCCCCTGTGATGTTCTTTCTGACATCTCCATGTCTAGTCAATCATTTAGCTGTAGTCAGTCAGTTAGTTGTAGTCAGTCAATTAGCTGTAGTCAGTCAGTTAGTTGTAGTCAGTCAGTTAGCTGTAGTCAGTCAGTTAGCTGTAGTCAGTCAGTTAGCTGTAGTCAGGATAGCTCTGTACAGTAGGAGGTTGATGTGCCTGCCCACATTAGTGATGATATTGTTCAACTGGAGGTTGATGTGTCAGCTCACATTAAAGGCAATACCATTATTCATTTGGAGGTGGATAACACTAATCACCCTAGCATGCCAGTTTTTGTTGCCACATCTACACCTACCAAGTCAGTTATACATACGACAAGTACATCCACCTCGCCTGTCTTCAAAAGCGACATCACAGTACAACAGTTACTTGCTAAGCCACCTTCACAACCACTAACACAAAAGGAAGAACCCCTATTCACATCCATTGTTAGAAAAAAACTAGAAACAGCAAAAAAATAATATCATAAAATGCAAATCCAGAGGACAGCCTATTGTACTACAAAAACTAATTAAACATAGAAGAGAAACATCAGTCACCAGAACGCCAACAAAACGTAAGCAATCTCAATTTCTCCACATTGTTAGGAAACATATTGTTGAAACATCAGCTGACTCACTAAACCTGCAGCAGGCACATGAGAGGAGAATTTATACATTACACTATTTCCAAAATTGAAAGACGCGCCAGCGGTATTAAAAATATAACTTCACAATTAAAATTTATAATGGAATTTCATTTGTTACAATTTTCTCCATCTGTGAATGTACAGATTCCTCTTATTAAAAAAAGGAAGTGTGAATGATAATTGAGCGAAATTTTGGGGCTAGAGCAAATTATGGCAGTTGTTGCGTGAGAGTGACAGAATTAACAGAGTGTGGAAATCATTTAATAGATGTATTTATTAAATACACCTATTTATCTATTAAATTGAACATTTCGTTTTACTCATGACCATACTCGTTTTTACATGACCATCGTAATGTATGATTGAGAGATAATTGTTAGCTCTCATGTTTTGGGGACAATTTGGTGTGTTATTTTAAGGTAATAAATGTGGACTTGCAATTTAATGTTTCAATAATTAATGTTTGACGCATGAAACCAAAACAAATCTTTGATATCCATTTTCTGCAGGTTTTCTACTTTTGATTTCTGTAATTTGTTATGCATGTTGATTGTGACCGTTTTAGTCTAAATTGCATTAGAAACAAACCATAACAAAATATTAAAAAAACTTAAATTTTACACTATTTCAGACTATTATATCTTCTGTTCTAAAATTTACTCTAACATTTCTAGTCTAGCTTTACGCAAAATTAAAGCCGGTATTTATAATAATAAAGTAGCCTAAAATATTAATTAAGCCCTATCAAAAGTAAAATCCGCCACCTTTTTTTCCAGTTAGGAAGTTACCACGTGACCTCTGTCACGATAGCTATAAATAGCGCGGTCAGGGAAAAAGGGGAAACAACTAAAAGATCGCTGGCAAACAGCCGTGACCAACGTGGAACTGATGACAAGAACTAGACAAGTGCCAGTGGAACAAGAGATGAGAAGAAGACGATGGCGATGGATAGGACACACACTGAGGAAACCTGTTGATAGCGTTACAAGGCAGTCCTTGTTCTGGAACCCCCAGGGCAAGAGAGGCAGAGGTAGACCAAGAAGCACATAGAGAAGAGAGCTGGAAACAGGTGCAAATGATAAGGAGAACGTGGAAAGAACTTGAGATGATGGCACATGACAGGAGGCCTATGCTCCTTTGGGAGTGGAGGGTTATGAATGAAAACTGACTTTCATACAATGAGATTTTGAAATTACACAGTGGTTTTTTTAAAGTTACTATTTACTGATAAACATGGACACATACAATATATTTTTCTTATTGATACACTTTTAAGCATTTGAGTGTATGTATGTAACCAGGTAAAATGTTTTTTTTTTTTTTTCTGAAACAGCCAGTCTGTATGCTGTATTTATATGTGTGTATGTTGATAAATTAGCTTGGCAAATGTCGGTGTCAGGACTGTGTGTTCATAAAGTGAGTTCTGTCCTGGTCTCAATATGTTGAATAAAGAGACTGTACACATGATTGTTATCATACTTGGTTCATTTCTCCAGTCCTGGCACATTTTACTTTGCAACATCAGCACTGTAGCCAGCTTCACGGCTTTCTAGTAACAATGTTACACATATCTTCACTTTTACTGTGCAACATTGCGGTAGCAAAGGAGATGTATGTTACTACTATTCATCAGTTACAAGAATAAACAAGGGACACAGAAGGTGAACAGCAACAAATGTTCATAGCACAAGCAACAGAAATAGATAGGAAAAACTTCCATATAAAAATATACTGAACAGAAATCAAACTATAAATCAACTAAATTGCAAATGCATAAATAAACTGAAATACAACTCCATAAAAATTAGCAAGACTTTTCACAAAGAATGAAAATTTTCTCATACAAGACTCTATGAAGTGGGGACACTTGAACATGAGATTATCATCTTATTAACTCCCTTATGGAGCGTGCAGCCACCACTCGTTTTAATCGATGAGGTTGCCAACCCCATATCAGTCACCATTTACAACGTGCTTGAGGGAGGACATAGTTTTATTCATTGTCTCATCAGAGACTCCCACTTAACAATACCCTGAAAATGAGATAAGAGTCGTACACTAGTGAACACAATCAGATTGTCTGTGTGTTATGCTTTATGATTGTGACATGGCCTAGGTCTGTTGAGCATTAATGTAAGTAGGACAGACAAGATAATTGTAACAAGTGTTTTTGTGTGCATGCTCACCCAAGAGCCTTGTGCCCTTTGGGTCACCTCTACACTCTGTTTATGGGGTAGAAGAGGTTACGATTAAGAAAGAAAGTATTTTCAGACAGAAGAGATATTGTCCCATCATTTGAGTATACTCCACTAGAATCGACATGTTTTTATGTACAGATGAAATCTGTGGTGCACTATTTTTTTTAGAAATGGAAGGACTGACTTGATGTGCAGTAACTGCTGAAGACCCTGGTAACTTATCATCCGGACCACTATAAAATGGCATGTCTAATATTTATCTTTAGGATTTCAAGTCACTCCTCTCTGCAGAAAGATGGTTGCTGTGTTTTTACACCAGCTCTTTAGAGGACCTGCATTTCCTGCCACTTTTAAACAGTTTTTAATAGTATAGTGTCACATTTATATACTTTTAACAAACATTTGTCACTTCTAAACACATTTAATATATTTTGCAACTTTCCATATGTCTAATACAAACAAAGCCATTATCAACAATATCGCACTAGCAGACATGACGCCTCAAGCCAAAACTGGCTATACGTCTGTACACCATCACCTTTCATAACAGACTTGGCTTCTCACACAAGAAACTGATAAGTGATTTTAAAATAACCCAAGTTCATGACTTCTATAGTAAAGAAAAGATCCATACGCCCCACCCTAACCTCCCATACATCATTCTTATTACATAAGACAACACAATCTGCCATACACCATGCATGTCACATGAGACACCTAACAACAAAAATAAATGTATGCCAGCTTGTTTTGTTTGCTGCAAAAAAAAAAAAATCGTTAAAATTTGTTGGCTGAAACTGCTCATTGTTAAATGCTGAATCTTAAAGATAATCCAGACAGTGCAAGTCCTCGACAAGTCATGTCTCAAATGTGTCAACCACAGCACACTTCACAAAAAATAAAAATATGGTTACATTTACATTAATGTGTTGGTTACACAGTGTACACTTAATGTAAGGGGGTACAGAGAGCAAAATGTATCAAGTCACACAATAGACATTTGGTGTATGTGAATGCAAGAACTTTCAGTTTGAGCTATATACAGATAATATGGAAAATGAGCTTTATACAGATAATATTGAAAAAAAATATATAAAAAAGAAGTACAAGAGTTAAAAGTTAGTAAATGATTCATCATAATTAAAGTACAAAAAAATTAGCTACAATTACTAAAACAGTGTCCAAAATCATTACAGACATACCTTGCTTTATTGCACGCTTCACAGATATTGCGCTTTTTTTTTTTCTTCTTCACATTATTCATGTTTATTTATTAGAACGTGCCTTCTTCTTCCGATAGATTTCGGCTCTCCACCAGCAAAAAGATTACGATTCGCTGAAGGCTCAGATGATGATGATTAGCATTTTTATTTTTGCAATAAAGTATTTAATTTTACAGTACAATGTTCTTTTTAAACCCTAATGCTATTGCACACTAAAGGGAGCCGCGGTAGCATAGTGGTTAGTGCACTGGCTTCCTAGCGCAGTGGTCTATGGTTCGATCCCCAGATGAGGTGGGAATTTTCTAGGCCACAAACGGCTCCTGGGTCGACCCAGCCCCAAATGGGTACCAGAGCAACCCTGGGAAGGTTACGGCGGCCGGCGTGATGCCGACCACATCACCCCTAGTGTGCCGACAGTCAAGATAATATGGGCCTAACACTATATTCCCAATATGCCTCAATGGGCGTGTAACGGGTTCCTTTACCTTTATTGCGCACTAAATAGACATTGTGTAAACATGGTTTTTAGGCTTTTATATGCACTGGGAAGCCAAAAAAAATGGGTGTGACCCGCTTTATTGCGATATTCGCTTTATTGCGGTGGTCTGGAACAAATACTTAGAATTTCACACACAAAATAAGCATTTTATAATTTTTGTGCTTATATCTGTCTTTGCTGTTGTCATTCTGATTTTTGTTTGCACTGCATGCCTTTGATCTTTCCCACTTTTAACTTTTGTTCTGAGGGCTGTCACCATTTGTTAAAAAGATTTACATAAGGCCATATCAATTAAGGTGGCATAGGTTTTAGCTATTGCGCTACTCAAAAGAAACAAAAAGACACACACTATTATCTGTAAGTCAGCAAAACTTATTTATAATTAAATGACAAACTTGTACTTTGTCTTGATAACATTTCACTTCCATTTGGCTGAAATGAAATCTGCTAGTCTTCTGATATTAATGATAAAGAAATGCTAGAGACATGTTCAGATATTCAACATGAAAGAACAAGACAGAAATAAAAATATAAGTAGAAAACATGCTCAAATGGGAGAAGACCAGGTACACACGTTCAGGAAGACACTGTCTATCAGCAAGTTATGGCAATGAGGGAAAAAAGAAGACAAATCTGAGAGCTGAAGTCACAAACAAAATAAATATTTGTCATGTGACACATGAACCTGAAGACAGAAGCATTGTCTAGAGCAGCCTTTCTCAACCTGTTTATCCTGGAGGATAAAAATAATTCTCAGTGAGCCCCTGCATTAAATTTATATTTACAGCTCATGGTACGTTGGAGAGGCTGACGTCATCAGCTTACCGTCCTCCCCTTTGTGCAATTCAGCGTTCACCAATTATCAACAGCCTCCGATATCCACCGTCAAAACTGAGAATGTACTCAACCAAGTGAATATGGTCCTGCGGCGCACTGTCATTTGGGGCTGCTTGGTCACTGCGAGCGCCAACATTGCCTTGCGCTCAAAGTTCTTTTTTCAATCACGATATCTCATGGAACACCGGTTGAGAAATCCTACTCTAGAGCCATCAGGCAATGACTGACTGAGAAAAGATGGGCAAGGAACAACCGAAACAACATGTTGATCTCTGCCAAAAAATGTATGAGTTACTGGCATTTCTGAGAGCTGAGTGGTGAAGTTAGAGAACTTACTTCTCAAGACAAAGTTACCAGGTTCCAAACCTGGTAGTGTCTTGCTCCTGTTTACTCAGCTGTATATGGGTATCCGACTCTGCTCTTGAGTTAGGGAAGGCAAAGGCAGAAAGGAACTGGTCACCCCATGTCATAAAGCTAAGACCTGGCTTTTTTCACCTTTGATAATGGGACTACCTTTATCTTACTGACATATCTGGGTGGACACTGAGACAGGGGAGGGGGAACAGAAAAGAGAGAAAAAGCAAGAGAGAAAATGAAAAAAAAAAAAAGAGAAGAGAAAACACAAAAATTACTGTACTTACAAATATTAAATGTTAAGAATGCTACATTTTATGACAATTCACATCTCTGCTACCATATGGTAAACTGATCTAAAAGTGCTACAAGGTTCATAACCATCACAGACATTTGTGATAGCAAGCTCACATTTCTGTCACATTTTAGGTGTCTTGTTTCCAGCGATAGCCCAAGTTCTCTACTCTACAACCTGACTATTATATTTCAGATGAAGACAAGTCATATAATCAGCAAATTATTGAAGATCTCACAATTTAAACAACAAACTATAAGTTGGCAACCCCAGCCAGCAGTCTGCAATGTGCCATGTCACTGAGTTAAGAGTCATGACCTCAATCTGTCCAAACACTTTTTTGCTTTTTGAAACAAATGTGTAATCATGTTATATCAAAATTTATGTTTCACATAATTAACAACGACACAAATACATAAAAAATTGTGTGATTCGATGTCAGTTACTACTATGTTGATACTCAGCTGTATTACAGCAGATTGTGACATTTCCTGCAGTCTTCAAACACACGTGAAATTTACCTTCAAACTTTTTAATTTAATAATGTTTACAAAACAAACATTTTAAAAAATCCTTGAAGAACCTTTTTTTTTTTTTTTTTTTTTTTTTTTTTTTTTTTTTTTTTTTTTGGGTGATGTCAATATTTCTGCAACAGAGAATGCCAACAGTTACCATTTTCAGGTCATCAATTCACATGTATGTACATAATGAGAACAGGGCAGAAGCTTCAAAATAAAGTATACATTATAATACAAATGTCAAAACTAGGTATATCAGTGTCACAAAACTCAAATACCATATTCCAATGCACGAGTAAACAGACATGTTTTCCCATGTTATAATCCATGCAGATCAAATGTCACTATTGTTATGCTTGGCCCGTATTCGCTGAGAAAACCTGGGAGACTGGGCATCCGTCAGAGGCTTGTCGCTGGGTTTCACAATGACACTCTTGTACCTGTTGAAATAATGATTATAAACATCAAATATTTGAAATGATTCCTACCTGTGCTTGTGCTTAAAAACCAACTACTCACAAGAAATGTTACAATAAAAATGGCAGGAATGGTATTCAGCAGAGGTCAGACTAAAGAAAGCAACAATATAGACATGTAAATTATAGTTAAGATACAACCACCATTAATGGCATGATATATCTAGGACTAATACGAGACAAACAAACAAACAATGAAAAAGGAAGTGCAAGACAGACAGAGGTTGACAGAAGGAACAATATACACCAATCTAACAGCTATCATACCACACTGGGAGCTATCCTGTAAGCAGTTGACTCCATATTGGGAGCTCAACATGCCAGCACGTGGTACCACTAGGAGCTATCCTGCCAGCGGTTGGTACCACACTAGGAGCATCCCTGTCAGCAGTTGACACCACATTGGGAGCTTTCCTGCCAACAATTGACACCACATTGGGAGCATCCCTGTCAGCAGTTGACACAACATTGGGAGCTATCCTGCCAACAGTTGACACCACACTGGTAGCTATCCTGCCAACAGTTGACACCACATTGGGAGCTATCCTGCCAACAGTTGACACCACATTGGGAGCTATACTGCCAACAGCTGACACCACATTGGGAGCTTTCCTGCCAACAGCTGACACTCCATTAACCAAGAGAAATTACAAATCAGACACTCTGAGGGTATGACATAAGGTAACTCCAGAAAAGACCAGCTATATATACATATAGATCAAAATCAGGTGGGTGATAGGAATACTTATGCCCTCCTTACTACCAGATCTCACAGCTTCCAAATAATTGCTAATACTGACATATTTACAGTTGCAACTATGAGGGCTCCAGAGATCAAACCAACACAACACCTAATTCAGGCCTCCATTTTGACAGATTGGAAAAAACTGCAGAAAAGCTCACGAGACTGCGATTTTAACAAATCTAGATTAAAGTTGAAAATAACAGCCCACTCATTATACAAATTACACGCCTCAAGACTATCCACAGCAACATTTTCCCTCGATTAACCTGAGTATGAAACATGCTGCACTCGAAATACAATCAACAGTTTAATGGAGTATGTAAAGCACTTGAAAACGAGAAGGCTTGTTTTCCACTGCGTTTCTATGACTGTAGGGCATCATTAACAAGAAAGCCCCAATGACATTTCAGAAGGAACCTAACTTTCTCACTGAAACACAGATATCAAATATAACAGATAATTCCTTCAAGCAAAAAATGAATACAGGTATACCTCGCTTTATTGCGCTTCACAGATATTGCGCTTTTTTCAAATTATTCATGTTTTTTTATTAGAACGTGCCTTCTTCTTCCGATAGATTTTGGCTCTCCACCAGCAAAAAAATTACGATTCGCTGAAGCTGAGATGATGAAGATTAGCATTTTTTTTTTTTTTTGCAATAAAGTATTTTTAATTTTACAATACACTGTTTTTTTTGTTAAGACCTAGCGCTATTGCGCACTTAATAGACAAAGTGTAAACATGATTTTAGGCTTTTATATGCACTGGGAAGCAACAACAACAAAAATGGGTATGACCTGCTTTATTGCGGTGGTCTGTAGACGAACCCGCAATATCTCTGAGGTATACCTGTATAAAGCACAAAAGAAACACTAGCCTAAATATCATAACACAGTCAAATTACCATTTTAAATAAAGCAAACAAAAATATAAACTTGGTTACAAAACAAAACAACAGGAAACAAACCTGTAATCATAAAAACAATGAGAAGAATGACAGGGAATTACAAACAAAAAGAAATGTCACAGTGTAACCACAGAATTCATACAGAACTGGGCTTGGACAGGGCAGACAATCTAAGTAACAAAAACAATATACTCTTAGCATTGTTCTTGAATAAAATATTCATAAAATAATGGCCAGGATCATAATGGGTAGAGAAGGTGTGAAAAATTAATGAATCTTCAAACAGATCAGTTCACTAGAGCTACTGGTGCAAGAAACACAATATAATGTGGATGTATTAGACAGACAGGAAATAAGTCTTTCCTGCTTGTACTAAAGGGAAGGGGGAAAGATGAAGAATACACTGAAATGACAATATACAAGAATTTAGTGAAATCATCAGTAGACTGGAAACACATCACACAACAAGATAGCAATTCACATGCAGTGTAATATCAGCAACTTCAGAATACAAGTCTTTCCAACAACAAAAAAACACACAGAAATACCAGTAATTTTTAAAAATAAGCACACCAATTCATGGCCAAGCAAATGAAATGAGCGTACAAGCATAAAAAAATAAACATACCAACTCATTAATGGCAAAACAAATGAAATAAGCGTACAAATATACAAAAATAAACATACTAACTCATTAATGGCAAAACAAATGAAATAAGCGCACAAACATAAAAAATAAACATACCAATTCATTAATGGTCAAGCAAATGAGATAAGCGTACAAAGATAAAAAATAAACATACCAATTCATTAATGGCAAGACAAATTAAATGAGCACACAAACATCAAAAATAAACACAATTATATCTCATGAGTAAAAATATGAAAAGCTAAATAAAAGCCAATTAAATATAAAGGAATAAAAGAAACAGCATTGGTTGAGGAGTTGAAGATGATGATCAGGTCATTAACTTGCGGTCTTATGTAGATGCTATCTGTGTAAGAAAGTTGCCATTATTTATTTCTGTCAAGTCAGCTAATGCTGTGAGATTACTCTTTTAATAAGAGACTGGAGTTAATGGTCTACAGGCACCAGCATGAGCACAGGCACAAAGCATGCATATCTTGTGCAGCCTCAACCTCATATGTGAAACTGAAAGTATAGCTGAGGACACAAAATGACAAAGCAATAAACAACCATAGCCAGCTTCTAAAGAAGGTCTTCACGCTTCATCCATGTCGCAATGTTGCTGCCTCTGAGGTACCAATCACTGACAAAAGATTTAATATTCTTGTTTCATTACTGCATTCCTTCTCTATAACTATGACAGGACATGTGCTTGTTCCTATTTTTTGACTTATTTAAGAATAATATTGCAGAATTTGGAGAACTTTTGCACTGGATGTTATGACATAAACTACTTAAAAATAAAAGGTCTGGGCTTACATCCGCATTATGACAGAAGTAATGACGTGTAATGAACTATCTGAAAAGGGCAAAATGAATGAGCCTACGGACTGAATTATCTGGACACACTGTGATATTATCTGGAAGGCAGAACTCAGAAATCAAGACCAGAGCAGCGACAGCAAAACCAACATTCCAGACAATGAAATGTTACTTGTAACAACAACTCTATATCGATAGACAAAACAGGTAGGGAATTTGTTACTGTTAAAACAGAATCAATCTCATTTATTATAGATTAACACATACTGGACTTTCTTATAAACTCTGACCTTAAATGCTACTGACTTTCTTATTCTACAGGTAAACAGACTTTTTAATGCTACTGACTTTCTTATTCTACAGGTAAACAAACCTTTTAATGCTACTGACTTTCTTATTCTACAGGTAAACAAACCTTTTAATGCTACTGACTTTCTTATTCTACAGGTAAACAGACTTTTTAATGTTACTGACTTTCTTATTCTACAGGTAAACAGACCTTTTAATGTTACTGGCTTTCACATTCTACAGGTAAACTCTGATGACCCTTTATTCTATGCTGCTGGGCCAATTTGATGCAGCTTTAGGGTCCTGGGGTAGGCTACAAGACTGACCCTGGGATTCGCCTGAGAGCATGGGCGAAATCCTATGCGTCTCCTTGGCTGTAATGCTAGCATGCCTGTGGGTTTCCTGCACACCCCAGAAAGCAGCCAGATATGCACTGTTTTAGCACTTGGGAGAGTAAGAAGAGTGTTTTTGCATCTCTCTGAGATATGTAGCCAAGGTAGGGTTCACATTGCTCAATCCCTGCCACCAAGTCGCCTGCTGGTTATGCCGAGTTCTCTTGGGCTCTAGGCATGTTACCAAAAGTTCAAGGCAAAAGGATCGTCATGTCCTGAGAATTTGTGCCTTTATGATGGGTTCCATTCATCAGCGCCAACTAGTTCCCATTCCCCCAGTATAGCTCTGGCTCCCTTCTTACTAAGGACGGGTGTGTATGGTGTTAGTGCACCAGGTTTATTATTGAGGTTTGCTCCTCTAGATCCGTTGTGTTCAGCCTGGGGATTCACACCCCAGTGACCAGGGCCACCTTGCGGAGGGTGTGGCTCTTCACCACGCACAATGATCTTTGGGTTTGAGAGGTTATGCTAGACCAAGAGGCTGACACCACAGAGGATGATACTTTCATGAAAAATAGTTCACTAGGCCAAGGGTGAAGCAAGGGGAGAGATCCATATGGAGGAAACCCCACTACCCACAACACAGACCCCCTGTCTGTGATACAGACCCCTGATGACCCTTTAATGCCACTGACATTCTTATTCTACAGGTAAACTCTGATGACCTTTTAATGCCACTGGCTTTCTTATTCTGCAGGTAAACTCTCGTGACTTTGGAATGCTACTGACTGTCTTATTCGACAAGTAAACTCTGACCTACTAATGCCCCTGGCTTTCTTATTGTACAGGTAAACTCTCACCTTTTAATGCCATTGGCTTTATGAACAGCTTGCATTCTTATTCTCGCAGTTGCTGCTTGCTCCTCTTTTTCCAGTCTCTCCTCTCTCTGTCTTTTCAAAGCCTCCATCTCAGCCTCTCGAGCTTTCAGATGTTGATCAAAAGCTTCTCGCTGGGCAGCACGGACATCGGTGTTCAAAGCAAAATTACTTCTCTCTGTGATGATGAGAAAACTATCATCTATACACAAGCAACAATCATCATGCTTGTCTACCGGAACTCACTTGTGATGCAGTCTCATCCAATCATAAACATGTTGACATATTTTGATCATGAGATATTCACATCAGAAGATAGGACTTTTACAAACTTTTGTGATTATGAAACCAAAAAAACAAACAGAACAAATTTGGTGAAAGATGGTACATGTGAAGTGTAAATCGGGTTCAATATTCAGCACCGTATATTGATGTTTCAAAATTGGTAAATGTTTTAAATGCACTTTAAATGTATTTATGATCATTTTCAATAATGTAACCGACGATATCATCTGACAGCTGATAAGTTTAATCAAATAAACAGATCTAAAAATCTTGTCTTTGACCAAAAATTCCATTTTTTTTCCCCCTCTCTCCAAACCAAATATGCTGATATGTTATTGACTTTGTGAGAATGCACCACATCTGATGTAACCCTTCTGTCCAGGAGCCACTAAACATTTTCAGCTTTTATTAATAACTGAGAGCACAAATGCCAGTGAAACAAGAGATGAGAAGATGTTGGAGATGGACAGGACACACTGAGGAAATCTGTTAATAGCATTACAAGGCAGTCCTTGCTATGGAATCCTCAGGGTAAGAGAGGCAGGGGAGACTGCTGAAGAGCAAATGGAGGACAGATTCAAGACAGACTTCAAAGAGATGAGAAGACTTTGAGCTAATGGCACCTAACAGGGAGACTTGGCATTTGTTTGTTGAAGACCTAAGTTCCCTGGGGAGCTGAAGGGTGATGATGGTGACAGTACAGCAGTAAACAATCTCCTATCATTTGCAAGATTTGTTAGCAACATACATGCAGCTGACTGTGTGACTGTGAGAAGTATGATCAGCACAACTATAATAATTATAAACTAAGAAACATGGACAGGGAGGACAAAAGAATCAAATACTCACTCAACATGACAATAGATAGAAGATTTCAATTAAATAAAAAAAAGATTTCATTAAATAAAACAAAGGCTGTCAAAGAAAGGTGGGGTTTAACCTTTAGGAAAGAGTGTTTACGAGATGACAAATACGAGGGACGGTCAAAAAGTAATGCCTCGTAATTTTTAATTTCATTCAATAGGCAAGAAAACAGATAAAATTACATTGAAATGTAGCCCCAAGTCTGAACTTTAAAAATTTATTTCTCAATGTAGTCTCCGTTATTTGTTACAGTTTTTGTCCATCTTCTCACAAGGGCATGTATCCCCGCACGGTAAAAATGTGTGTCCTTTTTCTTAAACCACTGGCGTACGGCGCATTTAAGGGTCTCGGTGTCCTCAAAGTGATGTCCGCGAAGATCTTCTTTCAGTGGTCCAAACAGATGGAAGTCAGAAGGTGCAAGATTGGGACTGTAAGGGGGATGTGGTAATATTCGATAAAAACTTCTCCTTCGGTTTCGTAACGGTGCAGGAGGTTGATGGCTATGGTTTTCCTTGTTTCTTTGTGTCTGTCTGTCAACATTCTGGGTACCCACCGTGCAAAAACTTTTGAATAACCCAGGTCTTTAATGATGTTCTGGACACTGCCTTTACTAATGGACAACATGGAAGAAAGTTCATCAAGTGTTACCCGACGGTCACCACGAATGATGCCATCAACTCGATGAATGTTGTGTGGAGTCACTGCGGTAGACGGACGGCCAGTCCGCTTTGCGTCAGCCATTGAGGATTGACCTACTTCAGCTTCGTCACAACGATGTACCCAACGTTGGACAGTGCTAACATCCACTGTTGAATCTCCATAAACATTCTTCAAACGTTCGTGGATGCGAATTGGGGTCTCGCTTTCAGCATTGAGGAATTCTATGACATAACGTTGTTTTAACCGAACGTCTTTGGCAGTCATTTTTAAACTGTTACAGTGGTGCCACCTGTAACTGAAAAAGGTTGGTAATGCTATACAGTGCAGAAGAGTGAGGAATCCTGCTAAATTTACAAATTGCACACCGATGCAGTATCTACATACATAAAAAATAGGAGGCATTACTTTTTGACCTTCCCTCGTATATATATACAAAAGACCAGAGACAACCTGACGGAGAACAGTGGGGGCTGAGATGCAAAGCAGGAACCAGAGTTGGGGCACGGCACGAAGGATGGCCACTGACTGAGCAAAATGGGGACAGTTTGTTGCTGCCCTACAAGACATCACTAGGCGTGATGGCGACTGACTGCTTTGTCAGTCAGGGGCTAAGGATACAAGAAGGAGAAGAATATATACAAAAGTACATTGTAAAAGTGTTTACAAGTCCATTCATGTGACTGCATGACTTCAAGTTCCATTTACATTGTTTTTGTGCACTCTAATGTTGTTTGTAAATAACATAATTTTACAGCTCTTGTGACCTTGGCATCAAGGTCACCAAGAGCAGACACTCAATGACATTGGATCACAGATAAGTCAAGTCAACATAATTTGACAACAGTTCTGTTAGCTCCAGTTATACTTTTGTTACTGCTCCATTCTAGTCTCTTCTCAAAAACGTTACCATCTTATTCCTCTTGGACTGCCCTCTGCTGTCTGGTGCACCACCCAGCCTATGACTGTCAAAAATAAATTGGTTGATAAGAGGCATTCCTGTCGTATTACCTGTCTTCACCTCAAATGTTAGGTTGCTCTGCCAAACACTACATGTAAAGTTAGCATAGAGGATTTTTATGATGGAAACAATGCAGTTGGCAATTCTGTACGCCCTCAGTATTTTCCATAGGCTGTCCCTGTGTATGTGGTCAAAAGCCTTTTCAAAATCAACAAAGTTAATGTATAGCTAGCTGTCTCTGCCATTCTGAGCACTGCTCTATAATGTTCCTGGGAGTGAATATATAATCTGCACATCTTCTGTTCTTTCTGAATCCTGCTTGTTCTTTCCTCAGTTTATGGTCTACTACTTTTGAAATTCTCTGGATAATTATCCTGCCTACTATTTTACTGGGAACTGAGAGGAGAGTAATTCCTCTCCAGTTGTTGCAGTCTGCAAGGTTGCCCTTCTTGGGCAATCTGACTATTATTCCTTTATTTCACTCCATTGGTGTTGCCTGTTTTCCAGACTTGTGCAAATAGTGGTTCTAATAATTCTGCTGCTAGTTCAAGGTCTGTCTTAAATAACTCAGTATTTAAATAGTTGTGACCAGGAGCTTTTCCATTCTTTAACCCTTTGATAGCTGTGTTGATTTCTTCCCTTCATGGAATGTCTGTCTTGATCATTTTCAGTCTCAGGAACATTCAGCTGCATCTCTGGTAGTTCCTTATTCAGTGTCTCTCTGAAGTGCCCTGCCCATCATGATGTAATATTGTTTGCACCCCATTTTTCCCCATATGGTTTCTATTATTTTATATACTGTGCTTTGCTCATTTTTCAGTGCTGCCTCTTCTGCCTGTTTTGCAAGATCGTCTAGGAATTTCCTTTTGTTGGCTTGGGTTTGACACTTTACTTTCTTGTCCAGTTGACTGTACTGCTAGCTATATATTTCCTTTAACCTGGGTGACTGTGATTCTATTTTATTTCTTTTCATTGCATTTCTCATCGCTATGGTGTTTAATGTTTCTGGTGTTATCCAATCTTGTCTCTACGTTTCCTGGTATCCCAAGCATGATTTGCTGCTTTTCTTATATATTGGTGAAATGTTCTTTTTCTGGTCAACATCATTAGCCACTGTCTTTTCCTGGTTATTGGCAATTTGATTTCGCCTTTTTACATCAACCACAAAAGTTTTTCTGGTAAGGGAGTTCTTCAGTTTGATGATGTCATACCTTTTCTGTTTAGTTACAATTGGTCCAGCAGTTCTGAGTTTCACCTTCAGCTTTGGTACTACTAAGTGGTGATCACTTCCCACATCTGCCCCTCTACTTACTTTCACATCTTGCAATGAATGCCTCCATCTACCATTGATCATTATGTGGTCAATCTGGTTTCTGTCCCAGCCGTTTGGTGATTCCCATGTTAATTTGTGAATTTGTTTGTGTGGAAAAAGCGTTCCTTCAATGACCAAGTTGTTAATACTGCAGAAGCTTATTAGTTTCTCCCCATTTTCATTTGCTGTTCCGCTGCCGCATTTCCCCATTATGCTTTCATTATATGTATTGTGTTTTCAAACTTTCACACTGAGGTCTCCCATTACTACGATAAGATCATATCTAGGTGCGGTTTCCATTTCCTTTAACTGCTGTTGATAGAATTCATCCTTGACCTCTTCATCGCTGTCATTTATTGGTACATAGCATAGTATTATTGTGGTGTTATGAATCTCCCTCTCAGTCTTATTCTTATCAGTCTGTTGTTGATGGGTTTCCATTCCAGTAATGACCTTTGTATTCCTTTCTTTAGGATAATGGCAACGCCTTCATTGTGCTGTCCATCCTCTCTTCCAGAGTAAAGTACTGTCTCTCCTGTTGATGTTTTCATTCTCCTTGTCCCCGTCCATCTGCTCTCACTTATTCCCAGGATATGTAATCTGTAGTTCATTTCTGTTGTGATCTGCCTCAATTTTTCCTGCCTCATTCATAGTTCTGACATTACAGAATCCAATTCTGGTTTTGTGTTTTGCCATCAGGGCATCTGTTTTCATGCCAATGGCTTCCTTTCAGCTTTCACCACTGTCAGTCATACGAGCCTCAGACTCCAGATGTCCATCCTGTATCAAAGCTTTTTCATTTGTTGCCGTTTCCGGAACACTTTTTTTTTTTTTTAACACAGACAGGGGTGTCAGCCTTGCGCTAAAACACCGAACTTTGAGGACCAGGGAGCCAGCTTTAGTCTGACCTCTACCCGCGCAGACTTATCCAGCTCAGTAGAACCTGCCAGGAGTAAAACTCCCTCTGGCATAGCACTGGTGATTGTTAGGGCACTCAAGCTGCCTTACCGCTTCCAGGTACAGGCACCAGTGAAGGCAGAATTATACTCTCGTAGCAACATTTGTGGGTCATTCCATTCCGCATTATTGCATTTCCACACAATGTATATCCTGTCTATTGCAAACAGAGCTTTTACAATTCTGATACCACTGTTAACATCCTATTTGTGTGAGACAACTTATTCAAATATAAAGACATGAAAGCAAAACAAACAACACAACTTCAGTCTCTAGTAAGGCCACCAACTGACAAGCCTGGGTGTTACACTGCATAATTAAACAAGGTAAAAGTAGTCCTCAGGAAAGTACAAAGTGTTCACTATACCAAGTCTCAGCTCTGACCAGGGTGATTAGATCCCTTCCTTACTGCCTTTGCCCTCTCTAACTAACAGTAGAGTCAGGCACCCATCTACAGCTGAGTAGAATGAAGCATAGTGATTTTGAACACAGTAACTTTCCCTTAACACATTAACTACCGAATTGAAAAACACACTGGCCGAATTAAATTTTTTTTCCCATTTTCATCCTGTAGGTGTATGCACAAAGTAAGCTGTAGTTTTCGTAATTGTTTACAGATTTTTATGAATTACACGTCATTTTAAAGATATATGAATGTACTATTATAAAAAGCATCATTTGTAACTCTAATATAGGTTGTTGCTATTTAACGGCTGTCCGATGGCCGAGGACTTGCAATATTTTCACAATTATAACTGCTTGCGCCCCATCTCTTTCAAAATCACTATTTCAATCAATGTGTACACCATTTTCACTCTTGTCCTCGTCGCTAGATCTATCAGTCAATTGTTGAAAAAGTTTCTAGCCTATTCAGTCGTTAGGCGAGATGTACAAGCATTGTTTGTGATCGTATCACTAGTTGCCACGATAAACAGTTTTACACGATTTGGTAACTAAACTAAAACGCTGAAAAATATGAACATAATATCAATTTTCCAGTGTTCTACAACAACTTCGGGAATTTGTTTTCCGGTGGCAACTTAAAATCTCGAACCAGATCAGAAAGTGTTTCAGTACATTTTTCATTCATTTTATTACTAAAATTAGATCGATGCTCTGAGTGGCTCGCGGTCCAAATGATAGGATTTCAAGAGCCGGTCCCATCGGCTCACGGTAGTTAATGTGTTAAGAAGCAAGCCTTCTAACCACCCTGACTCTCAACTCTAAATGTAGTCCTGACGTTGTGCAAAGTTGTGTTTGTTTGATCAAAGTGTCTCATTATTCAAAACAACAATTTGGGAACCTGTTATCTAGCTAATCTTTCATGAAATGTGTCCTATGTACTGTTATATTTTTACTCAAATACAGTTCTCTGTTTCCCTCACTCACTCACTGTCATACAATCACGCAAGCCCCAAAACTCTTTTCAGCTGATATTTTGGCTTTAAAGAAAACAAGTAATAATTCACTGTCATACAATCACGCAAGCCCCAAAACTATCCTCAGCTGATATTTTGGCTTTAAAGAAAACAAGTAATAATTCACTGTCATACAATCATGCAAGCTCCAAAACTATTCAGCTGATATTTTGGCTTTAAAGAAAACAAGTAATGATTCACTGTCATACAATCACGCAAGCCCCAAAACTATCCTCAGCTGATATTTTTGCTTGAAAGAAAACAAGTAATGATAACAACTCACTGTTTAAAAAAATGGAGAGAAAGAACATTCTGACTGCTAATACAAGAGGAGGACAAAAATGAAGAGAAGGTGTGAGAGCATTGTGACACATTTCACTAACACAGGTGATCGTGTAAAGTGAACAGATCTGGTTCAAATCTTTATAGTGCTTGTATTTGTCTTTTGTTTCTGCTATTTTACAACTGACAAGCCTCAAGATTCTCTCTCTATCTCTTCACTACAATGCCTGCGGTCATACAACTGTTAATATGATCATGTTGAAGCATGAAGTTCAAGGCTGATTGCTACTGTTTGTATTGGGCGGCTGGAATTTGGCATCAAACGTCAGGCTAGAAGAGATGGATGAATGAGAGGATGCATCCATCATGTTAATAACCAGCGAGCTACAGGAACAGTTAGCATTCACACTTTTCGACATATACCGAGGAAGACTGAGCACCTATGGGTTTGCCTGGAGTGCAATGATGTAGATTCTGTTCAACAATAACAATAAATGACCAATCTAACAAAGACAAACTACAAGCTACCTACCTGTCAGTGGCTTGGATGACTTCAATGGCTGGAATGGCTCTTTGTGTATGACATTGTTAGGTCTGGCCTTGAAGTTTGCAATCTCGCGCGCAGCTCTCTCTTCCTCCTCCAGCTGTAAGAAAATGTTTGAATGAGAAACTCTTATCAATGGTGATGACATGCCATTGCCTCAGATATGTCACTAAAGAAGGTGTTTGAATATAAAAATGTATGATGACAGGTCATGCCACAGATTACACCATCAAAAGGATATATTATATAAGACAATGGTACAAATATTTGGTATTATATATTTATCAGAGTTTCAGGTAACTTTTAACACTGGTATATTGACAGCTCAACTTGTAGCAACAACAAAGCCTCTAGAAACTACAGCAGCAATGTTACTTCCAGCACCAATTATGACAGAATCAAATTTACCATCACTATCAGGGAACTACAAAACACAGAAAACAGCTGAAGCTCTACATTTGTGCCAACTACTCACATGACATCAAGTTAACCTGGCAGTACAAAATTAAATCACAAATCTGATGAATGTGACAATTATGTACCTCTGACTAGGTACAGCTAACTTAATCTTCAAAGAAGATATTGTTAAAGTTATACCAAAACACAACAACCTACTGCAGTGACTAAATACACACAGGAAAGAGAAGAACCACAAGAAGCCTTGCAATCCACAGCCTTCCTGTGACAGTGGAAGATATTCTCAGCAGTAAAGTCCCTACAACCGTGGATAAGAAATTTGACTTGTAAAATTCACAAATATCTCAACAAGATAATTGTTGCAAACAAATATCAAATAGCAGCCAAAATATCACACAACATGCTAAAATCTGAATACATGAGTAAATCATCTCGTAAAACACAAATAAGCACCTCACTGGGAATACTAACGAAACAAATATGCAAACTAATAACACAATAAATGCAAATAACATACAATAAATGAACAAAACAAGATTTTATGTCCCAGTATAAGCACTATCAATACCCCAGGGAGCATAGGCCTTAAAAAAAACACATGCTAAGTCCTCCTGGTCACATGCCATCCGCTCAAGTTCTTTCCATGTTTTCCTCATCATTTTCACTCCTGTATCCAGTTCTCTTCTCCATGTGTATTTTGGTCTACCTCTGCCTCTCTTTCCCTGGGGATTCCAGAACAAGGACTGTCTTGTACTGCTATTGTTGTTGTTTAACTAGGGCTGCTGAGCTTCTTGCTCTTTAGCAGCCAATACCCAGTTGAAGACTCCTTGGTAATATCCACACTGTAGATCTAGGCTTTTCCTGTGACTTTTCTGCCATTCCAAAACGTGTTTAAAGAGTTGAAGTCATGAGCTCCAGTTTCTCCAGTCTGGCTTGCATTTAAGGGGAGGTTTAACCCCCAAAAATGAAGAATTTCATTGAAAATATCAAATTTTAGATACATATTGCACTGGAAAGTACATTCATTTGCCCCCATTTCTGTATGTTTATTTTCACTAAAATCTTTGTGGATGATATTATATAAATTTTTAAAGTATGTCAGGTAAGTGTATTTTTACCTAATTATATATGTAAAATATACAAATTGGTATATTTGTGATGCTATATTGCTTCTAATGCATGGATTTTAATTTTCGGTACCATATTCATTTCCCTGAAGCAAACAGAATTCAAGTTTTTCAAACATAGTTTCATGTGTAGAAATAATTTGGACTGGCTAATTTTTATTAACCATGGGGTCCTTTGATGGGTCATCGAAATAATAACGTTGCTGGAGGTATTCCAGTAGAGTGGTAGGGTACCTCCTTATACGCAAATAAAGTTGCAGGTAAGAACGAATCACAGGATTCTGGTTTCTCCTGTGCGAGCTTACATAAATTTGTAAGTAGAGTCCCGTTATATCTTTCCACTTGTCCAATTGATTGTGGATGATAAAATGTGCGGACGAGAATATTTTGAAAAATCCTAAAAACTTCCTCCATCAGTTTCCCTCTGAATTGTGAACCATTGTCAGTTAATATCTGATAAGGGTATCCTAATCTTGTGAATATTGAGAGCAAAGCCTCTCCTACATGTACTGAGTCTGCTGAGGGTAGAGCAATCGCTTCCCCCCACATAGTACATGTCTACCAGAGAAAGGATGTATTTTTTCGGAAACTGACGAAAAGCGCATACAGTCTGCTGAAATGAAGAATTTAATTAAAAGTAAGCTGCAAAGTATGACACAGAACATGGAATCAATAAAGGAAAATACCAGAGATGATTCCTACATAGCAGTAGGATACTGAGGTGAGTAAATTTTGTGTAAAAGTGTAATTCCTCCCTTTTTTTCTTAATTTTCTCAAAACCTCATTTTTCACACAAATGTGGGTACGTTGCCCATGATATTTCAAAAACTATTAGTGATACAGCAATAAATTTTAGGTCACATGCTGTACACATAGTGCTCATTAAAAAAAAAACTAAAATAAATGATATATGTTAACAAACTACTAAACTGTTGAGAAATAGCTAAGATACCCCCCTTAAAAATTTCAACTTTTTTTCGATTGGTATTGATATTCCAAAAAAACTCAGATATCAAACCAATCAAAATTATTTTAGTATACAATCATTATCATATATTAACAAATGAAACAGCCAAATTTCATAACTCAAGTTGTAATCACATTTGAGATATCTTGGGCAACAAAATACCCAAAAAAGCTAAAATTTGCCTTTTTTTCACTGTTTTTCCGCCATAGATTGCAAGTTTTTAGTATATACCTCAATGTTTTGTATTTTTTTCAGTCATTTTGCTAGTATAAATGACCAGATATAGATATTAACTTATAATTCTGTGTTTTTCATTTTGGGGGTTTAACCTCCCCTTAAAGGTTAGTCACATCTGATCCCAAGCTAGGAGTAAGAAGTGAGTGGCATACTGTGCATTCTCCGCCATCCAAGAGGGCTCTCCTACTATGCAGAGCTAAAAAATACAACTGTTAATATGATCACGCTGAAGAATGAAGTTCAAGACTGATTGCTACTGTTTGTATTGGACAGCTGGAATTCATAAACCCTCCAACCTTGGTAGACCCATTGTTTTGGCCTGTGCCTCCCTACCGAACATATATCAGACTTCCTAGCCAGCGTCTTCCAGCCTATCGTAGAGCAGCTTCCTTCCTATTTAAAGGACATCAACCATGCCCTGACAACTTTTTCCTCTATCCAGCTTTCCCAAGACTGCACTTACCGTTTATTTCTGTTAGATGTCTGTTCTCTATACACTTCCATTCCTCACTCTGATGGTCTCCAAGCTCTCCGGTTTTTCCTGGACAAGCGTACCTACCCCTATATCGCTACAGGGACTCTCCTCCATCTGGCAGAACTGGATTTTCGACTCAATTCCTTTGAGTTCAACGGACAGTTCTTTGACCAAGTCAGTGGAGTCGCCATGGGCACCATGATGGGTCCCAGCTACACCTGCCTCTTCATGGGCTACTTGGAGTAGCAGGTGTGACAGCAGTATTCTGGACCTTTTCCATTTATATATCGTAGATACATCGATGATGGCATAGGTCTCAATGATATGCCAGAAGCTGACCTATATAGGTTCATCGACTTCATCAACCACTTCCACCCTGCTATCCAATTCACTTCTCACATCTCCACTATCTCTGCCAATTTCCTTGACATTGTTGTCACACCCCCCCCCCTTAACACTTCGGTATGCTACAAACCCACTGATGCACACAGTTACCTCTTGTATACTTCTTCCCATCCTCGGGCTTGTCGAGACTCTGCCTTTCTCGCAACTTCCCCACCTCCGTCGGTTATGCCAAGACGATGACGACTTTCTATGCTGAGCACAGGAAATGTTGGATTTCTTCCACTGGAGACAGTATCCAGAGGATGTTCTTACCTCTGCCCTGGAGCGTGTTCTCCCTATCTCATGTCTACAGGCCCTCAAACCCCGCTACAAAACCTCCTCTGATAGTCATTCACCTATCACCCCCACTGCGCTGCTGTTATAAGGATCCTTCGACTCAATTGTTCTTGTTTTTGTTGTTCTCCATATTTCATAGCCATACAATAAGACTGACTTGACGTTTGAGTTGAAGATTCTTATTTTTGTGTTTGACTTGATTTCTCTTGATTTCCATGTTTCCCAATGCAATGAAAGCTCCCCTTGCTTTTTTTGTATTCTTATTTTGATTTCACTGTCTGTCCCTCCAACTTTGTCTATATTGCTGCCAAGATATGTGTGCGATTCTACATCTTGTAGTGGTGTTTCTTCAAGTTCAACCCTGTTATTACTTACTTACTTAGTCGTTCCCCTTCTACCGTGAGGTGTAGAGGTTTGGAAGAGAGAGCGCCAGACTATCCTATTGGCTGTCTTCCTCCTGGCCTGGTTCCATTCTAGGCCTCGGTCCTTCAAAGATTGTCTAATGTTGTCCTCCCAGCGGACTCTGGGTCGTCCTGGGGGTCTGGATCCCTGGCTCTTTGTTTCCCATGCTTGTCGTGGTAGCCGATCTTCTCCCATTCTGCAGACATGACCAAACCATCTTAGTTGGGACTGTTCTACTTGGGTCTGCAGGGGGTGGGATTTTAGGCCTTGACGTATTGTCTGGTTGCGGACCACGTCTCTTCTTGTTACTTCAACCACCTTCCTCAAATACCTCATTTCTGAGGTTTGGATCTGGCTTTTATGGGTTGTAGTCATTGCCCATGACTCGCATCCATATGTCAAGACTGGGACATAGGTGGAGCGGTATACAGCCATTTTCGTTTTCTTACCAACCTCTCTCTTGCTGAGGAATCCTCGATTTATGGCCTGAAAAAGTCTCCCAGCTGCTGCTTTTCGAGTGGCCAACTCTTCTTTGATGCCTCCCTTTCAGTCTATAATAGCTCCGAGATATTTAAAGTGGTCGACCTGCTCCAGGATCTGTTCTCCCAGCTTAATCTGATGTCTTCTTTCTTCTCGTGATATCACCATGGATTTTGTTTTAGAGCTACTTATGACCATCCCTCTCTTCTCCAGCTCTTCCTTCCAGACTTGCAGGTTGGATTGGAGATGTGCCTCCGATTCAGCAACCCTGTTATTTCTTGCATTTATTCTCATTATCTTTGTCTTTCCCAGTGTATTTTCAGACTCAGTTATTGTGACCTCTCATCGAGTATTTTCATTTTTTCTTGCATCTCATTTTGGTTATGGGACAGAAGAGCCAAGTTATCTGCAAAATCTAGATCATCAAGCTGTTTAGTAAAATTCCACTGGATTCCATTTCTGTTGTGTGATGTCGATGTTTTGATAACCCAATCTATTGCTAGTAAGAAAAGAAATGGAGACAAGAGGCATCCCTATCGCACTAACGTTCTAATCCCAAACGGTGCTGTAAGTTGTCCTTCATGAAGATCTATGCATGTCATGACGTCATAAGTCTTCTTTATTAAGTTAATCATCTTCATGGGAACTCCATAATGCCTCATCAATTTTCAAAGTGATTCTGTCTACACTGTCAAAATACCTTTTTACAGTCCAAAAATCCAATGTATAGGATATGCTAAATCTGAATAAATCATCTTGTAAAACACAAATGAGCACCTCACTGGGAATACTAACAAAACAAATATGCAAACTAATAACACAATAATAAATACAAATAATATACAATAAATTGAAGACATGTAAAAGAACAAAAACAAGATAATATGTGCCAGTATAAGCACTATGCTTAAACATTACAGGCTAAAAGTTTAAACCAATCAACAAGAGCAATCACAGGGAGAACATTTCACAGAATTGTTGCACTCACCAAAAATAGGACAAACATCATTCACTCCACACAAAAATATCAGTCTAAAACAGTACTTCTTAACCAGGGAGACATGCCAGATATTATAGAACACAAATCATCATAAACAATATAATACACAGAACTCAAATGTATTTGTACAAAATAGAACATTGACAACGTGAATTATAGATACAGAACCTGTCACGTTGAGTAAATAACATTTTCTCAAAATAAACTTTTATCTCTTTTTAGCATTTCTGGCATGTTTTGCGAGCTAGAAGATAAAGGGGTGTGAGGCTTCTTAAGATGCTGTAAAGGGGTGCGAGGCTTCTTAAGATGCTGTAAAGGGGTGTGAGGCTTCTTAAGATGCTGTAAAGGGGTGTGAGGCTTCTTAAGATGCTGTAAAGGGGTGTGAGACTTCTTAAGATGCTGTAAAGGGGTGTGAGGTTTCTTAAGATGCTGTAAAGGGGTGTGAGGTTTCTTAAGATGCTGTAAAGGGGTGTGAGGTTTCTTAAGATGCTGTAAAGGGGTGCGAGACTTCTTAAGATGCTGTGAGACTTCTTAAGATGCTGTAAAGGGGTGTGAGGTTTCTTAAGATGCTGTAAAGGGGTGTGAGGTTTCTTAAGATGCTGTAAAGGGGTGCAAGACTTCTTAAGATGCTGTAAAGGGGTGTGAGGTTTCTTAAGATGCTGTAAAGGGGTGCAAGACTTCTTAAGATGCTGTAAAGGGATGTGGGACCTCTAAAAGGTTAAGAAACACTGCTCTAAAAGAAGGGTAACAAAAACGGTTGTGGGACATATTGATCTTGTCAGATCTGATCCTAAGCAACTTTTCCTGAGCAGTTAATGTCTTAACTATGCTCCTGAGACTTGTCTGGCCCAGACCTGTTATTTAGGTAGATTTGATAAATGTTTGTGATAATAACCAACCTTGGACTTGAGCTCCATCTGGTACCTCTCTCCCCTTTCATCAGCTTCCAGATGGAATGGTTCAGGTTGGGTTATAGGTCTGACTTGCTTGAGTGGTAAATGATCTGGACTATCACTGGGCAAATCCTGAGCGTAAAATTCATGTGCCTGAAACAGTAATCACAGACAGTTTGCTGTTACTGCCACTGTGTTATTAGCTTACTAAAACAGCAATCACAGCTGGAAATTAATAAACTGAAAATTGATCATGCTGGGGATCATGATGCTATTGTGTGCACCGATGAGTGTATTCCATGGTGAGAAATCAGGATGGAGCTTCTCGGCTAAAGTAAAGGGCAGGGTCATCACTGAAGAAAGTGAAGCATACATGACAACAGCCTCCAGCGTGAGAATGGAGATAGAGGCAGCTACTGCAGCCCTGAGATGGCTGTCAAAAACTCCATCAACCAGGGCAGTTATTGTGACAGACTCTCAGTCCATGCTTTGGAAGGTACAAAATTGATGGCTCTGGCATGAATGGAAAACATCAACAGAAGCCTCGAATATTCAGGAACTTATGTGGATCTACTGTGTGGATCTACTGTCCTGGTCATGCAGGGGTACGCGGCAATGAAAGAGCTGACAGGCTAGCTTCAAGAGCACCCATAGTGGTGACAATGGATATGAATGAAATACTAAAGACAATTAATGATCCCCTGTTAGAGAACGATCTTTGAGTCAACAAGGCAAAGATTGCTGGAATTTGGCATCAAATGTAAGACTAGCAGGGATGGACATATGACAGGATGCATCCATTGTGTATACAACCAGCATGCTGCAGGAACAGTTAGCATTCATACCCTTCGACGTTTGCTGAGAGGGACTGAGCACCTATGGGTTTGCCCAGAGTGCAATGATGTCAATTCTGATCAACAATAACAATAACACTAGGTTACAAACATGGGAATTTAATGATTATTTTTCTCTAAATTGTTGCACAAATATAATTATTACAAAATGTCAATGAAACAACGTTAATTCCATGGTACTGAATACTGCCACAAATGCTCTTGGAATATCCTTCCTCCAGGGTATACATTACTGTTTGGTGTTTTATTACATTTATGTTCACTTGTGCCATGCTTTGTGAATAAGCAAATTAAAATGGAACCAATGGAAAGTATCACATATAATTGAAACAATATGTGAGGAAATGGTGGTGGCAACAGATATGGCAGTCTTGGGAAACCAGCTAATATTGTCCCTATGTACAACTTGTTCTTGAATAATAATAATAAATAATAAATTCTTTAAGCACCAAACACGGCGCATAAGGCAGAAACCAGTGCTCTCCAGGTTGTTCGTTGTGACGCCACTCCTCTTAGCTCTTGCACATTATTTAGGCCCAACGTTCTTCCTTCTCTTATTATTGTTCTTCTGAGTGTTTCTTTTGGTCTTCCTTTTTTCCTCTTACCCTCAGGAACCCAAGTGAGCGCCTGTAGTGGTATTCTGTTGTTTTGCATTCGTAGGACATGACCGATATATGACCATCGTCTTTTCCTTATATAGTCGGAGACATATTTCTGCCTAGAGTCTTCTCTTATTTGTCGATTAGTCTTGAATTCTTTCCAACTGATGTTCATGAGTTTTCTAAGACATTTGTTCTCGAATGTATTCAGCTTGTTCTCCAATGATTTTGTTATTTTCCAACTCTCACAGCCGTATGTTAACACTGAGATAACATTTGAATTAAACAGACGAAGCTTGGTATGTATATTCAATGATCGTAATTTCCAAATGTTAGATAATCTATTGAAGGCGCTAGCTGCCAAAGCAATTCTAGTATGGATTTCTCTTGTTGTGTCACCATCCTGAGTCATTTTACTGCCTAAATAATTGAAACTTTCAACTTTCTGTAGTTTTTCCCCGTTCAAGATGATATCAAAGGTCTCGTTAGAAAAGTTCATAGCTTTAGTTTTAGAGGCATTTATTTGGAGACCTATTTTAACCGAGAGATGACACAAATTATTTATTGCTTCTTGGGATTGTCTTGGTGTTGAACTTAAGAATGCTACATCATCTGCGAAATCCAGGTCCCCCAGGAATTTTCCATTTGTCCATTTTATACCCAATTGTTCATTGTGGGTATAGTTTCTCATAACCCAATCAATAGCTATTCCAAAAAGTAGTGGTGACATAATACAGCCTTGTTTAACCCCTGTTTCTACTGTAAACCATTCTGTATTCCCTTTATTTGTTCTAACACAACATCTTGCATTGTCATATAGCGCTTTGATTATATTCACATATTTTGTTGGAAAACCATAGATTGTAAGTATCTTCCACAATGATGGGCGGTGTAGACTATCAAAGGCTTTTTGAAAATCGACGAAGGTGATAATAAGTGGCGATTGCCTTTCCACTGATTCTTCTATAATTGTTCTTAGTGTGAATATTTGATCAATACATGTTCTTGAATACCCAGTGTAAAAGAAACAGAAGTCTAATAGAAGGAAGCCAAAACAAAACAAAATTATGCAATGAGAAGAGAACATGTAACAGGCATGAAGAGAACAGCAGACAAGGATAAAAAGAATAAAGACATTGTTAAAACTGGAATGGATGGTGTGGAGGTGTGTGTGAGGCATTAACTGAAGGCCTTGCTTCGCAGGGAGCTGTCAGATAAAACTAGAAGGCCATACCTCCGTATACCTTATCAGTGAGAAGAGAACACGCAATAGGCATGAAAAGAACAGTAGACAAAGATTTAAAAAAATAAAGACATAGATAAAAAACTGGAATGGATGGTGTGGAGGTGTGTGTGTGTGTGTGAGGCACTAACTGAAGGTGCCTGCTTCACAGGGACATGTCAGATAAAACTAGAAGGCCATACCTCTGTATACCTTACCAATGGGCATAAGCAAGTCTTTAAAAGTTGTCTTCCTAACATTATCAGAACAGCTTGCTCCCACACCAGGTGGTTAGACTGGCCTGTATTTTTTTCTGTCATCCTTACTCTCATTTTTCATCAACTTTACAAGATGTCACAACAACAGAATCTTTAACTTCTCAACGGTCACCAATTAAAGTGGTCTGTCTTTGCACTTATTCTCATTTTTTCTCCTGACAAAACAAACTCTGGCCTTCACAGAAAATTACCATTAAATTCCTATATCATGCACCTAAATTAACTCATTCTAACCCCGGCAGTTTTCTGGTTTTATCCGGGCCCTAAAATGGAGGCTTTTTTTTCTACAAGCAATGTTTTAAAAACAAGCAGCAGACATACATTTTAATTTAGTAGATACATGTATTATGCATCAAACTTTAGGAAATAGGCTGAAGAAAGTTGGGAAACAATGTTGAGTTCTTATGTGATGTAATAATTGTTTGTTATGTCTTGTGAAGTGTAGAAACAAAAATTTAAAAAAAATGTAACTAAAATTGTGCACATACATGTCAATATTTCAGCTCTACTTAATCCCTGGCAGTAAAAGCCCCAGAACTGAAATGTATATCCAGTTGAAAATTAATCCAAGAAGTTTGATTACAAACAAATGAAAATTCAAATTTAAAAAAAAATGTTTGTGAAGTCACATTTTGCTGAACTTGAGAATCTCACACATTCCTGTCCACGCAATTTAATTAATTTATTACTTAAAAATATCAAATTTGTTAAACGTCCTTATAAGAATCGAAAATACATTATTATTGCTATTGATATCGTTAAAATTCATTTAGAAATAATCTAGTGCGGTTGATCCGTTTTTAGTTTCAGGGTTCATAGCAAATTTCTTCAAGCTTTTTCCAGGTTTTTCCAGGTCCAGTAGGTGATTTTCAAGGATGGGAAACTCTAACATTTTCCTCATCTAATTTTCTCAGATATAATTATCACTTTGCTGATCAGCAATCCGGAGCATTACCGTCTCCCATTACCAAGGGTGTTTGCAGATTTCTTTAAAAAGAACTTTTTTTTTTTTAATTCATAAAAGATTGAAAAACAGACATTTTTTCCAAGTTTTTAGTGAATTTGTTCAACATCAGCGCAATAAAATGTTAGTGACATGGATGGTAATGAATAAAATAAGCTTGATTGACGTATTGATTTAACGATTAACCACGTATATCAACATAAAAGGCTAATAAAATTGGAATAAAATGTTTAAAAAAAAACTGTATTTTTCGTGTTTGTCTTTTTTGAATGTATTCTGTGTCTGTGGCATCTGACAATGAGCGTTTGTAAATGTTTGAGTAGTTAAGTACCTCTAGTTGGAGTCTGAGCTGCTTTTTTCATTAACTGGGGTTGAAGTTGTAGCTGTAGGCCTCTGCAAGAGTCTTTGTCAACGATCCACGTTGATAATCCTTGACTGTGTGGTATAACTTGAAGCAGGGTATCAGGCATAGAGGTACATTGCAATCTGGGCAGTACATGCAAGTCTGGCTTCTGTTTCCTGCAGCCTTACACACTTTACAGTCTGGTTTGTACCTTGCCCTTTACTTTTTTATCAATGAAGTGGTGCTCAGTAAGTCATGTTGTTTTGAAGGTGTCACATTGCGTCGAAGAATAGCAGGTTCAATTTTTTTTTTTTGTACGCCCGCTAATATTCGAGGTGAAATCTCAGGTTATTATTAATGTCTAACCTGACATTGATTTTACGTGAGTATCCCTTTTTTCTTGTACAGAGACAGGTGTCCCTCGCCATTCAGGCAGATACTCGCCGATTTCAGAGGTACCCATTAGAGCTGGGTCGGCTCAGGAGCCGCCAATCTTTGGTCGACGACACACCTTCAAATGTTCTCGCCAGGTCTCGAGTTAATCCAGTCCAAATCCCGGTCGACGAAAAATCCTCAAATGCCATCGACTGGGTTTGATCCTGGATCACCTGGTCGCCAGAGCGGTGTGGTAACCACTACGCTAGCGCGGCTCCTAGCAGGTTCAATAAGAGTCATACTGACATCCTGATCTTCGCTTTGATCTTTTTTTGTAGAGTTGGCAGTGTTGTAGGTTATATGCCCATTGACCAGGGCAGTTTCAACTAAGAAATAATATAAAAATAGGATCTGTGTGGGTAGGGGTAGCTTGCACCTAGTTGGCTGAAGTTTCCACACCTCCCATACTTTTGCTGTATTTTTCTGCAATCACTGGCTTCTGAATTGTTCTGCCCTAAAGAATTTGTCTTTCTAACTGTCTTGTTTATATTATCATTGGAGTGAACAGTGGATATAAGGTTAAATCTTTTCGTATCATGCCAGGTGACTGTCGGCATGCCTTATCTTCTGTCGCACAAAACACAGGATGATTTGTCTTTTTCAATTTGAGTTGTTATTTCTTCAGTGCTACAGGAAAATGCTTCCTATTTTCCGCTACTGTTCCAAATGCACCAATCTGAATTTCAGGTCTTGAAATAAAGCTGAAGGCTGAATCAAAACTATCACAGAAGAGAATATGTCCCTTGTTGCATATGAAATTTGAATTAAAACTATGGTGACTTTTCACTGAAAAAAAAGAGTCCAAATAATCTCAGCTCTCAAGAGTTTTTTTCCTTGGTCACAAATAATGTCACATCTGTAGGTCTCCTAGTAGTGTTAGTTTTGAAAAAAAAAAAAAAAGGAACACAAATAACTTAGAGTAGGCCTAAGCTATGTATATTTACCAATTCAAAATTCTAAACGCATACATAATAGTCAAACAATATTTAACTAGAACAAAAGGTAATATATATAGTAATTGGGAGGGTAATACTTATGATAAGTGAAAATCTATTAAATATCTAACTGGAGACCTCCCCCCCCCCCCCCCCCATCTTTACTATTTTTGTTGGGTTTTGTTTCGTTTGTTTGTTTAGATTTTTATTTAAAATTTAATTAAATCTTTTTTTTAAATAACATAGGCCTATCCACAAAATTGCTGATTTTCATTTATCCTAATTACCGCGATTTGACAGATGTGATGCCACTTTCGTGTATCGGCGATTATTCATGTTATCTGAAATTGAAAACATGTAGGCCTAGGCCTATCCTAATTAGCCTACAACCCTTCAGAGGTAGAACGGGATAAGTCTTTTCATCATAAATATTTTAAACTGGACTTATTTAAATAGGTTTTATAAATGAGATAAACGAATTTATTACTTACGACGAGTGTTAAAAATAAATCTGCGTTTACGTCGTTAACGCAAAGCGCCGAAAACTTCTGGAAATGGATTTAATGCGCAAAGGGAAGTAAACATTTTACGGTAACTTTGCGCAAAGGGAAGTAAAAATTGTACGGTAACTTTACAATTTTTACTTCCCTTTGCGCATTTCTAGAAGTTTCGGCGGTTTCGTTTTCGGCGCTTTGCGTTAATGGCGTAAACGCTGATTTATTTTTAGACTCGTCGCGTCTGTTGTTGCGAAAAATACCATCAATAACCAAAAAATGGACATAAAGTAACGAACTTTCGATTTCGTATTATTTTTCAAGGTCCGATGCGGAAAATTCAAGGCTTATAGCCATTTTTCCAGGCTTTTTAAGGCCTGGAATTTTTTTTTTCGTTTTCCAGGTTTTTCAAGGTTTTTCCAGGTCGCTACGAACCCTGTAGTTTATGACTGTTATGTATGTGACTGCGCTACTTGTAAACAGCCTCATGACGTCATTAATTGATAAAAATATGCAAAAATTAAGCACCAGAATTATTATTTCACTACCAGTTCAAAACACGTGGTCCACAGGAAGTGTTTACATGATATGAACATGTTATGGCCACTTATTTTCTAATTTTTCGTTCAAATTTGGAATCGCATCAAGCGAGCATACGTTTTGTAAAGCACAAAATTTCAGCTTCAGAAATTTTTTTCCATGCACATGTTCTGGATGTAATGAAGTGATTCAAAATGAGCTTTTTTTAAAATAGGTATTTTCTAATTTTCCGATCAAATTCAACATACATCTAGCTGGCGCAGGATGCGCCATGGGTAAAAGTAAAGGACAATCTGGCAAACCATATGGCTCGTGGGTTAGAATGAGTTAAAGTGAGTTGTCAACAAAATTATCATTTAACTAAGAAAAGCCTTTGTTTAAAATACACGTTTTCATAAAAATTATGAATTTAAATGTTTTTATTGTATTATTAATGAACACGTGCTCTCAGCATGTAAGGTGTCATTAGGGCAAGGGCGATACACTTGGCGCCACAACAAAGTGCTAAATGAGCTTGCTGCGACAATAGACCTGGCAAGGGTGAAGGCGAATAGCAAAGCCAGGCTGAGCACCGCAAATACATACTTTCTGAGGGCAGGAAAGTCAGCACACCCCAAACCGAGTAAACCAGGTAGCAGTTTACCATCTCTTCTTGACTGTGCAAACGATTGGGAGATGGCGGTAGACCTACCTGGACGAGGGGCATATCCAGAGAGTATTAGAAAATCGCAGAGACGGCCGGATATAGTGCTTCATTCTTCAGCATCGATTCAGGTTATACTGATTGAACTGACCATGCCATTTGAATCCAGATTGGACGAGCAACATTCGTTCAAAACGGCCAAGTATAATGATCTGGCCGCGGATCTGAGACACGATGGGTTCACTGCAAGGGTCATGGCTGTTGAGGTGGGCGCAAGAGGGCTCGTGGCTGCATCAGTGTATGATTTATTGAAACTGTTGGGGCTGAGGGGACAGTCGAGAACAAGGGCACTGAAGAGGCTTAGTGAAACTGCCGAAAAGGCATCATGCTGGCTGTGGAACAACCACAATGGGCTATGGAAATCGCAACAGTAAACTCTGCGGTACAGAAAACACTAGGAATTTTTTTAAGTCCACAATACGTTGAGTTTTTTGGTATACTGGTGAAAGGGTTGTGACTGAGGGGCAACACACGGTGTATACTATAAGAGGTGTTAGGCACAGAATTTCAGTTGCTAGCGCGCAGTGGCTAGCCTCGTTGGCTTCGCGCAGGTGTGTCAGTGTCTGTCCCTAGCTGTGTGCGACGGAACGAACGGGATAATTTGTCTTCTCTTTGTTACTTTCACAATTGCCTTTACGGCTGGCGGAGTTGTGGATTTTAAAGGTGCTACAGGAGTGAAATGGGTTCATTTTCGATACAAGACAACAGGAGGCTGAGACACTTGGGAGTCATGACCCAAGTGGGCTTGCCCCCGCCTTAGAGTGTAAAGGAGTATAATGGGCCGAAATACTTGTTGGACGGGGGGACCTCTTCTGATGATCAGATTGCTTCCCGTTGTATCGCTCTGTAAAGAGTTTCCTATCATCTTAATAGGACACTGCCAGACAACAAACACCGTGTAGATATTACAACAAACATTGTGTAGAAATTACAACAAACACTGTGTAGATATTACAACAAACATCGTGTAGATATTACAACAAACACCGTGTAGATATTACAACAGTTGTCATGTAGATATTACAACACTGTGTAGATATTAAAACAAACACAGTGTAGATATTACAACAAACACAGTGTAGATATTACAACAAACATCATGTAGATATTACAACAAACTGTGTAGATATTACAACAAACACTGTGTAGATATTACAACAAACACCATTATAGAAATTACAACAATCATTGTGTAGATATTACAACAAACACTGTGTAGATATTGCAACAAACACTATGTAGATATTACAACAAACACCATGTAGATATTACAACAAACACTATGTAGATATTACAACAAACACAGTGTAGATATTATAACAAACACTGTGTAGATATTTCAACAAACACCATGTAGATATTTCAACAAACACCATGTAGATATTACAACAAACACCATGTAGAAATTACAACAACCATTGTGTAGATATTACAACAAACACTGTGTAGATATTGCAACAAACACTGTGTAGATATTTCAACAAACACCATGTAGATATTACAACAAACACAGTGTAGATATTACAACAAACACTGTGTAGAGATTACCAAACACCATGTAGAAATTACAACAACCATTATGTAGATATTACAACAAACACTGTGTAGATATTGCAACAAACACTGTGTAGATATTACAACAAACACCATGTAGATATTACCTTTTTCTCTTCTTCCAGAATCTGCTGAATTTTGTGCTCTCTGCGAGTCAGCATCTCTTTACTTCTTTCTTCAACAGTGAAGGGTTCTGGAACTGTAAAATGATGAGCCAAACGCGGTTTAAAAGGGATCCCAGAATATGGAACTGGATTCACTTTCACAGGTTCTTTTGTCTCGTCCTGTTGGAAGAAATATAACAATAAACTAGACAACTTTTTTTTTTTTTTTAAACTGCAGACAACCAACAATTATCTATAAACACAAGTAAATAAGAGGGAAATCCAAGGCTTGTAAACGATACATAAATTATACACACATAAAGGTATGTTTCAGGAACTCATGGGAAATAAAGATGTAGAAAACTAGACAACAGAAAACCAGCAGAAGTGATAAGCTTACTGGGGACTCGAACCCAGGACCTTCAGAATGGAAACACTGCCTAGCTACAGAAGCGAATAGCCCTATCCTCCCTGCAAACTAGAAACCACTCTATAATTATTTATAACTATGACAGTTTCTTTCTGCCAGGAAAAACTTTTTGTTAAGTGGGTTCAAAGTCATTTCCTAACAACAGGACAGTCTTACACAATAGGTCAGTTACCATCACACAGTCCAACTCATCTAACAAGTTACACTACAGATCAGTTACTGTTACACCAATTCACCTAACAAGTTACACAATATGTCATTTACTGTCACACCAACTCATCTAACAAGTTACGCAACAGGTCATTTATTGTCACTCCACCTCATCTAACAAGTTGCACTACAGGTCAGTTACTGTCACACCAACTCATCTAACAAATTACACAGGACATCAGTTACTGTCACACCAACTCATCTAACAAGTTACACTACAGGTCAGTTACTGTCAAACCAACTCATCTAACAAATTACACAGGACATCAGTTACTGTCACACCAACTTATCTAACAAGTTACACTACGGGTCAGTTACTGTCACACCAACTCATCTAACTAGTTACGCTAAAGATCAGTTACTGTCACACCAACTCATCTAACAAGTAAAAAAGTTCCACTACAGATCAGTTACTGTCACATCAACTGACCCAACAAGTAACACTGAAGATCAGTTACTGTAATGTAAACCTAAATCATCTCAACACAAGATTTCATATCCAACATTTTCACTTTTGCTCCAGTTAAGTTACTTACCTTCTTTGGCAATTCCACAGGAACACGCAATCTATTTTTCAGGGCAAATGCTGGTGACTCTGGAATAGTTACAGGTTTAGGTTCCACAGGTTTTACACCCTGTAAACAGAACACATTAGATTCAAGATCAGAAAGCAAAGCTGCAATAAATTAGAGAATTCAAAGTCATATTACTATATATTAGAATTGAAGAGAAACACTGGAATCAAGGTCAAATTATAACACATTTGAATTAAAAATTATAACAGAAAGCACGAAATGAAAGTGAAATAATGACACAGTAGCAGCAAGTAATAACTGATACAATACAGTTTTGACAGCACAGGTCTATTGTTTTCATGTTCACTCCCTTCACAGTATGGAATCCCCCCACTGCACCTGGTCCCCTTGCAGGAATCCTGCACATGTTCTTGCAACAGTGGTTTCTGTAGTCATTTCTTTTACAGAATGAGGTTGCCAACCCCATGCACAACCTCATATTGGTCGCATTATACAACATGCCATTCATCTACTATTTAACTTTTAGCATGCTGCGGGCGACTTAAGTCTTAAGTTAGGATGTGTGTACACGTGATATCACCCCCGGATGTTAAGTTTTAAACTTATCTGAGAGAGAGTTAGCTTCCGTTTCCGATCTTTTTTTTAGTAATGGGTGCATTTGCGTTTATTTTCTGTGAATTTTTTTAATCGAAATGAATCGGCATCGAACACGCGGCCATTTTCGCTCTAATTTTAATGGATTCTGACTCCGATGCGATGACAAGGAGATCTTTGTCTTTATTAGCGCTAATATCGGTTCTTAAAATATGGGTGATGGCAGAGATGGAAACGAAAGTAGAATGTCATTACTAGTATGTATAATTTTAGGGGTTAGGATTAGGTCTATCGGAAATGTTTAGGGTTACGGCCGAATGTCACTGCTGACGAGGGCGTTTGTTGCTTTGCTACTGATGATGGGTGTAACGAAAAGATCATCATTTGATTTGTATTGGTCAAATGACTTTCGTTGAGATGCAAGGGATATGGACTCTTCGATTGTTGGTTTTTTTTTTTAATTTTTTTTTTAATTTTTAAATTTAAAAAAAATTATTATTTTTTTTTTAAATTTTTTTTTTCATCTTTCCTTTCCTCTCTTCCTATCACATCTAACATGTACACAAACAAATTTTATATCATCAGATTCATCATTCATTTATTTATATAAATTCCAAAAATTATAGCAATTGACCAAGAAACACAAAAACTATAGACATTACAAGTCACCCACTATAAAAATGGGGCGTTGTGAAAACGAATGCAGCTGCAGGAGCATTGTTTTGGGAAAAGAATGCAGCGTGCTAAAGGTTAAGAATGGCTATCAAAGAAATACCTACAACTTTCTCACACTAACAGATATATTGTGTTCTTATAAACTAGTTTAAATTACTTGCATCAGAGATCTAGAACATGCACTCACCACAGGACCTTCAAGAATTTTAGGATTCACAGGTTTAGCGTGGAACTCAAACTTTTCCTCCACATCCTTGTCTGTACCTCTGAGATCTCCTGAGCTGACAGATTTTTGGGAGCGAAGATTGAATTCCTCAACAACTGTAGTGGGTTTAGGTGGGATGTTGGGTAGGCTGGGTACCTCAAAGATCTTTGGATTGACAGAGTGTGCTTTGAACTGTTGTCTGAGAACAAAAATGGATGAATTGTAAATTGTTACTTTTCTCAACCTGGTCAAACAGTTACATTTTCAAGTATTCTTGGTAATTTACAAAGACCTAAAGAAATGTGACAAATTCTGACAATTTGACTCAATAATGTTTACGAAGACCTAAAGAAATGTGACAAATTCTGACAATTTGACTCAATAATGAAACAGACCTCAGACTGCATGCAGATGTGTCTTTTCTCTACATGTAAACTTCCATTTTCATCTATACTCCGTAAATATCCAGTTATCACACATGGTCAAATAAAGCTAGCAGCATCAACCGTGACTTGCTGCCTTTTTAGCTCAGCCATTTTCGTTACTGCACATCTCATGAATGTAACAAGAAAGCCGGTGCGTTCATTAAATAGATTATCACAGTAATCCTCACTAAAGAAACAAAATAAGGCTTGTAGCGATATTTTCAGATCTTAGGCTATCTGGAACCACAAGAAAAGCTGTTCCAAGACAATCTGATGTTTTCATGAAAGGTTAAGTGTGTTTGAAGAAACTGTACTTGTAATGTCTGAGACAAATATGTTGCACATTTAATTTTTTCAGAACAAGCGGACACTTTCAAATACATGTTAAATATACTTCAGATTAATACTATCACTTGTGGCCTCCAGTCTAGCTGATAATTATATAAGTACTCAATTCCCAAATGTGATATTTTTACTGTAATATAGATGTTCATGAATACCTCTGAAGTAAACAAACTATGCAAAGCTTCACTCTTGTTGTAATACATCACTTATGCACTGATGTTGATCTCAGTTGGGGAACCAATGTCAAGACAACTGCTTTCTAGCATGCATTTTGTTGAAAGCAAGACAGGAGGGCTGGGTGTGGGAGGTAGGGGGAAAGAGAGGAGAGGAGAGAAAAGTGTGGCATCCATCAAACCTTTTCCTGACAACATTCAAGAATGGACAGGCCTGAATTACAAACAAGGCAGGAGTGGACAGCCTTAGATGATGGCATGCAGAAATTAAGATTTATTATGTGGTCACTCACTTCTGGTGCTCTTCAAATTCCAGTTGTTCCTTTTCTTCCCTTGAAAGGGCATGCACTGGCCTTAACCTTCCTCGCGTAGCCAGAGTTGGTGTTTTAGCTACTGTAAGTTTCGGTGACTGGGACCTCATACGATTTCCACTGCCAGAGGACTCTGATTTATTTGCAGAGCGGGATCTTTCCTTAGAACCTGCAAGAAGACAGCTCAAGGTCATACTTCTATTAAATCAAGCTGGCCTTAAATTTATTAACTTAACCAGATTAAAAACTGTAAAAAATGCTTCCTTTTTATTGCGTTAACTATGTGACAGTTTCTGACCCAAGTGCCCCACCTTGAAGTGGTGGGTCGACTTGAGTGCCTTGAGGAAATTTTGAGCTATATCAGCAGGAGCTTTTGCTCCTGGTAGGTTCAATCAAGCTGAGCAGGTCAAAATGGAAAGGACAGACAAAGTGGACACAGATTAAAGGATGTTGGAGAACAGGGCTGACAACCATGCCGGAAAAAACAAATTGTCACAGAAACAGTTGAAGAAAGAAACAAAAGCCAGTGTCAGGAAGAATCTTTGCAAGAGAGACATGACGCAGACACCTGATGAAAACCAGTCAATGGAAGTCAGGCTGCTGACACCTGTTCTAACGACGAAGGCAAAAACTAGAATAGGCACTTGGAACATACGAACAATGCAGGAAGCTGGAAGGATAGCACAGGTAGCTGGAGAGATGAGACGATACAAAATAAAACTCTTAGGACTAGCAGAAACGAGAATAGAACTGGTGAATTCATGACAAATACTGGGGAAAATGTCACATATTCAGGACACAAGGATGAAGACCACACACACACACAGAAGGGGTTGCTAATTATGATGTCCCAGGAAACCAGAAAAGCATTAATAGAATAGGAACCAATATCACCCAGGATAATAATGGCAAGATTCCAGGGAAAAGGAAGAAAAATCACCATCATTCAGTGTTATGCCCCTACTAACAATGCAGATGATAAGGAGCAAGATTTCTATGATGAACTCCAAGGAACACTGGACAAAACACACAGGAGAGACATTAAGATAGTAATGGGAGATTTAAATGCAAAAGTAGGAGTAATCAACAAAAACTGTGAACTAATCATGGGAAAGAATGGCATAGGAAACAGAAATGAAAATGGAGAGCTTATTGTAAACTTTTGTGATTTTAATGATCTGGTCATCGGAGGGACTATCTTCCCACACAAAGACATATAAAAGACTACATGGAACTCCCCAGATGGACACATGCAAAATTAGATAGACCACTTCACCATGTTGTTCGTTGTTGTTGTTCGTCCATCACAGGTGATGAAGACCACTCTGTTCATCCAATTATTAGGATGTTAGGATAGTCTATGAGTACGAAGGTGACTGATGAGCCCGATGCGGGCCTGGAAGGATCTCGGACAGTGTGGGCAGGGAATGTTTGCTTCATGTGAAGGTTTATTTCACGATCTTTTCTAGCTTGTCTCCGCTGTTCCGCTGCTGCTCTTCTGGAAGATTTGCATGCCACTGCACCTTTACGAAGAGATGTGCGCCAGGCAGTTCGGTCTTGCGCAGCAGCTTCCCATGTGTCTGGGTTTATGTCAAAGGTTTTTAATGAAGCCTTAAGCGTGTCTTTGAAGCGCTTTTTCTGGCCACCATGGGAGCGTCTACCCTTCTGCATCTCACCATAAAAGAGTATCTTTGGCAGTCGATGGTCTGGCATGCGGACTACATGACCTGCCCAGCGAATCTGTGACTGCATCAGAATAGTATCGATGCTAGGGATACCAGCTCTGTCAAGAACGGCGGTATCCGGGATCTTGTCTTGCCATTTGATGTTCATTATCTTCCTGAGACAGACTGTATGGAAGTGGTTGAGCTTTTTTACGTGGCGCCTGTATACAGTCCATGTTTCACATGCATAAAGCAGCACTGGAAGCACCGCAGCTCTGTATACCTTCAGCTTTGTCTGTAGACTAATGCCACTTCGATGCCAAACGTTGGTGTATAGTCTGCCAAATGTGCTGCTGGCTTTGGAGATCCTGGTGTTCACTTCATCATCAATGACGATGTTCTGGGATAGTGTACTACCAAGGTATGTGAACCTGTTCACAACATTCAGTTTCTCACCATTTACCTTGATGACTGGCTCAGTATAAATTGTGCCAGGAGCTGGTTGGTACATGATTTCTGTTTTCCCCGTGTTGATGGTAAGCCCAAAGTTGGAGCAGGCTTCGGAGAATCTATCAACGCTACGCTGCAGATCAGCCTTTGAGCCAGCACTGAGGGCACAATCGTCAGCAAACAGAAGATCCCTGATGGTGTGTGATTTGACCTTGGTTTTTGCTTGAAGCCTCCTAAGGTTAAACAATTTTCCATCAATACGATATCTGATGTCGATTCCTGTGTCCCCGTCTCTGAAAGCATCAGTCAGCATAGCAGAAAACATGATACTGAAAAGAGTCGGTGCAAGTACACACCCTTGTTTAACTCCATTTGAGACTGGGAAAGGCTCCGATAGCTCACCGTTTTCCTGAACTCTAGCCTGCATTCCATCATGCAGCTGCTGCACTATTGAGATAAATTTCTTTGGGCAGCCGTATTTTGCCATGATCTTCCATAGACCCTTTCTACTGACCGTGTCGAACGCCTTTGTCAAGTCGATGAAAGCTGTGTACAGGTCACAGTGCTGTTCTTGGCATTTTTCTTGAAGCTGTCTTGCAGCGAACACCATATCGGTGGTTCCACGTTCTTTCCGGAATCCACACTGACTTTCAGGTAGAAGACCTTTGTCAAGATGAGCCGTAAGGCGATTAAGAAGGATTCTGGCAAATATCTTCCCAGCAATTGATAGTAGTGAGATGCCTCGATGATTGTTACAGTCTTGGCGATTACCTTTACGTTTATAAAGATGTATAATTGATGCATCCTTGAGATCGTGTGGGATGGTTTCACTCTGCCACATTTGCTGGAAGATCATGTGAAGTTTCTCTATCAGAACTGTACCGCCATCTTTATAGACCTCAACAGGAATTGAATCGGAGCCGGGGGCCTTTCCACTAGAAAGTTGACGAATCGCTTTTTGAGTCTCCTCCAAAGTCGGTATATCATCTAGTGCTTCATTTATAGGAATTTGGGGCAGTCGGTTGATGGCTTCATCGTTAATAGATGATGGCTGGTTCAGAATATTATTAAAGTGTTCGACCCAGCGTTGGAGAATTTTTTCCTTGTCTGTAATTAGTGTTTTTCCATCTGCATTAAGGAGGGGAAATGATCCTGATGATGTTGGACCATAGACCGCTTTGAGTGCATGGTAAAAATTTTTCAAGTCATGGCTGTCAGCAAGCCTTGGAGCTCATCTGCTTTATTACTCAGCCATGAATCCCGCATCTGGCGTAGTTTATGTTGGACGATTCTACGCATGTTCTTGAAAGCGTCTTTCTTGGATGTAGATTTTGGATCATTTAAATATGCTTTATGGAGATGGTGTTTCTCAGCCAACATCTTCTTTATATTATCTGAGTTCTCATCAAACCAGTCATTTTGTTTCTTGATGGCGGGACCCAGGACCTCTGTAGCAGTGTTGTAGATTTGCTCGCTTAGGGCTGTCCAATTTGTTTCCGCACTTTGGCCGTCTAACGAGATAGATTTGAGACGGTCTTCTAGGGTGTCAGTGAATGACTGTTTAATTTTTGTCTTCTTTAGTTTGGTAATATCCAGCCTTTTTTTAGTTTTCTTTCCCTGAGGGCGCCTGGCAGGTTGGATACGAATTTTAAGTTTAGACACAATGAGGCGATGATCAGTCCAGCATTCGGCACCACACATGGACTTGGTCACCCGGACATCTTGCCTGTCCTTCTTCCTAACAATTACATAGTCAATTAGGTGCCAATGCTTCGAGCGAGGGTGCATCCAGGAGGTCCTGTTGCGGATAGGAAGTCGAAAAATGGTGTTGGTGACAAGGAGGTTATGTTCTGCGCAAGTCTGGAGGAGAAGTCCATTGCTGTTACAGCGACCCACGCCGTACTTTCCGATAGTGCCATTCCAGGAGATGTTATCTGAGCCTACTCTTGCATTAAAGTCACCAAGAATAATAAGCTTATCTGCTTTAGGAACTGATGCAATGACTGCATGTAGTTCTTCGTAAAACTTATCTTTGACGTCATCCTGGTTTGTCATAGTTGGTGCATGCGCGCTAATGATGGTGGCATGTTTCCTTCCATAAAGCAGCGGGATCTTGACCGTCATGAGTCGGTCATTTATTCCCTTTGGGGGCTCTGCTAGCTTGCCAATAATTGCTGTTTTGATTGCAAATCCAACCCCTGCTTCTCGTCTTTCTTCAGTTCCTCTTCCGCTCCAATAGAATGTATAACCTGCACCCTTTTCGCAAAGTTGGCCCTCGCCTGCAAGTCGAGTTTCACTCAGTGCTGCTATGTCAATGTTGTATATGGCCAGTTCTCTCCCTATCAGGGCAGTTCGCCTCTCGGGTCTGTTTGTGTTAAAGTCTTTGTCGAGTAGAGTGCGCACATTCCATGCGCCTAGAATGAGGGGGAAAAATCTGTCCTTTCTTTTTCTTATGTGTCGCCCGCTGAAGTAGGGTACCCACCAACCACGGTAAGCTGGTTAGGTAATGGTGGAGCAGGCAATGTTTAGGGCACCTTTTCTAGCCCCTTCCTCATGCCATGGAGGTGAGCAGTGCTTTCCTAAAGAGGGCTGCTCAGTCACTCAGGGGGCTGCCGAATCCCACTGCTGCTCCGATCAGTGGAAGACGACCATATGGCCTGAGCCACCTGTGTGTAGGTCTGCGACTACGACTGCCAGCGCACCCATGCCTGCCGCTTCGCCGCTCGCCCATCGCCACAGGACTTGTTGTGAGTGGATGGATGAGTGGATGAGTGGATGAAAGAGTGACTTGCGCAGTGATTTGGTTTAAAGTGAGGAAGAGTTGCACAATTCGTCGACCTCACTCTCTCGCCTGGGTCCATCTTAATCCAGTGGCAAGACAAGTCAAGACGACTGGAGATGAAGTCAGGTGCAGTGGATGACCATGGCTTTCTACGTGCCTCGCCATGCTCCTTACGCTCCACAGCGCGTTGCTGGTAATCGCCGTCATGCCCGTTGAACCAACAGGTGGTTTCTTCCGCGCAGTCTACCGAATCCAGTCTTCGCATGCATGGGTAGGCAGACCCTAACTCACCGAAGGTTTATAACCAGTCGGCTACCCTCACCTAGTTTAGCCGGCCTGTCAAAGCCGTTTCCCGGGGGGTGGCCGCTGTCGCATGCTGACAGCTACGAGGAGCCACAGGTGAGAGCTGAATGCCAGGTTTGGACCAAAGGTGGCCGAGCTGCCCTGAAAAGGGCATGACAGCTCCTTAACCAGAGGTACTACCAATACCTGACATCCCAAACCCCCCAAATTCACCATAGAAAGAAAATGGAGACGCTGCCTACAAGATGTTAAGAGTAAAGAGAGGAGATTACGTAGCGTCAGACCACACACCTTCTCCTGGCATCACAGAGGATCAAATGGAGGGCGCACAAAGATAGAGCAGAAAGATCAAGCCCGAAGTATAATACCCAGAACTTTATGAACAAAGACACAAGAGTTCAGTTCAACCTAAAGTTGAGAAATAGATTTGAAGCACTGGAGAACCTGGAAGAGGGAAGTATAGATAACCATTGGTGCACAATTCAGGAAGCATACAGGAATACATGTGAAGAAGTTCTTCGCAAAAGAAATAAACAGAAGGAATGGCTCATAGAAAACACATGAAACCTCATACAAGAAAGGAGAGACATCAAACAGCAAGTAAACAACTGTAAAGAGGCAGAACAGAAAACACAACTGCTCACAATATATTGGGAGCTAAGCAGGAAAGTGAAAAAGAGTGCCAGGCAAGATAAAAGAGAATTTATTGAAAAACAGAGGAAGTCGAGATTGCGACAAACAAAAGGAGACTTGAAAACATTATATAATATTACTAGAAATGTATCTAAGAAACAGCTAAACCACAATACAAAAGTGAAGAGCAGAGAAGGACAAAGCATTAGCAATGAAGAGAAACAAAGGGCCAGATGGGCTGAATATTTTAAGGAAATCCTAAACCAAAACCAACCAATACAGCAACCCATGATAGAATCAGCAGAAGAGCCACTACAGTGCAACATGAACCCACCCACTAAACAAGAGATCTCTTGGGCAATAAAACAGCTGAAAAATGGGAAGGCCACAGGACCAGATGGAATACCACCAGAAGTCCTGAAGGCAGATATACCATACACTACAGAGTTGCTACACCAGCTCTTCAAGAAAATCTGGGAAAAAGAGCCCATCCCAAAGAGCTGGAAGGAAGGCGACATTATCAAGATGTCAAAGAAAGGAAACTTGACTGAATGTAGCAACTGGAGGGGTGTAACACTACTAGCAGTGGCTGGAAAAATTTTGAAAAGAGTTTTGTTTGACCGTATTAAGAAGGCGGTGGATGATAAACTCAGAGAGGAACGGGCAGGATTTCGTGCAGGAAGATCATGCACAGACCAGATAGCAACACTTAGAATCATCATAGAACAATCAAATGAGTGGCAGACCCCCTTGTATATAAATTTTGTGGACTTCGAAAAATCCTGAGACATTATGGAATCCCAGAGAAATTCATTAAAATCATCCAAGATTTCTACCAGGAGGCCTCATGCAAAGTAGTACACAAAGGAAAACTTCACAGTACACAGTGGGGTCAGACAAGGATGTCTGCTATCACCAACAATTTTTCTCATGGTCATAGACTGGGTTATGAGACAGACAACAGAGGGAGAGAAAAGTGGAATACAGTGAACTTTTAACAAACAACTGGAGGATCTAGACTTTGCAGATGATCTGTGCCTTCTATCACATAGACAGCAAGATACGCAGGAGAAAACAGATTAGTAACAGAAGCAGCAAAGATGGGACTACACATAAATTTAAATAAAACAAAGGAAATGAGAATAAATAATAGGCAGATGGACTCGATAAAGATCAATGATCAAGTCACTGAAGAAGTAGAAAGCTTTACATATCTGGGGAGTAACATTGACAAAGGAGGAGGAACAGCAAGTGACGTCTGATTTTTCATAAACCTCCACTCCCAAAAGAGCATAGGCCTTCAACAAACACATGCCAAGTCCTGTCACGTGCCATCATCTCAAGTTCATTCCACGTTCTCCTTATCATTTTCATCTCTGTTTCCAGCTCTCTTCTCCATGTACTTCTTGGTCTATCTCTGCCTCTCTTGCCCTGGGGGTTCCAGAACAAGGACTGCCTTGTAATGCTATCAACAGTGTGTGTCCTATCCATCGCCATCATCTTCTTCTCATCTCTTGTTCCACTGGCACTTGTCTAGTTCTTGTCATCAGTTCCACGTTGGTAACCTTGTCATACCATTTTAATCCCTCTATTCTACACAAGCACCCATTTATGAAAGTCTAGCTTTTTGGTTGTTGTCTTTGTTGTTCTCCATGTCTCAGAGCCATACAATAGGACTGACTTCACATTTGAGTTGAAGATTCTTATTTTCGTGTTGGATCCGATTTCTCTTGATCTCCATATATGTCCCAATGCAATGAAAGCTCCTCTTGCTTTTTGTATTCTTATTTTGATATCACTGTTTGTCCCTCCAACTTTGTCTATATTGCTGCCAAGATATGTCTACGATTCTACATCTTGTATTGGTGCTTCTTCAAGTTCAAACTTGTTTTCATTACCTGCATTTATTCTCATTATCTTTGTCTTTTCCCTGTGTATTTTCAGACCCAATTGCTGTGACCTCTCATCGAGTGTTTTCAATTTGTCATGATTCTGATTACGGTTATGGGACAGAAGAGCCAAGTCATCAGCAAAATCCAGATCATCCAACTGCTTAGTCAGAGTCTACTGGATTCCATTTCTGTTATGTGTTGTTGATGTTCTCATAACCCAGTCTATTGCTAATAAGAAAAGAAATGGAGACAAGAGACATCCCTGTCGCACTCCTGTTCTTATCCCAAATGGTTCTGTAAGCTGTACTTCATGAAGAACTCTGTATGTCATGTCTTCATATGTTTTCTTTATTAAATTAATGATCTTCAGGGGAACTCCATAATGCCTCATCAATTTCCAAAGTGATTCTCTGTCTACACTGTCAAATGCCTTTTCGTAGCCCACAAATCCGATGTATAATGGTGAATTCCATTCCAGATTTTGTTCAACTATTATTCTCAAAGTGGCTATCTGGTCTGTACAGGATCTGTTTTGTCGAAAACATGCTTGTTCATCTCTCAGTTTCTTGTCTCTGGACTCTTTTAATCTCTCAAGGATAATCCTATTTAATACTTTTCCTGGCACTGATACTAACATTATTCCTCTATAATTAGGTGACGTCTGCTCAAAGATAAATAAAGCCAGATGCGCTTTTAATGCCCTTCAACCAATATGGAACTCCTCAGCTATATCCAGAGAGAACAAAATTAGAATCTTTAACTCAAATGTGAAGTCAGTCTTGCTGTATGGCTCAGAGACATGGCATGTCTCAAAAAGTATCACCTCCAAGCTACAGACATTTGTAAATAGATGTCTCCGACGGATCCTCCGTATAAGATGGTAAGATGTAATAACAAATATAGAACTAAGGAAAAGATGCGGGTAACAGAAAATACAAACAGAAATTAAGGTAAGAAAGGGGAATTGGATAGGACATACTCTCAGAGGAGAAAAATCAAGCACAGCCAGAATTGCCCTTAACTGGAACCCACAGGAGAAAAGAAGAGTGGGGAGGCCAAAGAGAATTTGGAGAAAAAAGACATCCCAGAATAGAAATCGATGGACAGCAACTGTTTCTGCCCTATGTTGCACAGGGAACAAAAAGGAATGATGATGCAACAGTTTATGGTTATGTTGGGGGGTTGTACTGACTTTAGAAAGACTCCCATGAAAACAGAGACAATAAGTACAAAAACTTGATAATCACACGTTAAGGCCACCAAAAACACAAATAATTATATAGAAGACTGTAGATAAAGTTAGAAAGTTATAAGGAAACTGAGTACAGCCACAAAGCTAATAACAAAATATTGCATCATCACCATCATGTGTTTCCTCCCTGGAAGCAAACACAATTCCACAAGGAAAGAAAGACATAATCTGAAGTCAGCGCATGACGGAATGGACAGCTTTTTTTGGTCTCTTGACTTACACACATGAAAGGACTTTTCTTCGTTGTTCACTCTCATATAACCCACACACACACGTGTGTGTCTGTCTCATACAGTGGACACTCCATATCTGGCATGACCATACAGTTTCTCCCTCAATTATCTTCTTCTTCTTCCTCCTCGTTCGTCCTGAAAAGGACGTTGGTTGCGTTGTGTCTGTTTACGCCGGAGCTGTGATATCTGCACCTTTCGGTCGACACATCCGACTTCAGCACGGCAGTTTTTGGGACCGGGTTTGCCTTTCCTCTGCGATCCCTACTCTCTCAGCCAGACTGCAGTGATGCAGACTGTTTCCAGGACCACCACATGGAGGTGGAGTAGGGTCTTAGTCAGCTCTGGTTCGCTGACTCTGATGCAAGCAGTCAAGCTATGGGCATTCTCTATTGCTGCATCTACTACCATGCTTTCAGGTCTTCTTCTCCTCTGATGGAGCTGAGGACATGCCCCTGATGTTGGTTTACCTGCGTCTGTTCAATATTTAACTTTGCAGGGGCAGTTTCTCAGTTTCAAAATTTATAGTAGGGTTCTCTAATATATGACTGATTTCTCGTCATTTTTTTAATTGAAGCTATTTTTAATTATAAGCTTTATCTCTCGTATGCTGTCCTGTCCTTAGTTTTAATTTTGCTTCCTCCTTCTTTGGCAAGTTTATGTGCCCTCGTATTTCCAAGATACTATGCGGTCAGTTTAACAAAAGGGGGAAGGTCAAAAGTCACCATATAAAAGGGCCGCTGGAGTACTGACATTAATTAGCTGAAAATAGAAATCAAGAAATGAAAGATGATGTCCATGACTGGGAAAAATGGCTGTTTGCAATATAGAATCTTCACGTAAAGGTTCAGAACTCTCAATACGAGGACATACAGCTTGTTTACCGTGTGGCTGAGATCTGAAACGATCTGGAGTTTTCCTGTGGAAAGCAATCACTCTCTCAGCAACAGACTCATATTTCTCTGCCCGCTGTAGTGAACTTGTACTTTTAGCAGACGTCAGCTTGAATGGCTGAGGGTTTGTAACTCCGTAAACTTGAGGTCTTGCAGGCAACTATCACAGAAATAAAAAACACAAATGAACTGATTCAAGAACCACAAACATTTTGCAGGTATAAACTTAACAGTAAATAGCTGCACATAATTTATCATGTATTAAACCTTGTCCTATCCTCTGTCAAGGACCACAAGACAAGAAACAAAATGTACCTCTTATTCTATGTCCTGGAAAAAGAAACATTCTGTCTGTTCAGGCCAGCAGGACCAAAAAAATGTAATATTATTTTCTATAACCTCAATTCTCTGCATTAGTTTTGGAGTGCTTTTTAAAATATATTTTTGTTTGTTACAAGTGAAGTGTTTGTAAATATACGTTTTTTTGTAAGCCAATCTTGCATTCTGGCTTTGTAATGCCTTCACTTCTTAAGCCAGGTTTTTGGGACTGGCATGATTATGAAAAATGCAACTAGTGTGCTATAGACAGGTCAAGTCTAATTCCTTTGAATTAAAAAAAAAAAGGTTACCAACCTAAATTCAAGACGCCTTTACTTTAAAGAGGGAAAGAGAACCCATGGAAGGGTAAAGAAAGTCAAGGTGGAGAAAACAAGATAAAAGCTCAGATTAATGGCATTTACAATGAATTCTTACCAGTGGCTGTGGCAATGCTTCCCGCAGTGACTTGGTAAAATCTTTCACCTTCTGTTCCTGGGATTGTACATCTGGATTTTTAATTCTTTCATCCGTCTTAAAGTGGAAACCTACAGCGATGGTTGCTGGTTGACAGGACCTCATTGGGACATAGCCTTGTGCAGATATGGCTTTCTTAAATGATTCCTGAATTGAGTTTATAAAAATAAATAAATAAAATCATTAGCTATGCAAGTCTCAGCTCTGTGGCAAAAGGACAAAATAAACTGCTTACCAGATTTCTGAACCAAAATGACTTAAACATGCGTAAAGACACTTGTAACTAGTTACACTGTTCGAGTAGCAAAGAATCCAGAAAAATACTTCAGAATTTAGAGAGTGCTTGAAATTAGCTTATCTGTTCGAGTAGCAAAGAATCCAGAAAAATACTTCAGAATTTAGAGAGTGCTTGAAATTAGCTTATCTGATTCACAACAATGTGAGCTGTTACTACGGACATGTCAGTTTTTTTTACATTTTTGTGTGGTCTTAACAAATTAACATTCACACATTTGAAACAAAATATAAAAAAATTAAGCATGAAAACATTTACGAGCCGCCCCCACCCCTGACATGCTTTTGCAGAGTTTTAGTCTTCTATTATGTCAAGCTAACTTTCTTCTCTTTATTGCTCAGAAAAGTTGAGTCAGATCACACAAGGTCCTCTCTACCACTTTGCCTCCGTTGTCATACAGCTCAGACAACCTTCTCTCTATCAATTCTCCTCACCTCACCCTTTCACCTAGCTCAAGCAAACAGTGTCGTATAGCGGCTAATTTGTCTATCACTACTGTATAGTGTCACTCATGTTTTCTGTTCTACCAAATTGTCTTCTCTTTCATCAGTCACTTCTCATATAACCAGATCTATTTCTCTCAATGTTGATGGTCTGTCTCACACTTCCCTCATCACTCTCCATAAACCACATTTATTGCTCTCTAAGTTGGTGGTTGTCTCACATTTCCCTCATTACTCTCATATAACCACATTTACTACTCTTATAAAGTTAGTGGCCTGTCTCACACTTCCCTCATCACTCCCGTATAATGACAACTACATGTATCTCTCTCATAAAGGTGGTGGTCCATTTTTTCATTGCCAGTTTTTGCAACTCAAGGAAGATGAAGATCATGCTGTCAATGTCTAGCCTTTTTGCTGGCACTGAACAATTAGATTGTTCAGTATGAGTCTAATGTCAAATGTTAACTCCAAGATATGAGATGTGGGTTTGTTTTTTTTTTAATCTGGCACTTCTGGTCCTTTAAGTTTCAGAAATTGGCAGTAATTCTAAGTAATACCTATATACTCGAGTATAAGCCAAGAAAATTTTTTCTCATTTTGAACTTACCCTCGACTTACATTTGAGAAAAAAAATACACATGATTTATTAAATCAGTCAGTGTTGCAAACAACACCCCCCCCCCCTCAGATATCAACTTCTTGCTGACAATCTTTTTATTAAAATATCTTAATATACTTTTGACCTATTAAGTCACACATTTCAACTGGAGTATGCCTTGCTGACCTTGATCTATCAGCAATAACATTACTTCTTTCACTAGATTCAATTTCGTCAGTGTCACCTTCAGTCTAAATCCCGGGTTCCCAACCTGTGGGTCACGACCCCCAAGAGAGTCGCAAAGTGTTTTCTGAGGGGTCGCGGCAATTATTTGTATAGGAGATTTCACCACGAAAGTTTTCAACACTTATTTATTTCAATATGGCTACACTGCAATATTCTACTAGTGGTTGTAACACTGATTTTTGATAAATGAAAGGAAGTGACTTAAGTTCCACCGCGGCGGATACTTATAAAAAATATTAAAAGCCCGCAGTGTTCATAAATATTAAACATTTTATATTATTTTAATTATTTGCTATGGCGGGCCTTTAATATTTTGTTTCAAATTTCCACCGCGGCGGACCTTGATTCACTCCCTAAAAATAAAATATACAAATGCAGTGTTATCATAAGAATAAAATTCTATGTTACAAATAGTAAACTGAAAAAAATATTCACTATGATGCAAAATTCAATATCAAAATTCATTTTTAATCGGTGTCTCGATGTTTGAATAACAGACTGTCGAATATGGACCGTCGAATAAAGGTAAGTTGCTCTCTTAGCGCAGTTGAAGATCACCCCATATGTTTTGCTGACACTGCCATCTTTGCAATGATGTAATTCAATAATGTCCGCGATGGGCCTTCTGATGCAAACTGGCGTGAACTTAGTTCGCCAATAGTCAACCACCTTTAGTTGGCGCCATGATGGAAACCAGCCACTCGCTGTCGAGCGCGTCTTAACTACTGCTTGCACTTTCTGAAATCTAAAAAGCGTCAGTAGATCGTCATCAGTCCGTGCTGTCGGACGGCTTTCTGCATCGCTATTATCGTTTCCCCGACAGAAAACAATTTATTTGGCTAATAATTATTTATATTTTTATTGTTATATTATTAGTATTAATAGGTGTATTATATTAATAAAATAATGAGCCAAGTGACTAACGCTAAACATTATTAAACATTTATTTTTAAAAAAACATTACTGTCCTGTCTCCAGGACTTCCCCATAAAGTAGTTTAGAACTATACTTTTCTTCAGGCATTCTACCGTGTTAGTTTCCCTTGGGGTTCCTCTTTCCCAGGTCCTCTTGAGGTTGTGAGTGTCGTGTCTTTCTTCTCGTTGTGCTGCCTTGGCGCTTTTGTACTGCTGCATTCTTGGGGTTGTGTTGGGGTTCCCCTTTTATACTTTTTTACTGATAAATGGGGATGTTCCTTAACGTTCTCGATTTGATAAAAATTGGTTCTATGTTCTTTTCGTTCTCGTCTTGATGTGGATTATGCTGGAAGATGCTGGCATGACAATTACAATCGATAAAATTTGTGAAACGCAAATAAATTTAAAAAAAAAAAAAAAATTTTGCGAAAAAGAATTTTTATTTATATTTTCAGAAATCCGTACCCGTGGAGAAAAAACGTAAATATTCAGAAGACTATCTAAAATTTGGTTTTACCACCTTGATCAGCACTTGCACAGAGAAGCCACAAAGCGTTTTGTGCAATGTTGTTCTCAGTGCTGAATCTAAGAAACCTTCAAAACTCAAATGTCACTTAGAGACAAAGCATTCAGAATGTACTAAAAAGGATTTAGAGTTCTTTCGACACCATGAAACTGGTCTTGGACGTCAGAGACTAGATCCTGCAGGAAATTTTAAGCAACAGAGCACAGCAGCAGTGCAAGCATCATATGAAGTCGCATTGGAAATTGCCAAACAAAAAAAAACATTACACGATTGGAGAAACGCTCATCAAACCCTGCATGTTGAAGATGGTGAAGTTAATTCTTGGGGAAGCTAGCGAGATAAAGATGTGACAAATATCTCTGTCCAATAACATTATTCAGAGGCGCATTTCAGATATGTCTGTAGATGTGAAAGAGCAGGTTTTAAATGAAATCAAAGTTTCTCCATTGTTTTCTTTTTAAGTTTATGAATCAATGGACGTAAGTTCGTGTTCTCAGTTGCTTGTCTTCGTGAAATATATTCATTCAGATTACATCAAAGAAGAGTTCCTGTTTTGTAGTGCACTTGAAACTACCACAACTGGTGAAGATATTATGGAGAAGATAAATACCTTTTCTGAAACTGGAGGACTACAGTGGAAAAATGTCTGTGGTGTTTGTACAGATGGAGCACCAGCTATGCTAGGGTCAAAGGCGGGCTTTCAGACAAAAGTGAAAGAACTTGCTCCCCAAGCAAAGGGCATTCACTGCATGATTCACCGATATGCTCTTGCCAGTAAGACTCTTCCAGCTCCTCTGCAAGAGGTACTTGATTCTCTGATCAAAATTGTGAATTACATCAAATCTGGAGACCTCAATACCCGTCTGTTTAAAGGACTCTGTAAGGACATGAATTCTGATCACGAGGTTCTTCTTTTCTACACTGCTGTACACTGGTTGTTGAAAGGAAATTTTGTCAATAGTGTCTTTGAGTTGAAAGATGAAATCAAGTTGTTCCTGGAAGTGCAAGGGAAACATGACCTTGTGGCTTACTTTAATGATGAAGCTCGGAAGAAAAGAGTTGCTTACTTAGCAGACATGTTAGACCAGCTAAATAAGCTGAACCTGAAACTTCAGGGAAAAGAAACATACATTATTCAATTTCAAGACAATCTTCAGGCATTTGTATTCAAGCTGCAAAACTGGCGTCGGAAAGTAAATCTTGGAAACATTGCCATATTTGAAAAACTCTGCAGTGTGGTAGAGGAATCTGAAGGTGAACTGGGTGAGAATCTGAAGGAGGAGATAACTGGGCATCTTGAATCCCTTGAAAAGGAATTTCAGCGGTACTTCCCTGAGCTTACAGAAGAAGCTGCTGCACTGGTACGAAACCCATTCTCTGCTTCCCTGAATGTAGCCAGCATTCCCGATGAAGTACAGGATGAATTCTTGGATCTGCGGAACGATTCCTCTGCACGTAATTTGTTTTATGAAAAATTGCTGACTCAGTTCTGGTGTGCTATGTATCAGTCATATCCAAATGTCACCATGCTTGCCTTTCGAGTTTTACTTTCATTTGCCTCTACATATCTCTGCGAGTGGATTTTTAACGCTTCTCATATCAACACAAAGGCAAGAAACAGACTGAATGTTGAGGATGACATGAGGTTGGCTTTAACAAACACTCAGCCGCGAATTTTGAAGCTGGTTGCCCAGATGCAAGTACAACCATCGCATTAAATATTAGGTTAATTAAATATTAGGTTAGAATTATATTCTGAAAAATCTATTTTTAATGTTTTCTTTAACCTATTAAAAATGAATTTTTATGCAAATTTGACCGGGGGGGGGGGTCGCAGGTTACTTGGCTATTATAAAAGGGTAGCGACTCAAAAAAGGTTGGGAAACAGTGGTCTAAATCATACCCACATATGATTGGGCCGCACAGTTAGCATCCTGATCAAATAATATGTCACGTCTCAGATCCCAAAGCAAATATTCGACCCTCCGGAAAGCCTTGACTTTAAAAAACAATCACCAAAAATCATAATATCGACTGCCTCTTAGCATTTTTAACGGAAATCTATGTCGGGTCTCGCTAAATAACAAGATCTCGTTGCTATTAAGCAACAACCGACAACAGTTATGACTTTCCAAGCGAACGAACTTTACTTTCAAAGGTTAAGAATTGGGCATTTACTTTCTCTCATCTTTTATACTGAATTCATTTATTCTCACATGCATTTTACATATTAATGGGACAATTTCAACTGTTTTAAACGGGAAAGGTTTAAGCTGACAGTGAAAAAAAGTTTGCAGAAATCCAAGGAAATTCCAATGCAATGCAGGAATTCGGAATCAATGTAAAACTCATTCCACTTATTCTGGTCTTTAATTTTAGACAGAGTTTAACAACTAAATCTAGGGGTTGACTTATACTCGAGTATCAACTGTATAAGCTATTTCAAGATAAAGAAATCAACATGTACACAAATATTTACAGGTTAACAATCTGAATGCTTAGAATATGAAAACCTTCATAAGAAATTCTAAGGTTTAATTTTATTTGTTTACTATTAATCTGTTTCCCCAAGTTTTAGTTGGTAAGATGTGGACGTATATAAATATCTTGTTTAGCAACATAAAGTTGAAAGGATAGACAGAAACATCAAAATAAGAATGCAGAAAACAAGATGTGATTTCACTGCCATATGATAAATATATGGAAATAACAAGAAACTCCAGCACAAAAATAACAATCTACAACTCTCGTGTCAAGGCAGTCTTATTGTATAGCTCTGAAACATCAGCATTTTCCTTTGCAGTCCTAACGGAGCATGGAGTCACCACTGCAGCTGGTCGCTTTGCAGGAAGCCTGCACCAAACCTTGGTTACATGGCAGTGTTTTCTGTGTCAACTTGTTTAGCATGATGATGATGATGTTGCCTGTCCCATGCACCACCTCATATAAGTCACCTTGTACGACATGCCTGAAGATGCAGTAGCCTTATTCTTTCTGTCATTTCAGGGACTGCTGGGAACTAAACAGGAAGTTACAGATTTTCATAAACGGATATTTTCCCAGCGTTATTGTTATACAGAACTGACATCATTGCACTCCAGCCAAACCAATAGGGGCTCAGTCTCCATCAGTATATGTCAAAGAGTGTGAATGCTAACTGTTCCTGTAGCTCGCTGGTTGTAAACACGGCGGATGCATCCTCTCATACGTCCACCTCTACTAGCCTTACGTTTGATGCCAAATTCCAACAGTTTTAACCTTGATGATTCATCTATTGCAGTGTCATTCTCTAACGGGCATTCATTAATTGTTCTCAGTATACCTCCCTTATCCATATCTAGTGTCCCCACAATGGGTGCTCTTGATGCTAGTCTGTCAGCTCTTTCATTACCACATACCCCAGCATGGCCAGGACAGTATATCCACACCAGCTCTTGTAGACTGGAATCGTCTATGAATGTTTTCCATTCATGCCGCAACCAACCACTTTGAACCTCCCGAAGCGTGGACTGAGAATCTGACACAATGATAGCCAAGAGTTATAAGGATAAACATGTACGACAACATCATCAATGGTGGAACTGATGGAAAGAACCAGACCAGTGGAACAAGTGGTGAGGAAAAAATGTTAACACTGGATATGAGACACATTGAGGAAACCAGCTGATAGCATCACAATGCAGTCCTGGAATCCCCAGGGTAAAAAGAAATACCTACAAGCACATGAAGAAGGGAAATAGAGACAGAAGGGGTAAAGAAGACATGTAATGACCTTGAAAGGGTAACACAGGATAGGAAAGCATGGCATGAACTTGTTAATGGCATAATATAGGAATAACATGAACTGTTACCTGAGCCAGCTTGCGGGTTCTAGCCAGTTCTCTCTTCATAGCAGCAATTTTGTCAAGCTCTAGCTCCTCAGTAGTCTTGTTTTTGGTCACGCTGCTGGAACTCAGGTCTTGTTCTGCAAGTTTGTCTTTATCGCTACTACTGTCGACTGCTTGCTGCTCAAGTTTCAGTAATACTGTACTTCCAACTTCAGGAACCAACCTGGACTTCAAACTTTGTGATCTCTTGACAGTGATGGCCTTCTCAGGGGTTCTCTTGACCTTGGCCTCACTAATGTTTGAACTGTTATGATATTTTGTCACTTTCCTGGGAGATCCTGTCATTTCAGTTGACCCTGCCAGATGTTTAAGTGATTTAGCTCCTCGAAGTTTTTTGTTAGGAGATTCTGACTTAGCTTGCAAATGAATATTTGGTGATCTTGACTCCTGAGTGGGTGTGTGCAGCCTGGTATCTTCTGCAGGACAGTCATCAGTGGACATTCTAGCTTCTGGGCGGTCTGAAGATGAACATGTCTGCAGCTTTGTGTTACCAGCTGAAGATGAAGATTCTGCTACACTTTGACCATCTGTTGATTTTTTCTGTCGTTTTAGGGGTGAAGGGCAAATGTTTCTGTGAAGGCGTACAAATATTGAATGACATTACTTCAAGTAAACAATTCTTTCAGTCTAATTATCAACAAACATTTTATAATGAAACGACCAAAGCTGAACACTTTACGTGCAATGTGTTATGATCATTTTTCCAGAAAGTCACATGCAGGTCAGTTATTTTCCATTACTGATAATGTTCCGGGAAGCTCACTGCATGCCATCTTTGACAGTAGTTGAATTTTAAAGCGGACTTTTTAAAACTTTGTTTTTGTTGCAAATTAACCACGGTATTTTACATCAAAATTTTGGTATAAACAAGCAGCCAAGATGGTTGTACCCATTCAAAGCCTAAAGTGAGTGGTTCGAAGGAATTTTCCACATAAAACTGCAACTCTGCTGAAGCAGATGGTATCTGCATTTTCTTGGAAGATAGTGGGAAACAAGGTAAAGTTCATTAACAAAGAAATGTGGAAATTATTTACTTCATGTTGGTTTGAGCTGTGCGTTTGTCTGCTACAAGAACTCGGGCAGGCTTGGCATTGAGGTACCTGATAGATAAAATGATGAAACTGGTTAAGTAGTTGTATAACAAAATAGAACTTAATAGATCATTCTGGGTCAGTCATTATATTCCATACTTCATGAGTTGTCAACCTTCTGATGCAGCTACTGCACAATTAATAAAATAAAGAACATAATCTTTTTCCCATTAATGACAAATGTTTCTCAAAATGTCTTACAAGAGTTAGGGTTTACCCCAAACCATGTGGGGGCAATAAAGATGACCACTCAATCCCTAGAGGGGTAAGGTGATTCAGTTCACTCAGCACTTGAGTACCAGCTCATGTTTTATGATCTAGTTCTGAATATATATTTTTTTTTTAACGTACACCTGCTATTACTCGAGGCGAGAATCTCTGGTTAGTATATCTAATCTGAACCTGATTTTTACGCGAGTATCCCTTTTTTCCCTGTACAATGACAGGTGTCCACATGCCATTCAGGCAGATAATGCTGTCTTCGGAGGATACCCATTAGAGCTGGGTCGGCTCAGGAGCCATTCAGGTTATTCCAGTCCCTGGTCGCCGACACTACTTCAAATGTCTTCGCCAGGGCTCGAATTAATCCAGTCCAAGTTGAGGACACTACTTCAAATGTCCTCGCCCGGGCTTGAACCTGGATCACCCGGTCGCCAGCGCAGTGTGGTAACCATTACACCAGCGCGGCTCCCTAGTTCTGAATATAAATTCCTGGCACAACTAATGCCAGCATTAGCTACATGACTTCTTAAATTAATGCCAACATTAACAACATGACATCCTCTTGGCTTCTCAGCTGCCTGTCAATTATTTGTCTTAATTCAGTTACTTCATACCAACTCTGAGGTGACCCCAGAACAAGGGCCTGCCATAACCCTTTACAGTCCACAGCTCTGCTAATATTTCAACCCTGAATGTCCAAGCAAAGGGACAAGACTCTTTTTCTTAAGTTAAAAAAATTATTTATAAAATATCCTACGTCAAAATGACATAAAAACAGGTTATTTGTACAGTAAAATGGACAAACTTTTAGCAGCGAAATAAGTAACCTATTATATGCTACAACTGGGGCTAAGAGAACAGAAAATGAAACAATGTAAGCGCAGGATAAGATTAAAACAAGGATATTTACCTGGGGGATCTGGCATTTGTGTCCACATGTTCAACATTCCCATTTTCAAGTGGTTTACTCAAACTACCTCCTAAGGAGAGAGAAAGCATAAGAGTTAACAAGTAACGCTTTCATATATATGTACCGGCAGTCCTTGAACAAGCAGCAAACAATGACATCTAATCATCTGTGGTGCAATCAAACAAGCTAAATCTGTAACTTGTCTGTGTTATCTGACTTTGAGAAAAGCTCAAAAAATATTAGATTGTTACAAATATGTTCATTTTTTAAATGTGTTTATACTGTTATAAGCTTTCAGATTATCTGCAATCAAATGGAGAGATCTTTCATAAATATCAATAGCAATCATTATAAGCAGACAATACATTTGAAGTTGATAAACTCTGTTTAAAACATGTTTTAATGTTCCACCAAATTGACATATGCCAAAATGGTCAATGCCTACCTGTGCTTCGCAGGACTCTCTGAGGTTTCTTCGTCTGTAATGTTTTAGCATCATCACCTGATAAGCAACAAATGAAATTATTATTAAACATAAGAAATAGTGTCACATGCACTGTGTGCCATAGGCAGTAAAGATGTATGCATCTGGGTCTAGCAGAACCATGCTCAGCATTTCTAACTGCAGCTAATGTAAGTTACAGGGACAAGCTGTGAACACTTTAAATATGTTATCTCTAATTACTAATATTTTGACATTTTAAAGCGCTCTGTGCATGTTTTTGTTACACCTTTAACAAAATAGGTTCATGGAATAAATGCTGACTGGCAGAAGTAGTACTGGGAACAAGGAAAAGAATCCTGATTGTCAATTGCTTCACTGTAAGCTATGAAGACTTTCTGCCATAAACATAATCCCTACTTGATGACAGTCTCATACCAAGTTTAACAAGACTAGCTTCACCCTGCTTGTTGATCATACTAATGGCCAAGTCTTAAGTTCTGCTAGCACCTTCTACATTTGTACACTCAATGTATGTGATACCTTCTGAAAGTTAAGCATGACTTTTTGGTTATCAAAACATGCAAATCCATGACAAAGTTGGTAACAGAATCATGATCATTTTATGTTAAAAATCTTCCTGGTTTTTTAACTCCCTTCATTCTACCATATAGTATGTTTGCTACTTCTCTTGTGTGCCATGTTTCCATAGGCACTACACACACAGAAAATTACAGAAATTATTTAAAATAGATGATGGAGACACAGCAATGGCAGTGCAGACAAGAAATGCTTATTTACTGTAAACAACATGGGCTTACACAACTAGAAACATAAGGTACATAATATGTTGCTTCGCAGCTGCCTATTATGTTCACTTCATCAAACTATTCCTCTTTGTTCCTGAAATGCTACTATAAAAAGGATTTCTATATTTTGGCTGTCATAAGACTAGAAAAATAAATGGAATAAAATCTTTCATTCATTCTCTTGGAATCTGATTTGGGAAATAAACATTGATAAACTAATAATGCATTCTGCTTAGTCACAATGTTAAAATTGCAAGAGTACCCACCTTCCTTACTCAATCGCACAAAGTCATCAGCTTCAGAATCTGGAAGTAAATTATAGACATAAACCGAGATTAATATTAAACAATATAGTGTAGAAGGATGCTCAAAGAGAAATAAGCAAGCTTAGTACCAGTGAACTCCACTAGAGAACAGCATCTGAACAAACAGAAGTCACAGATACAAGACATGGAACATAAAAGTATCATGCAGTAATAAGGGGTAGGGATATGTAATCCTAAACCTAATCCTAAACCGTAACCCTAATCCTGACTTATCTGGATGACTTTGAAGAACACAACCCACTGTTCTTCATTGCAAGCCTTTCTACTTTCTTTTGGTGGATGTCAATCTTATAGCCTGTCATTTCAGCTGCCACCTGTGCAGTTGTTTCCTTCTTTGTTCTTTTTTTGTTTTGTTACAATCATTCCAGGTGCCATATCTGGAGATTTTTCTAGAAAAAAAAAAAGATGAGTCAGCAGCCCAGACTCCTTTCAGTTTTCTCTGAGCTGCTTCTTGATCTTCTTTAACAGAGGACCTGCTTCCCTTTTGGATGACTAAGTTGTAGCTGTTTAACAAGGCTTCTTGCTCCTTTGTAGCCAATACCAAGTTGAAGACTGCCTTGAGACGAACTAGTCCTTCTCACTTTGGTACTAAACCGTGCCAATGCTACATATGTAAGACCTGTCCTTTTGTACTCCAAACTCAGTCAGTTTCTTTCCCGAACGGTAAATTTGTCATTAGAGTCTTTCACGTGCGAATCCAGAAACCTGATTTATGCTATCATCTGCAAGAGCTGTGGCATTATCTATATTGGTGAAACTGGCAGACGTTTGGCAGACAGGTTTCGTGAGCACTTAAATGACATCTATCATGGCAAACATTTACCGGTGACCCTTCATTTCAATATGCCTGACCATTCAGGTAATTCCGATATTCATGTCACTGCCCTCCTTTCATGTGTCAGTGATGACCTAACTCGCTTGGAGAATCGTCTCATTTTTTCAAATGGCCGTTTGATCTCCTGCGGGCCTTAATGTCCAGCATTATTTTGCATAAATTCTGGTGGCTTCTCTCTCTGTTTCATACTTCTTCTGTTGTTGTTTTTCTGATCTATCTTTGTTTTTGCTTTGGTTCATTTCGTATCCTTTTGCATCATTTTAGCCGTCACTAGCTCGCTCATACGTCACTTCCGCATGACACTTGTTTTCTCAGCCATCTTAAGTTTTTCATTCTTGGATCCAGCTAAGTGACATTTTTACTTGTTTTTATATGTTGTTTGGCCATGTCTGCAGAATGGGAGAAGATCGGCTACCACGACAAGCATGGGAAACTAAGAGCCAGGGATCCAGACCCCCAGGACGATCCAGAGTTCGCTGGGAGGACAACATTGGACAATCTTTGAAGGACCGAGGACTAAAATGGAACCAGGCCAGGAGGAAGACAGCCGATAGGATAGTCTGGCGCTCTCTTCCAAACCTCTACACCTCATGGTAGAAGGGGAAAGACTAAGTAAGTTTTATAGTGTTGTTCATTCCTCTCTTCGCTTCGTTGATTATTTACTTTCTTGTTTCGATATGTCTTTCTGGTTTTACGATTTTCTCGCATTATTATTGTTCTCGTTTCGCTCAGCACCGTTGTTCCATCTGCTTGTATCGCTCATTTGGTGTGTTCATCATACTATATTTTTGTAGTACCTATATGTAATTCTTGTCCTTGTCACCTGTTCGTAAGTGTGGCTGACGAAGGGTAAAACCCAAAACGTCCCTTGTTTCCTGTGTACTGTTTACTTGTTAACTGATTTCATACCATTTTATTTTATATATTTGAAGACTCCTTGGTATTATCTACACTAAATAATGGACAAAACCTGAGTCCTGTGAACAGTAAATAAATAAATAAAGGTAATTAACAGGTACTCATTGGACATAAAGGATGACACCAGACAACAGAAAAGAAAATATGAGTGATAGGCTTACCGGGAAACGAACCTAGGACAAACTTCGATTCCCGATACACCTATCACTTATATTTTCTTTTCTGTTGTCTGGTGTCATCCTTTGCCCAACAAGCACCTGTTAAGTACCTTTATTTATTTATTCTCTACACAGCAGATCTAGGCTTCTGTGGATTTTCTGCCATTCCGAAGCATGTTGAGTTGGAGTCATGAGCTCCTCCAGTTTGACCTGCATTTAAAAGATCACATCTGGTCCCAAGCTAGTAGTAAGAAGTATGTAGCATACTGTGCATTTCCCACCATCCAAGGGGGCTCTCCTAATATGCAGAGCTAAAATACTGTGCTTCGATTCTGGGCTTTCCCAAAGCATTGTCACGTCCTGCATAGAGCCACTTCTCAGCTTCCCCTGCCCATAATGGGCCCAGAGTGAAATCCTCCTGCATGCTGCAACCAGGTAAAAAGCCAGTTATGGTTGGGACTCAAGTGACTCCTCCAAGCCTAGTGTGCAATGCTGGGTTCTCAACATGTTTCACTACAGGCGGAATCCCTGAAAGTGTGTGCATGATTTCAAGAGTCAATGAGGGTGTAAATTAGACTCACAGACAGGTTCTACATTTGAATACTGTAGCATTGTGCTTAGCTGGTGGTCATATAAGTAGGACTCCAGATACGCCTCCATGCATGGATGACTGAGTAGAATTTAAATTATTTACTTTGGTCAACTTGTTCGTACTTGCTGGCTTAAACTTTCTGAAGGATGGGGTAGTGGTTCTATGCACAACAATCCTTAGTCGCTCTTTACGACATGCTTGGTAGGTTACAGTGTCATGGTAATCTTTACCTTTAATGCCGTCGAGTAGGCCTATAGGCCTATATAATATGTGTATTTTCGTACCATTTAGGTTTAACCCTAACTCAGTACACATATTATACATACACGACGGCACTAAAGGTAAAAATTACCCAGTGTTACCATTCTTTGTCCCCCTTTCGGGACCCGGTGACACACAGGCGGGTACCAATGTAATTACATCAAATTGTCCATTTATTAGGCATATTTCATTAGGCATAGGGCCTAGGCCTATGGTTCATGTATTCTAGTAGGCCCTTTTGTCCTTCATACACTATGTTCATTTGTAAACAATTTTGCTCTTATATAAACATTTAAAAACCAATAAAAGCTTTTTATTTTACATGAGGAACAAAACTGCAATGGGTAAAAAAACACGAAGATAATAAATTCAAAAAAAAAAAGCAACTGAAAAAAAATGTGTCCCGTCGGTTGATAACTAGGCCTAGAAAGTGCTTACGTCTGTCAAACCAAGTGTCGTCAAATTCATGTTCATGCTCTTGCGGCTGAGTAAAATCCACGAATTGTGGAGCATCGAACTCCCAAGTGTCCATTGTCTTGATGTAGACTACACTATTTTTCGTAAATATATCAAAAACAAGAGATCGAATCTAGAAAGACTTAAACTACATCCACCATTAGTTCTGTGTGAACAAATTCAATTTGCCCGCATATACAATTTAACCAATCAGAGCACTCCCTATATGTTAACGTTTGAGTTCTTGATATTTGATTGGTTTAAAATGTTTCGAAATGGATTCACCAACCATGTACCAATAAAAGTATATTATACGGCATAGCAAAATAAATCTAAAAATCAAGATATCTAATTATGTAACCAATATTTATGCCTGAAATAAATTTAATCATGCAATTCAACATAGTTTGAAACTAAATACAGTGTGTGCGGAATAATGTCAATGATTGCTATTTCCGGTTAGGAAATTTAGTCCACAAAATTATGTACCAAAATTAAACATTCTTTTTTGATTTAATCCTGAGTTTGTGAAAGTTTTACTGGTCTAAATCTATCATTCCAACATTCTTCATATGTGGTAAGATTTGATAATACTTCACTGCTATGTGAAGGAGCTGGACTGTTTTTATTTTAAATAGTTTTGACAGTTTCTAAACGCTTTGTGTTCGATTATATTTATTTCTTTGCAGACATGGCCAAACCATCTTAGTTGGGACTGTTCTATTTGGGTCTGCAGCGGGTGGGATTTTAGGCCTTGACGTATCGTCTGGTTGTGGACCATGTCTCTTCTTGTTACTTCAACCACCTTCCTCAGATACCTCATTTCTGAGGTTTGGATCTGGCTTTTGTGGGTTGTAGTCATTGCCCATGACTCGCATCCATATGTCAAGACTGGGACATAGGTGGAGCGGTATACAGCCATCATCGTTTTCTTACCAACCTCTCTCTTGCTGAGGAATCCTCGATTTATGGCCTGATAAAGTCTCCCAGCCGCTGCTTTTCGAGTGGCCAACTCTTCTTTGATGCCTCCCTTTCGGTCTATAATTCTTCTTCTTCGATCCTTAACCACCGACCGTCAAAGCAGTCAGTGGCCATCACGCCTAGTGGCGTCTTGTAGGGCAACAACAAATTGATTCCACTTTGCACGGTCGGTGGCCATCCTTCGTACAGTGCCCCAACTCTGGTTCATTCTTTGCATCTCAGCCTCCACAGTCCTCCGCCAAGTTGTTTTTGGTCGGCCTCTCTTTCGCTTTCCTTCAGGGGTCCAAAGCATAGCTGTTCTTGTGATGGCATCGGGGTCTCTTCTGAGGACATGACCAACCCAGCTCCAGCGTCTGCCAGCTATGATGGTGTGCATGTCCTCTTGCTTGCTACGAGTAAGCAGATCTTGGTTGGTGATGGTATTCGGCCAAAAGATGCGGTGAATTTTTCTTAGGCATGTTGTGTGAAAAGAGGACAATTTTGACATTTCCTTCTCTGTGACTCTCCAGCATTCCGCACCATAGAGAAGCACAGAAAGCACGCAACTCTGGTATAATCTTAATTTTGTGCTTGTGCTGTATTGGGAGGACTTCCAGATGTTATTTAGGCTAAAGAAGGCTGTTCTTGCCTTATTCATTCTGACGCTGATGTCCCTGCCTGCCCCACCGTCTGGTGTTACTATGCTTCCTAGGTATGTGAAGGTATCTGTCTGTACCAATTGCTGATTCCTTACTGATATGGGCTCAGGGTTGCTCACATTGAGCGTCATGACCTCAGACTTCTTTAAATTGATGTTCAAGCCCACCTGCTGGCTAAATTTATTAAGTCTATCCGTTTTTTCCTGGATGTGTTGATGTGAATGTGCCAGCAGTGCAATGTCATCTGCATATTCCAGATCTTCCAATGTAGAAAATGTAGTCCATCTTATTCCTCTTGGACTGCCTTCTGTTGTCTGGCGCATCACCCAGTCTATGACTGTTAAAAAAAGAGTGGTTGATAAGGGGCATCCCTGTCGTACTCCTGTCTTCACCTCGAAGGTTAGGTTGCTCTGCCCAACACTACACGTAAAGTTGGCATAGAGGCTTTTTATGATTGCCACTATGCAGCTTGGAATTCCATAAGCCCTCAGTATTTTCCATAAACTGTCCCTATGTATGCTGTCAAAAGCCTTTTCAAAATCAACAAAATTTATGTAAAGCTGTCTTTGCCATTCTGAGCACTGCTCTATAATGTTCCTGAGAGTGAATATATGGTCTACACATCTTCTGTTCTTTCTAAATCCTGCTTGTTCTTTCCTCAGTTTGTAGTCTACTGCCTTTGAAATTCTCTGTATAATTATCCTGCCTAGTATTTTGCTGGGAACTGAGAGAAGAGTGATTCCTCTCCAATTATTGCAGTCTGCAAGATCTCCCTTTTTGGGCAATTTGACAATTATTCCTTTGTTCCACTCTGATGGTGTTGTCCCCGTTTTCCACACTTGTGCAAATAGTGGTTCTAATAGTTCTGCTGCTAGCTCAGGGTCTGTCTTAAATAGCTCTGCATTTAAGTTATCATGGCCCGGAGCTTTACCGTTCTTTAACCCTTTGATTGCTGTGATGATTTCTTCTTTTCGTGGAATGTCTGTATTTACATCTAGATCGTTTTCAGCCTCAGGAACATTCAATTGTGTCTCTGGTATTTCCTTGTTCAGAGTTTCTCTGAAGTGCTCTGCCCATCTTGTTTCCTGTCCCTCTGCTGTCTTGATGAGATTTCCTTGCTTATCTCTTAATAATAATAATAATAATAATAAATTCTTTAAGCACCAAACACGGCGCATAAGGCAGAAACCAGTGCTCTCCAGGTTGTTCGTTGTGACGCCACTCCTCTTAGCTCTTGCACATTATTTAGGCCCAACGTTCTTCCTTCTCTTATTATTGTTCTTCTGAGTGTTTCTTTTGGTCTTCCTTTTTTCCTCTTACCCTCAGGAACCCAAGTGAGCGCCTGTAGTGGTATTCTGTTGTTTTGCATTCGTAGGACATGACCGATATATGACCATCGTCTTTTCCTTATATAGTCGGAGACATATTTCTGCCTAGAGTCTTCTCTTATTTGTCGATTAGTCTTGAATTCTTTCCAACTGATGTTCATGAGTTTTCTAAGACATTTGTTCTCGAATGTATTCAGCTTGTTCTCCAATGATTTTGTTATTTTCCAACTCTCACAGCCGTATGTTAACACTGGGATAACATTTGAATTAAACAGACGAAGCTTGGTATGTATATTCAATGATCGTAATTTCCAAATGTTAGATAATCTATTGAAGGCGCTAGCTGCCAAAGCAATTCTAGTATGGATTTCTCTTGTTGTGTCACCATCCTGAGTCATTTTACTGCCTAAATAATTGAAACTTTCAACTTTCTGTAGTTTTTCCCCGTTCAAGATGATATCAAAGGTCTCGTTAGAAAAGTTCATAGCTTTAGTTTTAGAGGCATTTATTTGGAGACCTATTTTAACCGAGAGATGACACAAATTATTTATTGCTTCTTGGGATTGTCTTGGTGTTGAACTTAAGAATGCTACATCATCTGCGAAATCCAGGTCCCCCAGGAATTTTCCATTTGTCCATTTTATACCTAATTGTTCATTGTGGGTATAGTTTCTCATAACCCAATCAATAGCTATTCCAAAAAGTAGTGGTGACATAATACAGCCTTGTTTCACCCCTGTTTCTACTGTAAACCATTCTGTATTCCCTTTATTTGTTCTAACACAACATCTTGCATTGTCATATAGTGCTTTGATTATATTCACATATTTTGTTGGAAAACCATAGATTGTAAGTATCTTCCACAATGATGGGCGGTGTAGACTATCAAAGGCTTTTTGAAAATCGACGAAGGTGATAATAAGTGGCGATTGCCTTTCCACTGATTCTTCTATAATTGTTCTTAGTGTGAATATTTGATCAATACATGATCGTTTCGGCCTGAAACCCGCTTGTTCTTCTCTGATCTTTTCGTCAGCATGCAATTTAAGTCTTTCTAACATCATGCAACATAATAATTTTCCAGGTACTGATAATAGAGATATATCTCTTACTAATGTAATATTGTTTACACCTTGTTTTCCGCTGATGAATTTAGTTATTTTGTATACTGTGCTTTGTTCATTTCTCAGTGCTGCCTCTTCTGCCTGTTTTGCAAGATCGTCTAGGAAATTCCTTTTGTTGGCTCGGGTTTGGCGTTTAACTTCCCTGTCCAGCTGGCTGTACTGTTCGCTATATAGTTGCTTAAACCTGGGGGACTTCGCTTCTGTTTTCTTTCTTTTCATTTCCTTTCTCATCTTTATGGTGTTTAGTGTTTCTGGTGTTATCCAGTCTTGCTTCTTCCTTTCCTGGAATCCTAAGCATGATTTGCTACTTTCCTTATATACTGTTGAAATGGTGTTGAAATTCTGGTCTATATCATCAGTCAATGTCTTTTCCTGGCTTTTGGCAAATTGATATCGTTTCTTAATGTCGGCCGCAAAAGCTTTTCTGGTAAGGGGGTCCTTCAATTTGCTGATGTCAAACCTTTTCTGTGTAGTTACAGTTGGTCCAGCCCTTCTTAGTTTCACTTTCAGTTTTGCTACTACTAAATGGTGATCACTTCCCACATCTGCACCTCTTCTTACCTTCACATCTTGTAATGCATGTCTCCATCTACAGTTAACCATGATGTGGTCTATCTGGTTTCTGTCCCGACCATTTGGTGATTCCCATGTTAACTTGTGAATTTCCTTATGTGGGAAAAGTGTTCCTCCAATGACCAGGTTGTTAATGCTACAGAAACTTATTAGCTTATCCCCATTTTCGTTTGCTGTTCCGCTGCCGCATTTCCCCATTGTTCTTTCATTATATGTATTGTGTGTACCAACTTTCGCATTGAGGTCTCCCATTACTATAACAAGATCATATCTAGGTGTGTCTTCCATTTCTTTCTGCAGTTGTTGATAGAATTCATCCTTGACCTCCTCATCGCTATCATTCGTTGGTGCGTAGCATTGTATTATTGTAGTGTTGGTGAATCTCCCTCTCAATCTCAATCGTATCAGTCTGTTGTTGATGGGTTTCCATTCCAGTAATGTCCTTTCTATCCCTTTCTGTAGAATAATGGCTACGCCTTCACTGTGCTGTCCATCCTCTCTTCCAGAGTAAAGTACTGTTTCTCCTGTTGCTGTTTTAACTTTTCCTGCCCCTGTCCATCTGCTCTCACTTATCCCCAGGATGTGTAACCTATAGTTTCTCATTTCTGCCGTGACCTGTCTTAGTTTACCTGTCTCGTACATTGTCCTGACATTCCAAAATCCTATTCTTGTATCCTGTTTTGCGGTCAGGACATCCGTTTTCATGTCAGTGGCTTCCTTTCGGCTTTCACCACTGACAGTCATACGAGCCACAGACTCCGAATGTCCATCCCGCAGCAAAGTTTGTTCATTTGATGTTGTTTCCGTAACTTCATTATTTTTTTTGCATAGACAGTGGTGTCAGCCCTATGCTAAAACCCCCAACCTGGAGGACCAGGGTACCAGCTTTTGTCTGACCCCTACCCACACAGACCAGTCCAGCTTGGTTGAACCTACCAGGAGTAAAACTCCCACTGGCATAGCTCTGGGGATTGTCAGGGTACGCAAGCTGCCATACCGCTACAACGGTCTATAATAGCTCCGAGATATTTAAAGTGGTCGACCTGCTCCAGGACCTGTCCTCCCAACTTAATCTGATGTTTTCTTTCTTCTCGTGATATCACCATGGATTTTGTTTTAGAGCTGCTTATGACCATCCCTCACTTCTCCAGCTCTTCCTTCCAGACTTGCAGGTTGGATTGGAGATCTGTCTCTGATTTAGCAATCAGGACAACATCATCAGCAAATGCTAGCTCTGAAATACTTGAGTACTTTAGTTTGCTCGGAATCCGCACTGGGCTTCATCCAATTGTGGCTCAGCTAGGCATCGGAGTCTCTGCTCTAGGATTCTAGAGTAGATTTTACCAGGGACACTGAGAAGGGATATGCCTCTGTGGTTTCCACATTGTTGATTGTCACCCTTTTTGAAAATCAGTGTTATGATGGCAATCTCCCAATCCTTTGGTATGGCCTTGTTGCACCACGCTGCCTGTAGGACCCTTAGGAGTAATAGGTCACCTGATGCTCCCATGTACTTAACCATTTCTGGTGTTATACCATCATGCCCTGATGCCCTGCTGCTTTGCCCATCTTGATTTTCTCAAGTGCTGCCTTCAGTTCTTCCATCTTTATGTCATCTTCATCACCATTTGTATCCTCTTCTGTGCTAGTGGTTATCATTTCTGATGCTTGACCTTGCTCACCATCAAGGAGTTCTGAAAAATATTCTTTCCATCTTTCCATTACTTCCTTCGGGGCAGTAAGCAATTTGCCTTGCTTGTCCTTTATAAATTTAAGAGAGCAATGTTTTTCCTTCCTCATGTTCTTTAGGGTCTTATAGAACAATTTCTGGTTTTCTTGCGCATCCTTTTTTAGCTTTTCTCCAAATTCTTCCTAGGACTTCTGTTTTGCTGCTAGCACCTTGTTCTTTGCTTCTGTTCTGAGTATCACATATTCTCTATATTTCTTTCTTTTTCCCTGCTGTGTTTTTAGCTCCTAAGTATTGTTTCCATGCCATTTTCTTCTGTCTTATTTTCTCTTTGACTTCTTCTGTCCACCAAGGTGTCCTCTTTCTCTTGTTCCCAAGTCGGACTTCACCACATGCTTCTGCAGCAGCTGTCTTTATGATGTCCTTGAATTTAAGCCACAGGGTTTCCAAGTCATCAGGTTGTTCTTCTGTGTTTCTCACCGCTGTAGCAATAAGCCCCTGATATCTGGTCTTAATTTCTGGCTCTTTCAGCTTGTAGGTCTTAATTCTCATTTCTTCCGTTCGTTTACTTGGTTTCTTGCATGGTGCTGGGCAGTTCCTAGGCTGAGCAACTCTTTCAGTTGTTCTTTTGATTGTAAGCAGGTAGTGATCACTTCCAATCTCTGCCACCCTCCATACTCTAGCATCCCGGACATATTTGAATGAGCTCCTCCTAACAATGGCATAGTCGATCACTGACTTCTCATTCTTTGTTGGTTCACACCTAGTGTATGCATGTATGCGCTTATGGGGGAACTTTGTGTTGGTAATGATCAGATTCTGCTCACTGCAGAATCTGAGGAGTCGCTTTCCATTGTCATTGAGAGTATCTTCTCCATATCTTCCGATAACTCCACCCCATCTAGCATGGTCATTTCCAACTCTGGCATTGAAATCTCCGAGCATGATAATTTCATCTAGGCAGTCATCCACTGTCCTTTGAAGCAGCTCGAAGAATTCTTCCTTGACCTCTGCTCTCTCATCCTCATTTGGCCCATACACTATGACCAGGTTGACTACGGTTTCTCCTTCTTTTAGTTTTACAACCATAATGCGCTCCGAGACAAAGTTCCATCCCTTGAGACTATCTTTCTTGTTTTTGGCCACAATGCAACCCACGCCCCCTTTAGCTCTTTCAGATGTGGGTACACCACTGTATAACAGAGTGTTACCATCGAGATCCATTACTCATTGTCCCTTTTCCTTTGTTTCGGTAATAGCCAGGATTTCTAGTTTTGCTTTCCTCATCTCTTCCATCAGCTCCTCTTCTTTCCCATTTATACTTCTTGTGTTCCAAGTTCCATAAGTCGTAGTCCGTTCCAGTTCGTCGCCTTTAGAATCAGTCCGGTTTTCTCTCTTATATTACTTGTAATCATAGTTTAAGACAAACAGGTGATTGGCCTGTTGTGCCTTTGCATGGTGGAGGGGCTGCCTCCTTACGGCCTCCATGCAGGCCGCCCTCCTCCTTTTTCATCCGGGCTTGGGACTGGCATAGGCGGAGTTATCTTTGGAATTTAGTAGCCATAATTTCAACCAAACCAGCGGAAGCCGCGCTGGTGCAATGGTTACCACACTGCACTGGCGATCGGGTGATCCAGGTTCAAGACCGGGCTTGGACATTTGAACTAGTGTCGTCGACCGGGCCTTGGACTGGATTAATTCGAGCCCTAGAGCGAAGACATTTGAAGCAGTGTCATCGACCAGGGACTGGCGGCTCCTGAGCCGACCCAGCTCTAATGGGTACCCTCCGAAGACGGCGAGTATCTGCTTGAATGGCGAGTGGACACCTGTCAGTGTACAGGGAAAAAAGGGATACTTACGTAAAAATCTAAACCAGCAGTATTATCAGTCAGGTTGTTCTTCTTCTTCTTTAAGCTCGGCGCAGTGTGTTGCTACTGCTACTTCTGATTAGTGATGAACTCGAATGAAAAGTTTAAAAATTGTTAATCTTTCCACTCTTCAATTTTAAATTTTAGTTTCACAGCACAGCCATATTTAAAATTAAATCCCTTGCCTGGAGTGTTCATAAAAAAAAAAAAAAATCAGGCAGCTTTAAGTTTGGCATAATGTCTCTGATAATGCGGACAGTGGATTTCAGATCATAGACCGAAGCAGACTCACAGAACAATTCAAAGAAACTTAAGTTACCAACTATTCTTAATGGATCTCAACATGGGCCATGTCACATTTCCAGAGGGCCGCAGTAAGATTGTAAAGTACTTATTTCCAGCTAACAGTAACCATTGCGGTGCCACAGCGGTAAATGAGGCTCAGAAGGGGGCCGTGAGCAAAAAATGGCTGAGAACCCCTGGTATAAAAAGACTGGAAAATGGTAGTAGACCTACCTGGCCGAGAAACATATCCTGAAACTATTAGAAAGTCTCAGAAACGACCAGATACCACGATGCACTATGAGACCAGATTTTAATGATTGAGCTTAGAGTGTCATTTTAATTCAGATTAAATTAGCAGCATGCTGTCAAAATGGTAAAATATAATGATCTGATCACGGAACTGAGATGTCAGCGGTTCACAGCAATAGTCATAGTTGTAGAAGTAGGCGCAAGAGGTCTTCAGTTTGCCTCAGTTATGATGTACTGAAATAATGGGACCTGGTGGGGCAGCCAATGACGAAGGCATATTTAACCCTTTCTATTCCGGGCGGTATTTAGGTTTTAACCCATGCACCAATCTGAACTACAAATCCCCCATCCCACAGTCTATGTTTTAAAAACAAGCAGTAAACATAAATGTTTATATGAAAATATTTTAAGATATATGCACCTACACAACCGTAGTAAGTTGTAAGAAGAACGTTTAGACATGTTGGAAGTCTTGTATGCTATACATTTGTTGTGTTTTATGTGGTGTAAAGTGTAGACGTGAGAAAATCGGACAAGAACCGACTGGATGCACTGTGATATAATGGCGACTAAAATCAATTCCTTCATATTTTTAAAATATGTCATGTTATAATTATTGCTTCAGACGAACGGTAAAGGCATAGTTGCCCCCCTCTTTAAAAAAAAAACTAGATTTACCTCCCATTCCACTTTATTCACATTTGCCTCCACCACAAGATTCTTCCCCATGGGTAAGGGTGTACAGCAGTGGCGGCTTTCTTTAATGAGCTGTTGAGCTGCAGCACCCCCTGTAAAAAAAGGACTGCATACTGTCTCTACTACATTATAATATATAATCCGGACAGACCAAAAAATACAAAAAAATTGAGGTTACACCGGAAGGGTTAAATACAAAACAAACAAAACATTATCCAACACCGTATTGTGGCAAGTGCTGCAAACGATGACAGTTCAAGTGACCTTGACCTCTTATAAGCGAATGCTTGTTATACACACAGCAAGAGGCCAGCTGCGATTGGGTTGAATTTATTTAACTAGTGCTGCAACGGAACACAGCTCAAGTGGAAATTATCTCTATCGAGCGACTGTTTACGTGCGCGTTCACCACAATACCGCAAAACGTTGGTCAGTTGCATTGTTTTGAGATTAATTTAATGCTGATATTTTCTTGTGTGCTGAATTATTATAGAAATGAGTGAAGTATCTGTTACATATTTACAAGAAATTGTTTTTTCGCGATTGTCGTTGGCTGAAAAATGCCGTGTAAAAACACTAGGTCGGCCTCTTCCGAATCTAAAAATTATCCAGACCTCGACTAGCAAGAACAGTACATACCAGAGAAAATTTAACAGAGAAATTTATGAACATCATGACTGGTTGTGTGGCTGTAATGTAAAGAATGCATTATTTTGTTTTCCTTGTTTACTTTTCAACGGTGATACTTGTCACAGAGAGTTTTATGATCAATAAATTTTCTATATTCTTTCTTTTCTACCCGTGTCCTCTATTTTATTATCACTCTTTATCCTTTTCCTGTATTTTTCGCATTCGTTCGTTTGCGAAAAATATTTTCTTTCCCATTCTCACTTTACCGTTTTTCTTTCTCATACTGATACTCATTCTATTACGTAGATGTCAGGCTCTAGAGGTTATTGCGAGTCAGACGAGAAACTGTGAATATTCATCTATCTCAGACATAGGGCCGACATATCGTCTGCATTTTCACCTGTCACAACGTAGTTTCATCGGCTGAGTGCTCAGGTGAGGTGTGAAACCCGACATCTGCACGGCGCAGAATGAGACATTTGTCTGGTAGTTTCCTCTGTCACTCGGGGCAGTTTCGCTAGCAGTGAGGTGTCTAAGACGCGTTTGGCATGTTATTGCCAGCGTCTAAGGTACGTAGGTGTTAAGGAAAGGGGAGGCTATTGCGTAGATTTTGTAATAGAGCGCATCTTTTGTCTGGTTTAAGATATTAACCAGAGTTTGAAACTAGATTTTCATTCTTACTCCTAAATCTGCAGTAGACAGATCGCCAGGCTAGAAGAATATCTTGTGTATTGAAAAGTCTTTAGTTTCTGGGCAACATTTGCCAAGTTCTAGACTACTATTATATTGAATGATTCTAGTTCGTGGTATTAATCTGTAGTTCTGTGCGGAAGTAAATATTATATATTAGATATCTAGTATTTTGTGAAGTGTTTAAAGTGTTAAATCGCCTATTTTATATTTCACTAGTTAGATTTTTGTGCAGAGTGCTTAATTTATAAGTCTGTTATATTCTCTAGCTGACGTGTTTCAGTGGAAAGCAGAATAAATTATAATTTCTAGCTTAAAACCAGGTAGCTATAAATGAATTTAATTTAACTGCTAAATAATCAGACGAGAATATTTTTTTTTAAAACTAAACTTATAACTGCATTGCTACATCAGTGAGTATTGACGGGATACGTATGTATTCCTAATTCATGATGATTGATTTTATGAATATAACTTATTTCACGGGAAGTTTTAAACGATAAGTCAAGCGTCTCGCTTGCAGTTTAAAATGTAAGTTATAACGAGTACATAGTATGTATAATTATTTTATATGTGTTTTTTCCTCTATTTAGTGAAGAAAACTGGGGTTAACCCAAACTTTGCCAGCGTTAAGTACTGATGAGTAATATCTGTGAAGAATAAAAACATTCTTTCCTTAAAGGACTTGGTGTACAACCTTTACAAGAACTTTAAAGATTTTAAAGAAGTAACTGGCCTGCGAGCCTGATTTAATTCTTTCAGAGAAAAAATCTCAAGTACTTTTAGCCCGTGGGGCAAGTAATAGATTACAAGCAGTAACTTTTTTCCGACAAATTTTTACTCATTGTGGAGTGACCAAGAATTTTACCTTTTGATCGAAGTTACAAACATGACATTGTTCCTAAGTAGCGGAAACCTCGTGATTCTGATCCTGTGAGCCCGCTTGAAAACTAACTCTTACCTGAACTGATAAAGTGACACTAACTTAAAATCTGAACAAAATTATCGCCTGAAGAGGACGCTCCCCGGACAAATTGGATGAAACCAAGAGATGCAGAGCTGGGTATCCTCTTCATCAAACGATAAAACAGATTGTGCCATAACGTGCGCCAGATGGCGAACAGCAGCACGATTGTAGGTAAAGTTGTGTGAGTCAGGGCCCTGATGAATGAACCGAGAGAAAGCAGGAACGAGTGACTCCTTTTTTTATGGTATACCAAATTTCACCCACTTTGAAATTTCTTTATGCAAGTTTTTGTTGCAAACAAGATACTTTTCCCTAGGATAGATCATATTACTAGCTAAGCCTGTTCATACCTTTAAAAGGGGAAAATCATTAGATTACCGCTAATGTATCCTTGATTTCCTGGGGCTATCACTTTCTTCTAACAGGACTGTGGGCATACCTTGAGGGATAAGATCATACTGTGGGTCTATCATTCTGGTAGAAATTCATTGATTTTATGACTATGTGTATATGTTTCTTGATGTAATTTTTATGTGTTGTGATGAAATTTTAGATGATAATTAAAATTTCTCTTGAACTTAATCAGCGCGTTGGTCAGCTCGTTCCAAATTATCTGTAAATCACTGTTATAGTTTTTCCCACGTCTGTGCGTCTAACTGTCGTCACTTGTGTGTGTGCACGTGAGTGGTACGTTCATATATATTAATATATGTTGTCAATAGACTGTCTGACTCCTCTAGATCTGTTGTAGAAGATAGGCTAAAAGAGAGAAAAGATTCTCGATTTCAGAGACAGCCTCTATTGATTTCTACCATCTCACTCGTGGAAATCTATTTCTGTTATTATCTCTCACTGTGGCTATCACTCATTCTAATCTATTCAGAAGGGACCAACCCAAGTCTTAATTCCCCTATCAAAAATCTACGACAATACTACATGGACAAAGACAGGCGTAACGGATCTGATACATTTGCATAGCAAGCTTCAGAAACCCGAAAATAGCACAGTCAACGTTAGATACGTTGTAGCATTGGGGATGCTGGGGACAGTGGATATTTCTTCACAGTTAAGCGAGGCATACAAATTAAATATTAATAAACACAATGAAGAGGTGAAAAGAAACATAAACATTCTTTCAAAAATAATTGACTGCATAAAGTTTTGTGGGAAATTTTAACTTCTACTGCGTGGTCATGATGAAAGTTTGGAGTCTGCTAATCAGGGCGTCTTTAGAGGATTACTAGACTTTGCTTCTAAACTGGATGATACATTGCGAACTCATTTTGAAACTGCCACTGTTTCCAAAGGACATTAAAAAACAATTCAAAACGAGCTTCTACAATGTATCCTAGAAGTGTGCAGAGCTCAAATTGCTAGCGACATAAGCAAAGCAAAATTCCTTGCTGTTATGACGGACGACACAACAGATGTTGCAGAAACGACACAACAAGTTCTTGTTTTTCGTTATGAGCACGAGGGTCAGGTGCACGAAAGATTTTGGGGATTTAACAACCCTATTTCACAGAATGCTAAGCATCGAGAGTAAAATGATTGATTCCTGCAGTGATTTCAATGACAGAGTTATTGAAGTTTTTGTAACAAAGAAAGACAGAAAAATGGACTTCATTTTTAAATAGGTTAGACACATTTGTGTCTGGGTTGATATTTTACATGGTGGTCACAATTTGTGAGTGTTATGTATAGTATTTTAAATGAATGAACAGTACAGCACCCCCAATGACAACCCCCTGGAACCGCCACTGGTGTACAGTATCAATCAATCAATACCCTTTAGCTCCCCAAGGAGCATATGCCTTCAACAAACACATGCCAAGTCCTCCTGTCAAGTGCGATCCGCCCAAGGTCTTTCCATGCCCTTCCCATCACCTTCACTGTCGGCAACCCAGACTCCTTTCGGCTTTCTCTGGGTTGCTTCATGCGCCTCCATTCCAGAGGACCTTCTTCTGTCTTGGGCGGCTGTGTTGATTTATATCCTATATTTGACTTGTCTATAGTTTGTTGAAGTTTTTTGGTAAATAGTTTTTTTTACGGGATGGGGTAACCAGCCCCATGTCCAACCCTCCTTAGTCGTTTTTACGGCATGCCTGGTAGGGTACAGTGTTACTATTCTATGCTCCCCTATCGGGCCCCGGTAACATACTTGTGAGGTGTACAGTATGAGTTTCTCAAAGTCCGTTGTGAGGGTGCATGAAGTAAGAAAGGATGAAGACCACTGGTTTAAGTGACCGGGGGTGGGGTGGGGGGGGGGGGGGGGGGGGGAGAAAGTTGGAGAAAACAGCAAAAATTGTTAAGCCAGCTAAATGTCGCACTACCCAACTCCCGTCGACTAGTAAAACCGCGGTATTTCCGGGATTAAACGTACATGTTTTTCGTCTCCCAACGAATACTCTGAAGTTAGTTACTTTATTTGTAAACTGCGCGTGATAGAAATGTGATCTTTTCTTTGAAGTGAAGTAAATATTCGATAAAATATTCTTCAGTTTGAACTACCACTGCTATGTTGATGGAATTGATGAGGCAGATCGTCTTCTATGTTGCGTTCATTTCACGATGGAGGAGGTTACTTTGTTTAATGACGTGTAATTGTTTTTTTTTTTTTTTTACTGACTGAAATAAACGAGAAATATGTGTATGTACACTATATATGGCAGCCATCACGTTTGTCAAGAAAGGTAATGTAAAGAGACATTTCAAAACTGTTCATTCTAAAATTGACACTGATTTTCCACGTAGCTCTGACCCGAGAAAAGATAAATTAAAACCAAAAATTCAGCAGTCTGTACAACAAATCTTGTTTCCCGAGGTCGTAGGTAACAGTCCAACCGCAACCCCTGTCTCTTACCACGTGTCAAGGAGAATACCGCAAAGGAAGAAGTCTCTTGAAGATGGTAACACGTTAAGGAAGTTTTTTTTTTCTTCTCCTAACCAACTGCAGATTGGTTCTTTGATAATTGAAAAAAATAATTCTGATATAATAATATATACATAAAGTCCCTTGGTTAGAAAACGAAGATGGCTGTATATCGCTCCACCTATGTCCCAGTCTTGACATATGGATGCGAGTCATGGGCAATGACTACAACCCACAAAAGCCAGATCCAAACCTCAGATCCAAATAAATGCCTCTAAAACTAAAGCTATGAACTTTTCTAACGAGACCTTTGATATCATCTTGAACGGGGAAAAACTACAGAAAGTTGAAAGTTTCAATTATTTAGGCAGTAAAATGACTCAGGATGGTGACACAACAAGAGAAATCCATACTAGAATTGCTTTGGCAGCTAGCGCCTTCAATAGATTATCTAACATTTGGAAATTACGATCATTGAATATACATACCAAGCTTCGTCTGTTTAATTCAAATGTTATCTCAGTGTTAACATACGGCTGTGAGAGTTGGAAAATAACAAAATCATTGGAGAACAAGCTGAATACATTCGAGAACAAATGTCTTAGAAAACTCATGAACATCAGTTGGAAAGAATTCAAGACTAATCGACAAATAAGAGAAGACTCTAGGCAGAAATATGTCTCCGACTATATAAGGAAAAGACGATGGTCATATATCGGTCATGTCCTACGAATGCAAAACAACAGAATACCACTACAGGCGCTCACTTGGGTTCCTGAGGGTAAGCGGAAAAAAGGAAGACCAAAAGAAACACTCAGAAGAACAATAATAAGAGAAGGAAGAACGTTGGGCCTAAATAATGTGCAAGAGCTAAGAGGAGTGGCGTCACAACGAACAACCTGGAGAGCACTGGTTTCTGCCTTATGCGCCGTGTTTGGCGCTTAAAGAATTTATTATTATTATTATTAAACCTCAGAAATGAGATATCTGAGGAAGGTGGTTGAAGTAACAAGAAGAGACATGGTCCGCAACCAGACGATACGTCAAGGCCTAAAAACCCAACCCCTGCAGACCCTAATAGAACAGTCCCAACTAAGACGGTTTGGCCATGTCTGCAGAATGGGAGAAGATCGGCTACCACGACAAGCATGGGAAACTAAGAGCCAGGGATCCAGACCTCCAGGACGACCCAGAGTCCGCTGGGAGGACAACATTAGACAATCTTTGAAGGACCGAGGACTAGAATGGAACCAGGCCAGGAGGAAGACAGCCGATAGGATAGTCTGGCGCTCTCTCTTCCAAACCTCTACACCTCACGGTAGAAGGAGAACGACCAAGTAAGTAAGTAAGCATAAAGTCCCTAACAGGCCCCATGTAATTCCCGGGGGTCTCTGAATGAGAGAAAGAAATAATAGATCTACTACCCCTTCGGTCATGTCGGACAAGGCGACTAATATAACGTTATGCATGTGGCTGGCAACTTCATTATGCAACACATACTGCTGCATAAAACATATTGCTGCATAAAACATATTGCTGCATAAAACATATTGCTGCATAAAACACATTGCTGCATAAACTACCAAAAGCATGAGGATGCCAAGAGCAGGCTTCCTGCCAGGAGACCAGCTACAAGTGTTGTCTCCATGCTCTATATGGAATTAAAAGGAAAATGCTTTCAGCTTTCTGCTGTTTTTTGTTCTTTCCTTTCAGCTTGACGAATCTGCTGATGTTTATTAATTCCCAATTAGCTGTATTTGTTAGAACGATTTTCAGTGGCTTTACAGTTAACGAAGAACCTCTGAAGATAAATCCTCTGAAAAGCTATACAAGGAATCAGGATATCTGTTTCAAAATGAAATAGTAATTTATTTTTCAAGATATTCTAATACATAAGCTTGTCAGTATTACGACACACAGACGTTGTTTAAGCAAAGACAAAGTCCTTCACAACTTCAAACAACGTCTGCCAGACATATAAACACATAAAGAAGGGAAACCCGAGGCCCATAACTCTTAAAATAATTCTCAGTAGACCATAATGAGCTGTCTAGCTCGGGCGTTGGCGTAGCTGGCTTTAGGCTAGCAAATAGATAATGTTTGTCCTTTTCAGGACTTAGTATCTATCAACGGTGATCGGGCTAGCAGTCAACAGAGTTCACTTATTTTTTGTTGGCAAATGCGCTCTGATATAACCACATAGGTTGAAAGGAACGCTCCTCGCCACAAGAAGGCGAAAAAAAAAAAAAAAAAAAAACCCGAGGCCTGTAAACAGTAAATAATTATTGCACTGTGACGATACGGTTGTGCGATCTCAAGTCCACTCCAGCAGGATTGCATTACTTTCCCGTGCGAGAGATATTTTCTTATTTTTCTCTCCCCTGTCATTATTATCTGGCATATTTTATGCATCATCATTTTATTCTCTATGGTGGATCAGTAGGGTGAAGTCTCTAACACTCCACTCCTCCACGGAAGTATTTTCTATGGGACTGTTTTTATCTTGTTTGGCACTTCTCATACTTATTTACGTTCCGCCAGGTGAACTGGGGTATTATCATAACAATACACAGTCATTATCACCAGTCAGCGAGCTAGATTCTTATCATGAAAAGAGGGTCTCGCCCGATCAACATCTATAGAAGACAAGATTGTCTGTCTGAGATATCCGTCTGAGGTGGGCAGATTACACAGGTTTATCGTTTCACGGGACCATCCCTGTATGTGATTATCACGATAAATCTGTCTGGAGAGACAATATTGGCGATATGTAGCATCTGGACATCAAATGAGTTACAGATGGTGTTTATGAGTTGTGCATGAGTTGTGCCGGCGGAAGTCTGACGCAACGATATGACATCACTGTAAGAGGTCACGCGTGGATATTAAATTTAATATTTTGAAACACGTGAGAATATTTTTTTGAATTTGAAAAGCGCCCCTACCTACGTAGTGCTGAACGAGATTCGATTGGATTGGTTCATTTTGAGGAGCTGAAATATACAATGTATTTTATTGGCACACTAGTCGGAAGTGCAATCTGTGATTTGCACTAAGAACTGAGAATATGGTATGATGAAAACACAGACACAGATCACACAGAAAGACTGCAGCGCACAAGTCATATCAACGACTCCTAAAAGCCAGAAAGAAAAAGGAGACATTGGACTTAGACATTCCACAAATATAAGTAACAGATCGAGTATTTGGAAACTTTGGAATTCACAAGTAAACCCGCATATTTAATACAAGACTGGAAACTTAAAGGGGCCAGGACTTTAATTAACGGACTGGAATCCTAGGAATTTGATCACAAGTCATAGAGGAATTTACAAAATTTTTCCCAGGCCCAGGTGATTTCACAGAACATCCGCCGGCAGAGGAATTAACTCTAATTTCCCAGACACAGTCATAGAGGAATTAAACAAAAGTTGTCCCAGGCCAAGGATTTTGCAGAACACCCGCTGTCAGAGTAATTAACTCTAATTTCCAGACCTAAGTGATTTCGAAGCATCTAATGCAGAGCTGTGTCCAGTCTAAATCTGTGCAAGGAGATTGTGTATTCCCAAAATTTTGGGGTAAGTGTAAACAATGTATTTACTAATGTAAATTCTACAGGTTTCTTGCTAAGTGGTTATATACAAGGGTGGCAACATCAAAATATGAAAATGGTATATGCATAAACACTACTGCAAGAGCTGGTGATTGTTTCTGACTAGTCGTGCGGGAAACCCGACAGCAAAGCGACCCCAGACTCTGACGGGTGTAGTGAAGAGTAATGAGTGATGATTACATCACATGTGCTTAAAGTGTAACATATTATCTTGTGAGATTTATGTACCTTTTTAAATCGTAATTCGGGCAAATCGTTATTCACGCACTCCATATGCAATTTCCTAGTTAACACCCAGAAGGATATTGGTGAATTTACATCATATTCCCTGAGTTACACTGTGTGCTCGGGAATTTAATTCTTCTGAGAGGTTAACGTTGGTGGGTGGAGCGCATGACAATGGGCCTGTTAGTTTGCGGCGAACAAATGTACTTAGCAGGCATTTGTTTCTTTCTATTTGTCTAAAGTTCGTAGTTACAAGCCATCAGACAATTTGTGGTACTAATGCCGCTAGTGTGAGAGAAAAGCATCCACCCTAACCGCCTACAGTGGAAGAGAGTGTGGAGAACGTTTTCGTCACCACAGAATTGATGAACCACAGCTGCAGGACTCAGCTAGAGTTAAGTTTCTTTTAAAATAGGCGAAAGCTACGGACTTTTGATAAATCCTCACCTACATGACGAAAATGTTTATCTAAATTTCACCACATCTTTCCATATTTATTTTAACTGTTAAAGACTAATCCATTATTAAAATTGTTACTTGTTGTTTTAAAACTAAACAATCATAGGCGCTTCAGTTTTATATGTATGAAAGCGAACGTGTGAGCCAGAATATTTAATATACAAGCCTAGACATATATTTACCTCTATATAGAGCTATACCTTATAAGAGGGATTTCGTTGGATTACACCAACTTGGGGCTTGAACGGGCTAATCCATTGTTTAAATCCTTCACAAAAGGTGACGGACCAGATATAATGCGTTAACAATTGTTCAGCCCAATGCAACATTGTTCGTGACTTCTGGAAATATCTTGTGAACTCCCTTAAGGTAGAAGTGTCATTAATATTCTATCTACATCTCTGCCAAGAGTAATGTTGAGCGCATGTAGATACCTTGGAAGCCAATATTAGATACTCTTTGAGTTTTGGTAACTGTTGGACCACTAACTGCAAAGCAGGGGAGGCAATCCGTGACACGATAAGTCTTTAATAGCAAACAGTTAGAAAGAGGTATGTGACAGCGTGCTCGTCGCAACATCGCACTCGCCTGTAACTTAAAACTAACAGCTTCTAAATGTTTTAATTCCATTTCTCATTTTTTGTTAAGTTGAAAATGAAAATACTGCAAGCGTAGTTCAGTTTGATTGACAGGTATGAGAGCAAAGGTCACTATAAATGACAAGGCTTGACATGCACGTAGTGTGCTTAAAATTTTTAATGAATAAATCTGTAGTTCCTAGCGAACACTTTTTAACGTAGAAAAAACAATTTGACCGGGCTTGCAATTTTGAGTGACATTGGAAATCAACGGTTCTAAATACTTTTGGGAGCACTCTAAATTACGAGGTGTGTGCGTTTTTGTTCTAAAACCAAAGTGAAAGTAAGGACGTTTATTGCACTTCTAGGAAAAGAAATTAAATCATAACTGTAAACATTACTTTAGCGTATAACTATAAACATGGACATCTGTTCATGATAATTTTCGTGGCAGTAAATTTAGGTTGATTAACTGAGACGTGAAAAAGAGTCTAAAATGAGCATTTGCTCAGTCAGCGAAAGGTGACAAATTCTGAACTCTGACACTTTCTCACGATCGTCTGAGAACAGTTGCATGCAGGTGCAGGACGTAGGTGTATAAATATTACTGATCAGACACAGATTGAGGATTTAGAGATTCAGGCTTTTAATTAAAATGTAGGGAACGTATTATAGGCCCGCGTGTCGGACTAATCGACGCGTGGATAAAACAAAAGTAAAAACTTAGAAATTGTATAGATGATTATATCAAAAACAGTTATAGTGATAGATTATAAGAAGAAAGATTCAATACAGAGAAAGTGTAGGATTAGCATATTTTTTATTGTAAGTGAAGACAGTGGGAAGGAATGTTCGTGAGTTGTGCTGTTTGAGGTGTGCTCTATAACTTCTGTTATTCTGTGGATTGCAAGAAAGTAAGGTATTGAGATAGTAGTTCTCTAGACCAGAGGTTTTCAAATTGTGCGTCGCGGCTCCCAGGGGCGTCGCGGCCCTCGGCTAAGGGCGTCGCGGTGGCTTGTGTAGTGAATTACTAAATACAATATCTAAATTAATATATAACAATATAGGGCATAACGGCAAAATAAGAAAGTATAAAAGAATTTTCTGCTAGAACTGTTGGTATCGCCTACGCCTTCAGATTATTTGCTAACGAATAGCCGAACAAAACGGTACCCAAATTTTTTAAATTCGTCCTTGACATAATCACTTTTCCTAGTTCTAAGAAAATTGTGCCTAAAAATGCATTGTGGAACGTGGAGGGGAAAGGATAGATGAAATGCTAATTCGTTTCGCATTGATTTTAAACTAAAAGCCAATACTAGCACAGGGGCAAGCCTTGCCTTAGGGGTTCCCCAAAATACGAGGAAAAAGTTAGAACATGCAGACAACTCGTGTCACAAAAACAACCTTAGCTCTTATTTCAAAGGACGTAATTATCACGTAAATAGAGAAGACAGCACATGGAAAAGAATTGAACGTGTAGTAGACTAAAAATAAAAAACACTAACATAGAAAAAAAAACTGTACTTCTGAACCAAGCCAACTAGTCCCATATAAATTGTATATTCGTGTACCTTAGGACTCGTTGACAAAGAATATGGTAATAGTTACGCAAATAGTCCATTAATTAACTAATTATAGCCATAATACTATAATGGACATGACCAGACTGTCAAGTAAAGATCATGCCTGCTTGTAATTTTTTATGGCATGTTTTGAAAAAACGACTTTGGGTAAATGAGGTTAAAAGGTACGGGATATTTTATTGGGTGGATTTTAAAGGAAGGCGAAGTATGATTGGTTGACCTAAAACTAAAAATATATTTGCCTTGGAAACATATTGGTAGTTGTTATTTGAAACGATAGATTCAAAAATAAATGTAAACATGGTCCCATTGGACAAAGCAGTAGATACTGGTACGAAACGGGGACTGTTCACTGCCATTTCAAGTAAATTTTGTGTAAAGCAAGATCGATGAGAGCAGGCGGAGAAATTTTCTAACATAGGAAAAGCCTGGACATAGGGCAGATCGAAAATGTGCCATATTGCCTAGTCATCGTTTACTTGTGTTATTTCCTTGCATCTGTGAGGGTTTTGGTTGCTGTCAATAACTGGTGCCAGACTACAGTGGGACGATATATTCATGCCACAGTCTTGCCTTTTTCGGAGACAACTGTAAACCACCATCATTCTTGAAGAAGTGGGAGCTGAAGGTTGTCGTTCAGCGAAGTGCAGGAAGATTCCTACATCATATTACAAAGATAGGTGCATGTTTCGGCACCTGATCGCTCAACTAACATTATATTACAAATAAGAAACTGGAAATAGTGATATAAACATTCCATCAGTGTCCACAAAAACTTACAACAACATGCAGAGATGATGATAATAAACAATCAACCAGTGTATACTAGAAGTCACCTCAGTTAGACAATACAACTACACCCTTATATAATAATATGTGTATTATGGTCAGAAGACCCATTGTGTAAATTGATTGATGTAATTAATTTCTATGATTTCACTATTGATTGTCAGTCCTGATTCCAAATAAATCAGATTCAGGACAATAAATTGAAAAACATTAACTTTACCAAACTTTCAACCACTGACTTACTAAAGATAGTCTTTTAAAGTGTAGTTTGTATGTGATTGTCGTGGTATTGTTGTGTTGTATTAGATAATAAAATAATTTGTGTAATTGTTTATATGTTCAGTTGGTTAATGCAACCGTACACTAACATTTCATAACCCTAGACACCAAACGTAGTCAACTTACATTCTATCTAGAATAAGTCTGAATGAGATCATAGTGGTGGTAGTAGAAAGGTGCCCTGGAAATTTACTCTAATATTTATTATATTCAGGGACCTTCACAGATGACCTCATTCAGTACACTAAGATTTCTTAACAACAAACTGTATTAACATCAAACCCACCACATATATTGGGGTCTCGCTCCTGGGGATTGAACTTTTCATAACACCAGCTATATTGGGTAGTTTGCTTCTGGGATTTTAAATTCTTAAAATATTATCAATTATATTAGGAATCTCAGATAGTAAAAAACTAAAAGCATTCCTTTTTGGAGAAATTAAATAGTGGTTGAGCTATCAGTGCCTGTGGTTGTTCTTAGTTATAATTAGAAATTATTAGTTATAATTAGAAATTTGTCTAGTTAGAAATTTTAAAGGTTTGCCTAGTACAAAATGGCTGACCTGGCAAAGTTTCGATCTGCTGCTGTGCAGGCGGCTAAAGAACTGGGAATGGAGGGGCAAATTATGATTGCTTATGTCACAACTGAATGTGACAAATTTATTGAGCGTGAAGAAAGAAAATTTGAAGCAGAAAGAAAGTTAGAGGCTGAAAAAGAAATTAAGAGGCTGCAGATTGAGGCTGAAGAAAAAATTTAGAGGCAGATAAAGAACTTAAGAGGCTGCAGATTGAGGCTGACAGGGAGGCTAGGGCATTGGAGGCAGAAAGAGAAGAAAAGAGATTAGCTGCAGAAAGAGAAGAAAAGAGATTAGCTGCAGAAAGAGAAGAAAAGAGATTAGCTACAGAAAGAGAAGAAAAGAGATTAGCTACAGAAACAGAAGAAAGGAGACAGGCTGCAGAAAGGGAAGCAGAAAAGGAGGAGAAGAGATTACAAAGGGAACATGAGTTACGACTAAGGGAGTTTGAGTTTCAAAGCCATGCTCCTGAAAATGGTGCCAGTCCCTTTACCTCAGATGCCACTGTTAGTCAGGGAGCCTCAACCTCAGCTATGAGTTTTCATTTAGACCATTTTGTTGAGAAAGACGATGACATAGAAAGTTACCTAAATAGATATGAACTTTTGGCTACCACGTATGGTTTAGAGAGAGAAAGGTGGAGCCTAAAGTTATCACAAGGGCTTCGTGGTACAGCTTATGAAGTTTTTGCCAAGATGAGCAGGGATGATCAGGACAATTATGACATGCTAAAGCAGGCTCTTTTGTTAAGATATGAAAAGAATGGGGAATTTTATAGAAAAAAATTTAGGAATGCCAAACTACTGTCGGGTGAGACTTATCACAAGTTCTCTGCACGGTTAGAGACCTACTTGGAGAAATGGACTGCTCTGGGTAAAACCCAAGATCTTAAGGAAATGATCCTTATTGAGCAACTAAGAGAGTCCATGGCTCCAGACCTGAGAAAGTTTCTCATGGAACAAGGTGCAGAGAGGCTGGGTGAGTTACTCAATGTCGCTGAGAGGTATCAGGCAGCCCAAGCAGAGGTAGTTGGAAATAAAAAGAAACAGGTAGACAATTTTAAGGCACCTCAAAACTTTAATAAGTTTGACCATAGAGACCAGAACAAAGGTAAGCACCAGTTTGATAGGCCACGCAATGACTATAATAATAAAACCTCACAATTCAATGAAAGGAAATATAATGACAGAAAACCCTTTAACCAAGGAAAGAAGTATTGTAAACATTGTCGGATGGACAACCATAACACTGAAAATTGTAGAAAGAAAACTCCTACTTTCGCTGCAATGAAAATGGGGAGAAAGGGAGTAAAGGTCAACCTTACTGAACAACAGGAACCTTACCACCCCCCAGTGTGTGAAGATGTAACATGCAATGGTGTCACCATAAGGTGTTTGTATGATACTGGATTAGATTATGATTCAGTTGTGAGTTCTCACCTGGTGCAGGCAGATCAATACACCACAGAAACAGTGGAGATTCAAACTGCAACCAAGGACGTAGCGACCATGACACTTCCCGTCGCCAGGATAAATGTGAAAACGCGATATGTGGAAGGAATCATAAAAGCAGCAGTGATAAATGAACCAATCTACCCTCTGATATTGGGGTGTAGATATGTCTTCTTGGGGAATCCCAAGAGACCTGTGACCATGGCAACAGTGCAGACCAGATCACAGTCTAAAAAGGAGGAGGATAATCCGATAAATATCCATCCAGATGAGATGAGGAAGGCACAGGCGGAGGATAAGACCCTCAAGCCTTGTTTTAAGAAATTGCCCAAATGTCATACACCTCCAGACAAGGGAAATTTCTATATGAAGAACAAATTGATATATAAGAAGGCTGGAAATGGATCCAATGGTCACGGACAGCTGGTCCTTCCAATTTCATATAGGACTAAAGTGTTGGAACTATGGCATGCGATTCCCTTCAGTGGTCATGGGGATCAGCGCAACAGGACAGCGTATAGCTTGTCATTATTTCTGGTCAGGAATAACTGAAGACATAAAGAGATATGTAAAATCCTGTTCAGAGTGCCAACGGGTAGCTGTTAAACTCTCTTTCTTTGTGTGTAGTTGTTAACTCATACTGGCTACTAGTAGTTGAATCATGCTTTATTTGCTAAATGATGTGAATGTCCACCAGTGGATAAATGTAGATGTTGGGACTGGTGTAGTAAAGTGTAACGATTGTCAACTCATCAAACCCAGCACAGTTTTGGTCATACAGGTCATCTTGTCCTGGAACGTGATGAGGCTCCGACAAGAATGTGAGTGTAAACAATGAGTGTGTATCTGAATGTCAGTACGCGAATGGTAGAATGATTCGATAGAGTTGACAGGTTGGTAGTACATCACTCATACTCACACTGTTCGAATTCAAGAAGTACTGGAACTACGGTGGTCTTTTTATAACATTTAATGGGACGCACACTTGGACAGTACGTGTATGGTTACAGGAACAAATGTCGACATAGACAGCATAATGTTGATCACAGGAATATCATCTTAAGTTAGCATTCATGCTTGGCAAATATCATAATGGAGCATTCGTAAATAAGCATTCAGCGTTCCATCATGTAAATCATCTGGCTTTACTGACTGGGCACGTCAGACCATAACCAATACATAGGAAGGCTCCTAGACCTAACCTCGTCTAGCGAATATTCCTTCACGTAAAGTTCAATATATATATATTTCATAATATAGGAATCCCAGACATGGGTTCTCACATGTAGCAGTGATCTCTTGGTTCATCGAGCGATAGTACAGGCATCCCTTTTTCTCACTCGATAAATACAAAGTATATGAATTTCAACATGGCTGTTCTCTCTCTCGTGAGCTTCACTCACTATAGAATATAGACCAAAATTAGTCATTCATTAAATGTCCTCATTTCTTCATAGGTTCTCTCATAGAGGTAATTGAATAATATCATACAATCCAGTGCTGATACATAGGAATGTCTTCTTCCTTTGAATGGATATTCTTTTTAAAAGTACCACTGTGCATCTGCTTATCAACAACGATGGCGAAGCCCAAGTTCATAATAAATTGTGGTTTTACCTTTTTATGCGAAATATAACTTTGCCATTCCTTGGCAAAAGAGAATAAACACTGGGGTAAAGTACATACAACATGTCTAAATGATTATCACTTTTCCCCATCCATATATAGATCACTATTTCGGCAAAAAGCCTGCTACAACAAAACTCGGCATCCTCACAGGATGACAGCCATGGATCACACCCTTTGCTAGCGATACTTCCGCTGCATAGCCTTTGACCTTTTCTAGCGACAACCAAATTAGTTCGACTTAGAAATGCAAAGATATCCATATATAAGACAGACTCGTCCTACTCATACAAACACTACGTATAAATTCAGGCCATAGATATACTGAAGCAAGAACAATCTATTCCTACCCAGCCAAGAATAAATCGCAGTAGGCCTAGAGTCGTCTGCGGAGTCCGATCGAAGATGACAGAACTATTTTCAAGGGAAGCAACCCAAAAATGACTTCTCCTTAAGCACTTAAAAAGGAAATACTTTGCTTACAAAATATTTGCGAACATAATAAGAATATAAATGTATTATATTGCAAGATAGTAAAAATTGCCCTTTACAGTCTTACCACACCTCCCGGGAAAAAAAAAATAAAATTTTTTTTTTAAATACATCTAGGAGCACCGTAGAATAGGCTCACAACGCAAGAATACTGCGCAGATGAAAATATCAGGAATAACTATAATTCCTAATATGACTGGTGAGAATATATATCTCAAAATCTGAGAGAAATTGTTTCCCTACGAATAAATGTTTCCAGGAAGGTGTGATGTACGTATAATACAATTCTGGTAATTATACAATGCATACCAAAAATTCACACTATAATCTTAAATTTATGATTTATGAAGAAACAATCATCAAAGAACAGCGGTGAATTAACATCAATAAACCGCTAAGTAGCGATACCATCATTCTATTATTAAATTACAAATGTGTATCTTAGTAAAGAAACAAAAAATAACTGTTGTAAAGTTATACATATTAAAAAGATCCAATATTTAACAGTTAAGTGGCATCATGTGGGCATCTGGACAGAATGTCCGCCATCACATTTTCTGAACCACGGATAGCTCGTACCGAAAAATGAAAAGGTTGAAGAGCGATTGCGTATCGAGTTGATCTCGAGCTCTTCAAGTTCTTACTTTGGATAGCCGTAAGAGCTTTTTGGTCAGTTTCCACTACGAAATGCGCGCCCAGAAGGAATCTTTGGAGTTTGAGAATTGACCAAACCATTGCCAATAATTCACGGTCTAAAACCGAGTAATTCCTTTCTGCAGCATTAAGTTTTCTGGATATATACATTACAGGATGCAGAGTTCCAGAGTACTCTTGCATTAGTGCCGCTCCAATCCCAGTGGATGAAGCGTCACTACGAAGAACAAATGTCTTATCTGTTGTAGGTAACACTAAAATAGGTGGTGATGAAAACATAGTTTTGATCTTCTCTAGTGAAGATTGGCATTCATGAGACCAGTGAACCATGTTAGGCGACCCTTTCTTTAATAGTGTAGAGAGAGGTGCCATGATAGAGGACAGATTCGGAATGAAACGTCCATAAAATTGTATGAGACCTAAAAGACTTCGCACTTGCTTTTTAGTCCTAGGGATAGAGATGTTAAGTATCTTAGTGATATTATGGTCTTCTGTCTTCAAGAAACCGTGACCTACTCGATGGCCTAAGAAAGCAATTTCGCTAAAGCCAATACAAGCTTTAGATGGTTTTGCTGTCAGGTTATACTCACGCAGAGTTGATAATAATTCAACTAACCCTGAATAGTGATCTTCCCAAGTATCGCTGAAAAGACAGATGTCGTCTAGATAAGCAATGACATCTGACCGATACGATAGGATTCGACGCATCATGCGTACAAATGTAGCTGGTGCGTTCATAAGGCCGAAAGGCATAAAATTCCATTGGAAAAGGCCTCTGGGAGTAGAGAAAGCGGTAAGAGGTTTGGCGCGTTCGGATAATGGAACTTGCCAATATCCTTTAGACAAATCAAGTTTAGTGAAAAAATGCGATTTAGAAAGACGAGTAAGTAACTCTTCTAGTAAAGGCATAGGTTCAGCATCGAACTTCGTAACTTGATTCAATTTGCGATAGTCAACGCAAAGACGTATGTTATTGTCTTTTTTTCGAACAATAACCATCGGCGAAGAATATGCAGAAGTGGATGGTTCGATTATTTGTAAATCTATCATTTCATCCAACTCCTTTTCAACCTGTGTTTGGAAATGTATAGGGATAGGATAAGGCCTAACCCTAATTGGAGTATGTTCAGTTAGAACAATGTCATGCTCAATGACATGAGTTTGTCCAGGGATGTCAGTGAGGACATCCTGAAATGTTTGTAACATAGACGAAACTTTCGCCGTTCTCCTAGAGACAAATCAGGAGAAACAGTAACGTCTTTCCATGATTCACTAGAATGAAGTGGGATCATTGGAAGCGGAAGATTAACATCCGAAAAACTTGTTTCCTCATCCTGTATTACAGACAGTGATGAGTAATGACCATGTTTGACATGAGAATCGTCCGTTGCCTGGAAAATAGGCTGTAGATAGTCAGGACGTTCATGGAACTCCGTAAGCATATTGATGTGGAAGGTTTTATGCTTCCCGTTAATATCGACGATGTAGTCAACATCTGAAATTTTCGATATTATATCGTACGGACCTTTCCAACTAATAAGGAGTCTATTTTCACGACAAGGTAGCAAAACAAATGCTTTGTCACCAGGACAAAGTTGTCGTAAAGTTCTCTTCTTATTAGCAAATTGTCTTGCCTTCTGCTTAGCAAATTCAGAAGAGGACGTTGCCAATTTGCATGCTTCGATAATCTTTTGTCTCAGCGCGATGACATACTCGTAAGAAGATTTTGTGTCATCGTCAATATTGTCAGCTGTTATAAGATCATGCAGCAAAGACATTGGGCCGCGCGGTCGCGCGCCAAAGACAAGTTCAAAGGGAGAAAACCCTGTATGTTCATTGGGGACCTCTCTGTACGCGAAGAGGGCCGCGGGTAAAACCCTATCCCAATCTTGAGGATGATCCTCAGTTATCTTCCCTAATAAGTTCTTAAGTGTTCTATTTAGTCGCTCGACCATCCCATTGGACATAGGATGATAGATGCTACTCAAAGATCTCTCTATCTGTAGAGTAGACATTACTTGAGACATGGTATCCGATATCAGTTGGGTGCCATGATCTGATAATATTTCTCCGGGGAATCCCAGCCGAGAAAATATAAGCCAAAGAGCATCTGCAATGTCAGCGGTAGTAATGCTCTTTAGAGGGATAGCCTCTGGCCAACGTGTGCACATGTCTACACACGTTAAGATAAACTGATGTCCTCTAGCAGATTTGATCTTGAATGGACCAATGATGTCTATCGCCATTTTCTGGAATGGACGAATAGGAATATCTGCAGCCTGAATAGGCGCAGCATGACGAGGACCTTTGGATTTGACTTCTTGACATACTTTACAGGATCGACAATAGATCCGTATGTCCTTGTTCACAAAAGGCCAAAAGAAAGCCGCAAGAACTCTTGACTTTGTACGGGAAAAACCCATGTGACCAGCACACTGAGAGTCGTGTGCATGTTGTAAGATCTTAACTCTCAAATTCTTGGGTACAAGAATCTGAGAATGACTTGACTTAGTGGAGTCTTGCACCATACGTACAAGTACGCCATTCTTCATTGTAATCCAAGATTTACAATTTGAATCTTTATTCGGATCACCTTTCGTTACAAGAGTGAAGAATTTCTTAAGAGTCGGATCTTCTTCTTGTTGTTTTATAAACGAGTCACGAGAAATTACCAAGGGATCATCTTGGTTATGCACTTCATTATCTTCAACAGATGAAGTTTCAGGCATATTGAGAGCTTGAGCTCTAGTGACTACTGCATTAGCAGATTGCATATTTTGATTTTCCCAAACGGAAATTTGCTCCGGAGTGCATTCTTTGACTCCGTGAATGCGACCGATGATAAGATCAGCGATCGGATTCGGCAAAAGACATGCGTGTACATCTCCTGTGAAGAAAGGAGTAGCAATCCTAATGATAGCGGTAGAGTATTTCTCTATGGTGCCGCCAAATGTTACGCATTTGACTACTTTGCCTGTAGAATGAGAAGGATCTATGAGTGACTGCCTAACCCCAATAGTTGTGCATCCAGAATCAAAAAGTACTGAGACTGGATTGTCATTTACTAAACCTTTGTGTAAGACAAGAGAACCTCTCCCATCATGCGCGATTGACGCAGGAAGAGCGGGAAGAGGATGGCCACAGCTTAAAGTAGACACTGTGGTTGGCTCAAATAATGTTTTGCATTGGGGGCACTGAGATGCTCTCCCAAAATCAAAAGCGGCACATGCCATATTATTAGAGTCATCATTATCTTTATTTTGTTTATAGGCTTCGTGGGACTCTTGCTGTGCAGAGTTCGCCTGGTAATGAGCTTTATGTTTTTTGAATTGTGCTCTACCTCTGTTATTATTGCCTCTGTACTTATCATTGTTTCCACTATTATAACCTCTACTCGGGTTTGAATCATAGCTCCTTTGGTTACTATCATCATATTCATTATAATGAGTATCTCGGTAATTATGATCCTGTTGTCTCCATGAAGGAAAACTTGGATAGTTTCTAGAATGACTTCCTTTGCGAAAGTTCCTGTAATTATGACCACCCCTGAATCGAGGGCTGTCAGCTCTTCTCCAGGTATTCGAAGAAGAACCCTGAAATGATTGGTTACCTTGGTTCTGATAACTGTAATAGTTACCTTTTTTATTAAACCTATTTTGAGGTCCTTGGAATTTGTGAGAGTGATTAGGGTTGTATGGTGTTGCAGAAGCAACTGGCATACCTTCTTTAACCTTACTGTTGCTAATAGCTACGTCCGGATGTGCAGTGACGTATTGGGTACAATACTGTTCCATTTCTTTTAGAGACTTAGGTTTACGCTCATGTAAGAATTCGAGGAAAGGTTTATTTATACTTGACATAATCTTGTCTCTGAGTATCAAGTCCATAAGGGCTTCATAAGTCTTTTCTGTTTTGGATAGCTCAATCCAACGATCAAATGTAAGACGTGTCCTTGCAATGAATTCTGAGAATTCTACACCTGCCTCAGGCACCATTGTCTTAAACAACTTCCGATAACCCTCTTCAGACAACTGATACTTCTTTAATAAGGCTGCCCTAATAACATCATAGTTATCTTTGTCAGCCTCTTCAACCAAACTTAAACTAGTCAGAGAATCACCTTTCAGATTTTCTGATAACTGGTTAGCATATTGTGATTTGTCCACATTATGTGCTCGACACGAGCGTTCAAATCTATTTAGCCAGAATGTTATGTCATCACTGGAAGGGTTGAACGCTGGTACCTTGACCTTGTAAGTAAAGGGTTTACCATTACCACTAGATGCTTGATTAACATTACTTATGTTTGTTAACTTTAACTTTTCTAACTCAAATGCTAAAAGTTCTTTTTGGTGTTCATGTTCTCTTATTGCTTTTTTTTCTTGAGCTTCAGCTTGTAATTTTCTCTCTTCTGCAGCAGCCTGTAATTTTTTCTCTTTTTCCATTTCCATCTGGAATCTTTTTTCATCAGTCTGTATCTGCAATTTCTTTTGTTCATCCTCTCTTTGTAATTTTCTTTCCTCAGCTTCTAATTTCTTTTCTTCAATCAATGCTTTTCTTTCTTCAGCAGCCAATGCTTTGTCATATTGAGCAACTGCCCATTCTTCTAATTGCTGACCAGTCTTATCAAGAGCCCTGCCTTGTGTGATAAAATAATCTAAGGTAGACATCTTGTCTAATAAGATCAGTAATTTGCAAAAGTAAATAAATTCACTTTCTTAGTCTTAATCAAAGACTTTGTATGATAACTTTGTAACCTGTGAAAAATAGTACTTAACTATCCCAATCACTGTGGGAAACAAGCCTTACAAAGGTCTTGTATAAATCCTTATATAATAACAGCTATAAGTTGCTGGTTCACTCTATAATATAAGTGCAGTGCACCAGAAATAGTGTTTTATATCATCAACTGTGTACCTTTAGTAATAGCAATTAACTATCAGTTGATTCTTGTACATCAATTTATATGATCAACTATATTTTAAATAGTGTATGTCGATCAGGCACAAAACAAAACAGTTATACAGAAAAACATGAAAACATTTGCGGAAATGAAATAAATCAAATGGGAAAAACAATAAAAGATAAACCGCAAGAGGATAACAAATACAAATAACGCCACAGTATATAAATATAAATTGAGAATAGAACTGAAAGATAGAATAGGGTAGACCAACAAATTACAAACAAATCAAAACAAACTAAAGAACAGAGGAATATTACAAAAACAACAATGAGTACAGACTTCACAGCTAACACTAATAGCAACAGCTGTCGCAGCAAATTTTCAATGAAGAAAATTGCACCTATAGAAACGCACACATCAGACCCTCTATTACGTGGGATACTCTGCTGTGTGACACCGCCCAACCGAAACAACAACCCGCTGGATACAAACAAATATCACATATAAATAGTTAAACATAAATACATAAATGCATAAATAGTATGGCAATATGATGTAAATAGAGTGTTGCAGAAAGAATGTGTTGGAATGAAGGCTCAGTTACACTGCCTAATAGTACAGTACTGTGGTACTTTATTAAACAAATACTTCTGGTCTAATTATTTTAAATTCAACACAGAAATAGAAGCTCCATCGTTGATTTGAATGATAACAATCAATGTAGGACTTCTCAGTTCAATAACATTTCCTTTCGCAAACACTGTCAAATATTCTCCAGTCCTGATGTGTAATGTTCTATGTTTCAACCAAGCTCGCTGTGTAACACTGTCAGTTGTATGGCAAATGTCCAATGAACCAAATGTCAACAAACCCTGACCTAGTTACTGCATACTCTCGACAGGACAGGTCACGCTGACATCACTGTAAATCATCTGGCTTTACTGACTGGGCACGTCAGACCATAACCAATACATAGGAAGGCTCCTAGACCTAACCTCGTCTAGCGAATATTCCTTCACGTAAAGTTCAATATATATATATTTCATAATATAGGAATCCCAGACATGGGTTCTCACATGTAGCAGTGATCTCTTGGTTCATCGAGCGATAGTACAGGCATCCCTTTTTCTCACTCGATAAATACAAAGTATATGAATTTCAACATGGCTGTTCTCTCTCTCGTGAGCTTCACTCACTATAGAATATAGACCAAAATTAGTCATTCATTAAATGTCCTCATTTCTTCATAGGTTCTCTCATAGAGGTAATTGAATAATATCATACAATCCAGTGCTGATACATAGGAATGTCTTCTTCCTTTGAATGGATATTCTTTTTAAAAGTACCACTGTGCATCTGCTTATCAACAACGATGGCGAAGCCCAAGTTCATAATAAATTGTGGTTTTACCTTTTTATGCGAAATATAACTTTGCCATTCCTTGGCAAAAGAGAATAAACACTGGGGTAAAGTACATACAACATGTCTAAATGATTATCACTTTTCCCCATCCATATATAGATCACTATTTCGGCAAAAAGCCTGCTACAACAAAACTCGGCATCCTCACAGGATGACAGCCATGGATCACACCCTTTGCTAGCGATACTTCCGCTGCATAGCCTTTGACCTTTTCTAGCGACAACCAAATTAGTTCGACTTAGAAATGCAAAGATATCCATATATAAGACAGACTCGTCCTACTCATACAAACACTACGTATAAATTCAGGCCATAGATATACTGAAGCAAGAACAATCTATTCCTACCCAGCCACAGAATAAATCGCAGTAGGCCTAGAGTCGTCTGCGGAGTCCGATCGAAGATGACAGAACTATTTTCAAGGGAAGCAACCCAAAAATGACTTCTCCTTAAGCACTTAAAAAGGAAATACTTTGCTTACAAAATATTTGCGAACATAATAAGAATATAAATGTATTATATTGCAAGATAGTAAAAATTGCCCTTTACAGTAGCTCAAAAGCATTGGACTGCTCCAGTAACTCTAGGGGAAATGCCCATAGTGGGAACCCCCTTTGAAAGAGTTGCCGTGGACATTGTGGGACCTCTCACTCGGACCAAGAGGAGGAACAGTTACATTCTGACTCTGGTGGACACTTGTTCTATGTGGGGAGAGGCGGTAGCCCTGTCATCAATTGATTCGAAGCATGTGGCAGAGGCATTACTCACAATCTTCACCAGGTTAGGCTTTCCCAACCAAATCTTGACTGATAATGGCTCTCAGTTCAAGGGGAAACTAACAGAAGAAGTATTCAGGATCTTTCAAGTCAAACACTTTCATTGTAGCCCGTATCATCCTCAAGGAAATGGCCAAGTAGAAAGATTTAACGGGACTCTCATGTCGATCCTGAGGAAGTTGGCACATGAAAAACCAGATACATGGGATCAGTACCTTCCCGCCGCCCTGTTTGCCTACCGGGAGGTACCCCATAGTTCAACCGGTATGGCCCCGGCAACATTGTTATTTGGAAGGCCAATAAAAGGTCCCCTGGAAGCCTTGTTAAGGACATGGACCGATGAAAAAGCAGAAGAAAATATTACTTCATCATATCAATATGTGAACGAGCTGACCACTCGTCTTAAAACTGGCTGGAAACTTGCCAATGAAAATTTGAGACAAGCCAGGAAAAAGCATGCTGCCTATTACAATAAGAAAGCGAAGGATCGAGAATTATCTGTGGGAGAGAAGGTGCTCCTTCTACTGCCCGGCAGCCAGAATAAATTGCAAATTGGATGGCAAGGTCCATATACAGTTCTAGAGAAGGTGTCTAGAACAAATTATAAGATAGATAAGAAAGGGAAAGAGAAAATCTATCATGTGAATCTCCTGAAGAAATATCTGGACAGAGAAAACCAGGAAGAGACACACCTACTGACCTTGTCTGTTGCAATGGAGATGAAAAAGGAACCACTCACTTCTCATGAATATCCTTTACATCCCTGTGAAACCGCCGCACAGGTAAAAATCAGCACACACTTAACGGAAATTCAGAGGGAGAGGGTTCAACAGGTTCTGAATAATCATACAGATGTGTTAACGGACCGTCCGGGGCATACAAATTTATTGGAGTATGATATGAAACTCATAGACCCAACACCAATCTGTATGAAAGCCTATTCGATTCCGTTCGCTAAGGAAAAAGCTTTAAGGGAGGAGATAGATTATCTGTTGAGAGAAGGGATTATCTCGCACAGTGAATCTCCCTACAGTTCCAGTGTGGTTCTGTTAAGAAAACCCTCTGGAGAACACAGGCTGTGTATAGATTACAGGAAACTGAATGTGTCACAGAAGGTCAGGTGGATCCATTACCTGATACAAATCAGCTGTTTGCCAGGCTGAATAGAGCTAAATATTTCTCTAAAGTGGATCTGAGCAAAGGCTACTATCAGATTCCAGTAAAGCTGGAGGTAAAACCTTATTTAGCCTTTAGCACCTCGGAAGGACATTATGAATTTAATATGTTGCCATTCGGGCTGAAAAATGCACCGAGTGTGTTTTCGAGGATGATGAGAAAGTTACTGGATCCCCTGAAGAATCCATGCATCACCAACTTCATGGATGATATTTTCATAGCAACAGAAACATTTGAGGAACACATTAACTCTCTGAATATGTTGTTTGATCGATTGAGAGAGACCAATTTGACAGCTAGACCGACGAAATGCTGTGTTGGATGTAAAGAGCTGGAATTCTTGGGCCACACAGTACATCAGGGAAACATGACCACTGACCCCAAGAATCTGGAGAAGTTAAAAAAAGCACCAAGACCACAAACAAAAAAAGATGTGCGATCTTTTGTCTCATTATGTGGTTTTTACCAAAAGTATATAAAAAACTTTAACTCCATATGTGCTCCATTGACTGATTTAACGCGCAAAGGAAATCCTGATAGAATTATTTGGACGGCGCAATGTGAATTAGCATACCAAGAATTGAAAGAAAAGCTCACAAGCAGGCCTATTTTGAAATTACCTGACTTAAGTGAAGAATTCATTTTGAGAACGGATGCGAGTAATATCGGTTTGGGTGCAGCTCTATTACAACGGTCAAATTCACTTGATGGGGAATTAACCCCAGTAGCTTATGCTAGCCGTAAGTTGAATACAGCAGAACAAAAATATTCAACAAGTGAAAAAGAATGTCTCGCTGTCATCTGGGGTATAAAAAAGTTCCAGATTTATCTCTATGGACAATCATTTAGGATCCAGACAGATCGTAAACCACTCGTGTGTCTGTCACAAGCAAGGCATGAAAATGCTAGGTTATTACGCTGGTCTTTGCTCTTACAGCCATTCCAGTTTACCATAGAGTTCATTCCCGGAAAAACTAATGTGGGAGCTGATTTTTTAAGCAGACATCCGTATGACGAACATCAGAGTAGTCATCAGGCATAGCTAGTAAATTCATTTATGTGTATTTAGAAATAGGAACTGACATATGATCGTCTGTTCTAAAGGGGAGACATGTGTAGGGAATTTCTAAATACAATATCTGAATTAATATATAACAATATAGGGCATAACGGCAAAATAAGAAAGTATAAAAGAATTTTCTGCTAGAACTGTTGGTATCGCCTACGCCTTCAGATTATTTGCTAACGAATAGCCGAACAAAACGGTACCCAAATTTTTTAAATTCGTCCTTGACATAATCACTTTTCCTAGTTCTAAGAAAATTGTGCCTAAAATGCATTGTGGAACGAGGAGGGGAAAGGATAGATGAAATGCTAATTCGTTTCGCATTGATTTTAAACTAAAAGCCAATACTAGCACAGGGGCAAGCCTTGCCTTAGGGGTTCCCCAAAATACGAGGAAAAAGTTAGAACATGCAGACAACTCGTGTCACAAAAACAACTTAGCTCTTATTTCAAAGGACGTAATTATCACGTAAATAGAGAAGACAGCACATGGAAAAGAATTGAACGTGTAGTAGACTAAAAATAAAAAACACTAACATAGAAGAAAAAAAACTGTGTACTTCTGAACCAAGCCAGCTAGTCCCATATAAATTGTATATTCGTGTACCTTAGGACTTGTTGACAAAGAATATGGTAATAGTTACGCAAATAGTCCATTATTTAACTAATTATAGCCATAATACTATAGTGGACCCGACCAGACTGTCAAGTAAAGATCATGCCTGCTTGTAATTTTTTATGGCATGTTTTGAAAAAACGACTTTGGGTAAATGAGGTTAAAAGGTACGGGATATTTGATTGGGTGGATTTTAAAGGAAGGCGAAGTATGATTGGTTGACCTAAAACTAAAAATATATTTGCCTTGGAAACATATTGGGAGTTGTTATTTGAAACGATAGATTCAAAAATAAATGTAAACATGGTCCCATTGGACAAAGCAGTAGATACTGGTACGAAACGGGGACTGTTCACTGCCATTTCAAGTAAATTTTGTGTAAAGCAAGATCGATGAGAGCAGGCGGAGAAATTTTCTAACATAGGAAAAGCCTGGACATAGGGCAGATCGAAAATGTGCCATATTGCCTAGTCATCGTTTACTTGTGTTATTTCCTTGCATCTGTGAGGGTTTTGGTTGCTGTCAATAACTGGTGCCAGACTACAGTGGGACGATATATTCATGCCACAGTCTTGCCTTTTTCGGAGACAACTGTAAACCACCATCATTCTTGAAGAAGTGGGAGCTGAAGGTTGTCGTTCAGCGAAGTGCAGGAAGATTCCTACATCATATTACAAAGATAGGTGCATGTTTCGGCACCTGATCGCTCAACTAACATTATATTACAAATAAGAAACTGGGAATAGTGATATAAACATTCCATCAGTGTCCACAAAAACTTACAACAACATGCAGAGATGATGATAATAAACAATCAACCAGTGTATACTAGAAGTCACCTCAGTTAGACAATACAACTACACCCTTATATAATAATATGTGTATTATGGTCAGAAGACCCATTGTGTAAATTGATTGATGTAATTAATTTCTATGATTTCACTATTGATTGTCAGTCCTGATTCCAAATAAATCAGATTCAGGACAATAAATTGAAAAACATTAACTTTACCAAACTTTCAACCACTGACTTACTAAAGATAGTCTTTTAAAGTGTAGTTCGTATGTGATTGTCGTGGTATTGTTGTGTTGTATTAGATAATAAAATAATTTGTGTAATTGTTTATATGTTCAGTTGGTTAATGCAACCGTACACTAACATTTCATAACCCTAGACACCAAACGTAGTCATCTTACATTCTATCTAGAATAAGTCTGAATGAGATCATAGTGGTGGTAGTAGAAAGGTGCCCTGGAAATTTACTCTAATATTTATTATATTCAGGGACCTTCACAGCTGACCTCATTCAGTACACTAAGATTTCTTAACAACAAACTGTATTAACATCAAACCCACCACAGCTTGGGAAAAGTGTTGGGCTCGATATTATGAGCCAAGGTCCAATTGCTTATATATAATATATAGTATAGAGAGGAGCCGCGGTGATTTATGCACAGGTCAAGGGAGCCGCGGACCAAAAAAGTTTGAAAACCTCTGCTCTAGACGATTAATAATGGTCTTAATCCGTTAAAGCTGAATAATGCGGCTCTTAAGCCTCAGATTACTAAAAAGAGGATATAACTATAATACTATTCCGCGAGTAAACACGAAAGTATAGATCGATATAAGTTATAACTTCATTCCGTTGGGGGAGTGGACAAAGTGAAGTGATATAGAAGATATCATATATGATACTGAGGACTGGTAGGTAAATAAATAATAGGGAATGTTATTCCATGTTTAACCCTGTAAACCACTAGTAACTTGACATCGTGAGAAACACTGACTCAATAGCGGTTAACGTATACGGTAATAATTCATAAGTGAGAGATATGAGCAGAACTGGATTTAGGCATAAGCTAATTAAGCTACAGTCTAGGGCATCGCAGTCTGAATGGGCCTCTCTTGCCAAGTTCAGTTGTTACACAGCCTTATTCTCTGTTATCAATTGCCAAATAGGGCCTCCACAGCTTCCTATAGATTAGGGCCTCACCATGTCTAAATCCGGCTCTGACAAAAGCCTTAACCTAAAGAGCAAATAGACAGCAATAATTGTCATCTAGAAGAAAATGACTTCTCCAGAACGCATCATTAAAGTACATGGGACAGTTGTGAAACAAGTCAATAGATTCAAATACCTGGACATGTTAATAACATCACATGGAAGATGCATCTCAGAGATAATAACCCAAACAAAAGCAGCGCTGCAAAGAATGAAAAGTATTTTGTTCACAGAATCTGTGTCAAATGGAAGTAAGAAAGAGAGGTAATAATAATATTAGCCCCTTCAGTCATAACTGACTACGGGAAAGCGTCCCTGATGTGACAGCCCTCAGCTGCTTATTTTCTTGGTGTTCCTTTCGACGTTTTCTCCTCTCTTCTGCTTGTTGTGCGAGCTTCTTTTCGCCCAGACTGAGGTGGCGCCGCAGATAGCATCGCCGCTTGGTGCGATCGGAAGCTTCATCCTCTCAGGTTGCTGGATTTATGTCCATTGCCCTCATGTCTCTCTTGCATACATCTTTGAATCTCAGCTGCGGTCGCCCAACTGTTCTTTTGTCATCTGCCAGTTGTCAGTAGAAGATATCTTTCATGATTCGACCATCTTCCATGCGGCGGACATGGCCAAGCCAGCATAGTCTGCGCTGTCTAAGCAATGTATACATGCTTTGAAGGCCAGCACGTGACAACACCTGGACATTTGTCACTTTATCTTTCCATGAAATGCCGAGGATGTGGCGTAGACGCCGCAGATGGAAGGTATTGAGCCTTCTTTCTTGCTTAGCATAGGCTGTCCATTTCTCGCTACCATATAGAAGTATGCTGGTGGTCAGGCGTTATATACCGCAGCTTTGGTCTTCATTGTGAGCTTGGAGTTTACCCAAAACGCGATGTGAGGCAGGCGAAGGTAGCTGCAGCTTTGCCAATGCGGCTGTCAAATTTCTGTGTCCAGAGAGAGTTTGTCATTAATGGTGGACCCCAGGTATGTGAAGTGGTGCACCACTGCCAATTCTTAGTTATCGATAGTGATGATAGGAAACTCTATACAGAGCGATACAACAGAAGGCAATCTGATCATCAAAAAAAGTTCCCCCATCGATCAAGTGTTTCAGCCCCTTATTCTCCTTTACACTCTATGGGGGACGGGCCCACCTGGGTCATGACTCCCAAGTGTCTCAGCCTCCTGTTGTCTTGTGTAGCATATGAACCCATTCCACCTTGGATGCAGCTTTAAAATCCACAATTCCGCCAGCCAGAGGCAATTGTGAAAGTAACAAAGTGAAGAAAAATTATTGCGGTTGGTCCGCACCACACCACTGACACACCTGCGTAAAGCGGACGAAGCGTGAAGCCATTACGAGCTGGCAACTGAAATCTAACTTCACCCGACACCTCATATAATACACCGCGGGTTACCTGTAGAGCCGCCGTCCTTTCACCAATACAACGAAAAACTCAGTGTATTGCGGACTTAGAAAATTTCAATATCAGGGTGTTTCCTATACTGCAGGTGGGGCTAGATTTACTGTCCCGAGTTCCATAACCCATTGCGGTTGTTCCACAGCCAGCATCATGCTTTTTCGGCAGTTTCACTAAGCCTCTTCAGTGCCCTTGTACTCGACTGTCCCCTCAGCCCCAACAGTTTCAATAAATCATACACTGAAGCAGCCACGAGCCCTCTTGCACCCACCTCAACAGCCATGACCCTTGCAGTGAGTCTAGTGTCTCTGATCCGCAGCCAGATCACTATACTTTGCCGCTTTGAACGAATGTTGCTCGCCCAATCTGGATTCAAAGGGCATGGTCAATTCAATCAATATAAGATGCTGCGATGAAGAAGAATGCAGTACTTTATCCGACCGTCTTCGAGATTTTCTGATACTCTCTGGATATGCCCCTGGTCCAGGTAGGTCTACCGCCATCTCCCAGTCATTTGCACAGTCAAGAAGAGATATTAAACTGCTAACTGATTTACTCGGTTTGGGGTGTGCTGACTTTCCTGCTCTCAGAAAGTATGTATTTGCGGTGCTCAACTTGACTTTGCTATTCGCCTTCATCCTTGTCAGGTCTACTGCCGCGGCCAGCTCACTTAGCACTTTGTTGTGGCGCCATGTGTATCGCCCTTGCCCCAATGACACATTCCAAGCTGAGAGCACGTGTTCAAGTGTCTGCCTCTCCTGGCACAGGGGGCACTGCTCATCACCCGACTTTCCCCATCTCACAAGGTTTGTGGCCGATGGCAGGAGGTCTTACATTGATCTAATAATGAAGCTGAGCCTGAGAGGTGCCATATGCCATATATCATTCCATGTCAAGGACCTTTGAAGGGCTCCTTCCCACGTAGTCCATTGGCCTTGTTGGACCTGCTGCACCGATTTTTGCAACCTCTTATCATTCTCAGTTCCTCGTATCTCCTGAACTACCATGTCTCTGCGCTCCATGCTTGATGCCTTGGACCACCAGCGTATGTCTCCATAGCCAAATCCCCGTTTATTCGTCTGTATGTATCCGATTACCTCCCTTAGCTTGAGCGACTCTTGAGCAGCATCAACAGCTTCTTCCACTTTCCACTTCCTTCCCGTTTTCAGTGTGGGCTGAATGGACTTAACCACGCCATCTACTGACTCGCGCAGCATCATTGTGAGCCTTGCCTTTCCCACTTTGTACTCTTCAACAACTGACTTGAGAGGAAGCGCAAGTTTTGACTCTTGGCAGTACAGTGCTACGTCTGATAGACCTGGGGGTACTCCTAGCCATTTCCCCGTGAACTTGTTAACCTTCTGCTCTATAGCTTCCACTGTACTGGTGCTTATTTCATATATAAGCAGCGGCCACAGCAATTTAGGTATCAACATGAACTGCAGGCGCCACATTTTGAACTTTCCTAGGAGTCTGCTTTGGTCTATGATCTGTAGCCCTCTGGCTGCCATTTCTATTGTCTGTTGCACTGCCTTCGAGTCTTTCAATGAGGCATCATACACCCTGCCAAGACTTAACGGGTGCCTCAATGACAGTAGGGATTCTTTGATTGGAAACCATGAATATGACCTCCGCTATCTTTCCTTTCCTGACTGATAGGCTTCTCGACTTCTTAGGTTTGAAGCGCATTCTGCACCAGCTGACTAGTTCATCCATGCGTGCTAACATTCTCCGGGCCTGGTGTCCCTCTGATGTCAGAATTGTTGTGTCATCCATGAATGCTTTGAGCGGTGGCATGTGACACATTCCACTGAGCTTTGGACCTATAGCCACTCCTTCAGCCGCATTGAGGATTATCTGCATAGCCAACACGAATAGTATCGGAGAGATGGTACATCCCATCGCAATTCCAACTTGAAAGTTAATCCACTTCGTTGTGTACACTCTGGTTGAAAATTTGTCAGAGAACCCTGCGAAATACAACCTCAGCATTGCTGCAATTTCTGTGACTAGAGAGAGTTGTCATTGGTGGTGGACCCCGGGTATGTGAAGTGATGCACCATTGCCAATTCATAGTTGTTGATAGTGATAACTGGTGCAGCACCCACATCCTGACTCAGCACATTTGTTTTCTTTAGACTTATTGTGAGGCCAAAGTCCTTGCATGCTTGGGTGAAGCGATTCATCAAGCTCTGAAGCTCCTGTTGGCTTTGAGTGACGACTGCAACGTCATCAACGAAAAACAAGTCTCTTATAGTGATGCTTCTAATTTTTGTTTTTGCGTTCAGCCTTGCGAGATTAAACAGACGGTGAGTGTAATCTTAACAATATATACGAGGGGAAGTCAGTAAGTAGGTCACAAACTGATGTGGGATAGCTGAAAATTGAGTTGGTAGTTTCTTAAGGTGTCATTGGGTGGCAGCAACATCTAGCTTGATGATTACTTCAGGTGACAGACCGTAGGTGTCGCATGCGCAGCTCAGATAAAATGGCGACCGTGCTCGTGAAGTGTATGACCGAAGAACAGCGTGCTGTTGTTCGTTCGTTTGCGTTTTTTTTGGGGGGGGGGGGGGGGGGTGGGGGGGGGGGGGGGCAAAAGGACTTCCTGCAAAGGATGTTCATAAGGAAATGTTTCCTGTTTACGGTGAGAAGTGTTTGTCTCGTAAAGCGGTACATAACTGGGTCGATACATTTTCTCAAGGACGCTCAACATTTAATTGACCAACTGTTCACTTGTCACAGATTGCTTATCCTGCTTTGCAGTAGTGGTCTATCAGTGACCAAAACTCAAGACTATCTAATATTGGCTTCCAAGGTATCTACCTGCGTGCAAGATTACTCTTGGTAGAGATGTAGATAGAAGATTAATGACACTTCTACCTTAAAGGAGCATCCACAAGATATTTCCAGAAGTCACGAACAATGTTGCATTGGGCTGAACAATTGTTAACGTATTATATCTGGTCCGTCGCCTTTGTGAAGGATTTAAACAATGGTTTAGCCGGTTCAAGCCCCCAGTTGTTGTAATCCAATGAAATCACTCTTATAAGGTATAGCTCTGTTTAGAGGTAAATATATGTCTAGGTATATATATATATATATATATATATATATATATATATATATATATATATATATATATATAAAATATTCTGGCTCATGCGTTTGCTTTCATACATATAAAAACTGAATCGACTATGATTGTTTAGTTTTAAAACAACAGGTAACAAATTTAATAATCAATTAGTATTAACAGTTTGAAATAAATAAAATGCTGGTGATTTTATATTGGAATCACATTTTCTATTCACTGAGATTTAGGGTGAGGATATAGTTCAGAAAAATCAGGTCCTTTTTGCTGGTGCCTTCTTTACAAGCACTTAACTTTTATAAGGGAGTCCTGCAGCTGTGGTTCATCAATTCTGTGACGATGAAAGACTTCTCCACACTCTCTTCCACTGTAGGCGGTTAGGGTGGATGCTTTTCTCTCACACTAGCGGCGTTAGTACCACAAATCGTCTGATGGCTTGTAACCACGAACTTTAGACAAATAGAAAGAAACAAATGCCTGCTAAGTACATTTGTTCGCCGCAAACTAACAGGCTCATTGTCATGCGTTCCACCCACCAATGTTAACCTCTCAGAAGAATTAAATTCCCGAGCACACAGTGTAACTCAGGGAATGTGATGAAAATTCACCAATATCCTTCTGGGTGTTAACTAGGAAATTGCATATGGAGTGCGTGAATAATGATTTGCCTGAATTACAATTAAAAAAGGTACATAAATCTCACAAGATAATATTTTACACTTTAGGCACATGGGATGTAATCATCACTCATTACTCATCAGTACTCCCGTCGGAGTCTAGGGTCGCTTTGCTGTCGCGTTTCCCGCACGACTAATCAGAAACAATCACCAGCTCTTGCAGTAGTTGTTTATGCATATACTATTTTCATATGTTGAGGTTGCCAGCCTTGTATATAACCACTTAGCAAGAAACCTGTAGAATTTACATTAGTAAATAAATTGTTTACACTTACCCCAAAATTTTGGGAATACACAATCTCCTTGCACAGATTTAGACTGGACACAGCTCTGCATTAGATGCTTCGAAATCACTTAGGTCTGGAAATTAGAGTTAATTACTCTGACGGCGGGTGTTCTGCAAAATCCTTGGCCTGGGAAAACGTTTGTTTAATTCCTCTATTACTTTGTCTGGGAAATTAGAGTTAATTCCTTTGACGGCGGGTGTTCTGCAAAGGCCTGCGAAAACTTTTGTAAATTCCTCTATGACTGGTGATCAAATTCCTAGGATTCCAGTCTTGTTAATTAAAGTCCTGGCCCCTTTAAGTTTCCAGTCTTGTATTAAAAATGCGCGTTTACCTGTGAAGTCCAAAGTTGCCCAATACTCGGTCTGTTACTTACAGTTGTGGAATTCCTAAGTCCAATGTCTCCTTTTTCTTTCTGGCTTTTAGGAGTCGCTGATATGACTTGTGCGCTGCAGTCTCTCTGTATGATCTGTGTCTGTGTTTTCATCACACTATATTATCAGTTCTTAGTGCAAATCACAGATTGTTTTTTCGCCGAATGTTCCAATATAGTTCATTGTATATTCCGGCTCTCACTTCAAACCAATAAAATCTCTCTAGCACTGGGTTGGGTGTTTCATTTTAAAATATCCTCTCGCGTGTTTCAAAATATTAAATTTAATATCCACGAGTGACCTCTTACAGGGATGTCATATCGTTGCGTAAGACTTCCGGCTGCACCTATCTGCCTTTTACCATATTGTGACCATGTGTTCCTGGCATAACGTTTACAAAACTTGAGTTTACAGACAGATTATCTGAGATAATTACACATAGGGATGGTCTAAGCGGAAACAAATTACGCATTACCACCTATGTTTCTCTAGACGGATCTCCGCCAGATTAGCCACACAATATGGGGTTCTATTCATAGACCGTGCACAATGCAAGCTTGAATAAACAGGCACAGTCGCTTTGAAAAGATGGTCAGCCTGATAATACGTGATACAATATTATCGCTGCCCGGGTCAATAAACCTGGTGTAACACAAGCAGTCGAGGAGTGAAGCGTTAGAGACTTAACTCTACTGATCCAACGAAGAGAGTAAATAATGGTGCATAAAATATGCCACATAATAATGACAGGGGAGAGAATATCACTCGCACGGGAATGTAATACATTCCTGCCTGAGTGGACTTGAGATCGCACAACCGTATCGTCACATCACTTCTTATTGCGTCGAAGTAACACTCCAGTGGATCCCTGGGCATGCTGGAGTCCCAGGAAATGAGAAATCCGATAAACTATCCAAGATAGTATTAGTATTGCTCCAGTTCCCATCCAGTACCACACTGCAAACCTGCCAACAGATCCTGAGAAACAATTGTAGGCAAGAATGGCTAAACCAGTGGGCTTCCTCCCAGACAGGGCGTCCATTCTTCAAACATCAAGCAAAACCAAACCCTCAAGATCCAGTTAAACAACTGAAAAGAAGAGATCAGAGTCTAATTTTTCAGCTGAGAACAGGCCATGCCCCGTCAATAAACATTTAAATAGAAAAGATCCACTACGTGAACCAAACTGTCGACACTGCCACCACCACGAGGAATCAATTGAACACCTGCTGTTACAGTGCCCAAGACTAACTGACCTGCAACACCAGCTACTCCCATTACACCCAACCATCCACAATACACTCTACACATCATCACAACAACTGAGGAGCCTGCTCACGGCTAAAAGGATTATATCATATATATATATATATATATATATATATATATATATATATATATATATATATATATATATATATATATAACTCCAACCCATACGGGCGGCATCCTTTGCCATGCAGTCATTGCGGCAATATCGTCAGACCCATTTATGTCTTGGTAACCCGGAATATACCGACGTAACGACCGAGAGGATTCATCAATTGCCAGCACTCGTCACCTGTCCAAGAGCTCAAGTCACCAATATTCAGCATACGAGGCGCACCCTCGGGTCCCTCCCTGATACTCGTTTGCCAGCCTTGGTCATTCTTGTTTGGATATAGATAGAGCAGTGTATGCATTTATAGTCGCACTAGTGTTGTCTCCTTCAGCCGCCACAGGAAATTGTGAACGCTAGGATTTATTTAGAAGCTGTTCCAGAGGAAGGTTTATCTCCCCACCATCTGAATACCAAATTAGGAGAAACTGTGTTAGGCTTTTCCTAGTTGCGGATTACTTACATACCAGGACTATTTCGCTCGAGACTGGAGAGGCCGTCTTCATCACTGAAGACTGGGGGCCCCTGTTAGCTAGATAACCTGAGTAGTTAGAAAGTGTACGGGTGTTGGTGGTTTGGAGTGAGACGTTTGGCATGTGTGATTGAGTGAAGTCTTGTGTTATTTTTCTGTGGTTGTGATATTGGTACATTCACTAGCTCATCAGAGCCAGCTCTTCAGACCTAGTGAAAGCATTACTTATTATTTTTTGGTTCAATGTTGTGGTTTCTTTAATACATATATTTATATGTACTAAGCGGTCAGAATTCACTCTATTCTAACTGTCACTTAATGTTTGCTGTTGTAGTCCTTCCTGAAGTAGATTACTCTATTTAGCATCGGAGGATGGACGAGGATATGACATCTTAAACAGAGTCCGAGTATGGCTGAGAAGTAGACCTAAGATATTTGATTATATCTCTCTTCTCTCCACAAGTCATACCTCTATCCATATTTCTATTAGTGGCTGCAATTTTCTTTACTTTCACCTTACGCGTTCATATTCTGTCTAAACTCAGACATTCTCTATTTCCATACTCGCAACAGTGACTCAGTTTTCCATCTGTGATGGGCAGCCTCATCCTAGACTTACTTGAACCTGTAGTTATTGTTCCTAACGAGTACACCTTGAGCATCGTGCATTTTCAGCTCCGACTATCAAAGTTACTCAACTTTTTTGTATATTCGTGAATTCTGGAGCTCTGTGATTTTCTCTTCAGAAAAAGTCGTGTTCTGCGAAGGGGAAGATCAGAATATATTATAATAACAGAGAGATGAACAAGAAGGGACAAAGGAAGACAGAAACAAAGGAAGACAGAGACAATATAGATAGACTGGCGGCGTGACACTGGAAGAAGTCACCAACAAAAATTAAGGCAACACGAGAAACCAGAGGACGTTGAGAGAAAGGATCGCTGATGCTTCCCGGCTCGGCACTAGATATACATGTATAACCTAAGCGAATTGAAATTTACTTTGTTTGGTTTCCGTGTCGTCGAGATGAAGAATCAAGAATAGAAGCGCTACTCTCTCATGCATGTAGTAAAAGGTGACCGTGCCCATAGGGCTGGCAATGTCATAATGTAACAGAAATGGTTACACATACCACCACTACAAGAGCGCACAAGTGCTATGGCGCAGGCTTCATGAAAGGTTTCAAAACTACTGAGGACTGTATAAGGTTGTCAACTCTATCGATGGCTCTATAAGGTTGTCAACTCTATTGATGGCTCTATAAGGTTGTCAACTCTATCGATCGCTCTATAAGGTTGTCAACTCTATCGATGGCTCTATAAGGTTGTCAACTCTATCGATGGCTCTATAAGGTTGTCAACTCTATCGATTGCTCTATAAGGTTGTCAACTCTATCGATCGCTCTATAAGGTTGTCAACTCTATCGATCGCTCTATAAGGTTGTCAACTCTATTGATGGCTCTATAAGGTTGTCAACTCTATTGATGGCTCTATAAGGTTGTCCACTCTGCTGATGGCTTTATAAAGTTGTTAACTTTACTGATGGCTCTATAAGGTTGTCATCTCTAATGATGGCTCTGTAAGGTAGGGTGGCCAGACATCCGGATTTGGCCGGATTTGTCCGGCTTTTGCGACAAAACTGAGCGTCCGGCTGGTTTTTTTTCCAAATGTTTATATGTCCGGCTTTTATGTGATTGGCTAAATTACTAACGTGAAAGACACCATTTTGAAAAATCTTACCTGGAATCCGATTTCTGAGTACAGAAATTATGTCAGAATTAAGAATTTTTATTCCGCAAAATCGACGGATCGCGCAAATTGCCAACAACAATACCGTAAGTTGTCATGTTGTTCGATAGTTTATAATAGATTACTATCATATTTTAACCCAGGTTAAACGCTGTTTAGGTTTATTGGCATTCATTAAGGGAAAATTGAACAGACAAAACGGCATGAATAAGAACTTGGGGCTGGATTTGGTCAATTATAACATCGTTGTCTATTGCAAATTACAAATAATATTATTCTTAGTTCGTACTAGTTTTATATTTATTCAAATTTGTTTATTATGAAAAAATACACACGAGTAGTTACATGGGTTTGTTAAAATTAAAACCTCGTCTATTGCATTTTACAAATAATTTTGTCGAATGTACCATTGATTAATGGCATTATATTATATTTATGTTACAGATACCCGCTCAAAATGCCAAAACGGAAGTGCGTGTTCACGGATGAATTGAAACAAAAATTTCAGTGCTTTTCCAGTGGTCGACAAGAGTATGAAGCAGAATGTCTTGTATGCAGAGGCGGCACATTTGTATCAGTAACAAATAAAGGTGCAGCTGATTTAAAAAAAAAAAAAAAAAACATATAGACACAGAAAAGCACAAGAAAGCACTCGCGTCTAAATGTTTGCAATCAAAACTGACATTTTTTACTAAAGAAATAAGCGAGGAAAGGTTAGAAGTTGCCGCGGCCGAGGATGCTTTTGCTTTTCATACTGTAAAACATCACAACTCTTACAGATCAATGGATTGTACTTCAGTGTTACTCAAGAATGTTTTCCACGATTCAGAAATTGCCAGCAAATTCTCATGTGCCAAAACCAAAACAACTGCTTTGATCATTTATGTGATTGCACAGCATCCTAATGAAGCAGCTTTGGAAGCACTGAAGGAAAGATTCCATTAAAGGCACTCTACTTGTGCAGTACAATTTCAAGGAGCTTTCATGCTCTGATTTCTATGCATGTTTAAAACGTAGCCCAACTTTGTTGAAGATTTTATCATCAGAAAAATATAAGTAGGCACAAAATCAATTTGATTTTATTTACATTGTTTGAATGTAAAAAATAAAAAATATCTCTCACCGTCTTGTAGTTATTGAACAAAGGTGTCCTACTTTTCGTCCTACTTTTTAAAAATATCGTCCTCCCTTGTCCTCCTTTTTCTGACCAAAAAATGGCATTGTCCTCCTTTTTGTGTTGAACAATATGGCCACCCTACTGTAAGGTTGTCAACTCTATTGATAGCTCTATAAGGTTGTTCACTCTACTGATGGCTCTATAAGGTTGTCAACTCTGCTGATGGCTCTATAAGGTTGTGAACTCAATTGAAAGCTCTATAAGGTTGCCCACTCTACTGATGGCTCAATAAGGTTGTCAACTCTATTGATGGCTCTATAAGGTTGTCCACTCTACTGAAGGTTCTATAAGGTTGTCCACTCTACTGAAGGTTCTATAAGGTTGTTAACTCTATTGATGGCTCTATAAGGTTGTCCACTCTACTGAAGGTTCTATAAGGTTGTTAACTCTATTGATGGCTCTATAAGGTTGTCCACTCTACTGAAGGTTCTATAAGGTTGTTAACTCTATTGATGGCTCTATAAGGTTGTCAACTCAATTGATAGCTCTATAAGGTTGTCCACTCTACTGAAGGTTCTATAAGGTTGTCAACTCTATTGATGGCTCTATAAGGTTGTCCACTCTACTGATGGCTCTATAGAGGTTGTCAACTCTATTGATGGCTCTATAAGGTTGTCAACTCTATTGATGGCTCTATAAGGTTGTCACCTATACTGATGGCTTTATAAGGTTGTTCACTCTATTGATGGCTCTATAAGGTTGTCAACTCTACTGATGGCTCTATAAGGTTGTCAGCTCTACTGATGGCTCTATAAGGTTGTTCACTATTGATGGCTCTTTAAGGTTGTTCACTATTGATGGCTCTATAAGGTTGTTCACTATTGATGGCTTTATAAGGTTGTTCACTATTGATGGCTCTATAAAGCTGCTAACTCTACTGATGGCTTTATAAGATTGTCAACTCTATTGATGGCTCTATAAGGTTGTTCACTCTATTGATGGCTTTATAAGGTTGTCAACTCTACTGATGGCTCTATAAGGTTGTCCACTATTGATGGCTCTATAAAGTTGCTAACTCTACTGATGGCTTTATGAGGTTGTCAATTCTATTGATGGCTCTATAAAGTTGACAACTCTACTGTTGGCTCTATAAGGTTGTCAACTCTACTAATGGCTCTATAAGGTTGTCAACTTTACTGATGGCTCTTTAAGGTTTTCAACTCTATTGATGGCTCTATAAGGTTGCCAACTCTATTGATGGCTCTATAAGGTTGTCAACTCAGTTGATAGCGCTATAAGGTTGCCAACTCTATTGATGGCTCTATAAGGTTGTCAACTCTATTGATGGCTCTATAAAGTTGTCTATTATATTTATCGCTATGTAGGTCTTAATTTGCAGCTTATATTATTAGCAAGTTCACGTCCCAGATTGCATATGGACACTGTTTCATTTCTTCTTTGACAGCAAAACCAGGCGAGGGAGGGAATCAAATATAACACATTTGTTTCATGCTAGACCTGTCTTGTACACACACAAACTACACGCTTATCTGTGACACGTGATGTTAGTTACCTTTTTCGTGCTGATATCAGTGGCGTACTGAGAGGGGTGCGAGGGCGGTGGTTCGCCCCAGGTGACAGCCAGGAGAGGGGTGCCATCGGACACTTTTATGACAGTACTTACAGTTAAAAATATACTTGCCAGCGTGATTTTTTTATGAGACGGGGGTGCCAAAGGCAGTATCCGCCCCAGGTTCCAAATACTTTAAGTACGCCTCTGCCTGCACTGGCTATTATATCATACAGCTGTTATCTCTTTGGTGTTCTGTTCTTTGGCTGACTTACCCGTGTCTTGTTAGACTGTCGTCTTTCTTGTTCATTGGATTGGTTCGGTTTTGAGAGGACTGTCTTCATTGCACACGGACAACTCCATCAGTGCTCCGATCTTTTCCCTTGAAACACACAAGGAGGATCTTAGCACAGTGCACGAACTCCGTAGCACAGGCGAGGATCCCAATGGGTGTATACATGAATTACACATTCTATAAATATTTTTGTGGTGCGTAGGTTTTCTAGTTTTTAAATTTTGCTACAGCAGCGGCTGTATGGCCTACTCTTTACGATTTCCAACTGCCGAGGAATTTGCAACTTGCACACGAGACCTTCAGTTTTTTAATTTTTTTATTTTGCCCGTATCCGAGAAGGCTAGGCATCCAACCTCACTACCCAGATGATTGGGGGAGGGGGGGAGAGGAGTATGACATCATTAGAAACCACTGGTTCTGAAAAGACATTTCCATCAATTATATTCCCTGTACTGGGAGTGAACCCGGTACCTTTTGAATTAGAGGCGGACGCCAAACCTCTTTGCCACTCCGATCCTCTTGTTCATTACTTTGTTTCAATCAACTTTGTCTTGCTATAAGAATTACAAACTTGTTTAGCGATGTACAGTAACCGTAGTTGAATAATATTCATTGTCGCGGTATCGAAGTAATTGTAATCGCTCAAAGAAGATGAGCAGTTAATGTGTTCACGCACAGTGTGGAATCGTACCGTTTGATGTGTAGCACACACGTGCAGTGCACGATCTACACAGCGTGCTAACCTTGAATGTCAGCTGTGAGCTTTAGACCGTATAAAAAAATCGTTTTACCGAACAGACATCATAGATAATTAAGAACGGATAATTCATAACCCTCCACTCCCAAAGGAGCATAGGCCTTCAACAAACACATGCCAAGTCCTCCTGTCACGTGCCATCATCTCAAGTTCTTTCCATGTTCTCCTCATCATTTTCACCTCTGTTTCCAATTCTCTTCTCCATGTACTTCTTGGTCTTCCTCTGCCTCTCTTGCCCTGCGGGTTCCAGAACAAGGACTGCCTTGTAATGCTATCAACAGGCTTCCTCAGTGTGTGTCCTATCCATCGCCATCGTCTTCTTCTCATAAGAACGGATAAGCTTCTATTAATATATGTATTTATTTAATAGAATATAATTTTTATTCCCACAGCTTATTGGATTTGAGACTCGGGGGCCCACATAAATAATGCAGATAATAAATTTATCACAATGTAGCATATGTCAGTGTTTATACACCCTTATCTTCTACGGAACAATACATTAAATAATTCCTCATTGTCACAGGTAGGTATAATTTGAGAATAGATTATGTCTGAGTTCAAACAGATTATGAATGCAAAGATGTGAAAATAGACGAGAATAGAGTCACTAATGACATTATGAGAAGAGATATGACTTCTGAAGCGTGGTTGGGCCACGTCTTCAGCCTACTGTGACTTATTTTACTAAGACAATCTGCTTCTCTCCCTCCTATGCTCCTAAGGCAGTAAGGTACAACGTTATGACATACAGTGACAGTTATAAAAAGAAGAGATCCTACCACAGGATAGGATTTTATGTTTATTAAACAACACACAAAAACGATACCACAGCATGAACAACAAAATCCACCCGTATGCCTTCACAATGTCTGACGGCTACAGGGATACATTAAAATCATCAAATACAAAATTTCGACGATCGCCCACTTTATCGCTCCACTATGTCCAAACACACACATGCCAACCTAGCCTCACTACCCCTCTACGCATACTCTTCCTGGCTTGCTTAAAATGTCCAAATAAAGGGGTTAGGCCCCCAGCTATCAACACATTGACAGCGGCCAAATCATTTTAGGGCACTAAAGCTTGTCAGGTACTCTCCTACTCTGCTAGGAAAAATCACTCTGTTCCACCTAAGGTATTATATCCTCGGAATACGGAGTTAAGCTCCCACTGGAAACAGGTAAATAAATCCCAAGAATAACACTTAATATCGCGAGTGGCCACCACTAATTCAGCGAAATCCTGTAACCCTGGCTGGGCGAATTTCTCTCACTGATCAAAATAGATACTCCAGGAGCGAATCAGTGAATTTCAGCTAGGAAATCAGGTTATCCAGGAACAACGCGAGGCGTATGCACCTCTGATAAAGATAATGACGACTGGAAAAATCGCTGGCTTCTACTGGGTGGGTGCGTCAAAATACTCCACGATGACGGGGCGTAAGTGGGTAGGTCAAGGTTACTCCAAGAATGGAAGGCAATGGCATCAGCCAAGGCGCTAGTGATTTGTAATACTCCGTGTGTAGATAATCTACTATGGACTGGCTAGTGGCTATTAACTGAAGACTGCAGGACTAGTAACTTAAGGGCACATGAATTTACATGCCACGAATAATTCTGGATGGTTGCGTAGTGCCCGATCCAAAAACACAGTACCGTTGGACCAGAGCAAATCAAGGAATTCCGATTTACACTCTCTAACAGTTGTTAGCTTTCAACTCAACAACGTCACTAGACGACAAAATCCTTGAATAGACAACTGGTAAAGAATGATATATATATAATATATATATATCTAGAACATATTATGCAGGAGGCTCTCTACGATCATAAAACAACCATACCGATTGGAGGCCGACCTCTTTGCAATCTACGTTTTGCTGATGATATCGATCTTATAGCTGGAACAGAATCAGAACTTCAAGACCTTACCTCTAGACTGGAGAAAGTAACAAGAACGTATGAGATGGAAATTAATATAGAAAAAAGCAAGATATTGGTGAATAGCCATAAGAAACATGTTCCGACCAACATTACATTAAATGGGCAAACGTTAGAAGAAGTTAACACCTTTAAATATCTGGGGTCCACTATATGCAGTGATGGAAGATCAAGTAAAGAAATCAAGACAAGACTTGAGATGGCCTCAGCTGCCATGACAAGGCTGAATGTGATCTGGAAAAGTAACACCAGTTTTCCTGTGAAGATCAAATTATGCAAATCACTTGTATTATCTATTCTCTTGTATGGGTGTGAGGGCTGGACACTCACTGCAGATACGGAGCGAAGGATTCAGGCTTTCGAGTATAAATGTTATAGAAGAATATTGCGCATTTGCTATAAAGAGCACAAAACAAATGTCTATGTTAGAGAGAAAATAAACACCTATGCAGGCCACCATGAACCACTTTTGTCAGTAGTGAAAAGTCGAAAGCTTGCCTGGTTTGGGCATGTAACTCGTCATGACTCCCTTTCGAAAACGATCCTCCAGGGAACAGTCGAAGGTAAACGGAGAAGAGGAAGGCAAAGAAAATCCTGGGCTGATAACATCAAAGAATGAGCAGGGCACGGTTTTTCCACACTTGTACGCATTGCTGAGGATAGAGATCAGTGGAGGACCCTGTCTGCTGATGCTTCCACCATGGCACCCCTACGACCCATGACGGGTTACGGGTTGAGATGAGATGATGAAAGAATGATAGAGACATGAACTTAAATACGAAGAAGAGTGCCAGGTGTTCGAAGAACGCTTCCCGCACGTGTAAGTACTCACGTAAGACAGACGTAAGAGTGTTTATTATCTCCCGTTCGATGCTCGCCCCTGTTCAGGATGAATGGTCGAAGGCGGCTTGAAATGAAAGAACGAAAAATTCTCTGAGCGACCGGGGGACACAGAAACTAGCCGCTTGCTACATAGAGACCTTTTCAGAATAAAAAATTCCGCAAACTTAGAGGAGCAAAGAGTTCCCTGTTTCCTCCACATCATATAGACTCGGTGCACTCTTAGCTTCCCTGAATGCCAACATAAAAGATCGTTAGACATCCCACCGCTTCGCACGTGCGAAGAGGTGTGTCTAATTGTGCTCTAGCAAGATTGACAGAATCGGAGAGAAAATAAGAGCTGTTTAAATCAAAAATGACAGAATAAGTGGGCGGTAAGATGAAATACGAAATTAAACAGACAGGTTAACTTCAGACAAGGGCAGACAATTCTAACCATCTGTAACACTCATGCATAGGGGAACCCTTACATACATAAACTTGCACAGGCCATAAAAGTTGACAGTGGGAAACGTAATTCAGTTCAGTCAGCACCGTTTTTCTTTTCGCTCCCCTTAGAGCTTATAGCCACCACAGCAGTTGATCCCTTTTTAGGAAGCTTGCCGCAAAGCATTCGTGTGCTCTTGCAGCGGTAGTTTCTGTTATGTCATGTTTTATATGATGAGATTGCCCAACCTTATATATGTCGCCTGTTAAGATATGCACGATAGAGCAGTGAACCTGTTTTTCCCTTTGTAATTAAATTACTGCAAAATTATTGTCAAGAAAGCGTAAACAGAGCTACATTATTGTTATTATTTTTATTACTCTGATTATTATAATTAGATGAACGATTCTCAAAACTTGGAGAGAAAAACGTGACACGAAGTTCAACATTTCCTAATTAGGTACCAGTGAATCTTTAAAGTTGCATTTCTTCAAGACGGATGTACTGAAGCTGTATTTCTTTAAGACGGACGTACTAAAGCTGTTTTTCTTCAAAGCTGATGTATCAAAGCTGTATTTCTTAAATCTAGTGTAGGAAAATATTTTATTAACATTTTCGTGGTACAGGACCACTTTATAAAGTGAGTACTGCTATTGTGCGCGCACGTGACTGATGACTTACACAGTTGTTTGACACAAGAATTATACATACGTCGATGCTGCCAAATTGTGTGTCCGTACAAAAGGAACACGTGTACTTGTTATGTCAAAGTGTATAAGTGTTGCAATATTATTAATAATCTCTTTTTCATGCTATTTTTTAATTTTTAACAGGCATCAATTTTGACACTATTTCTTTAATGTACTCACTTACGGTGAACGGAACAAAGCTAACATTCAAATTTCCAACCGGCACTATGAACTATAACTAATACAGCATTTATTTAAGTTTTTAAAAACAACAAGGGACAAAGATCATATACGAGTTAAATATACGCATAACAGAACAACAAACAGGTCTGCATCTTCTCGCATTGTATATTGTTCTCTGAATTTTTTTTAAATTGTTAATGCTTTTTCGCATCTAGTTTAACATCTTGTCTTGCTTCTGTAGTTTCAGACAGTGTTCGACCATACGTATGATACGTATTGTATTTTTTACCATAAAATATGTATTATACGCGTGCGATAAAACTTCCTTACGTTGACACACGTTGCATCACTGCGTCAAATAACCATTTTTTTCTGTAAATCTCAACGTTTTAACACAGGTTCGTCTAGCAATTCAAACTGTAGTTTAAATAAAACATATATGTATGATATTTACCTTTAAAATGTCACCAAAACTCTTGTTACATAAAAACAAACAACTTAAATTCGTAGATGTAATAGGTTGTTGTCTTTTTTTTTTTTTTTTTGCACATTATGCGCCAATGGCGTAATTTCAGGCTATACTCATGGAAAGCGCCCCATGACAAACGTACGCATAGTAATTTAACGTATAATAACGTGTTATACGCGTATTTTATTGTTTTGCCATAAAATACGTATAATGTGTGTATTTTATTCTCCGGCGTAACGTACTGTCGAACATTGGTTTTGGAAGATTTCAGTATTGTTGATTTGATTAATCAAACCTTTTAATTTATATACTTTATTTGAAATTAAGACAGAGACATTTCTTCTTCTCCTTCTTCTTTTTTGTCTTCGTTTCGTCTTCTTCTTCTTCTTCTTCTTCTCCTCCTCATGCTCATCCATTTCTACTCCTCCTCCTCCTCCTCCTCCTCCTGCTCATTCTCGTCCTCCTTCTCCTCCTCTTCCTTCTTCTTCTTCTTCACACCATGCCAGCTGACAAAGATGATCATGTGTTTCCACAACTTCGTGTCAGCAGTGCTGCTTTTGTGTTCTGTTGCTGACTGTCGTCGTGTATGTCTCCCCTGCTCTGCAGTAGTGGTCCAACAATGGCCAAACTTAGAGTATAATGATGAGGGTATTCAAAGGTATCAAACTTTCGCTCAAGATTACTCTTGGCAGAGATACAAATAGGAGAATGGAGCTTTTTCCAACGAAACCACATTGGCGGGTGTGCAAAAATGTCGCTTATAAGATGCAACATTTTGGGACTGCTTCGCTGCATTTCCATCTCGTCAAGAAGAAGACACACGTCAGACAGCCAGGATAACGAATAGAAACAGGATTCCAACAAAAGGACAGGACCAATTATTAGAGGATCTTCTTATATTAGACAGAAAGAAAACACGACTATAGCACTGGAACATTCTGCATGACACACACGATATTTTCTTAACATGTCATTTACAAATTCTTTTACCTGTCGTTCATTACCATATAATGTCTCGCATCTTCCGTTTCACATGTCGTGTTTACAACCTTACTACTTCACAGATTTAACATTATAATCTCCTCCCAGATGTTATTTTCTTGTAATTGTTTACTATAACAAGGTCTGTGCGATTACTCATCTTTCCATGCTCAAAAATCACATTTGTTATCTTCATGTCCGTGTCTTAATCATTAACCAGATTGATATCTTCCGACACGACCTGTGCAGACTGACAACTTATCTCCCAATATCGTCTGTCCATTCATATTGAAACCTGTGAACACCATAGTTTCGCGTATCTTCTCAGACAAAAAGTTTGGGTTAACAACAGGAATATCGCTCAGTGTAGACTCTTACTCCGTCTGCAGCTAACAAAGTACGAAATGTCAATGTGGTAAGTTTGCTATGCATAAACATGTCAATATTGTTTTTAAAATAGGTAGATCAATCAGGTAAAATTAAGGGAGTGGCACAAGTTGATAGAAAATCTTGAACGACGAAACCGAAAACAACGCCAAGATGCGGGTGATAAAAAGGAAAAAGGTCACAGAAAAAAATAAAGGATGGCACAAGAAAATGTACCGATCGAAGATTGACTTGACACACTGACCACGATGCTAAACTATTCAGTATCCTCTCTCTCTGTCGTCGTTTATCTCATTTTCTTTTAATCGTTCCTATTGTCCTGCCATCAATGGTACCTATATCATGTAGCGTTATGGCAGCTTGCATACCCAAACAACCCCCAGAGCTATGCCAGCGGGAGTTTTACTCCTGGTAGGTTCTACCAAGCTGGACATGTCTGCGCGAGTAGGGGTTAGACAAAAGGTGGTACCCTGGTACTCCTGGTTGGGGGTTTTAGCACAGGGCCGACAACCCTGTCTATGTAAAAAATCTTAAACGTTACGGAAATGACAATAAATGCAACAATTTTGATGCGAGAAAGACATCCGGAGTCTGAGGCTCGTATGACTGTCAGTGGTGAAAGCCGAAAGGAAGCCATAGGAATGAAAACAGATGCGGGACCTCAAGACGCAGCAATAGAGACCGCAGTCAGCGACTCATAGCTTGACTGCCTGCGTCAGGACCAGCGAACCAGAGCTGGTCAAGACCGTGCTCCACCTCCACGTGGTGGTCCTGGAAACAGTCTCCAGCAGTGCAGGCTGGCTGAGCGAGTACGGATCGCAATGGGAAGGCAAACCCGATCCTAAAAAATGCCGTGCAGAAGTCGGATGTGTCGACCGAAAGGTGCAGATATCACAGCTACGTTGGAAACAGACACAACGCAACCACCGTCCTTTTCAGGGCGAACGAGGAAGAAGAAGAAGAAAAAACAGATGCTACGATTGCAAAACACGAAACAAGAATTGGATTCTGGAATGTCAGAACCATGAATGAGGCAGGAAAACTGAGGCAGGTCACAGCAGAGATGAGGAAATACAGATTACATATCCTGGAAATAAGTGAGAGCAGATGGACCGGGACGGAGAGAATACAAAAAGTAACAGGAGAAACAGTACTTTACTCCAGTAGAGAGGATGGTCAGCACAATGATGGCGTAGCTATTATTTTAAATAAAGGAATGAAAAGGTCATTACTTGAATGGAAACCCATCAACATTAGACTGATAAGAACAAGACTCAGAGGGAGATTAACAAAAACCACAATAATACAATGCTATGCACCAACAAATGACAGCGATGAAGAGGTCAAGGACGAATTCTATCAACAGCTAAAAAAGGAAATAGAAACTACACCTAGATACGATCTTATCATAGTAATGGGATACCTCAGTGCGAAAGTTGGAACACACTGTCACGAGAGGTTAATTAGTGTAGATGATAGTTAGATAAAAAGATGTATCAGATGATACAAAGGATACAATTGCCAGATAATAGTTCTGGTCGTATACGAAATACCCCATTCTCAGAAACGAGCTATGGTGTATGGTTGTTTTGGTAAAGTCAGACTGTAAAGTTATCTGGCCCAGATGGTAATAAGAAGTACCAGACACTTAGTCGTCTCCTCTTAACAACTATCCTATGTTATGTTATGTCTAGGGAAATTAATAAAAGAAAGTAACTTCAAACAAAACTGGAATGAGTTACTCCAGTCTTGGATACAGTTAATCAATTTATTATATGTACATTAATCACTTCTTTTCTCTTTTGGAATAAGAAGTTTGGTATGCAATACAAATGATAATGAATGTTACAAAAGAAATGTGAAATACACACAATTAAGTTTTAAATACAGAGTGTCAATGACTCCTTCAACTTGGGAATTATCACTTTGTAATAAAATGTCCTTTAAACTATAATGTCTCTTATACTAACTCTCACTGTTCCTTGTCTTGAACTAGCAGTTTTTGAATCACTGTTCTTAAACTTTTAAGAGAGTCACTGTGACTTAGATACTGTCTTTCCACATGTATTGATCTTAGCAAAGACTGGTATCGTCATAAGTCTTTTCTAAGTGTAGTCGACCATTTATTATGAATCAGCCCTTTCTTTGAAAACTTATCTGTGTTGACTGCACCGAGCTGTCAATTTCCATACATTAGAGTTCCCAAACCAGATCTGAGGTATATACTTGGTGACGGACTGCTTCTTTGGCTTTCACAGGTATACACAACAGCCTTCTGCCTTGCTGACAGTATGGTATGATATGACCTGCAACAACATAATGTCCTAGGCTAGTATTTTGCCATAAGACCCTTCCTTAACACAGATGTGAGGTCAGTAAGACATCAGATATCATTTGTTAAGTCAGATTAGACAGATCAAGTCAGTGACATATTACAGGCAGATTTTATCATAAACATCATATCATCATTCATGAGACTCAATTCTACATATTTGTTCATGGTTTACTTCAGTGAAATAGTATAGGCCTATTATATTGTTTAAATTTATACATATCATTCATTTAATCACTTCATCCTATTCTTTCCTAGTTCCTTATGTATTGTCACATCCAGTAATAAAGAAAGGCTTTATAAGTCTCCTGATAACTATTCTACATTCCAAATCATTCTTGTGGTTTATTTCAAAAAATGTACACCACACAATGGCGTTTTCCCTCCAAGAATTTCACAATATGGTTCTACACACAATACAATTTAAATATGCAATAAAATAATAATATTTATATATTTACTACTTAAGTCAATCTTACCCTCAAGTTGGAATACACAGGGCATCAAATGGCATGACAGGCTGCACACACATATAGATGGCAAAGGTGCTTGGTGGCGAGCTCTGTCTTCTTAGGCTCTCTAATATCTCACCTTGATAGCATTATTAGTTGTAATCCATTTGCATTTTCATAATACCAATGGAAAAGCAAACACATTAGTACACTTGCAGATTTCCATCTTTGTTATGCCTACAAGCCTAAGAGTTTCGCAGCGAATGACTAGCACTGCTCTCATTGGCTAAAAACAAACCTTTGCATTACTTAGTGTTAGACCGAGTTCGATTACCTAAGATATTGAGTCTATCGCTTTCGCGATACACACATTACATATAATGAAAGAGTAATGGGGAAATGTGGCAGCGGAACAGTAAAAATGAATGGGGATAAGCTAATAAGCAATATGCAGCATTAACAACTTGGTCATTGGAGGAACACTTTTTCCACACGCACAAATCCACAAGTTAACATGGGAATCACCAAAAGGCCGGGACAGAAACCAGACAGACCACATTATGATCAATGATAGATGGAGGCATATACTACAAGACGAGAAAATAAGAAGTGCAGATGTAGGAAGCGATCACCGCCTAGTAGTAGCAAGACTGAAGGTGAAACTCAGAGCTGCTGGACCAATTGCAACTAAACAGAAAAGGTATAACATCATCAAACTTAAAGACTCCCTCACCAGAAAAGCTTTTGTGGCTGATGTAAAGAGACGATAACAAATTGCCAATAACCAGGAAAAGACAGCGACTGATGATGTTGACCAGAAATACAACACTATTTCAGATTTATATAAGGAAAGCATCGAATCATGCTTGGGATTCCAGGAAAGAAAGAGACAAGATTGGGTATATATAGCGAACAATTCAGTTAGCTGAACAAGGAAGTAAAACGTCAAACCTGAGCCAATAAAAGGAAATTTCTGGACGATCTTGCAAGACAGGCAGAAGAGGCAGTACTCATAAATGAACAAAGCACAGTATATAAAATAACTAAAACAATCAGCGGAAAACGGGTGGCAAACAATATTACATTAGTAAGAGACGAGCAAGGAAATCTCATCGCCACAGCACACTGGCAAAGCACTTTAGAGAAACACTGAATAAGGAACCACCAGAGGTGCAGCTAAATGTTTCGGAGGCTGAAAATAATCTAGACGTAAATACAGACATTCCACGCAGAGAAGAAATCACAGCTATCAAAGGGTTAAAGAATGGAAAAACTCATGGTCACAATAATTTAAATGCTGAGTTTTTCAAGGTAGATCCGGAACTAGCAGCAGAACTTTTAGAACCACTATTTGCACAAGTCTGGAAAAAAAGAGACAACACCAACTTCTTCTTCTTCTTCTTGCGATCGCATACAACACCAACAGATTGGCGCAAAGGAATAATTGTCAAATTGCCCAAGAAGGGTGACTTTGCAGACTGCAACAACTGGGGAGGAAGTACTCTCCTCTCAGTTTCCAGTAAAATACTAGACATGATAATTATCTAAAGAATTGCAAAAGTAGTAGACCATAAACCGAGGAAAGGATAAGCAGGATTCAGAAAGAAACGAAGATGTGCAGATCATATATTCACCATGAGGAACATTATAGAGCAGTGCTCGGAGTGGCAGAGACTTTAACATTATACATTAACTTTGTTGATTGTGAAAAGGCTTTTGACAGCATACACAGGGACAGCCTATGGAGAATACTGAGGGCTTATGTAATTCCCAGCTGCATTGTTTCCATCATAAAAAGCCTCTATGTTAACTTTACATGCAGTGTTGGGTTGAGAAATTTAACATTTGAGTTGAAGAAAGGAATACAACAGGGATGCCCTTTATCAACAACGTTATTTTTGACAGTCATAGACTGGATGATGCGCCAGACAACAGAGAGCAGTCCAAGAGGAATTAGATGGACAACGTTTTCTACACTGAAAGATCTGGAATATGCAGATGACATTGCACTACTAACACATTCACATCAACACATCCAGGAAAAAACGGATAGACTTAATAAGTATAGCCAGCAGATGGGCTTGAACATCAATTTAAAGAAGTCAGAGGTCATGACGCTGTGGAGGCTGAGATGCTAAGAATGAACCAGAGTTGGGGCACTGTACGAAAGATGGCCACCGACCGAGCAAAGTGGAATAAATTTGTTGTTGCCCTACAAGACGCCACTAGGCGTGATGGCCACTGACGGATTTGACGGTCGGCGGCTAAGGATCAAAGAAGAAAGAAGAAGTACAGTTATTTATTTTTACAATTTATTTTTTTAAATTGTGCTATAAGTAACTTCTTTCTTTCTTCTTTGATCCTTAGCCGCCGACCGTCGAAGCAGTCAGTGGCCATCACGCCTGGTGGCGTCTTGTAGGGCAACAAAAAATTGATTCCACTTTGCTCTGTCGGTGGCCATCCTTCGAACAGTGCCCCAAATCTGGTTCATACCTCGCATCTCAGCTTCCACAGTCCTCCGCCAAGTTGTTTTTGGTCGGCCTCTCTTTCGTTTTCCTTCAGGGGTCCATAGTATAGCTGTTCTTGTGATGGAATCGGGGTCTCTTTTCTGAGGACATGGCCAACCCAGCTCCAGCGTCTGTCATCTATGATGGTGTGCATGTCCTCTTGCTTGCTCCAAGTAAGCAGATCTTGGTTGGTGATGGTATTCGGCCAAAAGATTCGGAGAATATTTCTTAGGCATGTTGTGTGAAAAGAGGACAATTTCGACATTTCCTTATCTGTAACTCTCCAGTTCTCGCGCCATAGAAATATAAGTAACATAACACAGCTTAAAAACCTGCACTCAGAAAAACAAAGTAATAAAATATATGGATGCAATATGTGATTATTACGGAATTATTACAGAGTCGAGACATATTCTGCCGTATTTTTTTGTGGCAAAGTTAATAAATCCATGTGATTTTGTTTTCATTAATGGTAGGTGTCGTAAATTTATTTTGAGAGAAAGAGTCTTAGAAATGGTGGTCCGGTTTAGAGTGGAGAATGATGATGAAAGCTTAGTGATAGAAAATGTAGAGAGTAAAATAGTTGCTTCACAGAGTGCTGGGGAGAATAAAGACAGACTTATTTACGACAAATCGTTCCTCTCAATCTTCTCTTCAGACTCTCCTGGTCAAACAATTATTTGCCAGTCTCCAGACACACACCTGCGCTCACACCGATTTGGTGCTTCACGTGAATACAAACTATATTAAACAGATATGGGAAATTTGGGCTTTGGGTATTCCAACACAGTACTAAATAAGTTTATGATGTTTATTAACCTTAAAATCAAATCACAAACAAATATCAAGTGTTACATAAAAAATATCATAAGTACAGAAAATACAACTAACAAGGTGAGGGGGGGGGGGTGAAGAAGATTGGTATCGACTAAGCCCTTCCCGCTTGTATTAGACAAAGATAAACCCAGTCCAAAGATAGATAATTATCAGGAACATAGGTAATGTAACCCACCAGTGAATTTAATTACTCTGAAAGAGGTGTTACAATATTAGGTATGGGTGGTAGAAAAAAATCCTGTTATTCACAATTGTTCTTCCCTTTACTAAGGAAATGAAAGGGAGGGGGGTAAACAGAGTTAACAAAATATCCCACTTAAAGGAACAATGCAGGGTATACAGAAAATGTATTACCGGGTAGGCAAGTTAACAAAATGGTTTTTTCAAAAAAATTAAATCTTATGTCATTCATGCACGCGCGTGAGGATCCACACTCATATACTCACACACACTTACCGATTGCAGCATCAGACAATCCATAGAATTATATAAACAGCAATTACACTCTTGACATGTGAAAATGTCTAGTACTTCGATGTCCCACCCCAGATGTAGTGAGGTTTGCTGATAGCAAATATTCCCACTTATCGCCGGACTTGAAGCCTAAGAGTTCTTGTGTTTTATTGTAAAAAAAGGAGTCTATGGGATGGCACTGAAACAGTTCGATACAGGGGTGAAAATGAAGTGGTCTCTTTAATTTCCCGCTAGTGGTAAAATTCCTTCAACGCGTGATGATAGCAACTGACTGGTAAGTTTTAAATCCAGTGAGGAAAACCTAGGCCGAGTCACAGTTCAGGTAAATAAGTACTCTCTCACAACAGAGCAGTAAATAAAATATCGCTACTGGCAACTGTTCATCTTCCAGTTTATCTTACAGGTTGAAATTTAATTTGATGATTTATTTAAATGTTCTTGGGTAGGCTTTCTTTCATGTAATTATGATAGCTAGACCGCATCGGACCGTCACAAGATTAAATTTAAAAATGTTTCATCAATATGTCTGGAAGTTTTAAGATGTATGATTTCTTTATTGCTGGGATCGCAAAGGTTACGATCACTCTGTATGAAAGAAAAAGACATGTAATATACAGAAAAATCAAATAACATTCTAAAGCGCGATGAATTTCCCGTTAAGACTATCTATATAAATACCCTCGCGTATTTAATTATGTAGTTAATAAAACACTGCGCGAGTTCTAATGGTTAAAACACACATCTATATATATATATATATATATATATATATATATATATATATATATATATATATATATATATATATATATATATATATATATATATATATATATATAGGACTTAACTAAGTTTATTACTTATAAATTCCTTCGCGACTTTAAAAGTTACTCTAGCATTTAAGCCTCTATTATTTTTGGAAATAATATAACAGGTATATCATTACATTTACAACTGGAACTATTGAGATGGTTTAATTTAATAGATTTAAATTAACACAAAATCCAGTGAAATAGAATGAATGAACTGATCACTTTACACAATTATATTTTACCGTTTTGCACAGAATAGAATTCACTGCAAATATATATGAAAATCCAGGGGAAAATCTAACACGATTTCAAATATAGCTAGTGCTTCTGTCAAGGTCTGGCCAACGAGTGATAACATGCCTTTCTTCATGGTCTGTATATATTTAACATAGAATGTAAGATGAGTGGGACATGAGAAAATTGACACCTTTTTAGATCTCAGGAAACTTTAGGGGATCTGACCGCCAGACTAAAGAGATATGCCGCCCCTGGTCTTCTGTATCTCCGCTCGTTGCGTTCGCGACCGCTTTCCCGTGCGCTCCCACTGCAATCGTTCTGTGATTAACACCGAGAAGCGAAATACCTGCAGGAAACTTGCGTCGCGTTTCAGGGACCACTACTGCCTTTTTGATAGCGTGCCGCTAGTCTTTCCTGAGATCTCTTCCGTGTCTTTGATCGTGGTCGCTACTATCGTTTGATGCTAGCAACGCCCCCTCACTGGCCAAGTTAATGAAAATAACTGCATATTATTGCTCAAGAGATATTCGGGGGCGTGATTTAGCCTCTCCTTAAATCAATGCGATGACCAGAATGAACGGTAGATAAACTGTCCACATATTAATCAGCAAACGTGTTGACCATCTGCGTGGAAAGGTTGCATAGCTAATGAGTCCAGGTGAAAAAAAATCCCGTTTGACGAAAAGTTACCAAAATATTCGGGGGCACTGATGCTATCCGAAGGGGTCGTTACGAAGGGTCGTACCATATCATCCAACACTTCAGGGGTACCGATGTTATGAGAGGGTTCTTACCATCATCTAACAAATTCAGGGACGGCTAAGTAGTCTGTCACAGTAGGTCGGTGCCTTAAAATCATTTAGTTGTGCCCTAATATAACCAAGGTCTAGGTTGAACGGGGTGAGCCTCGCCAAAACGAGGCAAATTGTTATGTAAAAATATATAGATCCACATTTAAATAAAACAAAGCATTATCCATGAAATTTCGAATGAATCCAATAGGCTACTTTATTTTTCTAATTTTTAAATATTATTTCTAAGTTACTTTATAGCACACACACCAAAAAAAAAAAATACTATTTAAATTATTGACTGCACACTTTTTTGTTTGAATAAAAATCTAAATAGATTTTTAGTTTTTACAGCATTTTCTTTAATTAATAATAATGCGAAATTCAAAAGTGCACATAGTTATGTGTGCAATTAAAAAAAAATCGTATGTTATTTTATAGTGCTAAAAAATTAATACAGTTTCAAAATATAAGGATGCAATATTTATTGCAGAGCAATTAAATTTAAAACTGAATTGTGTTATTTCATGACCAAGTTAAACTACCAGATCGAAGCATTTTTAGCCGTAATTTGTTGTGACAAGGGAAATTCTCAACTCATTGGAACCAGCAGGGATGCTACATCATAACTCATTTTTTAAAATCGGTGCATCGATAATATTACTGTTAAATTTTGATCCGCCGAAATTGTGTAATGGAACCTGATTATTTGCTAAGAACCTCATGCCAAACGCGATAGAAGAAACACTATTAACAGGTTGTGCCATACGAGAAAATGCATTCATTTCACGCAATACTCTGCAATATCATGTGCGTCTTGCATTTGCAATTACAATAAATGTGGCACAGGGTCACTCAGTTAAGATAGCAGATACTAACTTAGAAAATCCGTGCATTTCACACGGACAGATATACGTTAAATTAATATTAGACAAACATAAAGGTATGTTTTCAGGCACTCGTAAGAAATAAAGAAGTAGAACACTTGGACAACAGAAAAACCACAGACGTGAGTGGCTTACCCAGGGTTCGAACCCCGTACCTTCCGTACGACAACTCCGCCTAGCTATCAAGCGAATCACACTGACCCCACGGCCAGCTAGGCATCCCCAAAAAAAGGATGCTTTGCTGACTATTTATCAGTACGAAACACACAAGATAACACCGGAAGTATACAGTGGGCAACTCAGCCCTTTAATGACGCAATCACTTCTGTTGTTCCCCTATTAACAGTATGTGTCAGTCCAAACAAGACAAAGACCTTGATACTGGGTCCAGTAAATAGTAGAAGACTTTCGTACTGATAAATAGTCAGCAAAGCATCCTTTTTTGGGGATGCCTAGCTGGCCGTGGGGTCAGTGTGATTCGCTTGATAGCTAGGCGGAGTTGTCGTACGGAAGGTACGGGGTTCGAACCCTGGGTAAGCCACTCACGTCTGTTGTTTTTCTGTTGTCCAAGTGTTCTACTTCTTTATTTCTTACGAGTGCCTGAAAACATACCTTTATGTTTGTCTAATATTAATTTACTGTTTACAGGCCTCGGGTTTCCCTTCCTTATGTGTTATTTATGTTTATACAGATATACGTTGCTTGCTCCACAGTTGGCACACCAAGAAATTAATTCATTTTTGACTCGTATGGCAACTCCAAAAATATTGTTTATTAAAAAGCACTGGCATTATGTTGCTAAAATAAATTTAGAAAAAAAAACGATAAGCAAATGTAGTTAAATATATTAATTGTAACATATGCAATTTAAAAAATGAAAAGAATATAAATTTATCAAATTATCACTTTGATTGTTACATAACCATAAAATTAAGTTATCGCTGATAATGTTTCTCAAGAATCTGTGCTTCAGCTTAGCCTACAGGCAGCGACAAGCGTGCAAACAAACATCATTAGAAAAAAAACAAAAAAAAACTATCTGACCTAGATCTGATAAACTCTTGCTGAACTAAGAGCTCTGCCAAAACAAACGTATGTGACATGTGTTGTATACTTATAGACTGTATGATATATTACAGCCTTATTAAATCTAGATGTTGTGATATGGTTATTTCTGGATGTGGTGATATTTTTAGTTATATCTAGCTGTTGTGTTGTGTGTCTGTTATATCCAAATGTTTTTGCTCAAGTATATGTTGGTTATACAAGGATATTTCACAGTAATATGTGTTAGTCTCAGCTAAGTATTACATTATATTATATTCTTATTATTTCAAGACGCCGTGATGTGTCCTAGTTATATTCTAAGTCTTGTAACGTGAAATGGTTATTTCGACGCTTTATGGTATTTTTATTATTATATTTACATGTTACGTTAATTATTATACTGGTCATATACTTTGTCTTGTGTTATGTGCACACCTCTCGCGGCAAAGACACCGGGTGCGAAACACGATGGAGTCACGCTGCAGTCTACCTAGCTGTAAATGGGTGCCTGACTCTGCTCTTAAGTTAGGGAAGGAAAAGGCAGCGAGGAAGGGAACTGGTCACCCCCACCTCTCGAAGCTGGACCTAGTATAGATCGTAAGTCATCCTTTCCACATAAATAATAGGTCACTCCACATAGATCGTAAGTCATCCACTCCACATAGATCGTAAGTCATCCACTCCACGTAGATCGTAAGTCATCCACTCTACATAGATCGTAAGTCATCCACACCACACAGATCGTAAGTCATCCACTCCACATAGATCGCAAGTCACCCTCTATACATAGATCATACATCACGTACCACACCTAGATCGTACATCATCCCTCTTTCTTTCTTAATCGGAACCTCTTCTAGCCCGTAAACAGGGTGTAGAGGTGACCCAAAGCGCACAAGGCTCCTGGGCAAAACATGCAATCAAAATGTTTGACAAACAGGTGATTAGCCCATTGTGCTCGTACATCATCCACTCCACATAAATAACAGTTCACTCTTTGCATATAAATCACGTCATTCACTCCATGTAGATCACTTCGTCCACTCTATGTAGATCACAGATCATTCACTCCACCAAAGCATAGGTCATCCACTCCATATAGATCATAGGGCATCCATATATTATAGGTCATCCACTCCACATAGATTATAGGTAATCCACTCCACTTAGATCATAGGCATCCACTCCACATAGATAAAATGTTATTCACAAAGTTCGACCATTGTGTCTGTCTCAGGGTGTCATTTTGAAGCTTCACAGAGTATGCCCTAATTGTTGCCCCTTTTCCCCCCTGTTGTTCTCATGTGAATGTTTTTACTGTTATTCTCATGTGAATGTTTTATGGTTTTAGTGTTACTTTGTTCTCATGTGAATGTTTTATGGTTTTACTATTGGCCTCCTGTGAATGTTTTATGATTTTACTGTTGTTCTCATGTGAATGTTTTATGATTTTACTATTGGCCTCCTGTGAATGTTTTATGATTTTACTGTTGTTCTCATGTGAATGTTTTATGGTTTTACTCTTGGCCTCCTGTGAATATTTTATGATTTTACTGTTGTTCTCGTGTGAATGTTTTATAGTTTTACTATTGGCCTCCTGTGATTGTTTTATGATTTTACTGTTGTTCTCATGTGAATGTTTTATGGTTTTACTATTGGCCTCCTGTGAATGTTTTATGATTTTACTGCTGTTCTCATGTGAATGTTTTATGGTTTTACTGTTGGCCTCCTGTGATTGTTTTATGGTTTTACTGTTGGCATCCTGTGAATGTTACAGGGTTTTACTGTTGGTCTCATGTGAATATTACAGGGTTTTACTGTTGGCCTCCTGTGAATGTTACAGTGTTGGCCTCCTGTGATTGTTACAGGGTTTTACCGTTTATTGTCTGTGAATTTTACAGGTTTTTACTGTTGGCTTCCTGTGAATGTTACAGGGTTTTACTGTTGTCCTGTGAATGTTTCATGGTTTTACTGCTGTTCTCCTATGAAGATATCATGGTTTTTCTGTATTTCCACTGAAGATTCTTATCTAGCACACAGGAGATTACTGGATGCTGTCTCCTGCAAGTATCGTCAGCTCCACTTTGTTATTTATTAATGTTCTTTTTAAAATAACATTTTCTTGTAGGCAGTTCTTGTCTGGTTTATTCCTAAATTTCACCATTACTAATATTTACTGGCTTGTCTGGTTTATTCCTACATTTCACAATTACTAACATTTACTGGCTTGTCTAGTGTATTCCTACATTTTGCCATTACTAATATTTACTGGCTTGTCTGCTGTATTCCTACATTTTGCCATTACTAATATATATTAGTAATGACGAAATGTAGGAATAAACCAGACAAGCCAGTAAATATTAGTAATATATTTATTGTCGTGTCAGGTTTATTCCTACATTTCATCATCCCTAATATTTACTGGCTTGTCTGGTTTATTCCTACATTTCATCATTACTAATATTTACTGGCTTGTCTGGTTTATTCCTGCATTCCATCATTACTAATATTTACTGGCTTGTCTGGTTTATTCCTACATTTCACCATTACTAATATTTACTGGCTTGTCTGGTTTATTCCTACATTTCATCTTTACTAATATTTACTGGCTTGTCTGGTTTATTCCTACATTTCACCATTACTAATATTTACTGGCTTGTCTGGTTTATTCCTGCATTCCATCATTACTAATATTTACTGGCTTGTCTGGTTTATTCCTACATTTCACCATTACTAATATTTACTGGCTTGTATGGTTTATTCCTACATTTCACCATTACTAATATTTACTGGCTTGTCTGGTTTATTCCTACATTTCACCATTACTAATATTTACTGGCTTGTCTGGTTTATTCCTACATTTCACCATTACTAATATTTACTGGCTTGTCTGGTTTATTCCTACATTTCATCATTACTAATATTTACTGGCTTGTCTGGTTTATTCCTGCATTCCATCATTACTAATATTTACTGGCTTGTCTGGTTTATTCCTACATTTCACCATTACTAATATTTACTGGCTTGTCTGGTTTATTCCTACATTTCATCATTACTAATATTTACTGGCTTGTCTGGTTTATTCCTACATTTCACCATTACTAATATTTACTGGCTTGTCTGGTTTATTCCTGCATTCCATCATTACTAATATTTACTGGCTTGTCTGGTTTATTCCTACATTTCATCATTACTAATATTTACTGGCTTGTCTGGTCTTCTTCTTCTTCTTTGACCCTTAGCCGCCGACCGTCAGAGCAGTCAGTGGCCATCACGCCAGGTGGCGTTTTGTAGGGCAACAACAAATTGATTCCACTTTGCTCGGTCGGTGGCCATCCTTCGTACAGTGCCCCAACTCTGGTTCATTCTTTGCATCTCAGCCTCCACAGTCTTCCGCCAAGTTGTTTTTGGTCGGCCTCTATTTCGTTTTCCTTCAGGAGACCATTGCATAGCTGTTCTTGTGATGGTATCGGGGTCTCTTCTGAGGACGTGGCCAACCCAACTCCAGCGTCTGCCAGCTATGATGGTGTGCATGTCCTCTTGCTTGCTCCGAGTAAGCAGATCTTGGTTGGTGATGGTATTCGGCCAAAAGATTCGGATAATTTTTCTTAGGCAGGTTGTGTGAAAAGAGGACAGTTTCGACATTTCCTTCTCTGTTACTCTAAAGCATTCCGCACCATAGAGAAACACAGAAAGCACACAGCTCTGATATAATCTTAATTTTGTGCTTGTGCTATACTGAGAGGACTTTCAGATGTTGTTAGACTATAAAAGGCTGTTCTTGCTTTGTTCATTCTGTTGTTGATGTCTTTGCTTGCTCCGCCATCTGGTGTTACTATGCATCCTAGGTATATGAAGGTGTCTGTCTGTTCCAGTTGTTGATTCCTTACTGTTATGGGCTCGGGGTTGCTCTCATTGAGTGTCATGACCTCCGTCTTCTTTGGACTGATGTTCAGACCCACCTGCTGGATATACTGGTTCAGTCTATCTGTCACAGATGGAAATAGTGCAGCAGTAATCATCCACTTTTGCCCCTCCCCATCTAGTTTATATTTTTTGCTACATGAACGAAGGATTCACCAGTGCAATTAACACGTGAGCCATCTGGCAATTAAGCCCTATGTGAAACAGAGAGCGAAGCGCGGAGCATGGCGTAATAAATTCTTTGATCAGGGGAACACACGATATTCAGTCTGACACGGACCTTGGATTGTAAAACTTTCAAGGGAAGTAATTGCGTAGCTGATATTCGGCAAGGCGGAAATGATGAAAGTCAAGCCAGAGGCGGAAGAGGTGGTAAAATTACCTTTGATTCAAGAATCGAATGGCAAATTGGCTCGGGTCTGGCAGTAGGTGTGACTTTCGCATTTAAGAACGATAGAACGAAATTTATCAATATATACCATGTCTCTCCGATAGCCATGATCAGTTGCCCAAAAATCTATCTGAATTCACTAGCTCGTTATCTTAAGATTTCTCGTACAGAGTGTAAATTATTAGATTTTCGTGGAGTGTTTCATTTTTCTGATTGCGGTATTTTATATACTAGCTTTAAAGTGATTTAGGGTGTTTAACGTTTTCATTATATTTCACTGAGATTTTCTGTGCTAATTAAATAACTTATAGCTAAATTTTCCAGGCGTAAAGTAAATTTAATTACTCGCTATTTCCCAGTAAGAGATGTTTTAAATTGACAAGTACATACATTAAATAACTGTCTACTGACGGCATATATTATTTACTTCTATCCATTTTATGTAATTTTATAAATGACTAGTGTTCATATCACGCGTTAAAAGAACGATAGGATAAGCTAGACACGTGTGTTTTAAATCTAATTTATAACAGAGTGGTGTAGAGGTCCTATTTTTAACACGTGTTAGATATGACATTGATAATTTGGTTAAATGTTTATATTTTCTTTTCCTAAAATATAGGCTGATCAAACCTGAGTACTAGCGGCTTTTCTTATGGCCATATGAACTATGATCATACGAGCTTATAATATTATAAGCATCCAAGAATATTTAATATTGATGGGCTTCTTGCTGTGACCTGTGTGGTCCAAGTTTCCTCATTTCCATGAGAGAAAGCAGAATAGAAACATTAAATTATAATATTAACTGGACCAGAACTATTACCAGATTTATTTATATCAATCTCATCAGCCAGCTGTGGCGAAATATATTGTCAGCAACATTTGTGTAACTTAACCTAGCGTTTCAGCCACCTGAGGCTAACCAACCTAGGAACTGTATATGTTCTATTTATCCTACATCGGCGATCACCACGCATGAACCCTACTCCAACCAACTGAAGGCATAGATAACTTACTGTATCCAGGACAAATTAAAACACCGACTCTAGCGACTCCTGTGAAATTTGCAGTCAGCAACTACGGAGAGTCTGGGGCTGGATTTGGCAAAACTAAAATTTGACACTTAATAGTATTTCCTTGGAATGCCCGCGACAACTACTGAGGTAAGCATAGTCTGAAAGTGGCCACTGCGTGTTTGTGAATTGAATGAACAGAGAAAAACTTAGTCTTTTGTTAACATCATATACTTATATGGTTTCTTCTTTCTTTTTTTTTTATCTCAATAATCTGATTAGTCACGGGATAGATTACATTAGGAACCTATTCTTTTCCCATACTGACTATTTCATAACTTATTGTTACCTTTTGATCTTTTGGGTAAATTAACCTCTGTTGGGATCGTCCTTTCTTTTCCTTTATCAGAGTGGAGAACCTATTTGATTAATTTTCATTTTTTGTCTGTAAACCATGATCTATTGATGCATAGCTATGATTTATGTAGTGATTTTCTATTGATCATAAACTTTATTAAACCTTTAGTTATCGTGTCGGTCAACCCATATCCACTATATGTTATCCATAGTTTGTTTTCACGTTCGTGCGTATTTGTCACAGAATTGTGTGCATGTGAGTGCAGTGTAACTTGTATTTTCTTACAAGGAGAGAAAGTGCGTCTGATTTAAATATCGTCCAGATAGGCTGGATTAGATAAATTATTCTATCCAGAGACTGTCCTTTCTCTTACACGATCACCCTCGTGATAAAAACTATATCTTACCCCTTACTTTCACATTGTCATCACTATCACCTCTGCTCAGACAGGGCTATAAACATCTATACCTATCTGATAATTCATCCACGACACTATGTTTTTTCTTGGATGTGTTGATGTGAATGTGCGAGTAGTGCAATGCCATCTGCATATCGCTAAAATCGGTATTCCTACATTTTGCCATTACTAATATTTACCGGCTATTGCTTGTGGTTTAGTTGGTTGTCTGAAAACGGCACTGAAATGAGACATTTAATATTTTAAATGCATCTTTCTCAAATGTTAGAAAAATAATGAATACATGCATTGAGTATTTTTAACTTTTAGTTTCATGTTTTCTTCACAGATGAGCTCAACGACCAAAAACAAGAATAGGCCATTTGTGGAACAAAATGAGGACATAGTTTACTGACAGTTCACACATGTCAAGGTCGGGGGTTTAAAACCAGGTGCTATGGAAGATCTTGGTGTGGTTAACGTGACTATGAAGGATACACCTGATTCAGAACAGTTACCAGTTGAGGTAAATGTGACAAAAGAGACCACGTTGAAGCGTCATCTGACCCTACTGAATGTTGTTGCCATGCTCGTATCAATAACTGGGCACGTAGCCGTGTTTATTACTCCTGGCGCGGTTGTAGAGATGTCCGGATCTGTCGTTACAACGCTCATATTGCTGTGTATTGGAAGCTTTTTGGTCTATTCTCTTGCTCTTTGCTTCGCCGAGATGGGATGCATCTTCCAGAGCGCAGGTGGCCCATACCTTTATCTGACGTTGACCTTTGGGAATTTGTCTGGCTTCCTGTTGGCCTGGGGCTATATTATTCTGATCTCTGGACCGTTTGTTGCTTTTGCTTCACAAACTGCTGCTGTATACATCATCAAGGCAATAATCGCAGACATGGAGTGTGACGATCAGTGGTGGCATACGGTTGCTGTTCAGCTGCTGGCGTGCTGGCTGCTTTGTAAGTATTGTTTCTCTCCCACTTTCGCTATTTGAAACACACACACGCACACACACACATATAAACAGAGCAGGGTTGTCGCCATTATTGTCGTCATCGCTCTTCAGCTCGTAAAGAAGTATAGGCCCTCAACAAGCACTTGCCAAGTCTTCCTGTCCCATGCCGTCAGCGCAAGATCTTTCTATATACTCTTCATGTCTGTCTCCAGTTCTCTTCATGTCTGTCTCCAGTTCTCTTCATGTCTGTCTCCAGTTATCTTCATGTCTGTCTCCAGTTCTCTTCATGTCTGTCTCCAGTTCTCTTCATGTCTGTCTCCAGTTCTCTTCTCCACGTGTTCGTTGGTCTCCTACCTCTCTTATTCTTGGGATTCCAGAACAAAGGGTGCGGCCCCCCCCAATTATAAACCTCGTTAAGTTCAAGGACACACTTCATTACTGTGATAATTTTACCATGATACAACGTTAAAATATCTCCAAAATTAACGATGAAACGTAGGGTTAAAAATAATGCGTCAGATACTAGGAGACATGCTCGCCCATGCCAGCCTTTCCAGTAACCATTCAAATTATCTAGTTAGACGTGCAGACGGAACGTTTACCCTTTGTAGACGGGGTGGGGGGATGAAACTGAAATCAAAAAAGGAAAGATATGACTGAACACGTGTTAGAAGTTCGAACGGCAAAAAAGACGCAATTGGGGTGAAAGGAAAAAAATTCACGTCCCTAGTTGACACAAGTAAGGAAATGGACAAGAAAAGGACCTTAGCTCTTATTCGAGACAGTCATTTCTTGGGCGTTTTTCGATACTTGGTCTTTATTTGAATGCCGCGGCAAAACACATGAGAGAAGGTTCTTGAACAAATTTCAAAAACTAAACTTGAAAAAAAAAAAATGTTTTTTCTTAATAATAGAGTTATGGAAATAAAACCTAGCTAGTTTGATAGCCCATCTTGAGCAGAGAAATAATATGCTTTCAATTATACAGACGGATAGATAATAAGGAAGATATTGACAAAAGACTGTATTGTTCATATCAGACGAGCGACTGCACTGTTAACCCATGTCACTAAAAGTTTCGAAAATCTTGGCCTTGAGCATGCAAACGTAAAAATCGAGCTGTAATTAAAGAGAGGGGAAGTGGTGGAGAATTGTAGCAAAAAATAACTTAGGAGGCAGATTCGTGTAGGAAATACATGTAAAACCAAGTGTGTTTTTATGAAAAAACAAGTAGAGACAGACGGACTAACAGACCGTAATACATACTTGACTGAGATTTGACTGAAGTGACTTTTTGGTTGGAATTTGAAAGTTAGGGGGAAGTCGGCGATTGGCCAACGCATTTTATAGTAGCGGGACAGAGAGGTGAAATTTTGCCATTTGACATAAGTCTGTTCAGAGACGCAGTTTAAATTAATAGTGGTGTTGATTCCAGAAGAATACAAATATGTAGTGGGACGCCATCATACAGCCAGCAGCTCAGCTGAGTTTTGCTAGCAAATTTAACTGTGTTCTCAATTCTGAATTCTGGTAAGAATGAACAATATTTATTTTGTATATTTTAATAATTCGAGTGATTGATACTGCCATATCATAAAAATGATTACGACAAGTAAGTGTTCGCTCTAGATCCCCAGCCCAAGTTCAGGGTCTAGAGACATACATACAAAGAACATATATAGGAACGCCTAAATAAAACTATGAAAAAAGATCTAGTGTTGAGATCAGTGGAACATATCACCTATCTTATTCAATAGCAGGAAGCTATTGAACATATCTCAGATGCAATGTAGTCTTGGAGAACTAGTACTATATGAAACCAACTAGGTAAGATGTGCTGTGTGGTCAGAGAGATCTGACCCAGTCTGTGTGGTGTTGTTGTTGTGTAGTGTTGTGTGCAGAAGTGGCTCAGAAGATAGAGTTCTGACACATGACCCAATACTTTTGTTTCAGAATTGTGAGTTTCTGTTTGGCACCAAAGCGGTGTCAAATGCTGTAGTGATATACACAAGTGTGGACCAGTGCAGTCTACCATTGTGTCAGAGCAGCCGTATATTATCCCCCAGCACGGAGAGGAGGGGCCACCAGACTTTTGTACTAGATCGACGTAGGCGAGATAAGTGATATCTGGCCTGCTGGACGTTCACCAACTGATTTTCCAACTGATTTACCAACAAATTACCCACTAACTTATCAACTAATATACCATCAAATGACGACATACCATTGGGGAAATTAAACTATATATTCATCCCCTAAGTCGATGGACAATGTTTGGTAGTCATAGACTGGGAGTGATGACACCACCCCAACAGCATATCTAGTAATAAGTTCTCCTGGGACTATCTTAATATAATTATTATTAACCAGTCATTTGAATTACTTAGGTACACATTTTCCATTTTATTATGTCACATGATTATGCATTCCATTTATAACTCCATAATATTTCTTATGTTCTGACCAACTAAACAATTGGTTCAGAACAAATAAATTTATCAAAAGATTTAACTTTTAAAACTAAAACAGCCTGAGTTAGTTCAGTGTGTTATAAAATTGTATTAATATTATTACACTTATTAAATATCTGTGTGTGTGTGTGTGTGTGTAATCTACCACAACACATTACATATCAGTACCCTAGACTTTTAACGTAGCTACATTCATTAGAAAAAAAAAGATATGTGTGAGGTCGTAAGTGGTAGTAAGAAGGGCCTTCTGTAATTCACATCTACATTTATCTCAGGAGCCTTCACAGCTGACCTCATACATCACACTAGGTAACATCAACCATACAATACCATCAAAATCCACTACATATATTGGGGTCTTGTCCAGGGATAATTAGCTTATCAGTAATATTAGGATCTCCTGGTGGGAGAATTAAATCAGGGGAACAAATTGTAAAAATTAAAAGTGTCCCTTAAAATTGAAAGTGAAAATAAAAGTTGGTGAATCTTCACAGCCAGTGGTAATTAATTAATTAATTGGTTAATTAGAATTACTTTAGTCAATAGTTAATTAGAATTATTTTGGTTATTGATTAGTTAGATTTTACCTTGATCATTGTTATTTTGTGTGATGGCTGAGCTGGCAAAGTTCAGATCAGCTGCTGTGCTAACGGCGAAGGAAATGGGAATGGATGGTCAGGTTTTAATTCAGTATGTAACTGCTGAATGTGACAAGTATATTGAAAGGGAAGATAGGAGGTTAGCTGAAGAGAAGAGGTTACAAATTGAGGCTGATAGAGAACTTAAGAGGCTGCAGATTGAGGCAGAAGATAAGAGAAGGGAGGCAGAAGAAAAACGACAGCAAAGGGAGGCAGAAGATAAAAAGGCCGAAAGGGAGGCAGAAGATAAAAAGGCCGAAAGGGAAGCAGAAGATACAAGATTGACTGCCGAAAGGGAGGCAGAAGATAGAAGGTTGCAAAGGGAGCACGAATTACGACTAAGGGAGCTGGAGTTACAAGGCCATGCTCCTGAAAATGGTGCCAGCCCTTTTGCCTCAGATGCTACGCCCAGTCAGGGAGCCTCAACATCAGCTATGGGGTTTCATTTAGACCATTTTGTTGAAAAAGACGATGACATCGAGGGGTACCTCAGTCGTTTTGAATTATTAGCTACTACATATGGGTTAGAGAGAGAGAGGTGGAGTTTAAAGTTATCACAGGGACTGAGAGGTACTTCTTATGAAGTCTTCGCAAAAATGAACAGAGAAGACCAAGACAATTATGACATGTTAAAGCAGGCTTTGTTATTGAGGTACGAAAAAAATGGTGAATTTTATCGTAAGAAATTTAGAAATGCCAAACTGTTGTCTGGGGAGACATACCACCAATTCTCTGCCAGACTAGAAACCTATTTGGAGAAATGGACTGCTCTGGGGAAGACCCAAGATCTTAAAGAGATGATCATGATAGAGCAATTGAGAGAGTCCATGGCTCCAGACATGAGAAAATTTCTCATGGAACAAGGTGCAGAGAAGTTGGGGGAGGTTTTAAATGTCGCTGAGAGGTATCAGGCAGCCCAGGCAGAGGTAAGTGGCACTAAAAAGAAGCACATAGAAACTTTTAAAGCTCCACAGCCATTTAATAAATTTGAAAATAGAGAACAGGGTAATAAGGGCAGGACAAACTTTGAACGGCCAAGAAATGACTATCGAGACAGAAACTCACAGTTCAATGACCAAAAATACAATGAAAGAAAACCGTTTAACCAAGGAAAAAGATGGTGCAAATGGTGCAAGAAAGATAACCATAACACCGAATTTTGTAGAAGGAAACCTTCAAACATTGCTGCAATGAAGTCGGGGACTCAAAGATTAAAGGTTAATCCTAATGGACAGCAGGAACCTTATCACCCCCAGTTTGTGAGGATGTTATTTGTAATGGGGTCACCATAAGGTGCCTTTATGATACAGGTTTGGATTATGATTCAGTTGTGAAGTCTAGCCTAGTGGACCCAAGTCAGTATACCACAGAAACAGTGGAAATACAAGGGGCGACTAAGGACATACCACTCATGACACTTCCCATCGCAAGGATAACGGTGAAAACTCGCTATGTGGAAGGAGAAATCAGAGCAGCAGTGATAGATGAACCAATCTACCCTCTGATATTGGGGTGTAGATACGTCTTCTTGGGGAATCCCGAGAGACCTGTGATCATGGCGACAGTGCAGACCAGGTCACAGAAAAAGGAGGAAGAAGGTGAACCTATAAATGCTCATCCAGAGGAGATGAGGAAGGCGCAGGCTGAGGATAGGACACTCAAGCCATGTTTTAAAAAATTGCCCAAATGCCACACACCTCCAAGCAAGGGAGAATATTTTATGAAGAACAAACTATTATACAGGAAGGCCGGAACTGGAACAAATGGTCACAACCAGCTGGTTCTTCCCACTTCATATAGGGATAAAGTGATGGAACTCGGGCATGCGATTCCCTTCAGTGGTCACATGGGGATCAGCGCCACAGGACAGCGTATAGCTTGTCATTACTTCTGGCCAGGGATAACGGAGGATATAAAAAGATATGTCAAATCCTGTCCAGAATGTCAAAGGGTAGCTCCAAAGCACTGGACTGCTCCTGCAACTCTAGGGGAAATGCCCATAGTGGGAACACCTTTTGAGAGGGTTGCAGTGGATATTGTGGGACCTCTCACTCGGACCAAGAGGAGGAACAGTTACATCCTTACTCTGGTGGACACTTGTTCTATGTGGGGAGAGGCGGTAGCCCTGCCATCAATTGATTCAAAACATGTAGCAGAGGCACTACTTACAATATTCACAAGATTAGGATTCCCGCATCAAATCTTGACTGATAATGGCTCTCAGTTCAAGGGGAAACTAACGGAAGAAGTTTTTAAGCTATTTCAAGCCAGACACTTTCATTGTAGTCCGTACCATCCGCAAGGGAACGGCCAGGTAGAGAGGTTTAATGGGACTCTCATTTCTATCCTGAGGAAGCTGGCACACGAAAAACCGGATCTGTGGGATCAATTCCTGCCCGCCGCGTTGTTTGCGTATCGGGAGGTACCACATAGTTCAACCGGGATGGCTCCCGCAACTCTGCTATTTGGGAGACCAATAAAAGGTCCATTAGAAGCTTTATTAAGGACCTGGACAGATGAGAAGGCAGAAGAGACTGTTACCTCATCTTATCAATACGTGAACGAACTGACCACTCGTCTGAAAGCTGGATGGAAACTGGCAAATGATAATTTGAGACAAGCCAGGAAGAAACATGCAGCATATTTTAATAGGAAGGCAAAGGACAGAGAACTAGCTGTGGGAGAGAAGGTGCTTCTTCTACTACCCGGCAGCCAGAATAAATTACAAATTGGATGGCAAGGTCCATATACGGTTCTAGAGAAGGTGTCTAGAACAAACTATAAAATTGACAAAAAGGGGAAGGAGAAAGTTTATCATGTAAACCTTTTAAAGAAGTATCTGGACAGACCACTCCAGGAAAGCACCCCCTTACTGACCTTGGCTATCGCAACTCAAATGCAAAAGGAACCACTCACCTCGCATGAATACCCATTACATCCTTGTGAAACAGCCGCACAGGTAAAAGTCAGTAAGCACCTGACTAAAAATCAGAGGGAGAGAGTTCAACAGGTTCTGGAGGAACATACAGATGTATTAACAGATAAACCAGGACATACAAATTTGCTACAGTATGACATGAAACTGGTAGACTCAAACCCAATCTGTATGAGAGCCTATTCTATTCCGTTCGCGAAGGAGAAGGCATTGAAGGAAGAAATAGATTATTTGTTGAAGGAGGGGATTATTTCACACAGTGAATCATCTTTTAGCTCCAGTGTAGTTTTGTTGAGAAAACCGTCTGGGGAACACAGACTGTGCATAGATTACAGGAAACTGAATGCTGTCACAGAAGGACAAGTGGATCCATTACCAGACACAAAACAGTTATTTGCCAGATTAAACAAGGCAAAATACTTTTCAAAGGTGGATCTTAGTAAAGGCTATTACCAGATTCCAGTGAAGCCTGAAGTGAGACCTTATTTAGCGTTTAGCACATCGGAAGGACATTATGAATTCAACATGCTACCATTCGGATTGAAAAATGCTCCGAGTGTATTTTCAAGGATGATGCGCAAATTGTTGGATCCCCTGAATAACCCATGTATCACGAATTTCATGGATGATATTCTCGTCGCCACAGAGACATTTGAAGAACACATTGACGCTCTAAAAATGTTATTTGATAGGCTTAGGGAGGCGAACTTAACTGCTAGGCCAACAAAATGTTGTATTGGATGCAAAGAGTTGGAATTCTTGGGACACACTGTATATCAGGGTAACATGACCCCTGATCCCAAGAACTTGGAAAAACTGCAGAGAGCACCTAGACCACAAACAAAAAAGGACGTGCGATCATTCGTGTCGTTATGCGGATTTTATCAAAAATATATCAAAAATTTTAACTCTATTTGTGCTCCTCTGACTGATCTGACTCGCAAGGGACTTCCAGATAAAATTATTTGGACTGCACAATGTGAATTAGCTTTCCAAGAATTAAAGGAAAAACTCACTAGCAAGCCTATTCTCAAATTGCCTGATTTGACACAGGACTTTGTGGTGAGAACAGATGCAAGTAATGTAGGCCTCGGGGCGGCCTTGTTGCAGAGATCATCTTCATCCGATGGGGAACTGAACCCAGTCGCTTATGCAAGCCGCAAATTGAATAAAGCGGAACAAGGATATTCTACAAGCGAAAAGGAATGTTTAGCGTTAATCTGGGCAATAAAGAAGTTCCAAATCTATCTGTATGGTAGGACTTTTGTGGTCCAGACGGATCATCAGCCCCTGGTATTCTTATCTCAGGCTAAGCATGAAAACGCAAGATTGTTGAGGTGGTCTTTATTGTTGCAACCTTATCAGTTTATTATCGAATATATCCCAGGGTCATTGAATGTCGGTGCAGATTTCCTCAGTCGGCACCCCTGTGATCAAGATTAGAGTAGTGGCAGGCGTGAGGAGAGATTTTATCTATGTGTATCACTGGTTTTGGAACTTGCCGTAGTGCATGTTCTCAGGTGGGGAGATGTGTGATAATTTTACCATGATACAACGTTAAAATATCTCCAAAATTAACGATGAAATGTAGGGTTAAAAATAATGCGTCAGATACTAGGAGACATGCTCGCCCATGCCAGCCTTTCCAGCCACCATTCAAATTATCTAGTTAGACGTGCAGACGGAACGTTTACCCTTTGTAGACGGGGGGAATGAAACGGAGATCAAAAAAGGAAAGATATGACTGAACACGTGTTAGAAGTTCGAACGGCAAAAAAGACGAAATTGGGGGGGAAAGGAAAAAAATTCACGTCCCTAGTTGACACAAGTAAGGAAATGGACAAGAAAAGGACCTTAGCTCTTATTCGAGACAGTCATTTCTTGGGCGTTTTTCGATACTTGGTCTTTATTTGAATGCCGCGGCAAAACACATGAGAGAAGGTTCTCGAACAAATTTCAAAAACTAAACTTGAAAAAAAAAATGTTTTTTCTTAGTAATAGAGTTATGGAAATAAAACCTAGCTAGTTTGATAGCCCATCTTGAGCAGAGAAATAATATGCTTTCAATTATACAGACGGATAGATAATAAGGAAGATATTGACAAAAGACTGTATTGTTCATATCAGACGAGCGACTGCACTGTTAACCCATGTCACTAAAAGTTTCGAAAATCTTGGCCTTGAGCATGCAAACGTAAAAATCGAGCTGTAATTAAAGAGAGGGGAAGTGGTGGAGAATTGTAGCTAAAAATAACTTAGGAGGCAGATTCGTGTAGGAAATACATGTAAAACCAAGTGTGTTTTTTATGAAAAAACAAGTAGAGACAGACGGACTAACAGACCGTAATACATACTTGACTGAGATTTGACTGAAGTGACTTTTGGTTGGAATTTGAAAGTTAGGGGGGAAGTCGGCGATTGGCCAACGCATTTTATAGTAGCGGGACAGAGAGGTGAAATTTTGCCATTTGACATAAGTCTGTTCAGAGACGCAGTTTAAATTAATAATGGTGTTGATTCCAGAAGAATACAAATATATAGTGGGACGCCATCATACAGCCAGCAGCTCAGCTGAGTTTTGCTAGCAAATTTAACTGTGTTCTCAATTCTGAATTCTGGTAAGAATGAACAATATTTATTTTGTATATTTTAATAATTCGAGTGATTGATACTGCCATATCATAAAAATGATTACGACAAGTAAGTGTTCGCTCTAGATCCCCAGCCCAAGTTCAGGGTCTAGAGACATACATACAAAGAAAATATATAGGAACGCCTAAATAAAACTATGAAAAAAGATCTAGTGTTGAGATCAGTGGAACATATCACCTATCTTATTCAATAGCAGGAAGCTATTGAACATATCTCAGATGCAATGTAGTCTTGGAGAACTAGTACTATATGAAACCAACTAGGTAAGATGTGCTGTGTGGTCAGAGAGATCTGACCCAGTCTGTGTGGTGTTGTTGTTGTGTAGTGTTGTGTGCAGAAGTGGCTCAGAAGATAGAGTTCTGACACATGACCCAATACTTTTGTTTCAGAATTGTGAGTTTCTGTTTGGCACCAAAGCGGTGTCAAATGCTGTAGTGATATACACAAGTGTGGACCACTGCAGTCTACCATTGTGTCAGAGCAGCGTATATTATCCCCCAGCACGGAGAGGAGGGGCCACCAGACTTTTGTACTAGATCGACGTAGGCGAGATAAGTGATATCTGGCCTGCTGGACGTTCACCAACTGATTTTCCAACTGATTTACCAACAAATTACCCACTAACTTATCAACTAATATACCATCAAATGACGACATACCATTGGGGAAATTAAACTATATATTCATCCCCTAAGTCGATGGACAATGTTTGGTAGTCATAGACTGGTAGTGATGACACCACCCCAACAGCATATCTAGTAATAAGTTCTCCTGGGACTATCTTAATATAATTATTATTAACCAGTCATTTGAATTACTTAGGTACACATTTTCCATTTTATTATGTCATATGATTATGCATTCCATTTATAACTCCATAATATTTCTTATGTTCTGACCAACTAAACAATTTGTTCAGAACAAATAAATTTATCAAAAGATTTAACTTTTAAAACTTAAACAGCCTGAGTTAGTTCAGTGTGTTATAAAATTGTATTAATATTATTACACTTATTAAATATCTGTGTGTGTGTGTGTAATCTACCACAACACATTACATATCAGTACCCTAGACTTTTAACGTAGCTACATTCATTAGAAAAAAAAAGATATGTGTGAGGTCGTAAGTGGTAGTAAGAAGGGCCTTCTGTAATTCACATCTACATTTATCTCAGGAGCCTTCACAGCTGACCTCATACATCACACTAGGTAACATCAACCATACAATACCATCAAAATCCACTACAATTACCCTCGACAATCTACAAATCAAGGTTAAGACTGTTGGAATTTGGCATCAAACGTAAGGCTGGTAGAGATGGACGTATGAGAGGATGCATCCGTCGTGTTTACAACCAGCGAGCTACAGGAACAGTTACCATTCACACACTTCGACATATACTGAGGGAGACTGAGCACCTATGGGTTTGCCCGGAGTCCAATGATGTCAGTTCTGTATAACAATAAGAACAATCTACAAATGACACAAACTGTTCCACGATTTTCTAGGCTGTTTAATTATAAAACATTTACTATTAATGATAACAGTACATAGATAAAACAAACAAAATTGACCTTGTTGACAAGATATTGTCATATCCCACCCCTCCAAAATTATATTCTTTGTTTTGCAGTTTAAACAAACTTTGCCCTAGTTTATGGTCCCATGTTATGGATATTCTAGCATGTTTTTTGTTTGAGCCTGCACCCCCAGCAGCACTAACACCAAAACGTGCGGTACAAAAGCTGTTAATGGATTATTAATATGTGTATGTTATTACTTACAATTACTTCATTTATTAATTGACAGCCATGCGACTGACGTTGATCATGGTATCTTGATTTCCTACAGTCCCTGGTGTCTTGATTTCAGCCAAGTCTTCAGCCTTCTCCCGTGGCACGTGTTCAGTTTGTCGCGGCCTTTCTAGCTGTGTGTTCTCTGATCTGAATTTACCGGTTTTTTCCAGTTTCTCTCATGTTTCTCTTTTCTTGACGTGTGTAGCGTGAGGTTTTTATTGGCTCTAGGATCAGTGTAGTACTGACAATACAGAAATAGAATTTTTGCAGCAAAATGGTGAAGTCCCAGTGTCTGAGAGAACTACTGGTATCACAAATTAGTTACGGCTGTGAATGATCTGATCTCGAAAAATTAGTAGAGAGGAGACAGTCATAACTTGCCACCCCCGCTGTGTAACTAACTGTGATATTAAAACAAGGAAACAGATTTTACGTAACAATTATAAAATTGACAAGTCGTTCAAATACAATTTCCTTATTATTTATTTAGTATATACACTATCTACTCTTGTGCTGAAGGATGGATGTTGGAAGATGGAATGCAATGGATTTGTAAGTTTACATATGATTTACAAATATTTATATTTATATAGATATAAAGAATTCAAGACTAATCGACAAATAAGAGAAGACTCTAGGCAGAAATATGTCTCCGACTATATAAGGAAAAGACGATGGTCATATATCGGTCATGTCCTACGAATGCAAAACAACAGAATACCACTACAGGCGCTCACTTGGGTTCCTGAGGGTAAGCGGAAAAAAGGAAGACCAAAAGAAACACTCAGAAGAACAATAATAAGAGAAGGAAGAACGTTGGGCCTAAATAATGTGCAAGAGCTAAGAGGAGTGGCGTCACAACGAACAACCTGGAGAGCACTGGTTTCTGCCTTATGCGCCGTGTTTGGCGCTTAAAGAATTTATTATTATTATTATTATAGATATAATAATAATAAATTCTTTAAGCGCCAAACACGGCGCATAAGGCAGAAACCAGTGCTCTCCAGGTTGTTCGTTGTGACGCCACTCCTCTTAGCTCTTGCACATTATTTAGGCCCAACGTTCTTCCTTCTCTTATTATTGTTCTTCTGAGTGTTTCTTTTGGTCTTCCTTTTTTCCGCTTACCCTCAGGAACCCAAGTGAGCGCCTGTAGTGGTATTCTGTTGTTTTGCATTCGTAGGACATGACCGATATATGACCATCGTCTTTTCCTTATATAGTCGGAGACATATTTCTGCCTAGAGTCTTCTCTTATTTGTCGATTAGTCTTGAATTCTTTCCAACTGATGTTCATGAGTTTTCTAAGACATTTGTTCTCGAATGTATTCAGCTTGTTCTCCAATGATTTTGTTATTTTCCAACTCTCACAGCCGTATGTTAACACTGAGATAACATTTGAATTAAACAGACGAAGCTTGGTATGTATATTCAATGATCGTAATTTCCAAATGTTAGATAATCTATTGAAGGCGCTAGCTGCCAAAGCAATTCTAGTATGGATTTCTCTTGTTGTGTCACCATCCTGAGTCATTTTACTGCCTAAATAATTGAAACTTTCAACTTTCTGTAGTTTTTCCCCGTTCAAGATGATATCAAAGGTCTCGTTAGAAAAGTTCATAGCTTTAGTTTTAGAGGCATTTATTTGGAGACCAATTTTAACCGAGAGATGACACAAATTATTTATTGCTTCTTGGGATTGTCTTGGTGTTGAACTTAAGAATGCTACATCATCTGCGAAATTATAGATATACAGGGTGTTTATAAAGTCGCTGTGCAGTGAATTTGAAAAATATTTTAGAAATTACGTCACGAATGATGCAAATTTACGTCATGATATTCTGTGTTCCAATGCTGTGTTCCACAATCCCGTGTGCAGCATTACACAACAAGCCCCAATTGAAAACCACATTTCTGGTGACGTTGTCTCGCCCGGGCGTAAATTTCACTGCACTGCGACTTTATAAACACCTTGTATATATTACAACAAGTTTTCCAATTATAGGAAACAAATTTATATCAGCTGTGCTGTTAATTAAGTATATAAAATTTATCAGCTATGCTGTTATTTTTGTCTCTTGCTATGCTACTCAGTTTTTTTGTCCTTGACAGTTAAATGCTCACAATTGCTGACAGAAATGGTACTAATGTGTACTCATCTCTTGAAACAGTTCTGTCCTTAATTTCTTGCACACAACACAAGCTGATGATCGTTTCGTTAGCCCACCCAAGATTGAGGGGGACTAAAGATGTAGCTCCTGTGCAATCACTGTGCTCCTGCGAAGTTCCAGGCAGCTGGATTGACTGGACATACGACCTCAGGTTGGATGACACGAATAAAACCTCTAACAAATAAAAATAGGGGCTAATTTCTGTCATCAAGCCCACCGATTTCTAGTGGGTATGAGATGAGCGTGTCTCAGGTGTCTGCATGTAGGATGAATGACAACATGGCTCAGTATGAGTTAGCAATAGCGAGAAAAGACAGGTATCTACTTGCAAACATTCTTTCTGATAAATTAATACATGGAGACCTCCAATAATATAAATTCAATACATGAATACATCCAATAATATAAATTCAATACATGAATACATCCAATAATATAAATTCAATACATGAATAAATCCAATAATCTGTACACCTAGGTGTGATACAACCATTTCCTTCCCCCTATAATATACCAGGCCCTCTCTGACAAGTGCTATACTGGCTGGTAACATATATCCTAACAATATTGTTATGTTCTGATGATAGGAGTTATATGAGACGAGGACTGTTTGGTTATATATATATCAGGTTGGAGTTATATGAGACAATAGAATGGAGTTATACGAGACAATAGATTGAGTCCTAACAAGGACTGTTTTGGTTATATTTCAGGTTAGAGTTATCTGAGACAATAGATTGAGTCCTAACAAGGACTGTTTTGGTTATATTCCAGTTGGTTTTCGTCTTCATCAATCATATCAGGAAATACAATCATTATACATAATTTCCCAAGATACAATCAGTAACCTGATACATTCATAGTGAAACAATTTATATTAAATATATATATATACAGGTGTAGGTAGTATAAATGACACACAACAAATACCAACATTATATATCTGCTGTAGGTCTATTTTCCTACAAATTTATAGTAAATATATTTACCCTCCAAGATTTAAACAGGCCAGTGACTTTAGTGAAGCAAGCGTTCCCGATCATGCAGTTAAGCAATAAATCAAAGGTTGACAGCTGTCACGTAGGTCTTTATGTCATTAAATTACCTACATCTTCTTCCTATTCTCTCACCCTAATCCTTTCATTTATATTCTTTCCATACTTGTTTTTCCTGTATTTTTCGCATCACTCGGTTGCGAAAAATATTTTCTTCAGTATTTTTAAACTTTACCTGTTTCTTTCTCAAAACTGAGAATCGCGCTAGGACGATATTACGTAGATGTCAGGGCTGCAGGGCGTCAGAAGGCGTGATAAGTCGGTTCGCTGAACATAGGACGTAGACAATAGTCTACATTCTCACCGAGCGCGCGAGCTTCTTCTCGGCATAAGTCCCGGTGAGGTGTGATACTTTACATCTGCACCGGTCAGTATTCAGACATTTGTCTGAAAAATCCCCAAACTGACACGGCGCTCACTGTGGGCCATGGTCAGCTGTGGTGTGAAAACTGCCCTGCATTGGAGACAGGTTGTCTGAGATTTGAAACTGACACGCGTACATCTTGGTCAGTGGTGGCAGTTACGACATGTTAGGTGTGAAACGTATCGTTTAAGCCGGAAAGGGGAGAGCATTTCGTTCTACGAAATAATAGTTCATCCTTTGTCTGGTTTAAAATATTAACCCACGTTTGAAACTATTTCATTTCACTCAGTAACTTTGCAGTTAGACTAGAACAACCTTCGTTCGATTTCTAGAAATCTCTGTAAATAGAGATGGCCTTAGTTTGGTCGAAGTGGTTTAACGTTCTTATTAATTCTGTGGTTGAGGTATATTAATATTATATATAATAGATATCTAGTTTTGTGAAGTGATTTAGTGTTAAATCGCCGATTCCATTTTAAACTAGTTCTGTGTGCAGAGTGAATATTTTGATAGTTTGTTATTTCTTTAAATCGTCGAGTTGCAGTGGAAATACAAAATAAATTATATTTTTAGCTTACTAAACAAGTAGCTGAAATAAGTTTAATTTAACTGTTAAATACTCAGTCGAAACTGTTTTAATAACAAACTTATAAATGCTAGATGCTACATCAGTGAATAGTGACGGAATACGAAGATATTCCTAAATTCCTGATGATTGTTTTTATATAACTTACGTTACGGGAAGTTTTAAATATAAGTCAAGCTGTAGGCGTGCTATTTAAAATGTAAGTTATAATGAGTACATATATGTAAATGATTTGATATGTGTTCTTTCTTTTATATATAGTGAAACGGTGGTACCCAACTTTCCAGCGTTTAGTAAAAAGGACATACTTGTGAGAAGCATAGACAGTTCCTATCTTTAACCACGTGGGGTTTTTTTTTTCAAGTAACACTCGTCTGACAGTGCATATGCCATCAGAGATAGACAGTAATACAAATCCCACAAACGGTTCCTAAAGATTAGAAATATATATTGGGCTTTTGAGCCAGTTCATATTGCTCCACAAATTTAAATGTATATGCTGCCTGGCGGCCAGAATAATTGCAAGAACTAACATTTACATTTCCAACACTATTGAAAGAGTGGATAGTGAACCAAGACTATCTGTTGAGAGCAGTTGTCCACTGGTCATCTTTTCCAACTTAAGGGAATCCACGTGTGTTTTTTTCGGAACTCTGTGTGCCCGTTTAAACTTGCTTATCAACCCTGATCATAGTGACATTAAAAGTAAATCTAAAGTTTAACTGGTGAAGCGAACGCTCCCCGAAAACAGTGGAAGAAAACCTGTATTTGTAGAGCTGGGATTCGCTTTATCCAAAGAATCCAGATTCACTGTAGAGAAGTGTCCTAAGGTTGCGCCAGACGGTGAACAACATCAAGTTTTAGGTAAGGGTGAGAGAACCGAGTGAAAGTGACGGAAGGATGTTCGTTGGTTTAATGCATTCATTCTTTTTTTGTAATTTTTCCTGAAGAAAGATTTGCTGCTTAATGTAATTGTTCCTTTAGAATAGATACTGCTGTCATAAGTCAGTTCTTACCTTCTAGAAAAGGGACAATATTAGACCCTAACCATATGCATCTCTAATTCTTTGGGCCATCATCTGTCATCCTAACGGGGCTGTGGGCTAAACCTAGAGTTAAGGGCATAACGGGGCTATCATCCTTGTAGCATTTTCTTGATTTTTATGACTATTTGTATATGTTTTCTTTTGATGTAAAATTTATATGTTGTGTCGTAAGTTTAATAATGATAAATAAACTTACCCATAAATTAAATCAGTGTGCTGGTCAGCTCATTCTAAATATTTATATAATCATTGTTATAGATTTCCCACGTCTGTGTGTGTAACCGTCGTCACGTGTATGTGCGTGCCCGTGAGTAGATATAATATATGTAATATATGTATATGTGGTAGACTGTCTGACTGCTTAAAAATCTGTCGTAGAAGATAGGAGAGAGAGAGAGAGAAGATTTTCTCGCATCTCAGAGACAGCCTCTATCACTATTCTATCATCTCACTTGTGGTATCTATTTCCTTTACTAACTCACACTGTGACTCTCACTCATTCCACTCTATTCAGAAGGGACCAACCCAAGTCTTAAATTCTCCTATCTAAAAATCTACGACAAATGGTGACTCGTTTCCGGTTTTTGAACTTAGAATAGGAAGACGAGTACGACTAATGTGGACTCGTCTATCTGGATTTTGTCTGTAAGATTCTTTATTCTGATATAGAGTAAGAGTGTGATGTCTTGTGAGTTTTGTATCTTTTAAAAATAATTATCCCCTAGACTAACGATCTGTTTTCGGGCGTGCTGACCACACAAACTGATAGTTTTTTCCACAGCATTTAGAAATAATATACATTTCAGTTACAGGTTGATTGTCGGAATATATATTAATTACTGATTTTGTAATACTAAACGCTGGTAAAGTTTTGTGAGTGTATAACATTCACAAGGGTTCTGAAGCAGGTAGGTGTTTGAACTAAAGTTAAGGAGTGCGTTTCGGACTATTTGTCTAGATTAATTGCCTCCCTCACCCTAACTGTCTTCAGGGGTAAACTATAGTGGATTTTATAATTAAGGGATTATTTTTCTCTTTAATTTTTGCAATAATTATTTTGCTTTTCCACTGTAGCAACTTATTTTTCAGAAGTAATCTTAACTACCATTGAGTTGGCGTAGTCGTGTTTTGCATTAGGTGCTTTATTGCCGATTAATAGCAGCGATAGTTAGATTTTATTTTTGGAGGAGGTATCCCAGGGTTAAGGATATCATCTTTTGATTTTTTGGTAAATTTTTTCTCGTAAGTGGTAGGAACCAGGTTATTCCTTTTCCTATTTTCTATCTCCACGTGTCTCAGTCACTGACATAATATGGCCGAGAGGGCAAAACTTAGACAACTCCTCAGGGACGAAGCAAGAGAGGAGGGACTGGAAGGAGAAGAAGCGAAAGCTTTTGTCAGGGACGAACTTGAGAGATATGATGCGGAGAGGAAAGAAGAAGAACTAAAGAGGAAAGAAAAAGCAGCGGAGAGGAAAGAAGCGGAAAACCGTCTTTTACAGCAGAAGAAGATGGATGAGGAAATGGAAATTCGCAGGATGCAGCATGAGGAAAGAGAGAAGGAGAGACAACATGAGTTGGCTCTTAAAGCTCTAGAACTTCAAAGTCGTGGTGCTGCCTCTACCTCCAGCAATGGAGAGTCTTCTTCTCATTCTTCCTTAACTGATCCTTCTAACACTCAATCTCTTCAACTCAACGCTATGTCTTTCACTCTTGAGTCTTTCCCTTGTCCAAATGAGAAGATTGACACATGGCTAGAAAAATTTGAGAAAATTGCAACTCTGTACGGTTTAGAGAGGTCGCGTTGGAACATGAAGCTTTCCCAGGCTTTGAAAAGTTCTGCGTATGATGTTTACGCCAAACTGGAAAGCAGCCAACAAGACAACTATGATGTGTTGAAGAAAGCGTTACTGGAGCGCTTTGAAATGAACGCTCGCAAATTTTTGCAACTGCTTCGCAGCAGCAGGAAAGAGAATTCTGAAACTATTCAGCGGTTCTCTTCCCGTCTAAAGGGATATCTAACAAAGTGCCTTGAGCTTTCGCAGCTCCCCTCTACCTATGAAGGTCTTGAGGAATTTGTTTTAACAGAACAAATAAAGAACACTTTGTCTGCTGATACCCGAAGATTTCTAGCTGAGCAGGGTGCAGAAAAACTTGAAGACATCTTAGAGAAGTCTGAGCGTTACCAAAATGCGCTGGCTGAACTACCGGCCACAAAGCGGAAACCGACAGAGGAGCATTTTCGAAAACATAACCTAGAGCAATCTTCTCAGGCTTCTAACCAAAATAACCACAGAGAAACTGGACCTCAAAACCCCCCTCCTGAAAAATCCAAGTTCTACAAGAACAAGTACCCCAACCACCCCAAACAGTCTGATCAACCCGACCGCCCTACATGGCAGCGTAGCCAGAAAGGACAAGGTGGCAAAGGGAGAACCCCTGAGCACGGGACATATGATCAGACCGAGCACACCGAGCCGAAACGCATCGGATGCTTATTGACAGTCTCGCAAGGCGGAATTATTGACAGTGATTCCCAACCTGTTGGGGATAGACCCTCAACGCGAGGTATTGTTACTTTGAACGGTTCTCAAACTTCTTGCTTATTTGACACGGGGCTTTCTTACGATTGCATTGTTGCCAGAAACCTGGTTAAACCCGGTCAAGAGACAGGAGAGACCGTCAAACTTTGTGGAGTTCGTAAGAGTGATGCACCTACAGCGCTTCCCATCGCATTGGTGGAGATACACTCTGACTTTGTCAGAGGTGTGATCAAAGCGGCTGTTATGGATGATCCCATCTACCCAGTCATACTTGGCGGGAGATACGTGTGTATTGGGAAACCGGAAGAGCCGATTGTGGCAGCAGTAACTACAAGAGGGCAAACCAAGAAGGAACGGGAGCCTGCGCCTAATTTGTTACCATGGAACTTAAAGAAGCGCAATACAAGGACCCTACTTTGGCCCCCTGCTTTAGGAAACTGCCCATGGCTAAGGAACCCAAACAGCACGGGGACATTTTTTCTAAGGATGGCGTACTTTATCGGAGAACGGGCAAGCCTGACCAAGGTTACAACCAGCTCCTAGTACCGAAACAGTACAGAAGCCAAATCCTAGAAATGGGGCACTCTCTTCCCTTCAGTGGACATATGGGACAGAACGCCACAAACCAACGTATAACCACTCATTATTGGTGGCCAGGAGTAAATACTGATATTATCAGGTATGTCAAATCCTGTGCCCAGTGCCAACGTGTACCACCCAAGCAACGGACACCCCCAGTCCACATGGGTGAAATGCCAATAGTGGGAACACCATTCGAACGGGTTGTGATCGACATTTTAGGGCCTTTCGAAAGGACTAAAAGAAGGAACAGGTTCATCCTGACCTTAGTCGATACATGCACTTTATGGGCAGAAGCTATCCCGCTAACATGCGCAGATGCCAAGCATGTCGCAGAAGCCCTCGTGCAGATTTTCACTCGGTTGGGATTCCCTCAGCAAGTGTTGACGGATAACGGATCTCCATACCGAAACCTGTTGATGGATGAGATCGTTAAGATCTTGAGGGGCCAGCACATCCACACTAAGCCATATACTCCGGCCGGAAATGGGCTCGTGGAACGTGCTAATGGAAACCTCACCATGATGCTAAGTAAGCTGGCACAAGTGAAACCTGAAGATTGGGATCTCTGTATTCCTGCAGCATTATTTGGCTACAGAGAATCTCCTCATACTTCCACAGGATTTCCGCCAGCTACACTCTTATTCGGCAGACCCATTAAGGGCCCGCTTGAAGCCTTACTTCAGTCTCTGACAGACGAGAAGGCTGATGAGACAGTTGTCTCAGCCAGTAAATATGTGTCGGTTTTAAAGGAAAGGTTGAAACTAGGGTGGGACCTAGCAACGACTAACTTTAAGCGAGCTCGCACAAAGCACGCTAACCGATACAGGAAAGTCGCGAAAGAGAGAGAACTGGAAGCAGGAGAGAAAGTTTTGGTGTTACTCCCTACCGAGAACAACCAACTGAAGATCGGATGGCAAGGGCCGTTTACCGTCCTGAAAAAGATTTCTAAGGCTAACTACCAGATCTCTATTGAAGGAAAGGAGAAGGTTTTCCATTTAAATCTCTTAAAGAGATACTTGGAAAAACCAGTGCCAACCTCCGACCATCTCCTGACGATCGCCAGAGCTGACGAAGATGATGATAGTGGCAGGGATATTCCACCGCTATCACAAGAAATCTTTCAAAAATGTCAGAAGCGGCGACGCTCTTTCAAGCGCGCATGGGAGACATTCCAGAGGAAGGAAACTTTGGGGAGTAGACTTGAGTAGGAATTGGAGAGAGATGGAGGGGGAAGACGAGAGGGAAGAAGACAGACACCCCGAAGCTACGGTTATAGGAAATTTAATTCCATAACGTAGACATGGAGTGCTTCCATATCTTAAGGGGGGACGTCCTGTCACGTAGGTCTTTATGTCATTAAATTACCTACATCTTCTTCCTATTCTCTCACCCTAATCCTTTCATTTATATTCTTTCCATACTTGTTTTTCCTGTATTTTTCGCATCACTCGGTTGCGAAAAATATTTTCTTCAGTATTTTTAAACTTTACCTGTTTCTTTCTCAAAACTGAGAATCGCGCTAGGACGATATTACGTAGATGTCAGGGCTGCAGGGCGTCAGAAGGCGTGATAAGTCGGTTCGCTGAACATAGGACGTAGACAATAGTCTACATTCTCACCGAGCGCGCGAGCTTCTTCTCGGCATAAGTCCCGGTGAGGTGTGATACTTTACATCTGCACCGGTCAGTATTCAGACATTTGTCTGAAAAATCCCCAAACTGACACGGCGCTCACTGTGGGCCATGGTCAGCTGTAGTGTGAAAACTGCCCTGCATTGGAGACAGGTTGTCTGAGATTTGAAACTGACACGCGTACATCTTGGTCAGTGGTGGCAGTTACGACATGTTAGGTGTGAAACGTATCGTTTAAGCCGGAAAGGGGAGAGCATTTCGTTCTACGAAATAATAGTTCATCCTTTGTCTGGTTTAAAATATTAACCCACGTTTGAAACTATTTCATTTCACTCAGTAACTTTGCAGTTAGACTAGAACAACCTTCGTTCGATTTCTAAACAATCTCTGTAAATAGAGATGGCCTTAGTTTGGTCGAAGTGGTTTAACGTTCTTAGTAATTCTGTGGTTGAGGTATATTAATATTATATATAATAGATATCTAGTTTTGTGAAGTGATTTAGTGTTAAATCGCCGATTCCATTTTAAACTAGTTCTGTGTGCAGAGTGAATATTTTGATAGTTTGTTATTTCTTTAAATCGTCGAGTTGCAGTGGAAATACAAAATAAATTATATTTTTAGCTTACTAAACAAGTAGCTGAAATAAGTTTAATTTAACTGTTAAATACTCAGTCGAAACTGTTTTAATAACAAACTTATAAATGCTAGATGCTACATCAGTGAATAGTGACGGAATACGAAGATATTCCTAAATTCCTGATGATTGTTTTTATATAACTTACGTTACGGGAAGTTTTAAATATAAGTCAAGCTGTAGGCGTGCTATTTAAAATGTAAGTTATAATGAGTACATATATGTAAATGATTTGATATGTGTTCTTTCTTTTATATAGTGAAACGGTGGTACCCAACTTTCCAGCGTTTAGTAAAAAGGACATACTTGTGAGAAGCATAGACATTTCCTATCTTTAACCACGTGGGTTTTTTTTTTTCAAGTAACACTCGTCTGACAGTGCATATGCCATCAGAGATAGACAGTAATACAAATCCCACAAACGGTTCCTAAAGATTAGAAATATATATTGGGCTTTTGAGCCAGTTCATATTGCTCCACAAATTTAAATGTATATGCTGCCTGGCGGCGAGAATAATTGCAAGAACTAACATTTACATTTCCAACACTATTGAAAGAGTGGATAGTGAACCAAGACTATCTGTTGAGAGCAGTTGTCCACTGGTCATCTTTTCCAACTTAAGGGAATCCACGTGTGTTTTTTTCGGAACTCTGTGTGCCCGTTTAAACTTGCTTATCAAACCTGATCATAGTGACATTAAAAGTAAATCTAAAGTTTAACTGGTGAAGCGAACGCTCCCCGAAAACAGTGGAAGAAAACCTGTATTTGTAGAGCTGGGATTCGCTTTATCCAAAGAATCCAGATTCACTGTAGAGAAGTGTCCTAAGGTTGCGCCAGACGGTGAACAACATCAAGTTTTAGGTAAGGGTGAGAGAACCGAGTGAAAGTGACGGAAGGATGTTCGTTGGTTTAATGCATTCATTCTTTTTTTGTAATTTTTCCTGAAGAAAGATTTGCTGCTTAATGTAATTGTTCCTTTAGAATAGATACTGCTGTCATAAGTCAGTTCTTACCTTCTAGAAAAGGGACAATATTAGACCCTAACCATATGCATCTCTAATTCTTTGGGCCATCATCTGTCATCCTAACGGGGCTGTGGGCTAAACCTAGAGTTAAGGGCATAACGGGGCTATCATCCTTGTAGCATTTTCTTGATTTTTATGACTATTTGTATATGTTTTCTTTTGATGTAAAATTTATATGTTGTGTCGTAAGTTTAATAATGATAAATAAACTTACCCATAAATTAAATCAGTGTGCTGGTCAGCTCGTTCTAAATATTTATATAATCATTGTTATAGATTTCCCACGTCTGTGTGTGTAACCGTCGTCACGTGTATGTGCGTGCCCGTGAGTAGATATAATATATGTAATATATGTATATGTGGTAGACTGTCTGACTGCTTAAAAATCTGTCGTAGAAGATAGGAGAGAGAGAGAGAAGATTTTCTCGCATCTCAGAGACAGCCTCTATCACTATTCTATCATCTCACTTGTGGTATCTATTTCCTTTACTAACTCACACTGTGACTCTCACTCATTCCACTCTATTCAGAAGGGACCAACCCAAGTCTTAAATTCTCCTATCTAAAAATCTACGACAACAGCTTTCTCTTGTTCCAGTAGGTCGTCTAGCTGGCTTCGTGTTGGTGTGGCGTGATTTTGTATAAATCTCTCCCTTATATATAGGTAGAGGAGGTAACTTTTACTGCTTAAGGAAAGCTTTTGGTTGGTTCTCGGCGTGGCAAGCTGATTGGTTACATGCAGTTTAGTACAATCCGTCGTACCATCCGTGACCGAGATGAGTCCCGAAAAAACAGGGCTTATGCCTAATTTTATTCTGTTTTTCCGCCATATTGGGTGACAAGATGGCCGCAACCGACATCCGATAAACAGGGCTTAAGTTTTTTTTCCCCTGGCGTATACTTCGTGTAATTTATTCTGGCTCAGACACTGGTGAACGTTGCTTGTTGATTGGCTGGGGCATATTTGTATCCCGACATAGTGTATTAACTAAGAAGTGGGGTTACACACTCGTTTCACGACATAGCCCCATCCTTTCGTAGCTGTGACCTGTCATAGCTGACGTGTAAACCCCTGCTGTAGTTAATCATTTTGCGTCTGTCCTTCCAGAGTAATAGGGTGTCGACTTAAAAAATCAGCTCCTACATTGTCTCTTCCCGGAATGTAATTCACGGTAAAGGAATAAGGCGCCAGAAGCAGACTCCACCTTAACAATCTCGAATTTGACTTTCTAGATGCAGCCAAGAATGTTAAAGGTTGGTGATCGCTTTGGACAATGAAGTGTGTCCCATACAGGTAAGGTGAAAATTTGTCGATGGACCAAATTAGAGCCAAACATTCTTTCTCTATTGTCGAGTAATTCAACTCAGCTGCATTCAGCTTCCTACTGGCGTAGGCGACGGGTAAAAGTTCCTCCGGCTGGGCTTTTGATTGCTGCAAGAGAGTTGCACCAATACCTACACTGCTAGTGTCCGTCCTTAATACAAATTCCTGTGTGATATCGGGTAGCGTAAGGATGGGTTTGCTGGTGAGTTTTGCTTTTAGCTCAGTGTAAGCTTTTTCACAATCAGCATTCCATTGGATTTTGTCAGGCTGTCCTTTCTTCGTTAAGTTGGTTAATGGTGCACACAGAGAGTTAAAGTGGGGTATGTATTTCTGATAGAACCCACATAATGACACACATGATCTCACATCTTTCTTCGTTTGATGTCCGTGTGCCTTCTTTAACTTCTCTATATTCTTTGGATCAAGAGACATATGACCTGTAGAAATAGTGTGACCTAGGAATTCCAACTCCTTACAACCGATATAGCACTTGGTTGGACGTGCAGTCAATCCAGTTTCTCTCAGTCTGTCAAAGAACATGGAGAGCGCTACTATATGCTCTTCAAATGTGTTTGTAGCAACAAGAATGTCATCCCTAAAGTTAGTGATATGGGGATTTTGTAGAGGTTCCAACAATTTCCTCATCATTCTTGAAAAGATACTTGGAGCATTTTTCAGCCCAAAGGGTAGTACATTAAACTCGTAGTGTCCGTCTGATGTACTAAATGCCAGCATTTTCCTAACTTCTGGTTTCACTGGTATTTGGTAGTATCCCTTGCTTAGATCTACCTTCGATAAATACCTAGCCTTACTCAGTGTAGAGAACAGCTGGTTGGTGTCAGGTAATGGGTCCACCTGAGATTCTGTGATCGCATTTAGCTTCTTGTAGTCAATACATAACCTGTGTTCACCACTAGGCTTCCTTAATAGCACCACACTTGAGCTATAGGGAGATTCAGACTTTGAAATAATTTTCTCTTTTAAGAGATAGTCAATCTCATCCTTGAGTGCTTGTGCTTGCTATTGTTCAGTCCATGTCCGCAACAATGCTTCCAGTGGACCGTGTATGGGGACGGCAATACAACAACGTTGCCGGACCCACACCTATTTCTATTGTAAGGGGCAGTATACCGAAGTGGGGCCTGTCTCCATCAACTGTTTGGTACAGCCCTGGTTCCTACCTCCTTTGGTTCGGGTTTGTTTCTGCAGCTTTTTTAATACTGGTTGCTGACTAACCAAATTTTCCAAAGGATCCAGGCCATGGTGTTCCGACAAATATCTAGTCGGGGTGGGATGTCTCTCGTCCCCTCTCTGTACAATACGGAGAGTTGCCATGGTTACTGGTGTAACAGTAGACTTGTGATTTTGTTTTCTCTTTATCACTGCATCTACCTGTTGTTTTCTCTTGTGTATTTTCTTTGTGGGCCTACGTCCGCAACAATGCTTCCCTAGGTCCTGTAACTGGTCTACACTTCTGAATGAGGTTACCTGGTTACATTCTGAACAGGATTTCATATACCAACTTATGTCTTCAATTATTCCTGGCCAGTAATATCGCAATGCTATATTTTGACCAGTGGCCCCTTTTCCTCTGTGACCACTGCCTGATGTAGCATGCTCTTGCTCCATAATTTCCTCCCTGTAGAATTTTGGCACTACCAGCTGTCCATGCCCTTTAGGTCCTTTTCCAGCTTGTCTGTAGAGTAGGCCATTTTCCATATAGTAGTCTCCTTTCTCTGGAGGGTTATGGGCCTTTGGCAATTTGCCAAAACAAGGCTTCAATGTGCTGTCTGCTGTTTGAGCCTTTTTCATCTTTATACGATGAATGTTTATTGGATCTCCCTCCTCCTTTTTGGTGCTCGACCTGGTATGGTTTGCTGCCATGACAACAGGTTTTATTGGGTCACCCAAAAAGACATATTTACATCCTATTACCAGCGGGTATATAGGATCATCACTCACTGCTGCTCTTATCACTCCTTCCACATAGCGAGTTCTCACGTTGATCCTTGCTATGGGAAGTGTCATGGTGCCGGTTCCCTGCATTGCCCCTTGTATGTCCACTGTTTCTGTGGTAAGTTGATCAGGGTGCACTAGGGTTGCACTCACGACTGAGTCGAATTCCAATCCGGAATCATATAAGCACTGAATTTTAGTGCCATTACATGTCACTTCCTCACAGACAGGGGGATGATGGAGGTCATTCTGACTAACTGCCAGTTCCTTCCTTCCCTTGTTCCCTGTTGTAAGACACGCAGCGAGATAAGGAGGGTTGTTCCTTCTGCAGTCTGCAGTATTGTGGTTACTCATTAGACAAGTTTTACACCACTTTCCTTCCTTCCGGTAAGGTGTCTTATCCGATCTTAGAGGGTTTTTGTCCTTTTGGTCAAATCTTTGTTTGTTCCTTGTGGTATGGTCCTTTTGTTCATATTTGGTATAGTTTTGTGATGATTTGAAGTTTTCACCCTGCTTTTTCTTATTTCCTAATAATTCTGCCTGAGCTGCTTGATATCTCTCAGCAACAGTTACAATATCTCCCAATCTCTCTGCTCCTTGTTCCATGATAAACTTCCTCATTTCTTGAGGCATGGACTCTTTCAATTGCTCCATCATTATCATTTCTTTCAGATCCTGACACTTTCCTAAACTACTCCATTTTTCCAAATAGGTTTCCAATCTAGCAGAGAATTGGTGATAGTTTTCTCCTGGAAGAAGTTTAGCTGTTCGGAATTTCTTTCTATATGATTCTGAGTTCTTTTCATATCTCACAAGCAGTGCCTGCTTCAGGATTTCATAATCTTCCTGGTCATCTCTTGAGAGCTTCAAATATACATCGTAGGCCACACCTCTCAATCCCTGAGATAGTTTAAGACTCCACTTTTCTTTCACTAAGCCATAGGTAGTGGCAAGTCTTTCGTATCTATCCAGGTACGACTCAATGGCGTCTTCTTTCTCAACAAATGGGTCCAGATGAAAATTCATGGCCCCACTTGAGGTGCTCTGGCTGGAGCTACTCTCAGAGTGAGGTGAGCTACCACCATTATTGCCAGTAGTTGCCTGAATTTCAAGCTCTTTTAATCTCAACTGATGGTCTCTCTCTGCTTGTAATTTCCTTTCCTCAGCTTCTAATCTTTTAGTTTCTCTCTCAGCATCCAGTCTTTTGCCTTCTCTCTCAGCTTCCAGTCTTTTGTCTTCTCTCTCAGCTTCCAGTCTTTTGTCTTCTCTCTCAGCTTCCAGTCTTTTGGCTTCTCTCTCAGCTTCCAGTCTTTTGGCTTCTCTTTCAGCTTCTACTTGCAATTTCCTTTCCTCTCTATCCATGTGTTTGTCCACTTCTGTTGTGACATACTGAATAAGAGCATCACCTGTCATATTTAATTCCTTACCCATCTGCATGACCGCAGTCCTGAACTTCACTAAATCAGCCATGGCGTTACTTAGAGAGGGTATGTAATTTTACTATATCCAAATTATTGTAATTAAACTTAATTAATTTAAATGAACAAATAATTTCCGTGCAACTTTGTGAGCATCAACTATTTACTGAGTACTAAATGGTACTCCTCCTAAGAAAACAATAAAAAATCCTATTATTGAATTTTTTCAAAACTTTGTTTCTTTTGTTATCTATGGGTGGCACAAGATAGAGTGTAGATAGATGAATAGACTAAGTATGGCTCAAGGTATATAGAAATATCCCAGGAACGAGCCCCCAGTGTAGCGTGAGGTTTTTATTGGCTCTAGGATCAGTGTAGTACTGACAATACAGAAATAGAATTTCTGCAGGAAAATGGTGAAGTCCCAGTGTCTGAGAGAACTACTGGTATCACAAATTAGTTACGGCTGTGAATGATCTGATCTCGAAAAATTAGTAGAGAGGAGACAGTCATAAATTGCCACCCCGCTGTGTAACTAACTGTGATATTAAAACAAGGAAACAGATTTTACTTAACAATTATAAAATTGACAAGTCGTTCAAATACAATTTCCTTATTATTTATTTAGTATATACACTATCTACTCTTGTGCTGAAGGATGGATGTTGGAAGATGGAATGCAATGGATTTGTAAGTTTACATATGATTTACAAATATTTATATTTATATAGATATATATATTACAACAAGTTTTCCAATTATAGGAAACAAACTTATATCAGCTGTGCTCTTATTAAAGTATATAAAATTTATCAGCTATGCTGTTATTTTTGTCTCTTGCTATGCTACTCAGTTTTTTGTCCTTGACAGTTAAATGCCCACAATTGCTGACAGAAATGGTACTAATGTGTACTCATCTCTTGAAACAGTTCTGTCCTTAATTTCTTGCACACAACACCCGCTGATGATCGTTTCGTTAGCCCACCCAAGACTGAGGGGGACTAAAGATGTAGCTCCTGTGCAATCACTGTGCTCCTGCGAAGTTCCAGGCAGCTGGATTGACTGGACATACGACCTCAGGTTGGATGACACGAATAAAACCTGTAACAAGTAAAAATAGGGGCTAATTTCTGTCATCAAGCCCACCTATTTCTAGTGGGTATGAGATGAGCGTGTCTCAGGTGTCTGCATGTAGGATGAATGACAACATGGCTCAGTATGAGTTAGCAATAGCGAGAAAAGACAGGTGTCTACTTGCAAACATTCTTTCTGATAAATTAATACATGGAGACCTCCAATAATATAAATTCAATACATGAATACATCCAATAATATAAATTCAATACATGAATACATCCAATAATATAAATTCAATACATGAATAAATCCAATAATCTGTACACCTAGGTGTGATACAACCATTTCCTTCCCCCTATAGTATACCAGGCCCTCTCTGACAAGTGCTATACTGGCTGGTAACATATATCCTAACAATATTGTTATGTTCTGATGATAGGAGTTATATGAGACGAGGACTGTTTGGTTATATATATATATATCAGGTTGGAGTTATATGAGACAATAGAATGGAGTTATACGAGACAATAGATTGAGTCCTAACAAGGACTGTTTTGGTTATATTTCAGGTTGGAGTTATCTGAGACAATAGATTGAGTCCTAAAAAGGACTGTTTTGGTTATATTTCAGGTTGGAGTTATCTGAGACAATAGATTGAGTCCTAACAAGGACTGTTTTGGTTATATTCCAGTTGGTTTTCGTCTTCATCAATCATATCAGGAAATACAATCATTATTCATAATTCCCCAAGATACAATCAGTAACCTGATACATTCATAGTGAAACAATTTAAATTAAATATATATATACAGGTGTAGGTAGTATAAATGACACACAACAAATACCAACATTATATATCTGCTGTAGGCCTATTTTCCTACAAATTTATAGTAAATATATTTACCCTCCAAGATTTAAACAGGCCAGTGACTTTAGTGAAGCAAGCGTTCCCGATCATGCAGTTAAGCAATAAATCAAAGGTTGACAGCTTTCTCTTGTTCCAGTAGGTCGTCTAGCTGGCTTCGTGTTAATGTGGCGTGATTTTGTATAAATCTCTCCCGTATATATAGGTAGAGGAGGTAACTTTTACTGCTTAAGGAAAGCTTTTGGTTGGTTCTCGGCGTGGCAAGCTGATTGGTAACATGCAGTTTAGTACAATCCGTCGTACCATCCGTGACCGAGACGAGTCCTGAAAAAACAGGGCTTATGCCTAATTTTATTCTGTTTTTCCGCCATATTGGGTGACAAGATGGCCGCAACCGACATCCGAAAAACAGGGCTTAAGTTTTTTTGTCCTGGCGTATACTTCGTGTAATTTATTCTGGCTCAGACACTGGTGAACGTTGCTTGTTGATTGGCTGGGACATATTTGTATCCCGACATAGTGTATTAACTAAGAAGTGGGGTTACACACTCGTTTCACGACATAGCCCTATCCTTTCGTAGCTGTGACCTGTCATAGCTGACGTGTAAACCCCTGCTGTAGTTAATCATTTTGCGTCTGTCCTTCCAGAGTAATAGGGTGTCGACTTAAAAAATCAGCTCCTACATTGTCTCTTCCCGGAATGTAATTCACGGTAAAGGAATAAGGCGCCAGAAGCAGACTTCACCTTAACAATCTCGAATTTGACTTTCTAGATGCAGCCAAGAATGTTAAAGGTTGGTGATCGCTTTGGACAATGAAGTGTGTCCCATACAGGTAAGGTGAAAATTTGTCGATGGACCAAATTAGAGCCAAACATTCTTTCTCTATTGTCGAGTAATTCAACTCAGCTGCATTCAGCTTCCTACTGGCGTAGGCGACGGGTAAAAGTTCCTCCGGCTGGGCTTTTGATTGCTGCAAGAGAGTTGCACCAATACCTACACTGCTAGTGTCCGTCCTTAATACAAATTCCTGTGTGATATCGGGTAGCGTAAGGATGGGTTTGCTGGTGAGTTTTGCTTTTAGCTCTGTGTAAGCTTTTTCACAATCAGCATTCCATTGGATTTTGTCAGGCTGTCCTTTCTTCGTTAAGTTGGTTAATGGTGCACACAGAGAGTTAAAGTGGGGTATGTATTTCTGATAGAACCCACATAATGACACACATGATCTCACATCTTTCTTCGTTTGATGTCCGTGTGCCTTCTTTAACTTCTCTATATTCTTTGGATCAAGAGACATATGACCTGTAGAAATAGTGTGACCTAGGAATTCCAACTCCTTACAACCGATATAGCACTTGGTTGGACGTGCAGTCAATCCAGTTTCTCTCAGTCTGTCAAACAACATGGAGAGCGCTACTATATGCTCTTCAAATGTGTTTGTAGCAACAAGAATGTCATCCCTAAAGTTAGTGATATGGGGATTTTGTAGAGGTTCCAACAATTTCCTCATCATTCTTGAAAAGATACTTGGAGCATTTTTCAGCCCAAAGGGTAGTACATTAAACTCGTAGTGTCCGTCTGATGTACTAAATGCCAGCATTTTCCTAACTTCTGGTTTCACTGGTATTTGGTAGTATCCCTTGCTTAGATCTACCTTCGATAAATACCTAGCCTTTCAGTGTAGAGAACAGCTGGTTGGTGTCAGGTAATGGGTCCACCCGAGATTCTGTGATCGCATTTAGCTTCTTGTAGTCAATACATAACCTGTGTTCACCACTAGGCTTCCTTAATAGCACCACACTTGAGCTATAGGGAGATTCAGACTTTGAAATAATTTTCTCTTTTAAGAGATAGTCAATCTCATCCTTGAGTGCTTGTGCTTGCTAATGTTCAGTCCATGTCCGCAACAATGCTTCCAGTGGACCGTGTATGGGGACGGCAATACAACAACGTTGCCGGACCCACACCTATTTCTATTGTAAGGGGCAGTATACCAAAGTGGGGCCTGTCTCCATCAACTGTTTGGTACAGCCCTGGTTCCTACCTCCTTTGGTTCGGGTTTGTTTCTGCAGCTTTTTTAATACTGGTTGCTGACTAACCAAATTTTCCAAAGGATCCAGGCCATGGTGTTCCGACAAATATCTAGTCGGGGTGGGATGTCTCTCGTCCCCTCTCTGTACAATACGGAGAGTTGCCATGGTTACTGGTGTAATAGTAGACTTGTGATTTTGTTTTCTCTTTATCACTGCATCTACCTGTTGTTTTCTCTTGTGTATTTTCTTTATGGACCTACGTCCGCAACAATGCTTACCTAGGTCCTATAACTGGTCTACATTTCTAAATGAGGTTACCTGGTTACATTCTGAACAGGATTTCATATACCAACTTATGTCTTCAATTATTCCTGGCCAGTAATATCGCAATGCTATATTTTGACCAGTGGCCCCTTTTCCTCTGTGACCACTGCCTGATGTAGCATGCTCTTGCTCCATAATTTCCTCCCTGTAGAATTGTGGCACTACCAGCTGTCCATGCCCTTTAGGTCCTTTTCCAGCTTGTCTGTAGAGTAGGCCATTTTCCATATAGTAGTCGCCTTTCTCTGGAGGTTTATGGGCCTTTGGCAATTTTCCAAAACAAGGCTTCGATGTGCTGTCCGCTGTTTGAGCCTGTTTCATCTTTATACGATGAATGTTTATTGGATCTCCCTCCTCCTTTTTTGGTGCTCGACCTGGTATGGTTTGCTGCCATGACAACAGGTTTTATTGGGTCACCCAAAAAGACATATTTACATCCTATTACCAGCGGGTATATAGGATCATCACTCACTGCTGCTCTTATCACTCCTTCCACATAGCGAGTTCTCACGTTGATCCTTGCTATGGGAAGTGTCATGGTGCCGGTTCCTTGCATTGCCCCTTGTATGTCCACTGTTTCTGTGGTAAGTTGATCAGGGTGCACTAAGGCTGCACTCACGACTGAGTCGAATTCCAATCCGGAATCATATAAGCACTGAATTTTAGTGCCATTACATGTCACTTCCTCACAGACAGGGGGATGATGGAGGTCATTCTGACTAACTGCCAGTTCCTTCCTTCCCTTGTTCCCTGTTGTAAGACACGCAGCGAGATAAGGAGGGTTGTTCCTTCTGCAGTCCGCAGTATTGTGGTTACTCATTAGACAAGTTTTACACCACTTTCCTTCCTTCCGGTAAGGTGTCTTATCCGATCTTAGAGGCTTTTTGTCCTTTTGGTCAAATCTTTGTTTGTTCCTTGTGGTATGGTCCTTTTGTTCATATTTGGTATAGTTTTGTGATGATTTGAAGTTTTCACCCTGCTTTTTCTTATTCCTAATAATTCTGCCTGAGCTGCTTAATATCTCTCAGCAACAGTTACAATATCTCCCAATCTCTCTGCTCCTTGTTCCATGATAAACTTCCTCATTTCGTGAGGCATGGACTCTTTCAATTGCTCCATCATTATCATTTCTTTCAGATCCTGACACTTTCCTAAACTACTCCATTTTTCCAAATAGGTTTCCAATCTAGCAGAGAATTGGTGATAGTTTTCTCCTGGAAGAAGTTTAGCTGTTCGGAAATTCTTTCTATATGATTCTGAGTTCTTTTCATATCTCACAAGCAGTGCCTGCTTCAGGATTTCATAATCTTCCTGGTCATCTCTTGAGAGCTTCAAATATACATCGTAGGCCACACCTCTCAATCCCTGAGATAGTTTAAGACTCCACTTTTCTTTTACTAAGCCATAGGTAATGGCAAGTCTTTCGTATCTATCCAGGTACGACTCAATGGCGTCTTCTTTTTCATTAAATGGGTCCAGATGAAAATTCATGGCCCCACTCGAGGTGCTCTGGCTGGAGCTAATCTCAGAGTGAGGTGAGCTACCACCATTATTGCCAGTAGTTGCCTGAATTTCAAGCTCTTTTAATCTCAACTGATGGTCTCTCTCTGCTTGTAATTTCCTTTCCTCAGCTTCTAATCTTTTAGTTTCTCTCTCAGCATCCAGTCTTTTGCCTTCTCTCTCAGCTTCCAGTCTTTTGTCTTCTTTCTCAGCTTCCAGTCTTTTGTCTTCTCTCTCAGCTTCCAGTCTTTTGGCTTCTCTTTCAGCTTCTACTTGCAATTTCCTTTCCTCTCTATCCATGTGTTTGTCCACTTCTGTTGTGACATACTGAATAAGAGCATCACCTGTCATATTTAATTCCTTACCCATCTGCATGACCGCAGTCCTGAACTTCACTAAATCAGCCATGGCGTTACTTAGAGAGGGTATGTAATTTTACTATATCCAAATTATTGTAATTAAACTTAATTAATTTAAATGAACAAATAATTTCCGTGCAACTTTGTGAGCATCAACTATTTACTGAGTACTAAATGGTACTCCTCCTAAGAAAACAATAAAAAATCCTATTATTGAATTTTTTTCAAAAATTTGTTTCTTTTGTTATCTATTGGTGGCACAAGATAGAGTGTAGATAGATGAATAAAGTGTATCAGAGGATACCAGGATAGTGCCAGATAAGAGACTGGTCTTATAAGTAATACCCCTTTCTCTGAAAAGAGCAAGGGTGTATAGACAATCAATACAATAGTCATGGCAAGTACAATACAGCATGTGACCTGTTGATTACTTCATTCTAACCTTCCCTATATGTTTATTACATGTTCTATGGACAGGGTGTCACTCCAGAAGAAAATACTAAATTAAATAGCTTCTAACACTCACTGTCGTAAATTTGCAAACACTATACACCCATTTTTCAAGTCGAACAAGTCTGCTACTACACACATTCCTACGTAGGTCAGCGTGACCCAACACATCTCGTCGTCAGTTACACTTTCAAATAAATATGTCACGCATAACCTGTTTACTTTACAGGTCAATTCTTTAACAAAGTATGCAAATAAAATTATCAATCTTACCCTCAGGTAAATAAGCTCACACACACTCAAGCTGACTGGCTGTAAAAGGGTTCTTAGTCCGCTCTACCAGTCCAACGGGCAAAGGCTTGGTCTACAGTCTTTTTGTACACGTCAGCTCAGTGTGATTTTTATGATTTCAATGGCGGAAACTACAAAAGTTTGTTACTATTTATAGCAATACACCCGGCCAATCAGAGAGAACCTCAAAAAGTTAATTTTTGGATTCTAGCATTTATGCGATTCTAAGTGTGTCTGTGTGATCTTACTGAATTTGAAAATATTATATCATAGTTATTTGTGGACCGATTTTAATTATCAAAAGTGATAATTCAACGGCCAATTATTCTCTATCGTTCTATTTAGTTTTCCTTTAGTTATTCCTTTGCATTCAAATGTGGGTAATTTTTTTGTAATTTATTTGGGCCTTACCCTGATGTGAAAATATCACTAAATTAAATTTTTCTACTACCATAAAATTTTATTATGAGGGAATCTTTATTTGTATATGTTAAGCAATATCAGCGCTATAATTTGAGATATCCCTTTCATTTTAATTATCTTTAGTTATTAAGAAATAAATTATCTACGTTCGGTCAAAAACACAAAATAGGCATTTATTTCACGTTAACCAAAATTTTCTTACCACTACAAAAAAATGGAAACGATTTGATTGGTTGTTAAATTTGTACTACGATAATTTTTGGGTGGGCGGTAACTTTTGACTTGTTTCGTAGACAAATTCAAATATACTAGAGAAATTGTTGGCGGTAAATTTGACTGGGCCCTCAGACAAATTTCAAATACTGTAGTTATTTATAGATTTAAAAAATACGATAGCAAATTTTTAAGCGGGGAATTTTTGAGCGTGTTGTTCATTCAGATTCACTTCACGGCACCTCGTTGTCTTTCCTTGTCCTAAGAGTAGTTAGTTTTTTGTTAATACTTTGTTAGTTCTTGCTGCTTAATTTCTATTTAGTTGGATGTTTTTCCTGAAGTACTAACCTTATATGTTTTCCTTTGTTTTATGTATATATCTTTTAAGTATTAATTGGGCATCTCTTGGGGCATCTATACTTAAAACCTTATCACCTGTTAAGTATATATTGGGATTTCTATAGTAAGTTTTTAATTCAAGCCTTTGTTGTTCATACTTTTTACAGTGGATCAAGTAGTGGTCTATGTCATTCTCTTCCTGACATTCTTGGCAGTGTGGTTCTTCTATCATAAAGTATGCTGCACCGAGACGGAGACGCCACAGTTTTTTGTTCGATGGTATCTTTAATTCTTCTCTGACCTGGCACGTCCTCGTTGGTTCTTTCAGCAGTTTGAACGCGTGTCTGCCTTTTCTACTTTTCTTCCATGTTGTCTTCCATTCCTCGTTTATAGTTATCTTCACTTGGCTCTTGATCTCCGACCTTCCCAGTCCTGTTCTTATATTGTTTTTACTTGTTCTTCCATTCTTGGCGTTCTGATCTGCCATCTCGTTACCAGCAATACCTTTATGTGCTGGAACCCACACTAGCCTCACACTACATCCTCTGTTCCCTAGTGATGTATTAATTGCTAGAATTTCTTCCTTTATGTCTGGCCGGCTACATTTACCTGGTTGTTTTAGTGCTTGAAGTGATGATAGTGAGTCTGTAAATATCGTAACAGCTTCTGGTATGTTATCTTCGATTATTTCTAAACTTTTAAGAATTGCTACCATCACTGCGGTAAAAATCGAAGCCCCTTCAGTTACACCGTAGCTCTTTTTTATTCCCCATTGTGGTATTACAACTCCGGCACCTAGTTGCCCACTATCACCCTTAGATCCATCAGTGTAGACGGCCAGACTTTGTTTAGTTAGTTGATCTATGAACTTTCTACTTATCATTTTGGCTTCCTTATCTTCTATGTTTTGTTTGATCTTTTCAGTAAGTGAGTAGTCTATGATTGGTGTTTTTAGTTCCCAGGGTGGTATTTTGCTTCTATATTTATTACTATTTTTAATTGTGTTTGATAGTTCTTTGAACTGCGTTAGATCTTCTATAGTTCTCCACCCTGTTGGATATCTATCTTTGTTTAAGGGGACGTCCCATACACTTTGTTGGTTTTTGACAAATGCTTTATGTGCTGAGTGGGTCACTTCTTGTGCTACTTTACTCCAATAATTTAATCTTAGTTCTTTCCGTCTTAGACCAAGGGGTGGTATGCCAAGAGCTACTTCAAGCGCTTCTACTGGTGTTGATATAAATGCACCTGTAATGGTTCTCATGGCTGCATTTTGAATCCTGTCCAGTTTTGCTTTGTTAGAAGCTGCAGCTGAGTCATAGACTATGCTGGCATAATCCAGTTTCCCCCTGATGAAAGACTTGTAGAACATAAGCATTATTTTATTGCTGCCCCCCCCCCCCATCCATTACCTTTTACTATCCTTAGTATATTTAGGGGTCCCCTACAGCTTTCTACTAAATTGTCTAGTCTATATGTTTATTATAATTTAGTTGTTTATCTAAAGTTATGCCCAGAAATCTTGTTGTTAAGGATGTACATATGTTCTGACTTTTAATGGTTATATTGATTTTGTTATTTTTTTTAAAATTTCCTTTGCTGAATATCATACCTACTGTTTTGTTTACATTAATTTGGAAGCCCCAACTTTTCATCCACTCTGAAACTTTGTCTATTTGTTTTTGAAGTTTTTGGTAAACATGGTCCAAGTTTTTTCCAGATCGCCAAATGGCACAGTCATCTGCAAATTGTGATACTGCATTCTTTATGTCATTAAATTCATCTGCTAAATCATTTACAGCTATAGTGAAAATTGAAGGAGAAATCACTGATCCTTGAGGAATCCCATTCTGTTGTTCATATATTTCTGACCTATCATTATTCACCTGTACAGCAAAATACCTGTCCTGTAAAAAGTTTTCTAGATACCTATAGGTTTTACCAGTAATGCCAATCTTTTTCATTTTGTAAAGAGCTCCATCTCGCCAGCATTCATCATATGCTCTAGCTACATCTAGAAAGACTGCCACTGTTTTCTCTTTCCTCTTGAACCCTAGCTTTACATCATGATCTAATCTTACAAGTTGGTCTACTGTACTTCTGTCTGCTCTAAACCCTGACTGGTTTGGGCTATATAACTGGTTTTTTTCTAGGTAGAATTTAACTCTTTTATTCGCAACAGTTTCCAGTATTTTACCTAGTTGTGATGTTAAGGAGATAGGCCTATATGAATTTACATCATGGGCTTCCTTATTGGGTTTTAGGATGGGAACTATCATAGCTACTTTCCATGTATTTGGTATCTTTCCTGAGCTCCAGATTTTGTTATAGAGGGAAGTTATTTTGTTTATAGTTTTTTGGGTACTTTCTTAAGGATTTCATAACTAAGTATATCATGCCCTGAGGCAGTGTTAGATTTCTTATTTATTGCACTAGTTACTTCTTCCTCTGTTATATCATCATCTAAATAGTTTGTTTCATCTATCTGATCTGGTAGTTCTTTTGAAAACTGTATCCTAAGCCTTTCTCTTCTGTCATTTTCTTCCTGTCCAAGACTACTTTTTGCACTGACTTTATAGAAATACTCAGCTAGGGCATTAGCTTTTTCTTTATCTGTTTCTGCTCTCTTTGGTAGTTTGATTGTTGGCATTATTGTTTTCTTATTGTTCCCTTTGATTGCCTTAAGCTTTTTCCACACTTCTTTAATTTGGGTACTAGGTTTAAGTGACTGACAAAACTCCTTCCAGTTAGTTTCTTTGGCTTTAAATATTATTCTGTTAGATTCATTCCTAATATGTTTATACTCATCATAGTTTTCTTCTGTTCTGTTATTTCTATATTTTTGTAAGGCCCTTTTTCTTCTCTCATGAATTTCTGCACAGCTTTTATTCCACTAGGCAACTGGTTCTTTATTCCACTGAGTTTTTCTTTTCTTGTTAATGTTATTTATTGGTTTTAGGTGCTGTGGCATATTTTTATTTGGTATATATTTTATTGCTATTTTCAGAATTTCATTGGTCAGTGTTTCCGCCCACAAGTCAGTATCATCTGTTTCCATGTCTTTATATTCCATCACCTCCAGGTCTGATTGGAAGGCTTCCCAGTTTGCTTTTTTATAGTTGAAAGTCGGTTTCTCTGGTTCTGGGTTTGGAATGACTTTTTCATGCATGGTTATTACAATGGGCAGATGATCTGAGTTTGTGTCTTGTAACACTTCCCAATTTACATTCGCTAGGTTGTTAGTTGCTATACTTATGTCTATTGCTGAGTCTGCCCTGTTAGCTTGTGGATTAATTCTAGTTGCAGTTCCATCATTTAGTATTATCAGGTCATTATTTTCTATGAAGTCAAGTAGGCACTTACCTGCATTGTCTGCATGTTGTCCACCCCAAGCATAATGATGGGAATTAAAATCGCCTACTATGACTGTTTTGGGGCCTAGTCTGGTGCTTATGGCTAGTATTTCTTCATCTTTAATTGTGCCATCTTTAGCTTATAAATTTAGGATTGTTAGATTGTTTGGTTCTGCTGCTATAGTTACCTGGATACCTTCTATGTTGGTTGTATCAAATACTTCCCAGTCTATAATTTTTAATGTTTCGCTAAGACTGCGACACCCCCTCCTCTACCTTCTTTCCTATCGTGCCTAAGTATCTTAAAGCCCTTACAACTATATCTACTATTTGAGTTTAAATGGGTCTCTTGAAGAGCATATATAGCGGTAGTTCCTCCTGTCTCTGCAAGTAGGGGTGCAAAATTCTTTTTGATACCCCTACAATTCCACTGTATAATTCTATATCCTTTATTATTGAATTTAAAAGTTATCTAGTATCCCTTTTGTTTTATGTTAGAACTATTAGTTTTGCTTCTTAGTTTGTATTGGCCCTATCAGTTACTTGAGGCATAAGGCCTACTCTGCGTGGTGATTCTTTAATGTAATTAAAGACTTTTTTCAATACTTGGGTTTGTGACGATTCTTCTGTTTGTTCCTCTATCATAACTCTCTCTAAGTGCTTGACAGTTTTTGTTACCCATTCTTTCCATTTAGCTTCTTGCTTTTGTTTGCTACTTTCCTTTTCTAATGCTTCTCTGTCTATGTTAATCTCCTGTCTCTGATTTTCTATCCTTTTTAGTGTAATTTCATTATCCTCTTTCAGTTCAGATAGTTTAACTAGCATCATTTCATTTTCTTCTTTCAGTGCTGACAATTTAACTACATCCTGGGCAATTTGGTGTTGTATGGCTTTCATTTCTTGTAGCATTGCCTCTGCACTTTTCAGTGCATTCGTATCTTCCGAGGATGTAGTTGAATCATCCGACTGGTCTTTTGGTACTGTTTCATTACTTTCTAACTGGTTCTTACTTTCTTTTGCCAACTGTGACTTAATCATTTTGACTTCCTCTTGCACACTCTTAATTTCTGTTATAACTTTAGTGCTCGTATAAGTATTGTTTTCCTTTAATTCTTTAATGACCGTTTTGAAAGGGGTTTGGGTTGTTATAGCTTCCTTCAGTGCTTTTTTGGTCTGCCGATAAACTGGGCAGCCCTGGAATCTGGCGCTGTGGTTTCCTTTGCAATTAATGCATTTTCTGTTTGCATTATCCTTTTTATAGTCAGTATCTGACTTCACCTTTCCGCACTGCGTGAAAGGGTGTGCCCCCGCACAAAACCTACATACTACCTTCCTCCTGCAAGTGTGGCGACCATGGCCAAACTTCATGCAGTTGGAGCACTGCAACACTGGGGGAATGAAGGCTTCTGTGTTTTTTTGTGCTTTCCCAAATAGTACTGTCTTGGGGGGTTCCCTACCTTCTGTTGTTATCACTATCACTGGGGTTACTATACTCCCTTTCACTTTTATTCGTTCTACGTGCATCGCGTGATTTTGTATAAATCTCTCCCGTATATATAGGTAGAGGAGGTAACTTTTACTGTTTAAGGAAAGCTTTTGGTTGGTTTTCGGCGTGGCAAGCTGATTGGTTACATGCAGTTTAGTACAATCCGTCGTACCATCCGTGACCGAGATGAGTCCCGAAAAAACAGGGCTTATGCCTAATTTTATTCTGTTTTTCCGCCATATTGGGTGACAAGATGGCCGCAACCGACATCCGATAAACAGGGCTTAAGTTTTTTTTCCCCTGGCGTATACTTCGTGTAATTTATTCTGGCTCAGACACTGGTGAACGTTGCTTGTTGATTGGCTGGGGCATATTTGTATCCCGACATAGTGTATTAACTAAGAAGTGGGGTTACACACTCGTTTCACGACAACGTGTTCAAAGAATTATGTATGTCTGTGTCTTCTTAAGTTTATTAATTGTCAACTTTGTTCTGTTTCAATGAAGAACTTCATGAATTGATGTTCTAGTTGTCCAAGAGATCTGTTATCCTTCTTATGAACATCTGCTGCCTCCAGTTTTTTCTTTCTGTTTTCATTGCTCATGTCTCACACATAGAACATTGTAGGATGTATATAGCTTTGTTACAGTTTCATTCAGACTGCTAACGATGGTTTTTTTTTAATGGAAAGAATGCATTTCAAGATGTGGAAAACTGATGTTTTGTGTGCAGTTCTTGCCTTAATCTCAGTTAAGCATCTCCCATCAGATACGATGACAGATCCATGACTATTACATTTGGTTCAATGCGTTTGCCTTTTACAAATATTTTACATTCTATGATTATTTCTTGTCTTGTCATAACCTTCACCCTAGCATTCCTGTGTTCTTGATGTTCAGCTCCAAACCCCTAGTGATGCTATAAGTCCAGGGTGATCATAGCGTGTCTCGCAAACCGCATGTGGTACCGCTTTCACTACTTACCCGAAATTATATAAAAATTGTGCTCAATAATTCATTTAAAAAAAAAAGGAATATTTTACAATTAGCCCAGAGATGCTGAAAACATTACCAGTAAGGTGAAATACACGTGGCATTAAAACATGACTTAGTGTCATATGATCATGATATAAACATTGTTAAATTCAAGCAGAAGTATGAATGTCATCATGTAACTGCCCACTGTTCTTCGCATTCAACGGCCCCATGTTTTTTTTTTTAAGCAGCGCGGTGATTAATTGCAAAGGAAACCACAGCGCCAGATTCCAGGGCTGCCCAGTTTATCGGCAGACCAAAAAAGCACTGAAGGAAGCTATAACAACCCAAATCCCTTTCAAAACGGTCATTAAAGAATTAAAGGAAAACAATACTTATACGAGCACTAAAGTTATAACAGAAATTAAGAGTGTGCAAGAGGAAGTCAAAATGATTAAGTCACAGTTGGCAAAAGAAAGTAAGAACCAGTTAGAAAGTAATGAAACAGTACCAAAAGACCAGTCGGATGATTCAACTACATCCTCGGAAGATACGAATGCACTGAAAAGTGCAGAGGCAATGCTGCAAGAAATGAAAGCCATACAACACCAAATTGCCCAGGATGTAGTTAAATTGTCAGCACTGAAAGAAGAGATAACTCAGAAGGAATCTTGCCGTTGTCATAGATCGCATTCAGAAAGCTATTAACTTTGTCAAATCTAAACTCCTTTAAGCTATAATCATTGTACTTGTGGTGTTGTCTGAGCCTGAAGCCTTTCCTACTTTCATGTGTCTGCTGATATGTTAACTTGTTCTGTCTTTATTGGTTGTCAATCGTTATTGTTTCTACTTGGAAAATGTTTCCCTCTTTGATCATTGTTACCTTATACTTATTGAAAGCTATTGGGTAACGAGTATATTAATGTGCTGCACTGGTCTTGTAAGGTATTCTGATATCATAGACAACAGTCTAAACAGTAACGTAAGGAATGGCCAACTTGAATAATCTTGATCAACAACTTGTTGTACGTTTTATCACATTTAATATGTCACAATACAACATAAGTGTACTTCACTTCTTTTGAGAGCATATGATGATAGGACCGTACATCAGTAATACAAATGTGTTCATCAGCAGACATAAATAATAATGTCGTTGTGCCGGTTTAAAGGCAGAATGTCTATGTATCGTCTACGACGCCTTCATACTTTACAAATCCGTATTTTATTCAAATCACTTACTGTCCTTCTCCTTAAGCCACATACAATTAGGCACACATCATAATGAATTGAGTCAATTATCCTGACTCTGAAATATTTTATAACAATAAACACTGGTCTGTCGCTCTCACATAAATATCCGTACACTTTGAAAACACAAGCCAAACTCAACTGTCCTAACGATAACCTTCGTTCCCCCCGCAGCAGACCCTGTCCACGTCATACCCTAAATACCTGTGTCACACACATTCCACAACTCGCACGCTTTTACACTCGAAGCGTTTTCGCGTTCTGCTCCGTTGCGCACAATGATGATTTACAAGCCTGTGAGCAAAGTGATAGGTAACACTTTTATCCCGCCCCCCAGCGAAAACTGAAAGTTTTCCATACAGGAAGTCATTTTTAGAAAATGCGAGAAGTTACCGTCCAGTCTATGTCATACCTGAGCAACAGTCTATGGAATGTAGTCAGCACCATGGAAAAATGAGAAAAATCAATGAAAATGTGAAGAAATATGATAATGAAATTGTGAAGTTTTTGAAAATGAAATATCTGAATGCATTTAATTAAAAGATG